>CM034146.1:258079506-258763874 GCA_019776745.2 Taxus chinensis | reverse complement strand
ATAAAATCAACCTTTCAATTAATGCTCTGATGGATGCCCACACCGTGGTATAAAGCTCCTGTGTTGGCACATGCTGGGGGGATGATGGCAAAGGTTGTGGAGTTCGGTTTTACACCTGCCAACTACATTTGCTTAAATACCTCCAAGGCCTTCTCAAAGAACCCATTTTGTGCATATCTTGCAACCATGGCACTCCACGAGATGACATCTAGCTGAGGCATTTCTTTGAAAATCCTTAAAGTGTCATCGAGAACACCATTTTGTGCATATCCTGCAATCATCGCATTCCATGAAATCACTTTTTTTTTAGGAATTTTGTCAAACAGTTCAAGTGCCTTGTGTATTCTTCCAAATTTTACATTATGCTCTTATGGATGTGCACACCCTGTCCCAAGCTGCATACGGGGACAGTTCATGGGCCTTTTCAACAAATCCATTTTGTGCATATCCTGCAATCATGGCACTCCTTGAGATCACATCTCTTTGAGGTATTCTATCAAACAGTTCACGTGTATTTTCAACAAATGCATATTGTGCATATCCTGAAATCATGGCATTCTAGGAGCCCACATTTCTTTGAGGCATTTTATCAAATAGTTCACGTGCCTTGTCTATGCCTCCACATTTTGCATACATGTCACACTGTTATCAGATAGTTTTTCATGGAATACAATTATTGCAGCATACAGAAGACATGGTTATCCTCACAAGGCAGTCACACTATTTCACCATATGCAACAAACAGGTCTTCAACCCGATCAATTTACATTTTCCAACATCCTCCCAGCCTATGCCAAAATGGGAGCTTTGGAACAGGGTATGGACATCCATCAAAGCATATGTGGGGAGAAACTAATTCCAAATACATGGAGAAGAATTGACAAGAAGGTAAGTAGCAGTGTCATTTCCATCTGCAGCGGATATGTCACCTGGATAGTAGAGCAAGAAGAACATTAGGCACCATTACAACAGGGCAGGACATGCATGCAGGAAGAGACAGGAGGAAACAAAAACCATGACAAGCACCTTAACCTGGAGGAAACAGGTGAGTGGCAAGCACGTTAAGCTAGTCAAGCAGGAGGTTGTAGTCGTTGGAGATCAAGTCCACAGTAGCCACGCCTCCGGCGTAAATATATGCGGCCAATCAAATGTTAGCAGCTTGTGCATTATTTGAAACCACAAAACAATAAAATTAGACTTTGTGTTTTCTTTCTCGTGGCCGCTATCTATTTATCTCCCCAATATTATATACATAGGTGTGTGTGTGTGTGTGTGTGTGTGTGTGTGTGTGTGTGTGTGTATATATATATATATATATATATATATATATATATATATATATATATCAATACATTCAAAATTTCAGATTTGTATAAAATAATTTTTAAACAAGAAAAAGAATTATATATATATATATATAAATTGCATTTAAACTAGATCTAAAAATGGGAAAAAAAACCCATACCCAAATAGGGAAAATTTAATCAAATTGCACAATAACAAATAAAAATATAAACAAACCCTAGAAGAGGGTTTCAAATAGAACAAACCATAAAAATGAGTATCCATCCTTGAGCTAGAGTATATTGATCTATGGCTTCCACTCTGCTTCTTCTCCTAAACCTGCAAAAATGAAAATGAGAGACAAAGTCAAAAGAAAGGAATAAGAACACTTCATAAGGATGATTAGGGTTTTTCTGAAGACCTAAAATCTAATGGATCTAAATGAATCCATATAATGGTTTTAAATAAAATTTAGGTGTGGAATTTGGTGGGAATATAGTTTTAAATAAAATGTATGTGTAACTTGTGTTTAGGGCCACTAAAGGTGATAAGATGTAGGATTAAAAGGTGACATTTATTGTTTAGTTTGGTGACTTTTATAAAGTCCTTGACCCTTGAAAATTAATAAAATTAAATTTACGCAATGATAACTAGACAATGTTATAATAGGATTAAAATATATTTGAACTAAATCATAAGGTTAGGGTAGTTCGACCCTAGCCATAGAATATTAAATCAATAAATGACATTATAACTATGATACTAAATTAAATAAATATTGTAACAAACTGTAGTGCCTGATTAAACAACCACTTGAGACCCAAGAAACAACCTAGGGTTAGCTAGAAAATTAGGGGATAATTGTTCTTGAAGTGTCTACAACCAGGTTGCAAGACATTGGTTTATGTTTTCCTTCATTAACTTATATAAAGTTCACAAGGTTCAAACTTTAGGGTTAGGTGTTTTAGTAAGGTTCAGGGAGTAACTTACCCCCACACCCACTTTCTAATATTCTCTTAGTTTCAAAAATATTTTTCTCATCATTAACATTTCTGAAATTTCTCAAAACCATTCCCTACGGATAGGAAAATTTCTCCCCTTTCTTGTGATATAAAGAAGTCCTCCTAAACTCCTTATAGAACTCAAGATATGGTTGGGCAGAGTTCTAGGGTCAAACATTCCCCTATGGGGACACATGTCAAGAGGTGGGGAAGGCACCTTGAATGGGTCGGTGGGTCACAAATCCTCCCGTGCCCCCATGGCCCCTAGTGGACACGCATTGTGCACAGGTTCAAGTGGGAAAAGGGTAAGGGATTGGTGGAGTGGCGGGGGAGATTGGTGAATTACGCTAAAGGAGGTAAAAAGGAAAAATGGGATGCATGGGTCCGTGTGCCCGTGGAAGAAGGGAAAATCTGAGGGGGAAGGAAGAGTTGCAGGCCAAAGGGAATTTCTATGAAAATTTCCAACCCAAAACACAATAAATAAAAAGGGGGCCACCCCCTCTGCAAACACCCAAAGCTACCACATGACAGCCTATTGGGGCTACAAGCCGGCGGGGCTTACGATGAAAATTTTCCAAATGTTTTCAAAAGGGCTAAGGGCAAAAATGAAACCATGCCTCCATCATAGCCCCAAGAGGACACGTGGCACCCTCTGATTGGTTGCGGGCCGGCAGAGGAAAAAGGAATTTTTTTCCAGGGAAGAACTATAAGTTAAAATGTCAAAATTCTCTCGCGCATCCATCGAGCCACATGTCAGCATGTGATTGGTTGTGGGTTAGCGGGGATGAGGGACAAAGTGGCAAAAATTTCCTAAGGTGAAAATTTTCAAAAAGACAAGATAAAAACTTTGGTTTGCCCCGCCAAGGTGCCACGTGGTAGATCTTGATTGGTTGAGGGATGACAGGGGGTGCAGAATTTTTAGGGAAATTTTTCCCAAGTTGAAATTTAAATTTTTCTAACAGTTAGATTAAATTTTATTCCTTTTGATTTCCAAATTGAAGTAAAACTTCAAATGGCCATAACTTTTGATAGGAAGCTCAGATTTGGGCAAACGAGTAGTTTTTGAAAATCTCTCGATGCCCCCTTTACAAAAGAGTCATCATTTTTTGAAATTAATGAAATTTTTGAGGTTAATTTTGAGAAACCAATCTAAAGAGTTTTAACTAGTCAATTGGTAGTTTTCAACTTCTCAATTTGGTTAAATTAGATCTCCTCCTTCACTCATCATGTCAAACATACATGGAGGATTGATCTAGGAAGGTTTTAGAGTGTGTTTAGAGTGTAAAATTGTTCAATTTATTCAAGGTTTTATTTTTCCAACAATAAACAGAAAAACGACTGTGCAAGTTTCAAATTGGATTTTATAAAGTTTTTAAGGTTATTTCTTAAATGTTAGGGTCAATTTGAATTCCTTAGGACTTACTAAGTCTGAATTTCAATGTTTCATATCGTATTTATGTGTGCAACTTTGAACTACTCATTTCATTAATAAATTGATTGCCAGGTTTGGATAATATAATATAGAACAACATTAAAGGTACTTAAACATTTCTCCAACCTCCAAGTGTGAGAATTAATTTTATTCTAATCTAATGCATTTAATTGATTCAATCAATTGCTCAACAACAATTATACAAAGCCTGATTTTAGAATTTTACTCATTTCAAGAGAACAAAACACTGCCCGTTCCTTTATATGCATTCTTATTTACAAACACAAAATTTCAATATTCAATAATAATAAAACACATTCAATACATAGTGTAATTCTAAAAACTAATGCAATCCTTTATTCCTTTCCAATACAACTTTACAATCTTCTCTTTTCCATTTGATTTCTAAGATACAAAATACAATGCATATAACATCTTTTTCATTTCTTTTCCAAGATAGAGAGTAAAATGAATCTCCTTTATATTTCACAATTCCAATGGTTTCACATTACAAAATCTATACAATTCATCCACTTCAAGTGGGAAGGGTTACAAAAAACTTGCACAAAAGAAGGGACTGTCAAACTGTATTCCTCTTGCTCCAAAATAGCAGCATGCTATTTTCTCCATCTTTTCATCTTGATCACAATAGGGAAGGGGAAAAGGAAACGCTCTCCTCTCAACAAAGACATCCAATGAGAAGGGAGAAGCCATCCTTCCTCTTTGGCCCCCGAGCCCCAACCATATTGAAATAGAAGATGATAATCAACTCATGGCAACAAGGTTTCCACAACAAACATGTAGTATTATTTCACATGCATAAAACAATAAGAAAAACAATCCAAACCAAAACAAAAGTTCACCACTTCATTGGAAAACATTCACACAAAACTTAGGCTTGATCAAGAAGCCAACAAGAGAAAGAAACTATGGGGAAACTACTTATGCCTCCCAATTTGGAAATTGGGCATCCACCAATATAACATATCATATCCCATAAACCTTATGCCTCCCAACCCCTCCTTATGCCCCCCCAAAGTTTCTTGTTTATGCCCCCCCCAAGAGTAAGAAATACAAGATATTTATTTTCCATGGTGGATCCCAATCCCAAACTCCCTCCACAATAAAATTGATGCCATTGGCATTCAATTATGCACCCCGATATGAAATCCTAATAGCCTTCTCCTACACCATATCCTAAGCAGTCTACCCAACCAGCTAACAACACATAACATATTTACCATTTCAAACATGCATGCAATGAATAAAACATTTTATAAAAAGTCTCAATTTCCTACCTCTCCATAATGGAGTTGTTGCAAGATCTAAAATATTTCCAATTTCCAAATGCAGTCCCAAAATCAACAATGCTCATGCATGTAAAAAAATGACTCCAAACTCCTTCCACACCAAGCTCCCAAAACAGCAAGAAAAATTGGCACCCCCAAGAGGAACACAAAGTTTTGACAACCACAATAAGCAAGAAATTCAAACTTTTAAAGGAGAGGGAAGAGAAGAGGATGATGTGGATCCATGTGGGATGACACATCATTCTTCCTTAGCCCCAAGAACAAATCAACATTATGCACCTAAACACAATAAATAAAAATGACAAATTTACTTGTACACTCCAAAATAACCCATACTCCAAAAGGACTGAATTTTAAACATGTAAGAGAAGTGCAATTAAAACTTAAAAATAGTCATTTCAAAATGCATTAAAAAGGTCTAAGTTTAACCTCCAAACAATAGGTATGTTTGGTGAATAATTTTAAGAGGTGTGGGACAAGTTTAAACTGTCCCACAAGCCTCCGAATAAAGCCTGAAAAGACAAATTAGAATTTCCCAGAAGGGCGAAGTGTTTCACACTCAAAAAATCTATCTTACATTCTCTTACATATCTCTTACACCTTCTTACACATTTCTTACAACCTTACATTTTAAGATTAAGAACTTCATTAATTACATTCTTATGACTTATTGATTTATTTATTTTAGCACGTGATTATTCACAACATTAATACAACATATATAATAACTAATGAAAAGGGGGTAACACATCACAAAATAAACACATGCAACACTAATAAAGAAACCACATTGATCAAAACATAAAACCCCATGGTCACAAATAATGGAAATCCCTAACAAAAATACAACACACACATACACACAAAAATTGACATGGTGACCTTGTTGAATTCACCAAGAATTTCAATATGGTTAATCTCCAGTCCCCCGACATTATTGTCATATTTAACCTGAAAAACAAAAATACCTCCTTCGGCCTTGTGGCCATATCAGAACATCCAAAATGATATAAACAACTTGTCAAGATCATCTAAACACATGTATCACAACAACATCAAGAATTCAACATTATCATTTTCAATTAATCAATCAACTATATCATCATCAATAATCTTCCATACTAGGTCTACTCAAAATATCCAATTTCACATGTCTAAATCAACATCTATAATATGTCCATGTCAAATAGTATATCATCATCCACATATAAAATGTCTCTAGTAACCATCATGCATAATAACTGAATCCAAATCAATAATAATCCATGATTTAACATCTAACCATCATACTAAAATAAAATATAATAGTGTCCATAATAAAATCAACAGTATCAAGATCAGTATCTAAAAGTGTCAAAGGGAAGTGGGCACTACAGGGACCACTAAAGGGGTGATAAGATGTAGGATTAAAAGGTGCCATTTATTGTTTAGTTTGGTGACTTTTATAAAGTCCTTGACCCTTGGAAATTAATTAAATTAAATTTACGCAATGATAACTAGACAATGTTATAATAGGGATTAAAATATATTTGAACTGATTCATAAGGTTAGGGTAGTTTTACCCTAGCCATAGAATATTAAATCAATAAATGAAATTATAACTATGATACTAAATTAAACAAATATTGTAACAAGGTGGTTTTAGCTTATGGCTTGTAAGAGATAATTAATGAGTTTTATTGGGAACCCTAGGAGGGGGTATTAAGCGTGAAACTATTGGATTTAAATAATAATTATTAATAGTTAATTAAAACAAATAACTTATTAACTGTAAATTATTTAAATATAGTTGGATGTTATTCCATTGCAACCCGTTTAAACAAAAAAAAGATCTTTAATTTTTCCTATCTAATTTAGTGGGTTCTATCTTGAGTTTTTTACGGGAAATATGTGGTCGTTATACTTGATATCAAAGTTGTTGGTTTAATGCTTGGACCCTGGGTAGACTTGGGAACACATCAATCAGTTAGCAACACTAAAACCTCGGACACTGGAACCTGTAGGATTAGAATAATATTTACAAAAAAAATTAAAATTTATTTGAATTGATGCACTCACCCAAGTTGGCATCTTGTCGAACCAATTAATAGAAACACTAATTCAGTTTGATATGCTTCTAAACTTCTCAAGTGTTAAGAACACCATTCCTTATGAAGATTTTGTTTATTGGTTCCCTAGATCTTATTCATAGACGTGTGGTGTGTTGACCTCATATAGACCCTCCCTTATTTTAAATGCCATTTTTGTGTGGTGCAACTCTTGCGGATTAGTACTTGAGGTATCCTTTAAGGGCTAGTTTGAATGAAAACTAGAGGTTGAATTTTTTTTTCGAGCTCCCATTTTTCCTTAAGTGATAGATGAGTTTGTTTTGGTGATCACATCTGGACTTAATTCCCATATGGGAGAGTAGATATCCTGGCATGATGTCATATAGATAATGTTTGTATGATTATTCTCAGTTGTGCAACTGATGTTGAGTATCCCTCCTAACAACCCACGAAGGGCTACGAATTGATTGTGATGTTAACATTTTTTGTGTTTTATATTCATAAACTTAAGATTCATTTATCAAGGAGGAGCATTTATTTTATGATTTGATTTCAAAGCTATGAGGTTGTTTCTAATGTTTATTTATCTTATTGCAGGATTTTAAAGGATTGTAATGTGGCTACTTAACCATTTTCTTGATTGTCGATATTTATTAGATTTTACTTATGATTGGTGACTCGGAGATCATTTTTCTTGTTGTCCATTTGGCTAAATGTTGTCAATAATGTTACATGATTCACTTCTTGTTTGTTAATGAGATGGTTCTCCACTGGTTGTATTGTGATCTCTCGTTGTATGGGGGTAAACCCTAGGTGTCGTAAATGTTTTTTTATTTTCTTCAAGTCACGCCTTTGGCTTTTGTAATGATTTAACTTTGTGTGTATAGGCTCTTATAGTGGCCCTTTCGATACTCATCCCTTTTTAGGGATGAGTTTGTTCTTCAGCCTGGTAGGAGCTTTGTTCCTCGTCAGAATTGATGTGATTTTCTCTATTGAATTATGAATTATGTTAGGGATGGAATAAATCTTGGATAATTATAGGTTTGAAGAATAGTGTATTATTTTGATGTGATGGTCCACTGATGGAAATACTGGAGTTCTAACATTTTTCCCTTGTTTTATTTTAGAAAATATTGATAATGGACTAGTGGTATTTTGACTAAATATGGTTATTCTTAAGCCCCTTTGGGAATTTTTTTAAAATAAGTGTGTTTGTTTTTCTCTCTAGGACCCATAGATAGATATGCACTTGTCTTTACCCCTCAACTTGTTTAGCTTATACCATTGTGTTCCATCAACATAAAGTTTATCTTGGGGCTGATATTGGTACCTTAAGCTTCTTTGGATGCATTTGGGTCCTTTTTGAACTTGTGCTATGAGGTTTTGTTATATAGGTCATAGGATTCAGACCTTAGTTATGAGTATGTAATACCCTTTCTTCCAAGGCTATATCTCTTGGCCTTAGAGGTTATGTTTGAATAAATTAGTTGACGAATCCCTTAATATTCTGATACCCTCTCATTGAGGGAGTGTAGCGCATATGGGATAAATTATTTTCCCTTTCTACCTTGATCTCTTTATTGATGGAATTTTGTGTGGATATAGGTTTTGTTGAGAAACTATCCTTTCTTAGAATAAACCTATTTTGAGTATTAGTTGTAAACATTATTTTTCTCCCCATATTGATCTAAAATTATTGAATTAGTAGAAGCAATTAGTAATTATAATGTGTGCCTTCATCATAAATCCTTTTGACATTGTAGAAATTCACTTGGAATGCATTAGTGATGCGTATGATATATGAGAAAAATCTTGTAAATTTTGGTGTGTTCTGTTATGGGTTAGTGAATTCTCATACCTATGAATTAAATAATGTTATAATCTCATATTTCCTAACCATTAAAAATCCAATTGGTAATGTCACAACATAAGCACATAGATCTCTAACTGGGAAGATTGGAATTTTGAAACCTATAAGTGAATTTTGGACTTTAGGAATATGGATCCTTACTCTTGTGGAGTAGTATAAGAAATAAAACTTTGTAAAAATAGCAAGAAATATATTATGCTCCCCCTAGAAGTTGAGGGACTAGATTTTTCCGCATTGATAGAATTTTGAGAAATCATGTCAACATTGATAATGACCCTAATGATCCAAGATATAGGATAAAGTTATGGGTTTCAAAATGAGAACAATAAGTAACTAAACAACCTTGTTTGTATAAACTTGATTTTTTCATGCCCGAAAATTTATAACAGATTTAATATGAATAATAGAACTAATTGAAAAGTTTACTTGAGCTACAATCTGAGTGTCCAATCTCAAATGTGTCGTAGCATGTTAAGATGTTGTAAATAATGTTGAAACATTAGGAAAATGCATCGAATATACATATAACCTTAACATAACATGCATTATGTTATTAATGTAAAGTGATCATCATATTCTATAACGATTGGTATGTGATATAATACCGGAACCATAAATTGAGAAGAATGAATTGTTTCAATGATATATTAATATATATAAAAAAATAGTGTGAACCTCATAAAGAAATAAAATTGGAAACCATGATGATAAAACTATTATACCCCCTTATTATATCAAACAAAAAACACATGTGTAATGTTTATAACACAATACTCATGGTATATTATTTTTGACCTCCATCTAGTTAGTATGAAATTTTAGAAGTATGCATAGGGAGATTATCACATTATTATAATAGAGTTATTTGTTGAGAGTGATGTGTTCTTGTCATGTTTTAATCCCTTGAGCATAAATGTAAATAATCCTCCTTATTAGGTCATTCATGCCATGGTATTCCTTTGTGCTCTTATCTAAACATATGTATAGATTATCACCCTATTGAAACAAGTCCTTATCTCTAAATTTTAGGAATGTCCCTTCTTGGGTTGGAGTAATTCATTGGTGACCTAGGCTTATTAACAAGCTTAGGAAACATATGTTAAGGATATGGGGGACTTTTTGAGTCATCTTCCCTTTTATAGAACTGTGAGGTTGTATTTCCCCTTTCCCTTGGGAAGAGAATGGTGCAGGATAGTACGTAAGCATCTACATGAATGTTTTTTGTGTGTGGCTCTCATAAATTATTAGTTAGACCTCACTTGTTGCTTAATTTTCCCCTAACTCACTTGAATGTTTCTATGTGATGTAATATTAAGTTAATATTTTAATAACCTTTTGAGCTAGGGTAAGCTTAGATTATGAAATTTAATTTTTATATAGAGTAAGTGATATCTCTAGTGTTGATATGATAGTAGGAACTAATATTTCCTTTCAAGAGAGAGAGAGAGAGAGAGAGAGAGAGAGAGAGAGAGAGATAAGAAATTTCATCTATTTGATTGAGCTATTAAATCAGGAAGTGTGGTTATGTGTTACACTATTCAGGAAAAGATTCAAGCTATGGAAACCTTGTAGTTAAGATTACGTTTTGGGTTACCATGAAAATATAAGTGAGACCTTTCGAATTATATGAAGTACTGCCAATAATTAGTCTTCTTCCTTGTAAATTTTTGATTGAATGTAGGTGTGTTCCTTGAATGTTGAACCTCATCATGTGTGATCGTAAATTTTTTAGGCCTTTGATTAGGTGTGTTTTCTCATGCAAATTAATGGTCCAAAATGGGTAGTTGTTAACCTTTTACTAATTGAGGAACACTGAAGTATAATTCTACCTTAGTGGAAATATTATCCTTTCTTATTACGGTGTGTTGTATCTATGTGTGGTTACGTGGAAACCTTGTGTATATAACATATTCTTATTCTTATTAGACCTTGTTTTGAATTCATTGGTTTTATCTCGACCACCCTTGTGTAAATATTATGTTTTGTAAACTTGGTTTATCTCGAAGATATTATTCAGAAATTTTTATCACTAGCAACCCTTGTTGGAGGAGGTTTTGTATCTATGCCTTATAGTCTCCCTTCTCTTCTTTCAAAACTATTAAAGAAAATAGGAGTTTTAAGGAGCACATTTCCCCTTGAAGTAATTAAACCCCATAGAAGCCTTACCTACTAATTATATGATTTTTTTCCTACCTATTTGTTTGACTTCGAGGAGGAAGTTGAGTCTAAGGGGAGGGGGATGTATTTTCCACTCCTCTTCGACATTGATCTTACCAATATTTTTCTTACTTTGGATTGGAGACTTAGACATTTTTTTAATCATATTTGATCATTAGACATTGATAGACAAGCATTGTTATATTTGATTAGTATTTTGATAGACATTATTGATACCTTGGTTACACTTATGTGGCAGCTCATAGTGTGAATTATATGCTTGGATTAATATTTTAGTATGGATGGTGATCTAGAGTATTACTTTATATGTATACCAACATATTGGATTTTGATACATAGATTTTGTTAGATGATCTTATTAGTCTTTTTATCCCATTGTTTTCATTGAAATTAAAGAATTGAAGTATTCGAAGTTTTAAACAATTGGAGAAATTACTTGATTTTAATGATGATTGAGTGTGTTGGTATCCAAATTTGTTCTCCTTTTCAAGCCGAGCGGAATCAAAGATTTGACATGGATCTTAGAGATAGATAGATCATAATGTATGTCATTTTTTAGCCGGGGATGAGATATAACTAGCCCTTTGTCACTTAGATTATGGAGAGATGCATAGCTCATTCAAGAGAATTTCACCTATCCTCACTACTTTAGGTTGTGCCTCTTCAACTAGGGTGAGAAGACACTTAGTGTAACCTCTGTTTGACGAAGAAGATGGAGATATCCTTATTTCACACATATTTTATGAAGAAAACCTTGGGAAAGTATGATCAATACTCCATAATTTAACTCTCAAGAGCTATCACTTCTACAAGATGAAGATACTTTCAAAATAAGGCTAAGGTTACTAAAGACATTATGGAATCCTGATTGCTTCTGCATATTTTGGAAGTAGAATTTATATGTTTATGGACACATAGGGAAAATAGGGGTAGTTCAGGATGGATTCATTGTTTTTGAAAATTTTTGGTGGAGATTAAGCAGGATAAAGATTATTATACTAGATCTTTGAGAGACTCCACAAAAATTGGAAAGCTAAATGATAAAAAGCTTCAGAATAGCTAAAATATTCCTTCAACTAGAAGGTGTGCATCAATAGAGACCCATATTCACATGGTTTCACACAATCTCCAAGAATTTAACACGAAGGATCGAGCTAAAGACTCAATAAAACATCAAAGACCGCTGGTTTCTCGCACCTAAGATACACTTGAAGGCTTACAGACAACATTTATGAACAAATGAAAGTGAAGTGATTTTAATGTTTTTTTTATCTCATCACTGGATGAAGGCTCTTCTTGAAATGAAATTACAAATGACACTAAATTGTCGCAGGGTCAAGATCATGTGTGATTCGGAGGGAATTTAACACAAGATTGCAATAGGAATATGAAAAAATACTTACAGAAATTCTAAAACAAAGAAGACACAAATTGCTCCAAGATTGACACAAATTAACTCGAAATTGATTAGATTCATAAACACAGGAAATTTCCTTTGAATAGTATCAAATCTTGTCAATGGTTGTACACTTGCAACCAAATTGACGTGATTGAGATCTAATACATAGGAAATTTACAGGTTTCTCATATTGGTCTCTCAGGAAGATGGGATCTCTCAAATTTTCTCTTAAGAATTTGACCCTCGACCCTTTACAAGAGTATAATCATTGCATTTATACATTTCACTTACTCACTCATCCCAAATTTCCCCCTTAAAAGGAATAATATTCAAGGGACCTTTTCTTGTTAACAATTTTCCTCAGATAGAAAATGCATCGAAATGTTGTGACATGGCATCCTAAACATTAGGAAGCTACCAAGTGGACCAATTATAAACTGATCACATTTCTCAGACCTTTGACTAATGATTAGGATGCCATGTCACAACATTTTGGTAATCCTTATAATCATTTTGATTATGTCATGTAAGAAATCCCCGTTTTAATTATTTTCTGGAGGCTTTACACAGCTGGATCTGACAAGTAATAATTTTCACTCTCGAGGAAACACCTTTTTCATCCTTTTCCTTCTCTTTCCTCTGCAACTCTGTCCCACATTTAGCTTCTTTGGTAATTCATGTTTTTCCAAGTGCCCAAGAAATTCCAATTTCAAAATATCAACCTTAACAATTCTTGGACTCATAATTAAGTTCTAAATCCATTTGATTGCACTTTGTAGAGAAAAACGACAAGGAATTTCATCAAAAATGATGAAAAACAATGCGTATTCACATATATAGGAGTCTTGGAGCTAAAATGGCAAAAAAATAGCTAAAATGCACAACAACCATTGATTCTACCCCATCTCAACTCTACATTAGATTTGTCTACATGTTTTCTTAGCACAATTGCAAAGGTGAGGTACAATGGAAAGTTTCTAAACAAGCGCGGGCCTTCCACGTGCCTTGGGCCGAAGAAAAATGCATTTTGGCCTTTGAACAAGTCTTAATAAAAAAGGATCCAACAGAAGCCTCCACATGTCGCCTTGGCACACCTCTAGTATGGTCCTCAAAAGTGGAGACCCCATATAGGTGCAGTCCCTCCATGTGTATGAGTCCACAAAACTTGTTAAAAAAGTTGAAGGATCAATAGAAGGTGCCATGTGTCTAGGGTCTGAGATAGTTTTCCTTGGCCGTTGAAAAGTCCAAGCAAGGGAAGACTGAGTGGAAGCCTCCAAGTTTCCTCCTGACACTTCTTCAAAATAAAATTAATGGAGCCATTCCCCAAACAAGCACGGTGCCTCCACATGTCCTAGGCATTAGAAAATTGCATTGAAAATTTTAAGTATAGAGCCGTGTCTCCCCAGCGCAACTCCAAGGTCAAACAAGAAGGAAAATTTTTAGATGAGCACCGGCCCTCCATGTGGACAAATTTTGAGTTGATGTAGGCCTTAGAGTTTTCAAAGTGCCTCGTCTAGCCGCATCTAACCAGAAAGGGCCACGTTTCCATAGATGTTGAGATATAAATTTGATAGGGAAAACACACTTGTCAAACCGTAAAATGTAGGGAAATCACCATTTGTGCTTGGAAATAAATCTTTGTAAGATAGATAATTTGGAAATGATATAAGGCCCAAATAGGATCCTCTGATCCACATCCAATCACGTTTCCATAGATACTGGGGTAAAAATTGACAAGGAAAAATAAACGTGACTATGGAAGAATAGAAGGAAGGGAAAAAACCTTATTTTATGCCCAAGTTACAAATTCTTTCACATGTACAGAGGAATGGAAAACAAACTTTGGATTTAAAGTGATCCTTAGCCAAAGGAAGGGAGTGATCATGGAAACCAAATAAAGGATAGATATTTCATGCATCAATACGGGGAGATAGAAAAGACGACAGAGCCTGCAAATTGAAGAGTTTCAAGGGCAAACAGGGCGAGATAAAATTGAGCACCAACATCAGCTTCGACTCGGGGATGGGCACTCCATATGGGTGCCCTAAGAACAAATAGTAGACCAAGTGCAAAAAAAAACCATTGGGCAATGGATTCAAAGAATAAGCTTGTAGAGAAGAACAATAATAACCAACTCCCCCAAGGATGAACCGAGAAACCAACAAAATAGCCACCAAGCACCAGGACAAACAAAAATAAAAAAACATGAAATCATAAAGAAACCAAAAGACTATACACTATACAATGGAGTATACCTTGATTATGAGAAATCAATCAAGGAAATGTTTCAAATGCTTGCCATTAAAAGGAAATTCAAGTAAATACCCATCTAATTCTTTTAAGAAGAAAGTATGTTCACCAATTTGAATGTCAATTGAATAAGGGCCCATCCACAATGCATCAAACTTTTCATGTTTTCCCTTATCCTCGTGCCTATTTTCCCATAATAACACAAGATCTCCCACACTGAAAGCTCTTAGAGTCACTTTTTTTATCAAACAACTTCTTCAAATTTTCTCTAAACTTCTCATGCCACTGATGGGATGCCCTTCTTTCTTCATCTAACTCAATAATCTAATTGATTCGAGCATCATATGGACTATCTTCTTGATCTTCAATTTGTTGAACAAACTGAAATGAAGATAATTGTGAATGAAGGGGCAGAAAAGCTTGAGTTCCATATACCAACTCAAATGGGCTTCTACTAGTAGCTCTTTTGACAATGATTATGTTAGCCTAAATAATAAACTTTTGTTCACCTCCAAGGTTCTTCTAATGATCTTCAACAAGTTTTTATTGTTGGACTTAGCTTTTCCATTTCCTTGGGGATTGTAGTTAGAAGCATATGTCAAATTGATTCCATACCCTTTGCACATTGCCACCAAAGGTTTGGCTATGAAACTCATGGCATTATCAGCAACAATCTTAGCTGGCACTCCAAATCTGCATATGATTTGATTCAACATGAATTCCATGATGACTTGGTGTGTTTCTTTCTTGGTGGGGATTGCTTCCACCCACTTAGTGAAATAATCAGTGGCTACAAGAATCCATTTATGACTAGCACTGGAAGGATCTGAAATCTCGCCAATGAAGGAAGAATGAAATCTGGCGAGAATGAAATCAATTGACACTGGCTATAAAGGAAGGGAACCTGAATCTTTCATTCTTCCAGAATAATGTTGGAAACATTCACATTTCCTAACAAATAGAGTTGTATCCTTGAAAAGAGTTGGACACCAATAACTAACACTAAAGATTTTACATTCTGTAACTCTTCAGGCAAAATCTCCCTCACAAACTCCTCCATGAAGATCAGCAATTATTTTGGGGGCCTCATCTTTAGTGATGCATCTCAAGAGCACTCTCTCAGAGTTCTTCCAACCTATCCCAAAATCAGTAATGACATATTTTTGGGCTTAAGAGCTCTTGTCTGATTTTGAGTCAAATGTTCAGGACAAAATAGATGTCTGAGATAAAATATTATATTTTTGTACCATTCAGAGCTTACCAACTTTTCAAGGAAATCCACCCTTTCTCCTTCTACTTCATTCACCTCAATATATTGCAAGTTTCTCTCAAGCATAAGCTTAGCTAGGACCAAACCTATTATCAATTTCATGGTTTGGATATCCATGTCATATTCCTACAACTTTTTTACCCATCTGCATCTTTTTCTTGAGACCTCCATCTCTGATAATATATCTTTCACCATGGTGTGGGAAACATAAGAAAAAACTTTAGAGCTCAAGATGTAAAGTTTGAAAACCTTTGTTTCTTTCACCAAGGAAAATGATTGCTTCTCCATGATGGTGTACTTAAAATCATCTCCTTGCAATGCCTTACTGAAAAAGGAAATTGTTCTCTCAGCCCCTTCATCATCCTTTTGCCAAAAGATAGATGCAATGGTTTTTTTTTAAGAAAAAAAAAACAGTTTAAAAGGCTTCTTGTAATTTGGAGCTACAAAAATAGGGGCATGCCTTAATGCTTCTTTGATCCCATTGAAAGATTGAATAGAAGATTCTTCCCATTTGATAACTTGGTCCTTATTCAGCATGCTAGTAATGGGGATGGTCAGCTTAGAAAAGTTAAACACAAATATTCTGATAAATTTTATTTTTCCAAAGAAGGATTTAACTCCCTTGTTAGTTCTCGGAATTAGAACCTTGTTGATGGCTTCAACTTTCTCGGGATCAATCGTGACCCATTCCTTTCATATAATGTGACCAAGTAGCTTTGCCTTTTGCACTCCAAAATGAAACTTCTTGGGATTCAATGATATGCCATACTCTCTACACATTAATAGCATTATTTCCAAGTGTTGCAAGTGATCATTTCTTTTTCTCAAAAAAATGGTTACATCATCTTGATAAATAATAATGAAATAATTAATATAACCAGCAAATGCTACATCCATTGCTCTTTGGAAAGTTTCTCCAGCATTCATTAAGATGAAAGGCATTCTAACATAGACATAAGTTACCCAAGGGGTGGTAAAGGTAGTTTTTGTTCTTTCTAACTCCTTCACAACAACTTGATTATAGCCAGAGAAAACATCCAAAGTGGATAACAATTCAGAACTAGTTACCGATTATATCATATTCTCCATGTTTGGTAGAGGATAATTATCTTTCAATGATGCTTTATTCAAAATCCTAAAGTCTATGCACAACCTTATATCACCATTATTTTTTTGATAGGTACTAAATTTGCAACCCAAGATGAGTACATTGTGGGCTGAATGATCCCTCCATCCTTCATCTTCTTCAATTCTTCTGGAATCTTCAAAGAAAGGAGTGGATTGATCGGCCTCTAGTTTTTCCTGAAAGGTTTGGCATTAGATTCAAGATGAATTTCATGTTGGAACAAATATTCCTTGTATTCCTTAAACTCAGAGTAAGACCAAGCTAGGTAGTCTTGATATTTATTCCACAATTTAACATAGGACTGCTTCTCTTCCTTGCTCAGATTGCTTCCTAACCAGATTTTACATGGTTTTTCCTTTTTTCCTAGGTCATTCTCTTCGGCATCTCTTATAACCAACATACTTCTGTTAATAATGCAATTAGAATTATCAAATTTTGATTCAAGTGCTACTAAACCTCTGGGAATCATGTTTGTCTTCAGGTGGATGATGTCTTTTCCAAATAAAGTTTTCTTTCCTTCAGCAGAACACACCATTGGTTCCCAATATATATTTTAGATAGTAAACACACCTTGGTTCTGTAGAAACCATTTCACCTGGGCATCATCATTGAACACTTTCCAATTTTTAGCATTGTTAGGGACAAATGGCCTTGTTATTATTTCAACATCATACTCAAAAAATGAAGATATTGTACAATTTCCAAATATGTATCCTAGCACTGCTAACTTGTCTGCAACAACATTAAACTTTCTATCATGATGCACAATATTAAATGAGTCAAACATTTCAATAAAATCTTAGACTGCATTCTTGTATTGTTTCATTCTCTAATTTTTAGTAGCATACAATTTTCTAATCTGTTTGACAATTAGTTCTGAATCTCCATTGACAATGATATCCTTTACACCATATTTCCATGAAATAATCAAACCCAATAACAATGCTTCAAATTCAACAATGTTATTAGTGCATTCAAAGTTGAGTTTGAAAGAAAAAAAAAATCTTCCTAAATTGGAGAAATCAGAACAATACCAACACCATTTTGAAACTTGGAACAAGCTCCATCGAATAACAAGGTCTAAGGAAAACCTACTTGTTCAAGACATTTACATTGATCAATCTTGTGCTCTTTTCCATCAGCAAATCCAACAAAAATATCAGCATCTACATCAGCATACAACACTTCATAAGAAGCATTATTAGGATCTTCAATGAGGTGCAACATATTCTTCTCTCCATACAACTTTACAGGGCTACCTTCAATTGGAATGGTGGAAAAAGACATATCCATCTGAACACTTACACTAACACTTGTAACCCAGTTTCTTGATAACAACATGCCCGATTTGGCAAGGCAATAACTAATAACAACATCAAGTTTCAAGTTCTTACCCAAATAAGCTGAAATTTGTGCCACGAAACCTTTTACACATTCTACAACTGGCACTTCTCTAGAATCCATTACAATACACTTTCCATAAAATGTTGTCACTTTAATGTTCAATTCATCCATGACCTCTAGAGGAATAACATTGCATGATGCTCAGCAATCAAACATACAATTGTGCAGTAGTCTATCCTTAATAATAAACGTTGTAAAAAATGGATCAAAATTTTATTGAGACTCAACCATAGATGTTCCCAAGGAAAATTCAGGTGGTAAACCTATCTCCTCTAATTCTGGTGGTTTTTCTAGGTCTGCAATGGTTGGAGGAGTTTCTACAATATTTATATTTCTACCTTGGGTACTCCTATCTTCTTCCAATCCCAAATACTCAAAGGCCCTCTTCTTGTGCTCAGGAATCCTAAGCAATTCAACAATTGGAACGGAAATCTTGATCTAAATCAAGAATTGGGCAATGTCATAAGGAATGCATTTGGGAAAAGCAAAATTTGGAGAAAGATTGACAAACTCATCAGATGGCACAAGATTTACAAATTTTGAGAATGGGTGGGAACACCAGTTCTATTCGAGACAACAAGGCATTTTCCAAATGCATATTTCTTTGGAGTTTCTTTTGTGATATTGGCGAGATCTGGAGTTTTTGGTTTGGGTTGAGGCCCTACCCCTTTGACAGCTTTACTTCTTGTGTTATACTCTTTTTCTTGGGAAATAACAACATTCATTAACGGATGTCTATCCTCTTCTAATGGGATTCCCCCATCATAATTCTTAATCATTAGAGCTCTTAGGTACTCAAAATCATTATTAGGAAGTTCAAAAGCTTGTACCATATCTATTTCTAAAGTATGAGAGGGAGGAAGAAGAGGTACCCAGTGAATGCAATCCCAAAAGCTTGCAGCATTTCTTGTAGTTATTACTTCAGTTGAAGTTGCTCCTTATGGTGATCTTATAGATCAGTCCACCATGCATGCATCATAATTAGAGTTATCATTATCATCAGCCTCTTTAACTTGTTGATCTACATCACATGGCAGGTGGGGTAAGAAAAATTTGTCACACCAATCAATTTCATTTTTCTCTTCAACAACAACTATGGAATTTAGAGGATCAAGAACTACTCAATTTTCCCTATCTTGGTGTTGTCTATCTCCCATGGGTCCTTTACGTCTGTCATCATATCTGTAATTATTTATAGAATCATTTACAAATATTTCTTGTCTTTGTTTCCTATGTTGACCTTAAGAACCTTGTCCAATTCATTTCTCTGCTCTGGCTAGCTTATAAGATATTTCTTTGATAGCTCCATCCAAAGTCTTTACAACTTCTTCAAGATCCACAACCTTACTTGACTAAGGCTTCTTTGGATTTACTAGCTTGATACCTTCACTCTTACGAAGCTTACCAACTACTTTTATATTATCTTCAATCTGCAAAGCCATGGTGAAGGCCTTCCTGAATGTTGTTGGGTTCTTGTCTCTTAAATAATAGGCAACTTTCTTATCAAAAGCATCAAATTATTTTATCAAACAAGAAACATCACTTGGCCTTAGGATCACAGGGATCCTATTTAGGGTCTTATTTAATCTTGTATTGAAGTCATGAACAAACTCATTAGGATTATTTTTTATATTTTCAAATTTTGATAAAAGAAACCTAGGGTCTTTTTTATCTCCGTAATGTAATCTAAAAGAATTCTTCATTTCTATCCAAGAATCAATGGAATTATGTGGAAAATATTTGTAGCAATCCCTTGCATCTTCTTCTAGAGTATCGATAAACAATTTAATGTACACATCCTCTAATTCTATTTCAGATTCCTCCATCATATTGACAAAAAAGCTTTAAGTGTTGATCCCCAGTAATGGAATTATTTCCTTGAAATTTAGGCAATCTATTTCTGACATCTTGGGGCACAACATTTGGATATCTAGCCATACCTCTGAAATCTATAGGACCAAAAGTATTCACAACAAATGGAGGTATGGGTTTGGGCTATGCCATATTGTTTTGGGGAGGTGATATTACAGGAGAAACAAAATGATGAGGATTGAGGGGTGTGTGGAGCACAGGAATGCAATTCTCATAATGAATACCCTCTAAAGGCTCTGTTTCTTGGAAAACTCTATCAAATTTGCAAAAATACAAGGGTAGATCAAGAAGAATTTTTTTCAAATATAAATGAATTCCTCTCTCCAGATGGAGAATTCAATTTAACAAAGATACTACCTGATTCAGATTCACTTCAGGAAGTATTGCAATCTTCAATCACAAGCTGATCAGTTTCACCAATGGAGATTTATTTTCTTGATGTTTGATCTCTAACAACCTTCCAAATTCTTCTTCCTTCTGAATTAGAATTTCCAAAATCTTGAAACAACCTTCTCCTAGGGTCCTTGGGGAAGAAATATCTTCTTCCTTCCATCTTTGCAAATATTAAAAAAAAATCTTACTTGATATATGTTAAGACACTAGTATTTATTAAGAATTTAAACAACACCTAGTCACCACTAAGGATTTTCATCTTAGTTTGTAAAAATTCACTATGAAATACCTATAAAATATCTGTCAATACCAGATTCATGAAAATCTTACAAGATCTTCTCTTCTACTACCCAAATTTGTCAATGATGATACAAAATTTAGTGCAATAACTGTATAAGCTTGAAATATTGCACTCAAAACTTACAACTTTGAACAATTCTTATAGATCTGAATAAATAATGATGTTTTAACAATGTATTTGCACTTTAAATTTTGTTAGAAGCATTACCAAGGTCTATATGCATTTTTTTTGGTGTTTAAACTTTGTACACAACTTCATGTCCCCGGTAACGGTGCCATGCATGTTGGTATCCAAGTTTTTTTTCCTTTTCAAGATGAGCAGCATCACAGATTTGACATGGAGCTTAAAGACATATAGATAATAATTTATGTCATTTTGTATCCTAGGATGAGATCTAATTGACCCTTTGTCACTCAGATTGTGGAGAGTTGGATAGCACCTTCAAGATGATTTGACCTATCCTCACTACTTTAGGTTGTGCCTCTTCAACCAGGGTGATAGTACCCTTAGTGTAACCTTTGTTTGATGAAGGAGATGAAGATATCATTATTTTTCACAAATTTTATGAAGAAAACCTTGGGAAAGGATGATCAATACTCCATAATTTAACTCTCAAGATTTGTCACATCTAAAAGATGGAGATACTTTCAAACCAAGGCTAAGGTTATTTAAGACATTACAGACTCCTAATTGCTTCTCCATATTTTGGAAATAGAATTTATACGTTTGTGAACACACAGGGAAATCAAGGGTAGTTCAAGATGGATTCATTGTGTTTGAATAATTTTGGTGTGAGATTAGATAGGATAAAGTTAATTATACCAGATCTTTGAGATACTTCACAATAATTGGAAAGGTAAATGACAGAAAGCTTCAGAATAGCTAAAATATTCCTTCAACCTAAAGGTGTGCATCAATGGAGGCCCAAATTTTCAAGGTTTCACACAATATCCAAGAATTTAACATGAATACATCAAGCTAAAGACTCAATAAAACATCAAAGACCCCTGGTTCCTCATGCCTAAGATAGACTTGAAGGCTTACAGACAATCTTTATCAAAAAATGATAGTGAAGTGATTTAAAATTTGTTTATCTCATCACAAGATGAAGGCTCTTGTTGAAATGAAATTACAAATGCCACTAAACTATCACAGGGATGATATCTTGTGTGATTCAGAGGGACTTTAACACAAGATTGAAATAGGAATTAGAAAAACTACTTACAGAAATTCTGAAAAAAAAAGTAGGCACAAATTGCTCCAAGATTGACACAAATTAACTTGAAATTTATTACATTCATCAGTAGGGGAAATTTCCTTCGAACAGTCTTAGAGCTTGTCAATGGCTCTACACTTACAACCAATTTGACTCAATTGAGATCTAGTACACAGGAAATTAATAGGTTTCTTGGATTGGTCTCTCAGTAAGATGGGCTCTCTCAAATTTTCTCTTAAGAATTTAACCCCTGACCCTTTGCAAGATTATTCTCATTGCATTTATACATTTCACTTGCTCACTCATCCCAAATTTCCCCCCTAAAAGGAATAATATTCGAGGGACCTTTGTTTGTTACCAATTTTCCTCAGATACTGACGTCTAACAAATTTCCATCTGAAAGCTACTAGGTGGACCAATTATTAACTAATCACATTTCTCAGACCCTCAAATAATTACTAAGATGCCATGCCACAAATTTTTGGAAAGTTTTCTAATCATTCTGATTTTGTCATGTGAGAAATCCCCATTTTAATCATTTTTCAGAGGATCTGCACAGTTGGATCTAAAAGGTAATGCTTTTCTCCTTCAAGGAAACACATTTTTCATCCTTCGCACATGCAACCTCCATCATTTCATCCTTTTACTTCTCTTTCATCTGCAACTTTGTCCCGCATTCAGCTTCTCTGGTAATTAACATTTTTGTAAGTGCCCAAGTAATTCCAATTTCAAAATATCAACATGAACAATTATTGGAATCACAAATTAAGTTCTAAATCCATTGAATGGCATTTTGTAGACAAAAAAGACAAGTAATTTCATCAAAAATGATAAGAAAATAGTGCGTATTTACATCTCAGGGAGTCTTGGAGAAAAAATGGAAGAGATACAGGTGAAATGCACAACAATCATTGATTCTGCCCCTTCTCAACTCTATATTAAGATGTCCATGTGTTTTCTTGGTGCAAATGCAAAGGTGAGGTACAGTGGTAATTTTCCAAACAAGTGCAAGCCTTCCACGTGCCTTGGGCCCAAGAAAAATGCCTTTTGGCCTTTGAAGATGAAAATGCCTTTTGGCCTTTGATCAGGTTCTCAAAAGTATGAGTTTTTAAAAAATTATCTAGCACCCTGAGGATCTATCTTCCATTGAAAAGTCTAAGCAAGGGCAGAGTGAGCAGAATCCTCCATCTCCTTTCTTCAAAAAAAAAAGGAGATGCATTCCCATTTAAGAGACTTATCAAGATCCCCTCCACATGTTCTCTACTCCTTAGAGAATTTCTTTGATGTAGTTCGGCAGAAGCCTTTGTTATAAAAATTCACCCCTCAAGGTAACTTTGATAACATGCCTCAAATTCTTGAGTCCCAAGCAATTATATTGAGTCCGGACAAAAAGTCGTGTTTCTAGGGTCTCATATTTTTCTAACTCCCCTGTCCAAGTAGAAGAGAGCATTCTGGAAAATGTAAAAAATTGCAAAAACAAGCTTGGGCTAGAAAAAATCATGAAAAATGGCCTAAGTCCTAGTCCATCCTTGGGAAGTATTTGAATCTGGGCGCGAACCGGCCATGTATGGCAACCCGAAACAGTCTAGGACACGCGGGACAAAAGTACGTCTGGCCGAACCAGGGAAATGAGTCAAGGCAGCCCGAAATAGTTGGGACGCATTTGAACCGGCTGTGAAATCAAGGCAAAACAGTCTACGCGCGGGAGTATGCAACCGGCCGCGGAAATGAGTGGCAGCCCGAGAATGCAAGAGTATGCGAACCGGCCGGTTCCGAAATGGAAACATTTCAGCACTGTGCCAAGTGGGACAGAGGGACGTCCTAGCCGACCGAAAGCTTCTATCACCCGGCAGAAAAATGCATTAGAGAAGCCCATTTTAGGTGGTTCGAAAGAATTTTTCCCACACAGCACTTATGGGACAAAGGGATGCGTGGTACGTGAAACAAGCGGCCGTGAAAAGTCACCCCATCCAAACGGCCATAACTTTTGACTCCTGAACTCCGATTTTCATCTTTCTTCCTCTATGCCACAAAAACATTTTTGATGAGGATTTATTTAAATAAGATAAATATATTCGGTTTGAAAAAATGACAGAAAACGCCTGCCAGACCCAAAATAGCTGCCCGCAATAAATTTTGCATTTCTCAGGTACCGTGGAATCAGTCCGAGCCTAGCACAACAATCAAGAAATTCCAGATCAATCAGAAATCGATGAGATTTTTAAGAAAACGTGGCCGGGTTCAGAACAGTGTTTTATTTGGTAGCAAATGTTAAGGTGGGACATTGAGGCGGATCCTCAAATGAGCGTTGCCCCTCCACATGTCCATGGTCCACCAAAGCTGCATCAGCCGTATGAAGCCTCTACGTGTCTCCCTTGCACAACTCTAAGGTCAAACCAGAATGTGAATTTTGAGATGAGACTACTCTCCCACCCTCCTTTTCTGGATCACCACTTTAATTGTAGGCTTTCATTCTAGGGTATTCTCTCTCCCTGGTCCCTTGGAAATTTAGATTAGAATAGTTAGCTTATCCGTGGACAAGAACCAGCTTTCTTGAGGTCTTGAAAGTGGGATAGTACTGTTAGAGTTTTCAAAGTGCCCCATGGAGTTGTATCCAACTAGAAAGGGTTGTGTTTCCATAGATAGTGAGATATAAATTTGATGGGGTAAACAGACCTGCTAAACCGTAAAATACAAGGAAATCAACATTTTCACCCGGAAATGAATCTTTCCTTCAAGATAGAGAATTTAGAAATGATATAAGGCCCAAATATGATCCTCTGAGCCACATCTAATCATGTTTTCATAGATACTAGGACACAAATTGATAGGGAAAACAAAACGTGATTGCGGAAGAATGGAAGGAAGGGAAAAACCTTGATTTTATGCTCAAGTTAAAAACTCTTTCACATGAATAGAGGAACGGAAAACAAGCTCTGGATTTAAAGTGATCCTTGACCAAAGGAAGGGACTGATCATGAAAACCAAATGAAGGATAGATCTTTCATGCATCAATACAGGGAGATAGAAAAGATGACAGAGCCCGCAAAGTGAAGAATTTCAAGGACAAATGGGGTGAGATCAAATTGAGAACCAACATATTAGTGTTGATTGATGATGTCAATTGATATGTATATGCATGTTTTATATTCTCGATGTTGTTAATATGGTGATGTGAATCCAACTGTAATAGGTTGAAATACCTCCAAAACACACATAAAAAACTTTGCAAATAAAAAAAAGAAGTTTCAAAATAGATTTATTCTAATTATAGAATCCACAATAATCTCTTACATCATTACAATCCTCCTTTTATTTCACATCTACTCTAAAAACCCTAAAATGTCAGAAATTACCTATTAGCAAAACAACTCAGATGGCCCCAAAAAAATTCATGCAGAATAGTCCTTCATAAATTAAGACTCATGTGAAATTTTGACTTGTTCTAAAATGCAAAACAAAAGTTATTAAAGTTCTAATACCTAGTCAAAAGTGAAAAAAACATTTACAGTCAATTTTAGGCCACTAGATGAAGGAATATGGGCCCAAAAAAATGTGCCAAAATGGCCACAACCTTGCATGCATATTTGATCCATGAATAATACTAATTTCTAGATGATCCAATTGTCGGATAAAAATTTATGGTCTCTGCAAGTTATGCTCCCACATCATTCTCCCCTAGTTGAAAAGAATTCAACTCCTTGGAATTCAGTTGATGAAATTCATCTATTTTTTCATTTTCAATTTTATTCAAGTCCCAATCAAGAATCCAATTATTTTCTTCTTGTTGCAAACCTTCCCACTGTACCAAATATTTGTTGTAGCTCACATGTTTAGTAGTGACCATATTTTCCAGTCCAAGACACGCATTACCCTTTTCTATTTCTTCATCATCATTTGTTGGTCCAAGTTTATTTATTCCTCTGAAACATTTTCATCATGACCTGGAAATTTATAGAAGTCAAAAAAATTAAAAATTGGTGAGATAGTAAATTTTTTAGGTAGCTCTACCTTGTAGGCATTATAAAATAGTTTCTTTAGAATCCTACACGGCCCAATCTTCTTATAATTGAGTTTATTACATGCCCCTTTTGGAAACCTCTCTTTTCTAAGATGAACCATCACCATATCTCCTTCTTTTAATACACTTACTCTTCTACTAGAATCTATAACTGCTTTATATTTTGCATTACTTAATTTTAACATTTCCCTCACTTCATCCTGCAACTGTATAATGCATTCTACAAATGCTTCTACATCATCATTAGTTTTATCTTCACCAGGTAGCACAATCAAAACTAGGACCCCCTTGGGATTCCTACCATATACAATCTGGAAAGGATACCTCACTATTTTCTTTTTTACAGAGCTATTGCAGGAAAACTCATCTGGTGGTAAAGCCAAGTCCCATTGTTTTGTCTTTTCTCCAACTATGCAACGTAGGAAATTTCCCAAGCTTTTGTTTACTACTTTTGTCTTCCCATCAATCTTGGGGTGATATGTACTACTGAACTGTATTTGTGTCCCTAGTTTCTACCATAGATTCTTCCAAAATTTACTCAAAAAATTCATGTCTCGATTTGAAGTGATCATTCTTGGAACTCCATGTAATGTAACAACTTTTGAAAAAAAATATGTAACTCTAGTAGCATCACTAGTTGTTTTACAAGAAATGAAGTGTGTCATCTTAGATAATATATAAACCACAAAAATATATATAATCATTCCCTTACTATGTTTTAGAAATTCCTAACATGAAATCCATACTCAAATCAACCCATGGCCTTGTAAGGACAGGTAATGGAATATATAACCTAGTCTTCTGTGCATGGCCCTTAGCCATTTGGCACACTCTACATCTTTCTACAATCCTACTTATGTCCATCTTTACCTTTGGCCAATAATAATTTTCTACAACAAGATCAACTGTCTTCCTTATACCAAATTGTCTAGCCAATCCCCCACTATTGAATTATCTTATAATATTTTATCTCATTGAACCATTAGGAATGCAAAATTTTTTCCCTTTAAACAAATAACCATCCTGCATCAACTAATCAGAAGAACCACCACCTACTATAGGGTCCTTAAGTTGTCTCACAATGTCACCAAAATTTAGATCACCTGCATACAAATCCTTACCTGCATCAAACCCCACTACATAATTTTCCATTGTTGTCCAAAGTGCTACACACCTACTCAAGGCATCAACAACTTGATTCTTCTTACTTGACTTATGCTTTAAGACAAACGTATATTCTTGCAAATATGAAACCCATTATGCATGCCTACTATGTAGTTTCTTCTGTGTGTTTACATACCTCATGGATTCATGGCTAGTGAAGAGTAAAAATTCATTTGCTAACAAGTAATGTCTCTAGTGCCTTAATGCCTAAACAATAGTATAAAATTCTACATCATAAGTAGAATATTTTCTCCTGAATTCATTTAGCTTTTCACTAAAGAATGCAAAAGGTCATCCTTCTTGACTCAATATAGCTACAATCCTGACATGTGAGGCATCACAGTCAACCTCCAAGACCTTGCTAAAATACGGAAATACCAAAATAGGTGCTTCAGACACTTTCTTCTTCAATAATTCAAAACTATTTGTTTCTACCTTGGTCAATAGAAACTCCCTCCCTTTTGTACACTCTATAATGGGTACATAAATGCTAATAAGTTGCCAATCCATCAAAACTATGAACCTTTGTCACATTCCTTGGAATAGGCCATTCCAAAATTACCTTCACTTTTTCCTCATTCATCCTCAGTACATCCTCTAATATGAAAAACCCCCAAAAAACAAGAATATTCTCAATAAATCTACAATTCTTTAAGTTTGCATATAAAATCTCTTTACATAACAAGTCTAATACCAATTTAATATTTAACAAGTGTTCTTCCACTTTCTTACTGAATATCATAATATCATCATAATAGAAAACAAACTTACAATTGTATTCTCTGACTACTCTGTTCATCAACCTCATGAATATATTGGGTGCATTAGATAGCCCAAATGACATCACCATCCACTCGTACAATCCTTCTTTTGTTTTGAAATTTGTTTTCCATTCATCCCCTTCATGGATCTGGATCTAGTAGTACCCACTCTGTAGGTCAATCTTGTTAAAATATCGAGCTACCACTAGCACATCCATCATATCATCCAATATTTGAAATGGGAATCGATACTTAATTGTGATCTTAGTTGTGGCCCTACTATCTACACACATTATCAAATCCCCATAATTTTTAGGATTCAATAGCATTGTGGTTTCACATGGACTCATGCTTTCTCTCACTAACCCTTTCTGTATTAGATCTATCACTTATCTGTTCAACTCATCACTCTTTTTCAGAGTCATCCCATAGGCTTCCTAGTTTGGAAGGGCTGATCCTTGGATCAAATCAATATGGTGTTGAATATCTTGCTTTGGAGGTAACCCATTTAGTAGCTCATCTGGTATGACATATTTGTATTCTTTTAGTACCTTTTATGTATAAACAAGTATATTAAAGTCCTCTATTTCCACCTTCTTTGACATCAATTCATAACACCATCCAACTTCTTTCATTTTTGTAACATACTTTTTTGTAGCCAATAATCCATCACTCTTCTCTTCTTCCTTAAAGGGTAATAAGACCACTTTTACACCATCCTTCTAAAAGGCATATGTATTTTTCCCTCCATCATGTGTATCCTTTTTATCGTATTGGCAAATCCTTCCTAGTAATAAATGGTATGCATCCATTGGGATAACATCACATCACACCTCATCCTTGTAGGTATACCTAATAAAAAACTTTATAAGACATATTTTATCTATGGTTATGTCATTCCCATTCATGAACCATGATATATGATAGGGATATGAGAGCTTATCACATTTGAGATTAATTTTATCAACCATCACAGTTGAAATATTATTTTCACAACTACTGCCATAAATAATAATTTTACATACATTTCCTCTAGAGGTGCATCTTGTTCACAATATATATTTTTGCAACCATGAATCAAAACCAACAACATCTTGTTATTTCTCCTTGGGATAATCATTTTCCTCCTTATCATGAGGGTTTCAGCCAAGTCTGTAGTAACCTCCATTTCTTCCTCCTATTCAGCTTCAACCATATTTACTCATGGTTTTTCTCCTTGCCATCTATTTTTTGTAGGATAGTGCGGAAAGTGAAAACCTTGTGCCCTCTTCACCACATTTGTAACATGTATATTTCCTTTGGGGGATATTCTAGTGCCTTCGTCCATTATAACCTCTTCCCCTATGTGATCTGAAAATCAAATTTAACTAGAAATTGTTCACACAACAAAATTTACTTTGTATTGATTTTTTGATTTAAAATTAAGTGATTACGAACTTTTTATATTTTTAATAAAATATTAAAATTCGCAAGTACTGTGTAAAAATATAGAGAAATGAAGAGAATTCACCTGTAATTTGACACAAAGCGTGCTAATGAAGTTCGGTACTTGAGGCCTACTACTCCGGGTCCAGTTGAATGGGACCAATCTATTAAAATATTTAAAATAATTGTTTACAAAGAATTCTAAAAAATTCTTACCTTCTCACAGTCTTCCTCTATAAAAAATAATAGGGGTTAATTTTTACTTCATCCTCTAATTTTCTCTCTAGCTCAAGATATGAGCATTTGAGTATTTAGCACAGGCTTTCCATTCCCCATTTACAAATAAAACAAGTCGCTTTTTATAGTGTTCTAACACCACTAGCTTACTGGATGGGCACTTATAATTTTACATGGTCTGCCCGAATTACATTCTCATCTAGCGCATTTAGTCTTGTCCTTATGGGAACACAATACCACATTTGGTGCATTTTAGGTAGGAGGAGGTTTTAAAGCACGGAGTGGTGCATGTTTTGATTTCCTATTGAGCCACCTTAACCACCTTGTGATGTGGGGAAGCTTGGATGGAATAAATTTTAGTGCATAGGTAAGATATGGAAGTAGTTAGGCAATTTTAATATGGTTTTTGAGTATATTTCAACATGGAGGGATAAGGAGTTAGAATATTTGGAGCAATGCATGGCTAGTATTAATACCACGTAGAAGTTAGCATATGCATGGAAATTGGATTAAATGTGTGGGAGTTTCAATAGCTTGGCTTCTATGTGGAGAAATAAGGAGGTTGACACCAAGCCATTTCCAAAGTTTGATAACAATATCCCACATTCATCAAATAATTACACTATAAAGAATATAAATACAAAGGCTCTGGTCATATGAAACGAAAAGGAATCCAAGACACCCCTCCATAATTGAGTGTCGAATACTAGCGTTTCAAAAAAACTTTTTCCTCGTCATCTTTACTGTCCATGTGTCGCATTTTAATTTTTCTACTTGGCGAGTGTGCATAGGTCCAATCTGTGTTTTTTTTCCAAAGTTCACCAGTTTCCCTGAAATTTTAGCAGGCCATTGCTTTTGCATACTAGCTTCGTTTCCTACAAACGAGATATCGAAGGAATAGTATTTTTTTTTCTAAGTCTTAGAACTAACAAAAACATATTCTGAGAAGATATTAGATCAATGTTTCTCCATGAGGATCCTCTGGATCATTCCTCCCCACCGAGAAACTTTTGGACCCCAAAAGTCAACTTAATTGGTGAATAGGTGAAGGTATTTCTCCCTCACCTTTATTATTTCCATCCATTTATCTTTATTCGTATTCATGCCTTTGAACCCAACATGAAGATAATCAATATCACCCCTTCACAAAGTTCTTACTTTCATGTCCATAATGATGTCTTCTTGCAACTCATCAAGATACTCAGGAGTAAAATCATCAATGGAAGGCATTATGTTAGCATCATCATGATCCAAAATCATAGGCGGTTCATACAATATTAAATTCTCAACATTTACAACTGAGTATATTTGCATATATGGAGGTAAATCTAACCGGAAAGTGTTGTTACCAGTTTTTCCAATATTTGGAATAGACCATATCATATAGGTTTCAATTTTTTAGCTTCACCTGTCAACCTTTGCTTTCTGATGTGAAGCCAAACTGAATCACTAACTTTGAACTTGTGATCAGTTCTATGTTTATCATGCATGTCTTTGTATTTAGCCTAACTTTTCTCTAAGGGTTCATAGACATACTGATGAGCCTGTTGAATTATGTGAACAAATATTTTATCCCTGTCAGAATAACTTGAACCATTAATAATAGTTTCATGTCCATAATATACATCTAAAGGAGAATTAGGAAGATATCCATAATAAGTCTCAAATGGATAATTCAAAGTAAAAGAATGTAAGGCACTATTATAAGCATGTTGCACATAATATAGATGTTCATCCCATAACTTAGGATGTTTACCACAATAACCCCTCAAGAAGTGTACTACTGTATGGTTTACAACCTCTATTTGACCATTGGTTTGTGGATGAAAAGCAGTGCTCTTTTTCAGTTTTGTGTCCATTAACCCCCACAATGTTAACAAAAATTCCCCAAGAAATCTAGAATCCCGATCAGATATAATTGAAGTTGGTAATCTAAAATGAACCCAAACAAACTTAAAAAATAAATGTGCAGTTCCCTCACCAGTTATTTGTTTAGTACATAGAACCAACACACACATTTTGCTAAATCTGTCTAGTACCACATATATGTAATCATGTTTCTTCCATGTCATTGGAAAACCTCCTACAAAATCCATGGAAACACTTTCCCAAGGCCTTGTCAGAACAGGAAGAGGAGTGCCAAGTCCTAATTTCCTGTTACTTGTGTTGCTTCTGGCACAAATAACACATCCCTTAATATACATGTTCATGCATTCTAGGCCAATAACAATATTTCTGTAAATGTGCAACTATCTTACTAACACCAAAATGCCCCAAAATAAGAGAAGTATGTCCTTCCCGAATCATATGCACATGTTCATTTTCTAGAATACAAAGTTTACTAGAATGATATAACAATCCTTCATGAAAAAGATAGTATTTTTCTCCTAATTTTTTCCCACTTAATATATCCTCATACACTTCTCTAAAATCAACATCATTAACATATTGTTCCTTTTAACTAACATGAGCCAAAGAACTATGTTGTAAAATAGTAGATGCTACTACCACTGGTGGTCTAGATAACATGTCGTCAACCTTGTTTCGAATACCTTTTTATACCTGATTAAAAGATGAAATTGTTACAAAAATCCCATCCACCTGAAATGTCTAGACTACTGAAATTTGGTTTGTGTTTGTAAGTACTGAAGCGGTTGATGGTCATTATGTATAATTTTTTCTTTTCCCATTAAATAATGCTTCCACTTTTTTACACTTTGTACCAAAGCATACAATTCTTTATCATAAGTTGGATAGTTTCTTACTGCACTTGTAAATGTTTTTGAATGGTAACACCCTAGTCATTTGTTCTGCGTCAAAATTGCCCCCATTGCATAGTCACTAGCATATGTCTCAATCTCAAATGAATGTTACAAATCTGAAAGTGCCAAGATCGGAGCGGTCCTTATCTTCTTTTTCAGTGTATCAAAGGATTTTTGTTGTTTTCCTCCCCACTGAAGGACCTGTTTAATACTTGTCAAAGCATGCAAAGGAGATGCAATATATGAGAAGTTAGCAATAAATTGTCTCCATTACTGAAATGCACCCAGAAAACTCCTAGCTTCCGTCACATTAGTGGGTCTAGGCCATTTCATAATAACCTCTATTTTTGTAGGATCAATTCTCAATTCTCTGTTTCCTACAATATAACCCAAGTTAATTATATATGTTTTTCCAAATTCACATTTTGACATCTTCAAATACAATTTCTCTCTCCTTAATCCAACTAATACTTTTTAGATGTGTTTAACATGTTCATCCCATGACTTACTGAAAATAAGAATATCATCTAAGTAGAGAATAATAAAATTATCAATGAATGGTATAAATATATCATTCATAACTCTCATGAATGTTATCGGTGTATTGCACAATCGAAAAGGCATCACTAAAAATTCAAACAATCCATGTTTCATTTTAAAATATGTTTTCCAAACATCACGTTCTACAATTCTTACTTGCTGATAACCACTTCTTAAGTCTTAGTGAAAGAAATTGCATTCTTTAATAAATCCAGTAAAGCATATATTCTAGCAATAGGGTAACGATTCTTTATAGTAATCTTGTTTAAAGTACAGAAATGAACACACATTCACGAATTTCCATCCTTCTTAGGAACCAAAATAATTGGTGAACCACATGGGGATGTACTTGGATGAAGTATACCTTGAGCCAAAATTTCCATTACCTGTCTCTTGATTTCCTCATTCTCCACTACTGATAACTTGTACGTTCTGATATTAGGAATAGGTGCATCTTGAAGCAACTGTATCTCATGTTGAACCCCTCTTTTGGGAGGTAGACCTTGTGGATCCCAAAAAATATCATCAAAATAAAAAATAGTTTTTACCAATTCATCCTTATGTTTCTGATCACAATTCTCAAAAGCCATCTCATGTTATTTCTTTTTGGCTTTGATCACCATGAGAAAAAACATTTCTTGAGTTTACAAGCCTTTTCATTTGACCTGCAGTTATCAAGGATAGATTATTCTTTTCACGGTGAGCTCTAACAATAAACTCGATTCCATGCTTTATAAGAAAATATTTATTTTTTTCCCTATAGAAGATTGCTTTACGATCATACAAATAAGGACTTCCCAAAACCACCCAAAAAATATCCAAAGGAACTACATCCAATTCAACCTCATCTATAAAATTATCTGTAATGGCAAATCTGAAAATTCAAGTTTTAGTTACCTTCATTTTCACATCATCACAAACCAACCCTACAGGATAAGGCTTAGGATGTGGTTTAGTTTTGAGTCCTAGTTTCTTAACAACATCCTCATAAATTAGATTAGCTTGGGATCCAATATCAAAAAGAGTATCAATTTTCGTATGCTTTAAAATTACTCCAATGTGGAAAATCTCATTCCTTTTCTTATCATCATGTATAGTTTGTTTACTAGATGAAGATGCAAATTTTTTAGTACTATTGTTGGAAATTGAAAGTTTTGATTACCTTGAAAACTCATAGCTTTGATCTTGGTTTCATCACCTGAATCTGACCCAAGATCATGAACTGCAGTGTTTGTTTTCTTTTCCTTTCCTTTCTTAACCATCCATTTAGGTTTCATTTCAGGATGTAATTTCCAACATTTAGACTCATTTAGATTACAAAATGGTTTTTCATCTTCCTTCTTAACAATATAGTTTGTCTCATGCTTACCCTTTCCTTTTCCTTGTTCTTTCAAACCTTTTCCTTCAAATTGCTTGTTATTTTTTTTAAAAGAAGAGAAAGAGGACTCCTTTGTCATTTTCCTTCATGCTTCCAAATGGGTTGCTTGAATACATACCGCATCAAGAATAGTAAGACCTAAAACAAGTATCATATGCCTCTGATAAATATGCAATCCACCAATATATATAAGAAGTATTTCTTCTGTGTTTAGGGAAATTCCCATAATTATAGCCCTTTTCCTAAATTCCTATGCGTATTCTTGAACACTTTTTCCCTTACTTTTCTTAATGTTTTGCAATCCATCATAGCTTGTTACTTATAACCAAGAGGATAAAATTGTTTCCTAATATTTGAAACAAATTTAGACCAAGAAGTGATTGTTATACCTTTGGTTTCTTACACTTCTTGAAGCTTTATCTCCCACCAAATGAGTGTTGTGTCACCCATGCGAAGAGTTTCCAAATGCATATTTGCTTCATCATCAACAATTATCTGAACCCTGCAATATACTGCTATCTATTTGACCCAGTTATCCAACTTCTATGCATTTAACTCTCCAGTATACATAGGCAATTCAAACTTGATATCTAACTTTAATGAAGGAAAATCAGACTTTATAGGGTCTCTTTTAGGAATATCAGAACTAGAGCTATTTTAATTTTTACCTTTTGTAGTACCCTTTTCCCTTTGTCTATCTTGGTACTTTTCCTCCACCATTTCCTTTGTCTGTAGGAATGATTTATGAAATTTTTTCTCATCCTGATCCATCATTATAGGAATTTGAGACCATCTGGTACCAATTTCAGGATCCCTTTCTAGTAGTTCTCCTTCAACCTTCTTAGATCGAGACATTTTTAACATCAAACACACAACTTGCAATCAAAAAACTATTAATCTGAACCAAAAATCAGTCAAAACTAGCTCTGATACCAGTGATCTTAAAATCAAATTTAACTAGCAACTGTTCACAATTTTTTTTTGCTTTGTATTGATTTTTATATTTAAAATTAAGCGATTACAACCTTTTTTACAATTTTAATAAAAGAATAAATGCTACAATTATTGCGTAAAAATACAGATAAATGAAGATAATTCACCAGCAATTTGACACAAAACGTGATAACGGAGTTCAGCGCTTGAGGCCTATGTCTTGGTTGAATGAGACCGATCTATTAAAATCTTGAAAATAATTCTTTAAAAAGAATTCTACAAAGTTTTGACCTTATCACAATCTGCCTTTGTAAAAAATAATACGGGTTTCTTTTTACTTCATCCTCTAATTCTCTCTCTAGCTCAAGATATGAGCATTTGAATATTTAGCACAAGCTTTTCGTTCCCCTTTTACAAATAAAACATGTCTCTTTTTATAGTGTTCTAACACCACTAGCTTACTGGATGAGCACTTATCCTTTTACACGGCCCACATGAGTTCCATTCACTACTAGAAGTAGACTTATTTATCCACAATGTTTTCCACAAAATTATTATTTTGTAGAAAATTTGTGGACGATCAACATTCAATGAATAGATTCTAAAAATTACAAAGTAGATACTCCATGATTTCACAATAGTAAAATTTGAACTTGTGGAACATTCACATTTTTAAGTTTTCATTATGAAAATTTCAAAATATATCTATTTTCTAAACTACTTAATCATTAATTATAGTGTCAAAAAAATGTAAAATTTATGCATTATAGATAAAATTAACTCTAAAATTTCATAATAAGAATACAATTAATCATGTGAATCCAATTCTTACCAATTGTAACATTCATTTTCGATTATAAAAGTCAACATGTTTAAAATATTATTATTTATGATTTTAAATGTGTAAAACACATGTATTGTGGATGCTCTACATGACTAGAAAGAGGCTTATTTATCCACAATTTTTTCCACAAAATGTTTGTTTTATAGTAAATATATGAATTATTAACACTAAATCAATATTTTTTTTAAAAACAATACAAAGAATTCAAATTTTGATATTTTTTAAACTTCTAAATTGTTGTGTCTCTAATTTTCTAATATATTTTTTGTAAATAAATCATTTTTTTTTTCTTGAATTATTATTTAACTACAAATTTTACATCTATAATTAATTTCTCTTTAATAATTATATAACTATTTTTCTAACTTAAATTAATATTAATTTTCTAGAATATAGAAAAGACAATAAAATAACTAATGAATTTACTATGCCTAAATAATATGTTTTAAAATTGTGTAGATAAATATATTTTAGTACTTTAAAAATAAATTTCCAAGTATAATCTGCAATACACATTAAAGCTTCCTATACCACATAAGGGATGAATCTTTTTTAATATTGTGGGGACACAATTTAGTTCTAGATCATTGGTTGTAATTTAAAATGTTTTTTCCTTGAATTTTTCTCATAGAAAAAATTGATCAACACTGTTGATCTTACTACACGGATCGTGTACAAATGATCTTCATCTTCATGGCTTCTAAGCTACACAGATGAATTAAAAATATTATGAGCAATCCACTATATTGAATTGGTCCGAGATTTATTCGCTCATTTAGCGGCGAAGAAACTAAAATGAAATTGCTTTAAAATACAAGTGATAAATGTGGTTTTAGGTGGTATTGTTTGTTGATGCATGATACCCTAAACCTAATATTTGTTATTAACAAGAAGTAGTGGTCTAAGATGAGATGATTTGTCTACAAGATAATGGATGAATCGTTTTTTATAGCCATTTATGATTTTGTTCCTATTTCTCGTGGTTCTGATTTGTTAAGTGTGATGAGAAGCATCTTTATTTTTACACAATGATTTTGAAAAAAATTATAAAAGGAGAATAAAATATTGGGAAGCTATAGGAATGTGGTTATTTTAATACTTTTGTAATGTGATTAATGCTAATATTTTTTGGCTTTTCTCAGGGGGTCGTCATTGTATGAAAAGAGACTGAAAAAAATGTTTACTTTTTCAAAAGAGAATCAGAAAAATTGATTCTTTCTTTCGAAAAGTACAAAGTAAAGAACATGACAATACAAAAACTTTAGTATGGAAGATGCATACTTGTGATGCATGATTCTACAAGCAGTCTAAAAAATCTCTCCGTAAATGTACATGCAGTAGAAATTTGCATGCTTCCAGCTCCATCGTGAAAAAATGAAATCGTTCAGTAAATATAATCTAAGAAATGCCCACGGAACAACATCTCACATGCACTTTTTAAAAAATATATTAATATATTTTATATTAAATGCATATCCTATTTTGGCATTTGAAATACATGGAACTAAAAGAAAATAATCTAAATAAATAATTTAAATAATATCTAAATTTCAATTAGGATATTTTAGTAATATATTATATATAAAGATATGTTGATATTTGACTTAAATATTTATTAATTTAAATGATCGTTATTTTTCCAATTTAAAATTAGAAAAATTGAAAGTATAAATTATTTATCTATAAAACATTAAATTATAGACTTATATTTACAAGATATTTATATTTATATTTGGAAGCTTATTTAATTTTACTTTAAAATAAGGTAAATACAATATTTCCATTGAATTATCATAATGTTGTAGAGTTTAGAATGACAAAAAGAAATTTTATGTTGTTATAACGTTACAATGTTTTATTTGTGGTAATGTCTCCAATGTTAATTTTGTTGTACTGTCACATTTATTGAAATTATTGTTATTGTCACAAAAATTTTATATGTAGTAATTATCACATGTTTTGAGTTGTAGTAATATCTACAACTTTCCTACAACTTAAATTTTCCACAATAAATTTGTGAGTGTAATTCACAAATTTGGATTCACAATTTTATCCCTCTCATCTACAATAATATTGTGGAAAAATTGTGAATAAAAAACCCAATATTTAGTAGTGATTCTCCTCTACCGCATTTAGTCTTTATCCTTATGGGAACAAAATCCCACATTTGGCGGATTTTAGGTTGGAGGAGGTTTTAAAGAATGGAGCGGTGCATGTTTGGATTGGCTATTGAGCCACATTAACCACCTTGTGTTATGGGTAAGCTTGGCTGGAAGCATGTTTAATGCATAACGCATAGGTAAGATATGGAGGTAGTTAGGCTATTTTAAGATGGTTTTTGAGTATATTTCAATGTGGAGGGATAAGGAGTTAGAATATTTGGAGGAATGTGTGGCAAGCAGCGTTCAAAATTGAACCTATCATAGCCCTTCCGAGGGCTTCAAACCCGTCAGAAAAGGGCAAGTCAAAATCTTCCTGTAAAAAAAAATTCAGAACTTATAAATTATTTGACAAATTTGAAGTGTAATATTTTTTTCAAATTGTCAAAAGAAGGGCTATGTGGAAAAATAGCCGTCAACCAGAAATGAGATTTGATGCCAGTCCTAAGAATTTTTGCTTGCTAGTCTTTACGGTTTTTTGTTTTTGAAAAACTATTTTGTAAATAAAAATTAATTTTTTATTTAACTATCAAAGTAACGTCTTGTAAATTTGGTCAAACATTATTTTGTTTAATGCAAGTTTATAGTTAGCACTGCCACTTCCATTGTAAATTACCATTTTCTAGTGCAACAACACAATGTCATTATAATACCATTTCCGCATAAATTGCCCTAAGTATTTCCATGTGCGTTCATAAAGACGAGTAAGTATTGCAGTTAATTTTTTTAATAAATTTTTTTAATCTCCCTCCACTTTTAGAGTAACTGAAATTTTGTATTTGTTTGTAATATACTGCTCAAAGTTTTCTCTTACAGTTATGGATATGGACACCTAAATATTAACATTTAATTCACGATATTCCAACTTGATATACAAAAGTTCCATATAGCTGGAGTTTTTCCTACATGCCACCAATTTTCTTCAAAAGTTGCAAATAGCCAGATTTTTTTCTACATGATATTCTGGTAGGTTCTACATTAATCATCTCTCTCCAATTTTTAAGCAAGTTCAACATCTTCTATTATACATTTTTTCCATCAAAACATTATGGGCAATGCTTCATTCTTCTTGTTTGTTTTTTCCTGCTCTGAATTAATACCACTTAGAAGTTAGCATATGCGTGGAAATTCCAATAAATGTGTGGGAGTTTCAATAGCTTGGCCACCCATGTGGAGAAATAAGGGGGTTGACACCAAGCCATTTACAAATTTTGATAACAATATTCTACATTCATCAACTAATTACACTATAAAGAATATAAATATAAAGGCTCTGGTCATATGAAATAAAAAGGAGTTCAAAAATCCCCTCCATAATTGAGTGTCAAAGATCGGCGTTCCAAAAAAAAAAATTCACGTGTCCAATCTGCATTTTTTGTCCAAAGTTCGCCAGTTGCGCTGAAATTTTAGCGAGCCATAACTTTTGCATAATAGCTTTGTTTCCTTCAAATGAGATATCGACGAAATCGTCTAATTTTTCTCCACGTCTTAGAACTAACAACAAATAATTTTGAGAATATCTTAGATCAGTTTTTCTCCATGAGGATCCTCTAGATCACTCTGAAACCCCCTACCTCTTTAGTGGTTACCACAACTTTGACCAAAATCTTCATGCCCTTCTACATTAGAGGATTCACATTTTTTATATTAGAATCCACCTCTACCTCTCATTGGAGATGATGATGGCCCTCTCATAACACTTCTTCTAAAATTATTCCTCTTGTTCTTTTCTTTTGTCTTTAATTCGAGTTGCTAAGCATCATCCATGCTATGGATCTGGAGCATACTCAACTCATCTTGGATGGTGTAACTCAACCCATTTATATACCGTGTATCCTTTTTTTCTTCACACTCTCCCCGATTCACCCACATTGACAACTTGTAAAATTCATTGGTATGCTCCTCAATGTTGAGATCCTTTCATCTTAGATTTTGAACCTTCGAAAGCGTGTCTAATTAGCATAATTTATAGGAAGAACTTTTCTTTCATCTTCTTTACTATTTTATTCCAGTTTCAGATCTTTCCCTTTCCATTCCTTTGTATTTCATTTTGTAGGTGATCCCACCAGATAATTGAATGTCTGACCAACTTAGTGCATGCAAATTTAACCGTCTTATCCTCTGAAAGGGTTTTCCACTCAAATAATTTTTCCATGTGACTCAACTAGTCAATCAACTCCTATGGTTGTAACCCTCCACCATAATTAGGAACATTAATCTTGATGTCGGTATTGTTTCCCTCTAAATCCTAGATCAATATCTCCTCAAATTGTCTCTCGTTCAAGGTTTCTTCATCTTTCTCATTTTATTCTACATCTCATCCTTCAATCATTAATGGAGGTAATTCTTCAGTATCACTATCTGGGTCTTCATCCCCATTTTCATGTCTCCTTCTAAGGTAGGTAACTTCTCCACTGAGCTTAACAACTTGTCTCTGCAGCTCATATTGTATATGCCTATTCATCTTGGAAAAACCTCCCCTCACGCATCTAACCATGATTATATAAACTAAAAGAAAAAATTACACAAAGAATTGTGATATGTTACATTAACTATTTCCGTCAGATCAAAATTCAGCTCTAATACCAATTGATGTGAATCCAGCTGCAAGAGGTTGAAATACCTCCAAAACACAAATTAATAACTTTACAAATAAATTTAAGATGTTTCAAAATAGCTTTCTTTTCATTCTGGAATCCCCACTAATCTTTTACATCATTACAATGCTCCTTTTATTTCACGTCTACTCTAAAAACCTTAAAATGCCAAAAATAAACTACTAGAAAAAATAAATTATATGGGCCCCAAATTTTATGTTCTAAATATTCCTTCATAAATTAAGGCTCACACAAAAATTTGAGTTATTCTAACAAGCACAACAAAATTTATTAAAGTTCTAAGACTAAGTCAAAAGAAAAAAACACATTCAAAGCCAATTTTAGGCCACTAGATGAAGGAATCTGCCCAAAAAATATGCTGAAATGGCACCTACCTTGCAAGGAAAGTTGACCCCAACATATCACTAATGTACATCTTCCAGCCTGTAAAATTTCAGGATGATCCAATAATCGGATCAAAAGTTATGGTCTCTGCAAGTTATGTTCCCACATCATATGGCCACGACGCTAGAGAGGTATTGTTTTGATTTTTGTAGTAAATTATAATACAACAAATAAAAATGGGATATGAGACCAATAATGAAATAAGTTTAGGTATTGGCAATGGGTCACCTTGGGAACTTGTGTAATTATATGTTGTTTGTTGTTGTTAGATGGTTAAGAGGTCCCCATTGGGGGGTGGCCTCTAATGTGACCTTGGGTAAAATGTTTTTTTACCTTCTTGTTTTTTTTATTTTGTGAATATATGAATTATTTTAGTATTGTGAGTCACCGTTATTATTGTTAGTTTAAGTACTCCATTTAAGTTGATTAAACTTGATTAATTAGTAAAATTTGTGATGTAACCAAAGGGGGATATTTAATGTGGGTAGTTGGCTTATGATTTGTGTTGGATTTGAAAGGATTTCATTACTTTTGAGTGTTGTGTACTCAACCTTGTATGTTTATTTCAGATTTTGACTTTCAAGCCAAATTGGGGGGCTTGTGGGACAAGTTAAGCTTGTCCCAAAACTTTTAAAGTCACCTACCCACTATTCCTATGATGTGAGGGACTTATTTTAGGCCTTTTCATATGTTTTAAAGAAGAAAAACATCAATTAATCACACTTTTCTTACAAGAGTCTTTAATTCTATCCTTTCGAGGTGTGAGTTAGATATTGTGTGTGTAAGAAGCTTTTCATTTCCTCAACCACCAATTTATTGTGCCTTGGGGATTGGGTTTGGCCATGTGATGTGGAGTGGAGGAGAAATGAGGTTGCATCGTACATGGATCCACATCACCTATCTCTCCTTGATTTTCTATTTATTCAAGTTTGTTTGATGATTTTGGGGTTACTTGTTTTATTTGGACTCTTTCATTTTTGGAGGAGATTATTTTTAGAGTGTTTGTTTGGATCTTGGAGTTAGATTGTTCTTTCTTTGGACTTGACAAGGCATGGAGCTTGTGCTTGTGGATTGGATACTCTTGCAATGGAAAGGTAGTGACTTTACCCATGTTTTCTTATTGCTATTTTGTTTTGTGAATGTTGTGAATGGATGATTGTTGCATGTGTGTGATTTTGGGAAATAGAATGGATGATGGTTTTGTACGTGAAAATGGAAACATGGATATTTTGGAGGGAGGCATAATACTATTAGTGATTATTTTGGGAGGGAGTTGGGTTGGGGTGTTCCACCTTATTGATAAGTGAAATTTGTGTTTATCTTGTATGTTTTATTGAGGGAGGCATAATAGTTATTTTTTGGAGAGAGGCATAAGATTTTTGTGTGTATGTGATTGATTTCTTTGAGGCTTTAAATTGGGAACCCAAAACCTTCTGAGGCATATATAGATCCCCATGTTCCTTTCTCATTCTTTGCTTGAGTAATGAGCCTTTGTGCTTGGGAACTTGCATGGTTGTTGTGATTTTTCGTATTATGTTATTGTGTTGAATTTTTTATTTGAATGTTGATTGTGGAAGCCTTGTAAAGTTACCCTGCTTGTCTTATAGACCTCATTGTTTGATTTTTGGGGCTTGGGTGACAATAAGGAAGAATGATTCTCTTCCTCATTGGATTATTGGTTGGGTGGAGAGTGTTGTTTACTCCCCTATTTTATTGTTGTGCTTTGGCTGTTGGAAAAGATGGTGGAGCTCAAGTAGAGATTTGGTGATAGTCGCACTTGAAGAAAATGAACGGATATCCTACCTTTGTATTGTTTGTAGTCATGTTGTTTCCAGTTAAAGTAGAAGGCTTGTAAACTTGCATTTTAACAAAAAATTTATTGGATTTTCTACTTATCAAAGTTGTAATGTTAGCACTTTGTTCTAAAATGAAAGTGGAGAGCTTGAAATTTATTCTCTTATATTCGTTAAAATAAAGGGTTTATTATACTGTAAGGAATGGACCAAGTTCTTGAGAAAAAAGTTGTATTGTATCTAGTTATAGTTTTAATGTTGTAATGGTTGGATAAATGAGCTTGATAATTGTATTCAAATGAAAAATATATTCTCTCCAAACTGAAAAATAAATTCATATTTGCTTGTGTTTTCCTTTATTGAAATAGTTGAGTTGGAAATGAAAGAAAGTTTGTAAGTGATACTTAGTTTTTCTTATTGAAATGTATGTCTCTTACTCTATTGTGAAAGAAAGGAAATAGTTCTTGTTTTTATTGAAAAATTAGGAATCTTGAAAATGTCGAAATTTTAATTACATCTCATATTTTGTTGTAAGAAAGAAAATCATTGTTTAGAATTTTTAGAATAAGGATTAATCTTCTCCTTGAAAATTATATTAGGTACGAGAAGGAAATATATTAGTTTCTTAACTTTACTCTTATATATATGCATAGAAAATTATGGTTACATTGTCTTGTATATCACTATATCAATCAACTCAATTTGGTATTTTTAGATAATAAAACTATATATATATATATATATATATATATATATATATACTTATATTTACTCATATAAATTTGTTTTATAAATTTATATATATTAAACATAATAAAATTATATATTATTAGAATAAGATAAAATAAATAATATTATGTAATGTTCATATATATATATATATAAATTATTAATAATAATAAAAAAACAAAAAACAAAAAAAAATAAAAATAGTTTTGGTAAAGTTGTTATGCGAATGTGCATCTATGTGGGATTATATAAGTTTGGGAGAATTAGGGGGACGTTGCCGACCGCACCCCCCACATACTATTAAACTATTCCATATAATATATGTGGGCAATCCATTGTTAGCGGCCTAAGCATTCATTTAAACTGCGACATAATAAAATTTAATTATGTATTTCCTTTTCACGCTACCACTATCTATTTAATTCCATAACTAACACACACACACACACACACACACACACACACACACAAGATGTGTGTGTGTGTGTGTGTGTGTGTAATATATATATATATATCTGTGTGTGTGTGTGTGTGTGTGTGTATTGTAAATATATGTGTGTATATGTGTGTGTATATATCAATACATTCAGACTTTCGGATTTGTATGAAATAATTTTTTAACTATATATATTACCCCCCAAATTGTTTGTGGGTATACCCCATTGAAACTAGATCTTAAAAGGGGGTAAAAATGCCCATATCCGAATATGGAAAATGCAATATAATTACACAATAACAAATAGAAATATAAACAAACTCTAGAAGAGGGGTACAAATAGAACAAACTATAAAAATAGTATCCATCCTTGAGTTTGAGTATATTCTTCCATGGACTCCACTCTCCTTCTTCTGCTAAACTGCAAAAATGAAAATGATAAAATAAATAAAAAAAGGAATAAGAACACTTCATAAGGATGATTAGGGTTAATTTGAACACCTAATATCTAAGGGCTCTAAATGAATCCATCTAATTGTTGTAATTCAACCGTACAAAAGTTAGGTAAGGACTTTGGTGGGATTATGATTTTAAATAAAATGTATGTGTAACTTGTGTTTGGGGCCACTAAAGGAGTGCTAATATGTAGGATTAAAAGGTGAATTTTACAAAGTCCTTGACCCTTGGAAGTTAATTAAATTAAATTATCATAATGATAACTAGACAATGTTATAAAAGGGATTAAAATATATTTGAACTGAATCATAAGGTTAGGGTAGTTTGACCTTAGCCATAGAATATTAAATCAATAAATGACATTAGAACTATTATATTTAATTAAATAAATATTGTAACAAGGGCATTTAAGCTTACAACTTATAAGAGATAATTTATGAGTTTTATTGGGAACCCTAGGAGGGGGAATTAAATCCAATACTATTGGATTGAAATAATAATTATTAATAGTTAATTAAAATGAAGAATTTATTAATCATAAATTATTTAAATCTAGTTGGAGGTTATCTCGTTGCAACCCATTTAAACAAAAATTAAATATTCCTTAATTTTTCCTTTCTAATTTAGTGGGTTTTATCTTGAGTTTTGGACGGGAAATATGTGGGTGTTACAAAGGGTATCCACAATAATCACAACACAAACCTTAGGAAAAACACAAATCAAGTAAGGGTGAGGTGTCGGCCTAGTGAACCACTTCTGTAAATTGGAGGTGCATCTGTCAGTCCCACATTCTCTTGTGGTGAAATTGTATCCTGCACACTAGATTCACACATCATCATAACCACTCGGTACAATAAACCAAATGAAACAATTCTACATACATCCAATTGGTCAAATCAAATTTCGATTTAAAATACCAAACTTATATAATCAATTAATTTCCATACGATATACATCCATAGCATACAAAATATAACCCATTTAAATCTCATTTCCATAACATCCATAACAACAACACTGAAACATGCAATAATGGAAACAATAATGGCACTGTGTGCCTCATACACCACCTGTCAACTTAGGTTAGAACATTCCAAACAGAAATGTCAATTTAATATACATATATTAGAACAATTAACCTTTATAAACATTGTTTGAAATATTATTTGTGTACAACCTAGATCAATAATACCCATAATACTATATCAAAACTAAGTGATCAGGTTCGCGAGGCCTATATATCATGCTACCAAGGACAAAGTGAAAAAAAAAAGATAATATAACAATGAAATCATTGAAAATTAATTCAAATAAATCATGATATTATTCACTTAAGTTTCTCAAACATAAATCTATCACATAATCGATTGTTAAGTGAAAGAACAAAACTGGCATACACTACATAAAATAAATTAATTTTTTTTAATACAATTTAAAAAATTTACCACTATAATTAGTTTAATCATTTCCATACATTTAACTATGTACAAATAAACACATACATATACAAATACTAATACACATACGCATAAAAGTACTTATACATAGATGCCTTCCAATTGCAAAAATCGGTCCATATTAGAAACGCAAATAATGGCCCTCCAAATTTGACCACCCTCCAGATATTAACATTTCGTTACTACACAAGGAGAAAGAATGTTTGAACAAAATTTAAGAAAATAGCACCATATGCATATCTCCAACAAGTTCCACGCTTGTTAAGACTTCCAAACATGGGCCTCCTATGACGATATTCAACCTCATATTTAAAGTTTGAGCATTTGTGTTCAAAGCTCTCCACTTCTTCCATGTAAATTATTACATGATTTATCTAGAAACTAATTTTGAAATGATTGATCTGATCTAACATTATTATATCGCCACGAAGTGCTGAGTCCCGCAATAAATGACAAAACACACGTGATTCACCAACGATTTTTTTGCAGAAGCGACATAAAAGTATGGTAATCGTCAAAGATACTGAAATTGGTGGATGAATTGATTGAAAGCAGTCATCTCTGGATTAGATTAATTGAGATTATGGGTATCGCATATAAAATATAAAAAATCTCGGTGCCCGGCTACTTTAATAATGAATTCTGTGTCTCAGGCGGTGTGGCACAAAATTGAATTCAATGTCTCAGGCGGTGTGCGGATAGAAATCACAAAAATGTCGGCGCCGCCCCGGAACACGCTGAACAGATGCGTGCGAGATCCGTCTTCTGATAAAGACCTTCATGCCGCCTGAAACGCACGATTCTGTCTATCATTTTCATGCAACAATTTTTTCATATTATGATACAACTTGACTTCCTCCCCAGTTTTTATACATCACTTCTTCCTGTTTTGCAATTTATCTGGATTATGGATTGTAGTGAGAGAGATTTAGGGTTAAGCTTCGATTATAATTATGGATCTGATGTAATTTCTCAGAACGCACTGTTGGCGTCATTAGAATTTCACGTGGAGAATTTTGATGCTTCTGACGAGGAAGAAGATTTGAAAAACCTTGCAGGCAAAGAAGAGTTGATAAAGAAACTTATGAAGAGCTTGGAGGTGGAAATTTCATCGCCTGAATGTTTGATATGGGAGATGGCGGCTGACTCAGTTTCTAATTCGTGTTGGTTACAAAGTGATTCAGCAGTTTCAATGTCTAGTAGCACTTCGACTGTATCTGATCCATACAGTTTAAATCTGGGAAACGAATGTCGATGCAGTAGACACGATGAAGATGATGAGGGGATGTTCGGATTTCTGCAACATGGATTAGTAGAGATTCCTGATTTTCATGGCTCTGATATTCGTGATCAGGACGATATACTTGAAGGTTTGTCATGGATTGAGAGCTGTTCTTCAATGAAAGAGTGGATGGATTCGGACATGTTCAGAGCTTGGGAGTAAAATGTTTTTAACAATTATGATCTTACCTTGTAAAGTGGAATATATTTATTTGTTGTTTACATCAGTGCTTTCGAGATCTACAATCCAGGAAATATGGCAGTAAGTAACTTGTAAATAATCATTCTCGAATATAGCAGATCTAAAGAGTTTATAGAATTTTGAAATCTAATCATTGTTTTTGGCATATATATCGATTTCTGTTTAAAAATTTAAACTTGTAACGTAACTCATATTTACAAATCTCTTGATTACGATGTCTATTATAGCTAAATCGACGTTTACAAATGTTGCACTGAAGAATAACCTGTGGTGCATATATATCATGAATGTACACAGTCAACCTTGTTGCCTAGTCTTGTGACTGTGTATTTATGCAAAAAATTGAATTGTGACATTTAAATTAAATCTGTAATTTTTAATATTTTCGGTTCGCGGTCAATTTTAAATATGTGTCTCATTTTTGTTTTGTTAAGTACAATTTTAAACATGTATGAAACACCTTTGTTTTGATAAATATTATCGTCAATTTTAATGGAAAAAGTGACATCCAAATTTGTGTTTTTAGATGAGTTAAATAGTTGGTTTTGATGGGACTAAAAACCCACCAGGACAAGAGGAGAAAAGATATAATATGAAGGTAAAAGTCAACACAACCTCCACAAGCAACAGGAGAACAACCAAAGCCAAGACACCAACGAAAATAAAAATAAAAAGACCAGACCCATGGATGCAACAAAGATAGCAAGGTCAAAAAGGATTGACCCAACACACATCAAGAACCAACGTCAAAGAGTCCCCCTCACAACTTTTTTGGGGTGAACCGAAATCCACCCTCCCCCATCACACGTCTCCGCCAACTGATCACCATCCCTCCTTCTAACCCGATATCGATTACCATCTTGCCTTCCCTAGCAATCGACGTTCGTTGTCCATTAAACATGCCTACTTCGTCTATAACTGATGCACTATTTTTAACACGAACTTAAAAAGGTCATAACTTGTGCTTCGAGTGTCCACTTTTTTTAAACCACTTGTTTCGACAAGACGAATGCACCGGTAAACCCATCCTACCGGTTGGAGCACGTTTTAGAACATTTTCCAACTGAAAATCTGCCATCTGAAGGCCGAAAATTATGACCTAAGTTGTAATTCAGTTTTTTCCTATTTTAGGGCATAGTAAGTTTTAGTATTTTGAATGCATAGTAGGTTAGAAAATTTGTAATTCCTCTAATTTATGCATGTAGAAGATGCATGGAAATTTGTTTTCCCATACGAATAAACATGTGAACTTACTAAGAATAGCAGGTTCTAGTAAACTGCTAAAAATACTAAATTCTACCACCTAGAGTAGATTTAGTGAAAGTTAGTTAGATTTTGCTTGGCAACTCGAGTTGGAAGTTGTTTTCCTATTTATGAAGCATTGTACTTCATGATTCAATAACAAAGAAAAGGATATTTTATCTTTGAGTTCAAGTTATTTGTAGTGTATTGAGTTTGCATTAAACTCGGCTACATTATCTTTTATCAGAGTGATGTTCGAGTCTTGGTGAAGGAAAACAAATAATCGCAGGAAGAGGAAGAGGAAGAGGGGGTGGATTTTCCCAAATAAATAAAAACATGCAAGATCTGTAGAGGCAAGTTGATGCACTTGCTGCAACTATTGCCCAAAGAGGAAATCAAGGTAAAGAGGACACAAATGAAGATGAAGTTTTTGAAGAGGAGGCAGCACAAACACCACCCTTAGCTTTTGAAGATAGGATTCTTTGATCAGTAGAAGGAAAGAACGATGGGATAAGAGTTGATTTTTCAGAATATTGATGTAACCTAAAACTGGAGGAGATGATCGACTAGTTGAGTAGCATGGGAAAAACATTTTAGTGGAAGGCTATGTTAGAGGAAAAGAAAGTAAAATTTGCATGCACAAAATTATGAGGTCATGATATGTTAGGATGCGATCATCTACTAAATAAGCGGTGAAGAAAGGAGAAATAAAGGATTAGGACCTAGAGTATGATGTAGAACTAGCTAAAAGACTAATTTATCCATGTGGATTATGCACAAACCCTTTTAAGGAGGTTTCATAATCTCATACAGAACATACAAACAATGCAAGAATACACATATCAATTTTACAAGTTGTCCATTCATGTAGAGCATGAAGAAACTGAGGAACAAATGGCTGTAAGGTATGTAAATGGATTAAAATTTTCTATTCAAGATGAACTAAGAATGCACATGATCAAGAGTATGCACAGGATCAAGAGCACGGAGGATTCCTATCAACTAGCTTTAATGGCTGAAGAAAAATAAAACCATAATAGTTTTAGGAGAGCACCTGGGATGAATAGTGGGGCATGATCCTACTTTCAGGGATGAGCTAGTTTCAGCCAAGGTAGAGGAGAAAAACCTCTTGGAGTGGAAAAGCAAGAAGATACAAGACAAGATATCCCAAATCAACAAAGAGGTATAGGATTTCCTAGGGGTAGAGGATATGTTGGTGGCAGAGGATGGGAGGCTCCATGGAAACCATTTGTATGCTAAGATGTGGTTAAGAGGGGCATAGAGATTTCAATGCTCACATTATTATACACATGACAAGAGGAAAGAAAACCCTTTTAGAGTAAATCTTGTTGAAGGTTAATAAGAAGAAGATGATCAGAACCTAGAAATTCCACCAGAGTTCAGAGAAAATCAGATGATCAAAAGGATGATGATTTCTCCAAGAAAGGAGATCAAGAGGGATGCATGGCCAAATACAAATATTTTTAGAACAAGATGCACTTCAGAAGGAAATGTATGTAATTCTATTATTTATGGTGGTAGTTGTGACAACATAGTTTCAAATGAGATGGTTGAGAAACTAGGCTTGCATTGTTAAAATAATCCTAAACCTTACCGTATTGCGTGGTTTAAGAATGGTAATGAAATTCTTGTTGATAAAAGATGTTTAATACTTTTATCTATTGGGAAAAGTTATAAGGATGAGATTTGGAGTGATGTTATTCCTATGGATACATGTCATATGCTACTAGGTAGACCATGGAAATTTGATAGAAAATTTATTCATGACGGGGGGAAGAACACCTATAAATTTTGGAAGGATGGTATTAAAATAGTTTTTCTACCACTTAAGGAAGAGGTAAAGGCTGAAATATGTTTTTTGCAAACAAATTTCTAAATGAGAGAAATGTAATAGGGCTTTTTTATGTGTTTTTCATAAATAAAGATGAAAATGTAAGTGCACAAATACTTATAGAATCATAGAAATAATATAAGAATTTTTCATATCTTATTGCTGATGAGCTACCATATGGGTTACCACCCAAAAGAGGTATCCTAGACCATATTGATTTGATCCTAGGGTCTTCAATCCCAAATCAAGTGGCTTATAAGATGAGTTTCACACTGCATGCGTAGTTGAGTAAGCAAGTGACATATCTCATTAGAAAGGGTGTAGTAATGGAGAGCATGAGTATGTGTGTAACTCTAGCTTTATTAACTCCAAAGAAAGATGGAATATGGAGAATTTTCAAGGATAGTAGTGAAATAATAAAAATTACAATCAAGTATTGGTTCCCAATACCTCACCTTGATAATATGAAAGGATGGTCTTATTGGATATAAATATTTCACCAAGATTTATCTTCAAAGTGGTTACCATCAGATTCTGATTAGAGAAGGAGATGAGTGCAAAACAACATTTTAGACAGGGGATGGATTATATGAGTGGTTAGGGGATGAATTATATGAATGGTTAGTGATAGCACACATCAGGAACCAAGGTCAAAGGGCCCCCCTCACAACTTGTTTGGGGTGAATCAAAACCCACCCTCCCCCATCACACATCTCCAGCAACCCCTTCACCATCCCTCCATCGAACCCAAGATCTATGATCATCTTGCCTTCCTTATTAATCAACATTGATTGTCCGTTAACCATGCCTTATCCATCTGTAACTGATGCACTATTTTTAGCAAGAACATGAGAAGGTCATAACTTGTGCTTCAAGTGTCCATTTGAGTCCATTTTTTTAAACCACCTGTTTTGACAAGATGAATGCACCGGTCAACCCACCCTACTAGTTAGGGCACGTTGCACAACATTTTCCAGCCCAAAATCCTCCATCTGAAGGCCAAAAATTATGACCTAATTTGTAATCCAGTTTTTTTCTATTTTAGGGCATTAGTAAATTTTAGTCTTTTGAATGGATAATAGGTTAGAAAATTGGCAATTCCTCTAATTTAGGTATGTAGAAGATGCACGGAAATTTTTGTGCCTATACGAATAAGCATGTGAACTTACTAAGAATAAAATGTTCTAGAAAACTACTAAAAATAGTAAATTCTGCCATCTAGAATAAATTTAGTGAAAGTTAGTTAAATTTTTCTTGGCAACTCGACTTGGAAGTTGTTTTCCTATTTATGAAGCATTATAATTCATGATTCAATAATGAAGAAAAGGATTTTTTGTCTTTGAGTTCAAGTTATTTATAGTGTATTGAGTTTTTGTTAAAGTAGGCTACATTATTTGGTATCAGAGCGAGGTTCGAGTCTTCATGAAAGAAAAACAATAATGGCAGGAAGAGGAAGAGGAAGAAGGGGTGGAATTGCCCAAATAAATAGAAACATGCACGATTTACAGAGGCGAGTTGCTATGCTTGCTGCAACTATAGCTGAAAGAGAAAATCAAGGTGGAGATGACACATATGAGGATAAAGTTTGTGAAGAGGAGGAAGAATAATGACCACCCTTAGCTTTTGAAGAAAGGATGCTTTGAGCATTAGAAGGGAAGAATGATGGGATAAGAGTTGATGTTTCTGAATATTGAGGTAGCCTACAACCAGAGGAGATGATCGACTAGTTGACTAGCATGGGAAAAAAGTTTGAGTAGAAGTTTATGTTAGAGGAAAAGAAGGTAAAATTTGCATGCACGAAATTATGAGGTCATGCTATGTTATGATATGATCATCTACAAAAGGAGTGGTGAAGAAAGGGAAAATAATGGATTAGGACTTGGAGTAATATGTTGAAGAAGCTAAAATATAAATTTCTCCTAGTGTAACACCCACTAAAACAACCCAATTGAGACCCAAGAACAACCTAGGATTAGTTAGAAAAAATTATGGAATAATTTATTTTTGTTTAAAAGAGTCTAAAACCAGCTTACAACACAACAATTGTCACAAATAAATTCTAGAAAAATTCTAATCCACTAGAAAATACTTTCATCTTATTAACCATTATTAGAGGTCACAAGGTCCCAAAATTCAGGGTTAGAAAGTTCAATTAGGTTCAGAGGGTAATTCCTTACCACACCCACTCTCTAAGAGGATTTAAAGAGTCAACATGACTTTTATCAAAATTAATGCATTCAAAATTTCCCTAAATTAATCCCATTGGATAGTAAATTTTCTCACCTTTCCATTGATATAAATAAGTCCTCTTAACTCTTCATATTTCTCAAGTTATGGGCAAGCGGGCCTCAGGGTGAAAATTTTCCCCAAGAGTGGTCCTACAGGCCCATGGGAGAAAATTTTCCCCAAGGGAAGGTCTGCAGACAACGGGGAGAAATATTTTCTGTAGGATTTTTCAGGTTAGCGGGGTAGCGGGAGGAATTTTTGAAATTTTCCACCTAGGGTGAAAAGGAAACTTTACATCTGTGCTCCCGTGAGTCTACAATGGACATGTGACACCTCCTAAACCAATGCGAGGAAAGCGGGGCGATAGGGATAAAAAAAATTTAGTACCCCGATGGCAAAAAATGGTAAATTTGACACCGTGCCTCCACTGATGCCTCATGATGCCACGTGGTAGCTCTTGATTGGTTGTGGGCTAGTGGTGAAACTTTTGAAAAATTTCCCAAAATTTTCTGAAAATTCCAAAGGTAAAGAGGGACCCGCTCCTCCACCGATGCATCGCGATGCCACGTGGCAGCTCTTGATTGGCTACGGGTAGACAGGGAAACTTTAGAAAATTTTCCCAAAAATTTTCAAAAATTCCAAACGAAAAAATAGACACACACCTCCACCGATGCCTCATGACGCCATGTGGCAGCCTCTGATTGGCTGCGAGTAGGCAGAGAAAATGTAGAAATTTTTCCCAATTTTTTTTTGAAGCACTAAGTTAAAAAGAGATCCTCCCCATAGCCAATGCCTCGTTGTCCCATATGATAGCCATTGATTGGTTGCGGGCCGACGGGGTGGCAAGGAAAATTAGGAATATTTTCCCAAAAAATTTCCTAAGTAGTAAGGGAAAAATTTGGGCCCGCGGGCCCGCTAAGGAAAATTTTCCAATTTTTTTTTTGACGCCAAGTGAAGAAAAACAACTTCAGAAGGCCATAAATTTTGTTTGATATCTCAATTTGGGGAAAATGAGGAATTTATAGAAATCTCTCGATGTCCTCTTTACTCAAGAATCATTAATTTTTATTTCGATAAATTTAAAGAAAACGATATGTAGGATTTTATAGTGCAAACTGGTAAATTTTAACTTTTGATATTTGTTCAATTTGATCTTCTTCCTCTATCAACATGTCAAATAGATATAGAGAATGTTTCTTAGGTGGATTTAGGATAATTTTGTGAGGTAGATCTATTTGATTGAGTTCACATTTGAATTTTTTCAATTTTGACAGCAAAACGACTGTGAAAGATTTGAAATCGGTTTTGCTAGGTTTTGAATGATTCCTTTAAGTGTTTTTCTCTAATTGAACTCATTTGTATCCTAGAATGTTCAATTTTAATGTTTCATTATTATTTCTTGATTGCAAGTTTGGTATGTTCATTTATGGTAAAAGTTACAGAGTTCAACGTGAAGAAAAAATGGAAACAAAAAAATTAGCTCTATGGTTCTCATTCTACTTGCCTTGCAAATGAATTTATTTCATGCTAGTTTCAAAAATGTTTCATTCCGTTAATCAAGTGATAAAAACAAAAATGTAACTTTTATTCTTCGCAAATCATGCACTTCACAAAACAGTGTACTACATTTCCTTTATACACATTTCTTTATTTCAATTAGATATTTCAATTACATTTAAAAGGTCAGATTCAATACCACAGTGTACATTGGAAAAAGGTAATACACCATTTATTGATTCCAACAGACAACTTTGTAACATCCTTCTTTTATTATTTCCAAAATCATATATTATATACAGGGCAAAATAATACATTTTCTTCTCACGTGTTTCACTTTTCCAGTTCCCAAATAGGGATTTCATAGTGCATACTAAACATAGATTTCCAATGGAATAATATTGTATGGACAAGACAAAATCATTTCCATTAATACAAATGAAACTCTTGCAACTTCCTTTCTATTTTATTTCAAAATACAACATATAAAATATGTATCATTCTTTCAAATTCCAATTTACATTTCCATAACCACTATAACATATTTCCATTACAAATATATACAAGTTCATCCACTTCAAGTGGGAAAGGTTACAACAAGATTTCATTTTAAAAGTGACTGTCAAACTTTATTTATCTAAACTCCAGAACAACAACATCCATATTTCTCATTCTTCAAATTTGATCACAACAAAAGCAAGGGAAAGGAAACACTCTCCACCCAACCAAGACATCCAATCAAGAGGAGAAGCAATCCTTCTTCATTGGGCACCGATCCCCAACAAAAATGAAAAAAATGATGTGATCCAACTCACGGAAAAAAAAGGCTTCGACAAACACACAAGAAACACTTTCACAATAAGAAAATAGTCCAAAACAGAATGTAGTTTACAAGTACATTAAATCATGAAAAATAATATTAAGTCTTCCTCAAGCAAGCCAAAGGAGTAAGAAACTATGGGGGATGCTTCTTATGCCTCCCAAAAGGGGAAATGGGTATCACCACCTGAATTGCAAACTGCCAAAATATATTATATCAAATCAAAGAAATTCCTTATACCTCCCTAAAGTACCCCTTATTCCTCACATTTTCTTATGCCTCCCCAACCTCTTATGGCATCCCGTAACGAGAAAAGAAATGAAAGCTATTTCTTTGTAAGGTGGAAACCAAATCCCAACTCCCTCCACCCTTATACCTCCCTACAACCCACTTGTGCCTCCCACAAATAAACCCCATAGTATTCTCGTAAACCATTCCTAAACCATCTACCCAACAACCCACAAACATGCCAAAACATTCATACATTAACATATACATTCATAAAAGAAGAGCATTTCAAGAGCTAAGCTCCTACCTCTCCATGATGGAGTTGTTCCAAGTTCCAAAACAACAAGATTTATCCCAATACAAGTAGTCCAAATCAGCCAAGCACAAGCATGCAACAATCTTCCAAAAAATTCTTCAAAGCAACATCTCCAAAAATAGCAAGGAATTCACCCAAGAATGAAGTCTCCAAAATGAAGGAACTCCAAAACAAGGAAAGGAATTCAAATTTAATAGAAGAGGGAAGGGAAGAGAATGAGGTGGGTCCATGTAGGATGTCACATCACACATCCTCAATTTCAACCCCCAAAGTCAACTTCATTCTCCAATGCATTATAAATAGGTGGGTGAATAATATGAAAATTTACTTACATACTCAAATCCAACCCACACCTAGAGGACTGAAATTAAATCATGTAAGAAACGTGCAATAAAAACCTACAATTTTCCTTCTCAAAAATCATTATAAAAGTCTAATCTCAACTCTCCAACCATAGGTATGGTTGGTAATTAAATTTAAGAGGTATGGGACAAGTTTAACTTGTCCCACAAGCCTCCAAAATCAGCCTCCAAGGAAAATTTCGAATTTCCAAGAAGGTGGAGTGTTTCACACTCAAAAGTTAACTTACACATCACTAACACATATTTTACAACACCTTAATTCAAGGTCAATAACACATTTAATTACTTTCTTATGACATATTATAATTAATTAACTTAACAACATGAGTACTCACAAAATTACTCACCATTTAATGAATAATCAAAGGGTAAAAGCACCACAAGATAAACTTATGCAAACATAAACAAAGGAGCCAAATAAAAGAAATACATAAAACCCCTTGGTCACATTTAAAGGTGATCCCCCCATGGGAATCCCTTACACACAAAAACATGCACAAACAAATACTAGTTGCCATGGTGACCTTGTTGAATTCATCTAGAATTCCAATGTGGTTGGTCTCCAATCCCTCAATGTTTGTTGTGATATTTTAACCTTCAAAACACAAATACCTCCTTTGGCCTCATGGCCATATCAGAACATCCAAAATAATATAAATATAACTCCCAAAATCATCTAGATATATGAATCACAACAACATCAAATCAATCTAACAATATCATTTACAATTTTATCAACAACTATATCATCATCCAATAATTTCCATTTCTAGGTCTACTCACAATATCCAATATCACAAGTCCACACAATATCCATAATATAACCATGTCAAATAGTATATCATCATCAATATTTCAAATGCCTCTAATAATTATCATTCATCATAACTGAATCAAGTCAACAATAAGCCATGATCTACATCTATCATCGTACTATAATAAAGTCCATAATCATGTCTATAATATAATCAACATTATCATCATTAGTATCAAAAATGTGTCAAAGGGAAGTGGGAACTACTTCCCCCTCCCCTTAGACTTGACTTCCTCTTAGAAGTCACTATAAAAAATGTGGAAACTAAACTCGTAGCAAAGTAGCATCCTCCCATGTAGTTGCAGTCTCATCATACATGTCCCACAACACCCAGACTTTATTAGCATCTCTACCTTGAATGCCTAGGGTCCTACATTTTAGGATGTGAATGGGATCCACCATCACCTACCCCTGATCCTGTACCTACAATGATGTTCAGTCTAACACATGAGAAGCATTGGCAATATATCTCCTAAGAAGTGAAACATGAAACACATCATGTATGTGAGACAAGCTAGGTGGCAATGCTAAACGGTAGGCCAAAGGGCCTATATGTTACAAGATCCCAAAATTACCCAGAAATATAGGAGCTAACATAGAACCTTTTCCATAATGGATAGGGCTCTTATGTGGCCTGATATAAAGGAACACCTTCATGCCCACATCAAAACTACGGTCGGTCCTATGTTGATCTACGTACTTATTCTACCTATCCTGTGCCTCCTATGGTCTCTATCTTATCAAAAGCAACTACTGCTCCATGTCCTGCAACAAATATGGTCTAAGAGAAACCCTATCCTCTAACTTGTCCCAGTTAAGAGGTGTCTTTCACTCTCTACCATGCAAAGCCTTGAAAGGAACTATCCATATAGATCTATGAAAAACTATGATTGTAGGAAAACTCCACCAAGTACATCCTCGGCATGTGCTCTAAAATTTGGTTCACCCACTCCATCTATCCATCTATCTTAGGGTGATATGGTGTGCTGAAATTGATCTTTGTCCTAAGGACATGCTGCATGGTAGTCCAAAAATGGGAATTTTAAAAAGGATCGCGGTCACTAATGATCTTCCGTAGAATCCCGTGTAACCTGACAGTCTCATCTAAATATACACGTCCCAGTGCACTAGCAGTATAATTGGTCTTCACCGGAGAAAAGTGAGCCACTTTTGTCAATTTATCAACCGTGACCATGATGGTGTCGTGGTGATATCTTGACATCAGTAGCCCAATAATGAAGTCCATGGAAATGGTTTCTCATTTCCACTCTACTATAGCATGAGAAAAGAGAAGGCCAGTTAGATGCTGATTCTTGGCCTTTACTTTATAACACTTTAAACATCATGACATGAACTAGGTAAAGTATCTACGAAGTCCTCTCCAATGATACAACTATCTCAAGGTGGCGTGCATCTTCTTCACCCGAGGATGGGCTGAATAGGGTGCACAATGTGCCTCTACCAAGATGTCTGTCCACAAGCCTCCATCTCTGGGAACATAAATCTGACCTATGTATCTAAGAAGGCTATCTTCCTCTAGTGAGAAACCTTAAAACTTCCTCTCAAGGGGTCTCTAAGACTTGATCTCTACTCAAAATACAATGTAGAAGTTGTTAAGAGGAATCTGCTGAAGAATCCTACTCCGTAAGTCTGTGCTCACTGAGGTAGCCGTAGCCACATGTCTCCATCTACTTAGAGCATCTGCCACCACATTATCATTCCCCTTCACATGCTCTATCTCCATATCATAGTCACAAAGTAACTCCATCCAATGCCACTGACGAGTGTTGATATTGGGCTGTGTGAAGAGGTGGTGAAGACTCAGGTGATATGTCCTGAGTATGAATCTCTGACCAAGAAAAAAGTGCCTCCATCAAACCAAAGCATGTACAACTACTGCAAGCTCAAGATCATGATTTAGATAATTAAGCTCGTAATCCTTTAGTTTATGAGATTCAAAAGCCACTACTCTGCCCTCCTGGATCAACACACCTCCAAGCCCTACTAAAGAAGCATCCGTACAAACAAAAAACTCACCCTGTGGATTCGGCACTGCAAGAATAGGTGTTGTAGTGAGACATTAATTCAATGTATTGAAGGCATACTCACACATATTTGATAAAACAAACCTCTTCCCTTTCCTCTGAAGGGAAGTAATGGGGTGCGCAATCCAAGAGATGTCCTAAACAAATCTCTTGTAGTAAACTGCTAGTCCCATGAAGTTGCGCACCTCAGTCATAGTAGTGGGTGTTGGCCAATCCATAATAGCTCTAATGTTGGAAGGATCGATGGTGATACCTTCCCCAGAAATGATATGACCCAAATACTACACCTTCGTCTGAAAGAATGCACACTTATCCAAGTTCCTGTAAAGTTGTTGCTTCTGAAGACACTGAAGAACCTGGCAAAGCTGCCCCTCATGCTACTCATGAATACATGAGTAAATAAAAATGTCACCAAGGAGGATGAGCATGAAGTGATCTAAGAAGGTCCTAAATACCCCATTCATCAAACTCATAAACATTGCAGGGGCATTCATCAAACCAAAATGCACCACTATGAACTCATAGTGGCCATATCTTGTACAAAAGGTGGTCTTATGAATGTTCACCTCCGAAATCCTCAGTTGACGGTAGCTTGACTTAAGGTCTATCTTAGAGAAATTTGTAATTCCCTTCATCTGATCAAACAAATCATCAATGCATGAAAGGGGATAACGATTCTTAATCGTTACCTTATTCAGATGGCGGTAATCTATACACAACCGTAAGGATCCATCCTTATTCTTCACAAAAATTACCATTGCACCCCAAGGGGATACACTAGGATGGATAAGGCCATTCTCCAAGAGTCCCTCCAGCTATAACTTGTGCTCGTAGAGCTCTAGGGTGGTCATCCGATAAGGTGCTCATGAGATAGGCTCTGCTCCCGGAACTAGATCTATATGAAAATCAATATCACATGGGGATGGTAACCTTGAAAGCTCCCCAGAAAAGACATCTGTAAACTCTCTGAAAATGGGGAGATCATCTATTGATGGTGTCCACTAGACCCATCCTGTGATCTGTCACTGACTATAATAAGCATACATTTAACAACCCCATTGCACACACAGTGCTTAAGGTACATAATAGAGATGGTGCTAATAGAAACACGTCTGTTGACCCTTGAAATGACTGGAATCAACTCCCAAATCATTTACACAAGATATATTCTTGTGGTAACAATCCACTCTAGCCCTGTGTGTAGCCAACCAATCCATACCCAAGATGACACCATATGAGCCCAAGGGAAGGATACAAAGATCCGAGGTAGTGGTGAAAAGTCCCAAATCTACCATAGACTCCTTAACTAAGGAGTCTACAGAGATCTTGGCTCCAGAAGCTATCTCAACATCCCAACTATGACCCTACCTAACTGCCACCAGCTTGCATCCCTCTACTCAAGATGGTGCAATAAAAGAATCAGAAGAACCAGAATCAAACAGAATGAAGGTAGGAATGCCACCAATATTACTTATATGGGGCCTCAATAACCATGTACTTTGATGCTATTCCTGGCGGTTCTCAACTAACTACGTACATCCTATTAATGTGCACCCAATATCACCATTAGTAGGATCTAAGACTTATGTCCTACCCTTGTTATTAGGGTTATGTGGGAAGTCTCTCCGAAAATTTCTAGTAACACTGCAACCAAAACAACCACTTAATCCTCTACCCTATGTAGCAGGTCTGGCCGGTACTCTGGAGGTCTATGGTGTGGATCCTAATGATCCAGGTGTAGTTTGCTGAGGTCTCTACTGGTAAGTTCCTATTGAGTGAGCTCTCTAGGCACCCTATGTCCTTATGGGACCCCTAGAAGGACGCCCCATACTACGACCTCTTTGTGCATCAAATCTCTCTGGAGGTCTATAAGGTGAGTGGGACTGCTACTGTTGTTGTTGTTGTGGTCTAAAAGATGACTGTGTTGAACCCTGTCCACCTTGAGGAAGGGGTACTGACCCAATTGATCTGTTGTCCTGCATCCGCTCTATGCGGCTCCAGACTCAATATCTAACCTTTCTTGGTCTTTCCCCGAGTCTGCGTCTACTATATAGGCCTTCTCGACAACCTTAGTTAATGTATATGGATAATGGATCCGCACTACACTGCTCCTCCAATGTCTAGGTTTAGGCCCCATATGAACATGTAGATCTGCACCTGCTCATCCTGCATGTAATCAACATACTGGAGTAGATCTAGAAATCTACTCTAATACTCAGCCACTATAAGATATGCCTGTCAGAGGTCACGAAACTCATCTATCCACTGCTGAATGAACCTCTGTGATAGATATCTACTCTGGAAATGCTCTTCAAATAGCTCCCAGGTAATTGTCTTAGAATCAACATGGAGCTTCTTCTCCTCTGTACACCGCTAGACACCAACTCCATCCCTCAGTATATGGATCGCAACATGAGCTTTCATGTTTCTAGAACAAGGACAGATCTTAAAGCACCCGCTCAAGCTCATTAACTAGGCCTCTTCCTAAAATCCACCTATGTCACAAAAATAATTTGATTGTCGAAGCTTCAGGATCTCCCTGATGTGATCTACAGTTGTGGTCTAATGGACTCTAGGTCTCTCTATATGCTCATCCCTAAGCTTAGGGCTCTGAGACCTCTATCTATGTCCTGAAAGTTAGTCACCCTATCCCCTCTGTGGTGACACTGGTCTGGCTAACTCTACATGGAAGTTCTCTCCTCCATGCTCCTTGCTGGGTCAAGGAGATACATGACCCTCAATGGAAGTGAATCTATCATGTCTGGGTGCATGTCCTCCTATTTATCCTCTGCGTAGAGCAACATTAACATCTTAAAGAGTCTGCAAACATTGGGGTAGGATGGCTACTACAACATGATTTGGTGGTGGTAAGTCTAGGTCTATGTGAAAATACCCCTCGTCTCGTCTGCACCTTCTGCACAGACTAAGGTGAGAGTTAGTTCATTTTTCTATGTTTTATTCATTTTCCATGTTTACTAAAATTCGTGATTTCTAAACTAAGTTGTTTTCTATATTTACAAGTGTGTTAGGTTTAAGGTTCATGTCTTAAGTTTTCTACTGTGCCCAATGGCCCAAGATTTTGAACCACTACTCTGATACCAAATATAATACCCACTAAAATAACCCACCTGAGACCCAAGAACAACCTAAGATTAGTTAGGAAAAATTATGGAATATTTTTTTGTTTAAAAGAGTCCACAACCAGGTTACATGACAACAGTTGTCACTAACAAGATCCAAAACAAATCTAATCAACTACAGTATACTTTTCTCTTATTAACAAGTATTATAGGTCACAAGGTCCCAAAATTTAGGGTTAGAAAATTCAAATAGGTTCAAAGGGTAATTCCTCACCATACCCACTCTCTAACAGGCTTTAAAGATTCAACCTGATTTTTCTGAAAATTAATCACATTTAAAATTTCCCTATACATCATTTCCATTAGATAGCAAATTTCCTAAGCTTTCCAGTGATATAAATAAATCCTCCTAATTCATCATATTTATCGAGTTATGGGCTGGCAGGCCCTTGGGGTGAAAATTTTTCTCCAAGAGCGGGCCTGTGCAGGCCCAAGGAAGAAACTTTGCCCCAAGGGTGGGTTTCTGGGCTGCATGGGGAGAAATATTCCCCAGAGGAGTTAGGCAGGTTAGCAGGGTGGTGGCAAGAGACATTTTTGAAATTTCTTGTGCAGGGTGAAAAGCCAAATTTGTGCTCGCACTCCCGAGAGTCCGCAAGGGACACGTGGCACCTCCTAAGCCAACACAGAGAAAACGGGCCAGAGGGGATAAAAAAGGTTTAGCGCCCCGAAGGAAAAAATAGTAAAATTCACCCGTGCCTCTGTTGATACACCTCATGATGCCATGTGGAAGTTCCTAATTGGTTTTGCAGGCCAACGTTGGGAAACTTTAGAAAAAAATTCCAAAACTTTTCTAAAAAAACGCCAAAGTCAAAAAGTGACCTACTCTTCTGTCGATGCCTCACGACGCTACGTGGCAGCTCCTAATTGGTTGCGTGGCAGGGGAGAAAATGTAGAAAATTTTCCCAATTTTTTCTAAAACTTGAGCACTGGCAGTTAGAAAGGGATTTTCCTGCTCCTCTGCTAATGCCTCGTTGTGTCACGTGGCAGCTCTTTGATTGGCTGCGGGTTGGCGGAGAGGTGGCGGAGAAAATTAGGAAAATTTTCCCAAAAATTTTACCAAGTGCTAAGCTTAAAAAGGGGTCCGCCCCTTCGCCAACACCTCATGGTGCCATGTGGCAACCTTTGATTGGCTATGGGGCAGTGGAGAAAATTAGGAAAATTTCCCCAAAAATTTTCCGAAGTACTAAGGGAAAAATTAGGGCCTGTGGGCCCACCAAGGAATGTATTCCCCAAAATTGTTTTATTTTACTCCAAGTGAAGAAAAAAAAACTTCAAAAGGCCATAATTTTTTTTAGAGATCTTAGCTTTAGGAAAATGAGAAATTTTTGGAAAGCTCTCAACATCCTCTTTACTAAGGAATAATTAATTTTTGATTTTGTGAAGATTAAGGGATCAATTTAAAGAAAACGATCTGCAGGATATTACAGTGCAAACTAGTAAATTTTAACTTGTGAGATTTGTTCAATTTGATCTTCTTACTCCCTATCAACATGTCAAATATACATGGATAATGTATTCTTATGTGGGTTCAGGATAATTTTTTGAGGTAAATGTATCTGATTGAGTTACAAGTTGAAAATTTACAATTTTGGCAGAAAAATGACTATGAAAGCTTTGAACTCGGTTTTGCCAGGTTTTGAAAGATTCCATTTAAGTTTTTTTGTCTAATTGAACTCATTTATATCCCGGAATGTTGAATTTTAATGTTTCATTATTATTTCTTGATTTTAGGTTCGGTCTGTTCATTTGTGGTAAAAGTTAAAGAGTTTAACATGAAGAAAAAATTGAAAAAAAAACAAAATTAGCTCTATGGATCTCATTTTACTTGCCTTGCAAATGAATGTATTTCATGCTAGTTTCAAAAAGGTTTCATTGCTTCAATAAAATGATAAAGACAAGAATGTAACTTTTATTATTTTCAAATCATGCACTTCACAAAATAGTGTACTACATTTCCTTCATACACATTTCTTTCTTTCAATCAGAGATTTCAATTACATTTAAAAGGTCAGATTCAATACCACAATGTGAAATGGAGAAAGGTAATACATCATTTATTGATTCCAAAAGACAAATTTGTAACATGCTTCTTTTATTCTTTCCAAAATCATATATTATATACACAGCAAAATAATACATTTTCTTATCACGTGTTTCACTTTTCCACTTTCTAACTAGAGATTTCATATTGCATGCTAAACACATATTTCCAATGGAATAATATCATATGGACAAGACAAAATGACTTCAATTAATTCAAATGAAACTCTTATAACTTCCTTTCCATTTGATTTCAAAATACAACATACAAAATATGTATCATTGTTTCACATTCCAATTTACATTTCCATAACCACTACAACATCTTTCCATTACAAACATATACATGTTCAGCCACTTAAAGTGGGAAAGGTTACAATAAGATTTCATTTCACAAGGGAGTGTTAAACTTTCTTTATCTTAGCTCCAGGACAGCAACATGCAGATTTCTCATCCTTCCAAATTGTGTTCACAACAAGAGTAGGGGAAAGGAAACGCTCTCCACCCATCCAAGACATCCAATGAAGAGGAGAATCCATCCTTCTTCATTGGCCCCCAAGCCCCAACCAAAATGCAATAATAGATGTGATCCAAATCATGGAAACAACAGGATTCAAAAAACACACAAGCAACACTTTCACAATAAAAACACTGTCCAAAACAGAATGTAGTTTACAACTATATTAAAGCATGAAAAACAATACTAAGGAATCGTCAAGCAAGCCAAAGGAGCAAGAAACTATGGGTCATGCTTCTTATGCCTTTCAAAAGGGGAAATGGGTATCACCACCTGAATTACAAACCACCAAAATATGGTATATCAAATCCATGACATTCGTTATGCCTCCCCCAAGTACCCCTTATTCCTCACATTTCCTTATGCCTCACCAACCTTTTATGGCACCCCATAAAGAGTAAATATATGTAATCTATTTCTTTTTAAGGTGGAACCCAAATCCCAAATCCCTCCACCCTTATACCTCCCTATGACACACTTGTGCCTCCCACAAAATAAAACCCATAGTCTTCTTCTACACCATTCCTAAGCCATCTACGCTACAGCCCACAAACATGCCAAAACATTCATAAATTAACATATACATTCATAAAAGAAGAGTATTTCAAGAGCCAAGCTCCTACCTCTCGATTATGGGGTTTTTACAAATTCCAAAATAGAAAGCTTTATCCAAATACAAGCAGTCCAAATCAACCAAGCACAAGCATGCAACAATCTTCCAAAAACTTCTGCACAGTAAGAGCTCCCAAAATAGAAAGGATTTCACCCCATAATGAAGTCTCCAAAATGAAGCAACCCAAAAATAAGGCAAGGAATTCAAATTTAATAGAAGTGGGAAGGGAAGAGAATGAGGTGGGTCCCTGTAGGATGTCACATCACACATCCTCAATTCCAACCCCCAAAGTTAACTTCATCATCCAATGCATAATAAATAGGTGGGTGAATAATATGACAATTTACTTACACACTCAAATCCAACCCACACCTCAAAGGACTAAAATTAAATCATGCAAGAAAAGGGCAATAAAAGCCTACAATTTGCCTTTTCAAAAACAATATAAAAGTATAATCTTAACTCTCCAACCGTAGGTATGGTTGGTAATTAAATTTAAGAGGTATGGGATAAATTTAACTTGTCCCACAAGCCTCCAAAATCAGCCTCCAAGGACAATTTCGAATTTCCAAGAAGGTGGAGTGTTTCACACACAAAATTTAACTTACACATCACTTACATTTCTCTTACAACACTTTAATTCAAGGCCAAAAATTGTATTAATTACTTTCTTATGATATATTTGATTTATTTATTTCAAGAATATGATTACTCACAATATTTACACACCATCTAATAATTAATGAAATGGTAAAAGCACCACAAGATAAACACATGCAAACATAAACAAAGGGACCAAAGAAAAGAAATATATAAAACCCCTTGGTCACATTTAAAGGTGATCCCCACATGGGAATCTCTAACATACACAAACACGCACAAACAAATGCTAGTTTTGATAATGACCTTGTTGAATTCATCAAGAATTCTAATGTGATTGGTCTCTAATCTCCCAATGTTTGTTTTGATATTTTAACCTGCAAAACACAAATAACTCATTTGGCCTCGTGGCCATATGAGAACATCAAAAATAATATAAATACAACTTCCAAAATCATATAAATATATGAATCACAACAACATCAAAGAATCTAACAATATAATATACAGTTTTATCGATAACTATATCATCATCCAATAATTTTCATTTCTAGGTCTGCTCACAATATCCAATATCAAAAGTCCACACGATATCCATAATACAACCATGTTAAATAATATATCATCATCAACATCCAAAATGCCTCTAATAATCATCATGCATCATAACTGAATCAAGTCATCAATAATCCATTATCTACATCTATCATCATACTATAATAAGGTCCATAATCATGTCTATAATATAATCAACAGTATCATGATTAGTATCAAAGGGAAGTGGGCACTACACCTAGTTGATTATGCACAAACCCATGTAAGGGGGTTTCAGAATCTCAGAAAAAATATACAAACCGTGTAAGAATACATATATGAGTTTTACAAGTTGTCCATTAATGTAGAACATGAAGAAGAAATGGTTGCAAAGTATGTAAAAGGATTAAAATTTTATATTCAAGATTAACCAAGCATGCACATGATCAAGAGCACAAAGGATACCTATCATCTATCTTTAATGGCCAAAGAAAAAAAAACCATAAAAGTGTTAGGAGAGCTCTTGGGATGAATAGTGGGGTGTGATATTTCTTTCGTTGATGAGCTAGTTTCAACAAAGGTAGAGGATAAAAACCTCATGGAATGGAAAAGCAAGAACATACAAGACAAGATATCCCACAACAAAGAGGTAGAGGATTTCCTAGAGGCATAGGATATGCTAGTGGTAGAGGATGGGAGAATTCATGAAGACCATTTGTGTTCTACATATGTGGTGAAGAGGGGCATATAGAATTTAAATTCCCACATTATTATATGCATGACAAGAGGCAAGTAGACCATTTGAGAGTAAATATTGTTTAAGGTTAACAAGTAGAAGATGATCAGGACCTAGAAATTCCACTAGATGTGGGAGAAAATTGAATGATCAAAAGGACGATAATTTCTCCAAGAAAGGAGATCAAGGGGTATGCATGTCTATGTAAAAATATTTATAGAACAAGATGCACTTTAGGAGGAAAGGTATGTAATGTTATTATTGATGGTGGTAGTTGTGAGAACATGGTTTCGAATGAGATGGTTTAGAAATTAGGCTTACATTGTTAGAGTAATCCTAACCCTTACCGTATTACATGGTTTAAGAAGGGTAATGAAGTTACCATTAATAAAATATGTTTAATGAATTTTTCTATTTGGAATAGTTATAAGGATGATATTTGGACTGATGTTATTCCTATGAATACATGCCATATGCAGATAGCAAGAACATGGAAATTTGATAAAAAAGTTATTCATGAAGGGGGGAAGAATACCTATAAATTTTGGAAGGCTGGAATTGTCATCACCAATCCGGCACTATGATAATTCTTCACCGGGAACTCCTCGTGCTATGATTATTTCCTAATGCATAGCCTTTAGTTTGGTTGATGTAATCTGGAAACAAAACAACAACCGAACACAAGAATACCATTGACTATGATAAGATGGAATGATGACAAATCTGAAATATCAAAGTAAATTATAATATTAACATGAAATTGTTACAATCTCACCCATGAGGTACTTCAACAAGACTATGGGAGAAACTTTACAATTACGCCTCTTGATGGCTTCTTCAACACACCTTTAACTGATGGCTTCCTTTGCACACTTCCTACAATATTTCTCACTACTTCTTTCTATGCTAAATGAGGGGGGTGGCCTCTCTATTTATAGAACTTCCAGGCTTATCCATCTTATCTCTAATATATGATAAGAAATCCACTCTGACAAATCATATTCCATACCTTAACTCTTATCTGTACATGTAAGCTTATCTCTTAAGATAAGATAAACCTTATCATTTTACATGGGTTCCACATTTTTAGACTTTTTACAAATAAAATACACAAAATATTTATGACCTCACTCCTTGTCCTTATTACCAATATAATATTTCTAATTCCTAATCATGTAGACCCTACTTCTCTAATTACCCAAACTTTGACATTTTAACATTACCGGACCACTTACGACAAATATTTACTTTTTACAACATTCCTATTGTACTTTGACTGTTAGCATACTCCACATTATTGGAGACACCGTACTGACGGCGCCGTTATCTTCTATCAGAAGCTACTACTAATTATACTTAACAACATCCTATTCCTAATACATACATTAATGAAATAGAAATTATGGAGGAAAATTTTAATGTCGACATCTTCCCCCTTCCTAGCTTCTACTCCGTCCTCGGAGTAGACTATTCTGGTGCTTGGAAAATCTTCAACTTGTCATGGTTGACCCATTTCGTAATGGGAGTGCCATCCAATTCCTCCAGTCGGTACGTACCATTTTCATGCACAGCTGCTATTTTGTAGGGCCCCATCCATTTTGGAAGAAATTTTCTCTGTCTTCTTTTTTTGTATCTGGAATCATATACTAGGACCAAGTCATTCACATGAAATGGAGACCACTGGATCTTTTGATCAAAGTATTCCTTCTACTTCATTTTCTTCTTATGGCTTGTATCCTTTGCTATTTCCCTCATTTCCTCTAGCAAATGAAGATGTACCAACCTTTCTTTTACTGAATCACTTTCATCCATCCTTTCATTTTTCATAACTCTCACAGTGGGAATATCAAACTCAATAGGAAGAACTGGATCAATGCCATAGGCCAACTGAAATGGGGAGTATCCTGTTGCTGACTTTGATGTTGCCCTATATGCCCACAATGCTGCATGAATCCTTTTATCCCATTTATGTACCTGCAAGGCTGCATCTTTTGCTAGAATTTGACACAACACAAAATTTGTTCGTTCCACCTGTCCATTTGTGCTTGGCTTGTATGTTGTTGCCTTCCTGTGCTTAATAGAAAACTTATTGACTAGGGCTTCTACCACCTCATTAATGAAGTGGCTTCCTTGATCTGTTACAATTTCTAATGGACAACCAAATCTGGTGACAATGCGTTCATATATGAACCTTGCCACTTCATCCATGGAAGCTGTTTTCAATGGCCTAGCTTCAACCCACTTGGTTAAATAATCTGTGGCAACTACAATATACTTATTTTGACGTGATGTAGTTGGAAGTGGACCTACAATGTCTATTCCCCACTTTTCAAAGGGACCAAGTGGAAGAATAGGACATAATGGAGTTGATGAAGTCTTACGGTTACCATGTGTTTGACAAATATCACATGTCTTACAATAATTATAACAATCTTTAAAAAGAGTGGGCCAGTGATAACCTGCATCCAAGATCCTTCTTGCTGTAAGTTGTCCAGAGAAGTGCCCTCCACATGTACCATTGTGGAATTCTTCTAGCAGCTCCTTTCCTTGATCACGTCCAACTGCCCTCTTGTACTGTCCATCAGGTCCTATTCAAAATAATGCTCCATGCAGAATAGAATATGGACGACTGGCTTGAGTAATCTTTCTCTTAATCTTTGCATTGGCACCATCAGGAAACTTGAATTCATTCAGATAATTCCAAATATCTATGTATTCACTAGGGATTGTGTCAAGGGAGAACAATGCTGCATCGGGAAAATCATCATCATCACAAGATGATCCTAAACCATCATAGGCTCGAGAGAGTGCATCTGCATTGACATGCTTCTTTCCTGGCCTATCTATAATATCAAATTCAAATTCTTGTAGAAAAATTATCCATCTTGCTATCCTCCCTGATGGGTTAGGCTTATTGACAATATATTTCAGAGCCTGATGATCTGTTACAACTATAAATTTCTGCCCTAGCAAGTAATTTCTAAACTTCTTTACAGCAAAAATGATAGCCAGAGCCTCTTTTTCAGTTACAGTATAGTTTACCTCAGCACTACTCATTTGTCTGCTCCCAAAGTAAATTGGATGTTCATTCCCATTTTCATCCTTTTGGCTCAAAGTACTTCCTAGTGCTGCATCTGAGGCATCAGTGTACACAATGAATGGCTTGCTCCAATCTGGATTCTTCAAAATAGGTGAAGACACCAGGGCTTCCTTCAATTGTCTAAAAGCTTCATGCGCCTTATTTCCTGGTTCATAAGTAACATCCTTCTTCAAGAACTGGCTTAGTGGCTGTGCAATCTTTGAGAAATTCTTGATGAACCTTCTATAGTAACCCACATGGCCTAAAAATGATCTCAACTTACTTCTATTAAGAGGAAATGGTAAATCTTTGATTTTTGAAACTTTATTAGGATCAGTACCAATACCATCTCTTGATACAACATGCCGTAACAAAATGCCTTTAGAACATCCAAAGACACACTTTGTAGGGTTTAGTGAGGCTTGTGCTTCATCTAACCTTTGAAATGTTGTCTCCATCTGGTGCAGGTGGTCCAACTTGCTCCCATAGATGTAAAAATCATCCAGAAATACTCTGATGAAGGTCCCAATGTAGGGTTCGAACACCCTATTCATCAAACGCTGGAATGTTGCTGGAGCATTACACAACCCAAAAGGCATAACTCTATAAGCAAACGTTCCCCAAGGAGTGGTGAACGTGGTCTTCAGCTGATCTTTCTCTGCTATACGAACTTGGTTGTAGCCGCTATATCCATCAGCAAAACTATAGCACTCCTGGCCAGCTACTTCGTCCAAGATCTGATCTGAAAATGGAAGAGGGTAATGATCCTTCTTTGTTGCCTTATTGAGCTTCCTGTAATCAACACAAATGCGTACCTTCCCATTATTTTTTATTGAGATCACAATGGGAGAAACCCATTCTGAATTCTCCACAACAAATATGAATCCTGCATCAAGCAACTTATCTATTTCTTCTTTTACAGTCTTGGAAAAATTAGGATTCATTCTATATGGCATTTGCTTTATGGGCTTAGCACCATCTACCAGCTCAATACAATGTTCTACCCAACTTACTTGACGGAGTTCCTTGTAATCAAAAGTGAATAGGTGTATGTACCTTCGAAAGAGCTGGAGGTAGGACTCCTTCTCACTCTCCATCACAGCATCACCAATCTTTATTTGTTGGAGACGATCATCAACTTCTTCTTCAGATAATTTTATGGGGTCCTGAGTTGGTGTGACTGGAAGGATATCCATGACTGAAACATCCACCTCGCTTTCTTCATCTTCAGTGTCCACTTCACTGGTACTAGAGTAATCAGAGGATGTCCAATCATCAGTTTCATCACTTGAATCCACAGGTTCTGCTTTATGATGTCGAGGGATCACGTTTATCTTCACCCTCTCTCTACCACGTCCAAGTGTCATGAAACCTTCATTCCAGTAGTTTCTTGCATGAAATCTCCTTAGCCATGGTCTTCCCAGCAGCATTGGGTACGCAACAGTACCATTTTTCATCACCTGAAAGTCTACCACACATACAACACCCATAACAGATATTGCCACATTTGAAATTACACCTTCTGGTTTAGTTTTTCCCTTATTTAATGACCTTAACATAAGTGTTGAAGGGCGATCAATTTTTAAACCCAACATATTCATTACAGACTCGGTCATTACATTAACTGCAGCACCTCCATCAACTAAGACATCATGAATTGAAATACCATTACATAATACCTCAGCTTGTGGAGCATAGGGATCTGCCTCTGCCTCCAAAACAGGGACCTCAACCTCCTTCCTTCTTCGAGCATTGAGTCCACCTCGCAACTCCCGCCTCTTCTCAGAAGACATAGCCAAGAGTTGACCATATGTAATATTTGCAGGCCTTTTGGACAGATCTTCCAAGATGGAGTATGGTCCTTGCCCCTGTGAAATCAGAAAATCCTGCACACCCAACTTTCTTCTCCTATGTTTCTTACTAGTTTCTCCTTTCATCTTCTTAGGATCAGTTCCATCTTGATTATCTTTTTCTTTCTTTCTTTTTGTTACAAACACATCTACTTCATTATTTCTACTCTTATCTACTACATCAAGAGAATTCACAGGTGCTTTTCCTTTATCATTATCTCTTGTACGAGATGTCGAAGCTCTATCTAGACAATTATACTTATAATGACCCTTTTTATAACAACCATAACAAACAACTTCAGAAATATTTCTTTTTGGACCCCTATCTCCTCCCTGAGAACTAAATTCCTTTCCTTGAAGAATATTAATAGTTAACTGGCCCATATTCCTAAGTAGATCTTCATACTCAGTAGATGCACTAGAAGAAAGATTTGTGCTCATCAGGAGTGGTTGTGGATTTTGGACCAAAGGTGCCGGTGTAGGCTTTACTTTAACAACAATTTCTTTGGGCTCCTCTTCCATGCTTTCTTCTTTTCTTCTTGCAATCTCCTTTGCTTGTTCAATGGTAGCTGGGCGGTCATACTTCACTCGTTGTCTGATCTCTGGCTTCATCCCAAGAATGAAGTGCTTACATAGGAGATTATCCACGCCATTCATCAACCCATCCGCTAATCCTTCCTTCCGGATCTGGGCATCGAGCTTCCTCCTTAGCTCTAGAACACGAGCATGATAATCCCTTATCTTCTCCTTCTCTCCTTGGGTTAGCTTTGTGATATCAATCATGAGATCTGCATATCTCTGTTGTTCACCAAATTCTTCCAGAAAACTTTCAGTTAATAAATCCCATGAATTTTTCACATTATCACCTAGTGTTTCAAACCACCTAAGTGCTGAACCATCCAAAAAGGTAGGAAAAAATTCAGTCCATTGTTCCCTTCTTATAAGGCCATTACAAATACAAGATCGCTTAAACTCTTGAATGAAAGAAGAAGCATCTTCATTAGATTGAGCTGAAAAAACAAGAATCTTTCCCATTTTTAAAAGTAACCACCGTGAAATACCAACCCACAAGTACAATCAACAAGACTTATGTGCACAAATAATTAGAATTACTATAGAAATGACCACGGTAAACTATGGTAAAACTTGACTTACTGCGGTAAAAACTGATTTTACTGTGGTAAACACTATTCACGGTAAAAAGTGAAGTTACTGCGGTAAATACTATTCACGGTAAAAAGTGATTTTACTGTGATAAATACTATTCACAGCAAAAATGACTTTGTCATGGTAACTACTATTCACGGTAAAAATGACTTTACCATGGTAACTACTATGCACAGTAAAAACAAGGTTACCCTCCAATTGATTTTTGACTTAGTGGGAATATCTCTCCAGAAAATCCACCAACGAGGAATGGTCCCGGCAACGGAACCAAAATGTCATCACCAATCCGGCACTATGATAATTCTTCACCGGGAACTCCTCGTGCTATGATTATTTCCTAATGCACAGCCTTTAGTTTGGTGGATGTAATCTGGAAACAAAACAACAACCGAACACAAGAATACCATTGACTATGATAAGACGGAATGATGACAAATCTGAAATATCAAAGTAAATTATAATATTAACATGAAATTGTTACAATCTCACCCATGAGGTACTTCAACAAGACTATGGGAGAAACTTTACAATTACGCCTCTTGATGGCTTCTTCAACACACCTTTAACTGATGGCTTCCTTTGCACACTTCCTACAATATTTCTCACTACTTCTTTCTATGCTAAATGAGGGGGGTGGCCTCTCTATTTATAGAACTTCCAGGCTTATCCATCCTATCTCTAAGATAGGATAAGAAATCCACTCTGACGAATCATATTCCATACCTTAACTCTTATCTGTACATGTAAGCTTATCTCTTAAGATAAGATAAACCTTATCATTTTACATGGGTTCCACATTTTTAGACTTTTTTACAAATAAAATACACAAAATATTTATGACCTCACTCATTGTCCTTATTACCAATATAATATTTCTAATTCCTAATCATGTAGACCCTACTTCTCTAATTACCCAAACTTTGACATTTTAACATTACCGGACCACTTACGACAAATATTTACTTTTTACAACATTCCTATTGTACTTTGACTGTTACCGTACTCCACATTATTGGCGACACCGTACTGACGGCGCTGTTATCTTCTATCAGACGCTACTACTAATTATACTTAACAACATCCTATTCCTAATACATACATTAATGAAATAGAAATTATGGAGGAAAATTTTAATGTCGACAGAATACAAATATTTTTTGTACCACTTACGGAAGAGGGAAAGGATAAAAATATTTTTTTTGCAAACTAATTTTTGAAGGAGGCAAAGGCAACTGTGTTTTTTTTATGTGTTTTTCATAAGTAAGGACAAAACTATAAGTACAAAAATACTAGTAGAAGTAGTATAATTAATATAATAATTTTATGCATTTATTCCTAATGAGATGCCATATGGGTTACCACCCAAAAGACATATCATGCACCATATTGATTTGATCATAGGGTCTTCACTCCCAAATCAAAAAGCTTATAGGATGAACCTGAAATTACATGCACAGTTGAGTAAGAAAGTGACAAAGGTCATGAGAAAGGGTGATGTAAGGGAGAGCTTGAGTCTATGTGCAACTCCAGCTTTATTAAATCCAAAGAAAGATTGAACATGAATAATGTGCATGGATAGTAGAGAAATCAACAAAATTAAAATCAAGTGTCGGTTCCTGATACCTCTTCTTGATAATATGATGGATGTGTTTGTTGGATCCAAATATTTCACCATGATTTATCTTCCAAGTGGCTACCATCAAATTTAGATCAGAGAAGGAGATGATTGCAAAAAAACATTCAAGACAAGGGATGGATCATATGAGTTGCTTTTGATGCCATTCGGGTTATGTAATGCACCTAGCACTTTTATGACGTCAATGAACACTGTGTTACAGGAGTACAATGGTAAGTTTGTTTTGGTTTATTTTGATGATACCTTGATTTTTAGTAAAGCTAAAGAAGAGCCTTTACAACATCTAAGTGTGATATTTGAAATGTTAAGGAGAGAGAAGCTCTATCCAAATTTGAAGAAGTGCAAGTTTATGTAAGATATTTTTCTATTTTTGGGTTTTGTTATTTAAGAAGATGGGGTAAAGATGGACTCAAAAAAGATAAATACAATTATTGAATGTCCTACCCCATAGATTATAACGAAGGTATGAAGCTTTCATGATTTAGAAACTTTTTATGGAAAATGTAGTAAAACATTTAGTAGTATTGTTGCACCTATAATAGATTGTGCAAGCAGAAGGGAATTTTTGTTGACAAAGGTAGCTAAGGATAAATTTCACTTCTTGAAGAAGAAGGTGACAAAATCAACTGTTTTGGCACTACTAGATTTTGATAAAGTGTTTGAGGTTGATTGTGATGCATCACATGTGGGTATTCGTGTTGTCCCAAGTCAAGGAGGGAAGCCAATAGCTTTCTTTAGTTAGAAGTTGAATGAGGTAATAAATAAATACTCTACATTTGATGTGGAATTTTATGCAATTGTACAAGAATTAAGGCATTGGAGGAATTACTTAGTGCCTAAGGAGTTTGTGTTATTTACAGACCACATAGCCCTAAAGTATGTGAATACACAATTGAAGTTGAAGAATAGGAATGTAAAGTGGGTATCATTTTTTTAGGGTTATATGTTTTCTCGAAAGAATAAATAAGGAAAAAAACACATGTGGATGCATTGAGTAGGTGTGTGTAATGCCTACAATTTACACACACAATACAACACTAAAAATACAAGACTAATTTATTTTTTTACTTACATTGTAGTACACATGATGTTACATGAGATTACTTAGGACTACGCACAACACATGATATGTTTACACAACATTAACCCACTTAGATAAAATGAAAACATGTGATGCATACCAAGACCAACTTTTTCCAAATAACAAGGCATGCCACAACAATTCAACTACAATATAAACTTATAGATAGGGGCTTCCCATGGAACAATGTTTTTTTAGTATTACACATTTATTACAATGATGATTCAATCTTTAACTTAAGTTCTAGAAAGGGTCATAACATGTGAATCTTACATTCCTTCTTATGTTCCTAGATTTCCTTTTATATTGTTTCACATTTATCTTACAATATAACTAATTAAATAAGGATAATCTATATTATGTCAATTAATTATTTAATTCACTCATTTTTTAATAGGGTATTTAGCTAAACATAAGGATTTATAAATACACAAAAGGATACCCTTCACGACACCACACTTCCCTAGTTTACAAGTTCATTACCTCTATCTTTCATTATTGACATTAATTGTTGAAAATCCATTATCATGCAGTCTTTATTTCATCTTAAAACTATAATATATTATCTTAATTTAATTAACATTTCACTTGTAGTTACTCCCTCTAGTTTATCTTTTTTCCCCCTAACATAATAGAAAGATATAACCTGATTTTTTATAGGAACATTTTTTCTCCCACGAGCCACTGGTGTTTGTTTTAGGGGGTTGTCTTTTAAGTTACACAATTAGTTGGTTTGGTAATTTATCCCAGTCATCACAAGGAAGGTTCACATGCAACCAGTAAGGTTTATTATGTCAAGATTTAATATATTACATGTTAATTTCATATTAGGATTTAATTACTAAGGATACTCAATTCATGTTTTAAGTAATTAAAACTCACCATGTATCTTATATTCTTAATTTAAATGCTTACTCATAAAATTCCTAAGAAGTATGATTTCATACTCAAGAAAGTTTGGATTCCTACAAATTAAGGATTAGATGTGTTTTACCAAGAGAATTTGAATTATAAATTTTACACGGCTTACTAAGGTCACAACTAGAGTGATTGAACACCCTTATCATCAAAATCATTTTGTAACTCGAGGTACATTCGATATTTCCTATCCGGCAAGCACTATTGTTAGAGAGGGGTTAAAGGGAATTCACACTTAGTGTTCTCATGTGTAAGTATCTAAAACATAGGACCTATTTGAATCATTTACATTCATCTTAAAATGATTTCACTTAATTTTATGTAATTAGTGTTTTGAAGTTTGTCGAGTAACCCATTTGTTAAAAAAGACATTTTTCATGCTCGAGACCTCATTAGCTCTTGTTCTAGGGAATTGAACCAAAAACAAGATCACCGAGCTTCGCAACGTACATCCATTACGTACTAGGAAAATTCAGGAACAGTGGGAATACTTCTTCATTTAAAGGACTATGGTTCATATTATGGATCACACGTTATGGATTTAGTCCCTCACCACAAGATGATTTAAACACATTATATGGAGGATCTAAAATTCAATTTTCTCCTAGCACACCAATTATGGTTAGATTCCAACAAGCTAATCATAGTTTAAGAAATTTCTTAGTTTCATAATTAACTCTGAGTATCAAACTATTGAACCCAAACAATAATAGAAAATGGGTATCTAGTTTATTTATGATCCTAACTCTTACAAATGAATTCCAACATTAGTTGGCCATCTTCGCCAATCCTCACATGTGTCGGTCCAAGAGGGTTCTATACTATGTTTGATATTTATTTCCTATGGAGCATTAACTTAAGAGAATACATTCTCATTAATATACATATTTAACAAACCTAGGAGGGGACCACTTACTCAAGACAAAATTTGACAATGTCGTTCCTAACCATCGGGTCCATGATGATGCCACTAAGCATGTAGGCTAGGATGGAAATATCAACTTGGGCTGTTATCTACTTAAATAGAAGGTGTCATCAAGTGTAAAAATTTTAGTTTATTCTAAGGTTTTAGTTTTCTATACTAAAAGAAATGACACAGGAAGGGTGGTTATATACGATTTTTATACTAGGGTTGACTATTTCATTTAGATCTTTTTATTACATTTACAAGGTGAGAATACCACAGAAAAATAATTTGAACATCCATCACACATTGGAATTACACTATAAACTATGAAATTTAATGTCACTTAATAAAATATCAAACTTTAACAATACAAAATTTGGAATCAACATAACACCCATGTTTAGATGAACATTTCCCTTTAACACTAGCGTCTTAAAAATGTTACAAAAATTCACTAATAAACCCTTCAATACTTCACAAAATGTTGAAAAATCCTCAACCATTTCACTTAACCTATATATCTAAGCCCATTTTTACCATATGTATATTTGAATCAAAAGAACACCTATAGTTAAATGCACATTTCCCAAAGCACCCTTAAAACTGACATCTCATACATACTACCAAACTACAATAGTAATTATTTCAATACATTGTACAAATATAGCTCAACCTCTACAATTACATTGTTTCAAATATAAATTACAAAAATACACAATAAATTACAACCACATTGTTTTGCCATCTTATTTACATCTTGTAAAGCCATGTGAGCATGAAATCAGCGATAAATCGCTGACATAACATCAAACTAAATCTATCATAATTATTAGTTTAAGTTTTCCATTTATATAATAATAATCATTTTCAATCGAAGGAGAGCATTGGAGACACAAATTCATTTCATTTCATTTCACTTCATTTTTTAAATAAGGAGAGATAAAGAGATAGGGAAGAGAGAGAGCATTATTTTTCCAAAAATCACATTTAACACATCAAGTCATATAGGAGATTTTCATACAATTATTTACAAGTTCCAGTAAGTTTCCATGATGGTTCGTTAAATTGACTGGAATCCTACATCTTTTTTCCTACTAGTTGCAAACATGCCAAATTTTGGCTCGAAGGCTAAGAAGGTGCATTAAAAAACTATCTTATGGTAAGAAACTTCATGATTGGAGAAATCCTACATGTCCACCTACATACAAAGAATCCACAGGGACTGATGGAGTCCAAAACTGAAAAATAGTGTATAATTCATGAATGGATTTCCAAAGCCACCAATCGTAATATGTCAAGTTTGACCTTGTCAAACAATAACCAAAGGCCTATGAGCCCCCTTTGACAAAATTTCTAAGAATGGGATTTCCTAAATCGAAGGTTCTAGGGAATTGTGTAGTAAAAATAATAGATATTTGCAAAGGTAGATAAGCATTTCATTGTTCAGGGTCCAAATGGTGAGCCGATACGAAACCCAACTTTTAAATTTTTAACAACTTCATTAAAGTGTAATGTGAGGTAACAAGTTTCTTAAAGGAGTGAAGAAAATAATGAAAATGGTAATACAAGGTCAAGCTAATGTTTGATGCAACTCTCTACATAACAAGGAACACATATGATGCTTAACATCTCCTTTATGGGATTTAGAGTAGTTTCTTGCTGTTGATGCAAAATCACATCACCCCCCAAATGGTCTTGGATCCGAGTGGGGCATTCGATGTGACTGCATAACATGGGACCATCTCTCAAGCTGTGGGACTTGCGAACTTGAGAAGGACCTCAAGAGAAACCTAAATTCTTCTTCCTCTGGTTTTTGGCTTGGTCCATTCTGCTTATCTAGGATGACTACATTGGGTCTTGGACATGTGGAAGCTTCGCACTCATTTTGAGTATCCATTTTTCTGCACCTTTTGGAATTGCACCGAGTTGACATGTGGTGCCTTCCATGAGAATTTTTTTTCGGCCCCGAGGTAACTCGTAAGAGAAGTCCAAAAAAATCAAGCTTCTTCACTAATTTTCTCCTATTCATCCTCTGGCCCCTTTTAACGTTATTGGCCTCCTTTGCTGATTCCGCGTGACCCTCAGATTTGGGGTCGATTGTGAGCTCGTAGGATTGAACCGAGGCTTCCGATTTTCTTATGGAAGGTCATGGATGACCAATTTCCCCTAGGGGTAAAATTAAGATAATAGTTTGGTGATTCATGGGGACATCTACCTGCTAGATGAAGAGACCAATTTCCTTTTGCATCCATTGGGAATGGAGTCATGGATGATATCTTGATACTGATCTTGTCCTAGAAACCGTGAGCCTAGATGCTTACACTTGCCGAACCTGAGCCTACCCCATTGTCCACACTCTTAAATTTCATAAGAAAGTCTTGAAGGTGAGGTTCTGAGAGTGGAAATTTTTCTTAACCTGGGGCCTTCACCTATTCATGAGCCACTGCTACAAGAATAACCTTAGAGGTGCATCGAAGTGTACAATGATATAACCTTGGAGCAACAAAACATGACAACATGACTCTATACAAAACTAAAAATCATACACACCTCAAGTGGGATATGAATAGTGTGTGAAAGAAGTTCTTTTATTGAAAGAAAACCTACCTACTCCATGCTAACTGGAAGAAAAGGGGACTTAAAGAAATCCCACAGCTGGTAGGGAGAAATATCTCCCATTCCTCACAAATTATGACCATGTAGTTTCTTTGGCACTAAACATGGTCGGAAATGAGAGTAACAAACCACCTCATAGATGGTGTTTCACCCTCCTCAAAGTTTCAAAAAATAGAATGTAAACCTCTTGGAGCTGTTCTATACTTGGATCTGGGAGGTGATGTTACTGACCTTTGGTCCTTTGTAACTCAACCTCATGCTCTAAAATGAGCATGACTAGTGGTAACTCTTAGGTGGAAGGTTCTTGTAGTTGAAGGATGAATGATGGGGTAGTGAAAGTTGTAATTTCTATGGGCCCCTCCTATTCAAAACATTCCTCCAAGTCTGATAAGAACTCAAACTCTCTGATGTCTTGCTATGAGTGTGAGTTCCATGAGGGGAATGAAGTCATGATTGCAAAAATTCATAGAATGGAAGAGAGGATGGAAAATGTAGAAATAAGAATGAGTGGAAATGGATGGGAAGAAGGTATACAACTCAGAGAATGGGTTGCTGACCATATGGAGTCACCAGATGTGCTTGAAAGATCCTCCAAAGGCTAAGATCTTCACCAAGAGCACATCAAACCTGATGAAGTGAAGTGTTAAGGTTCTTTAAAACTCTCCCATCGAGTGTGCCAAAACTATTCATGTGAAATCACAACACCCCCCGAATGGCCTCAAAACTGAGTGGGGCATCTAGTGTGATCTATATAACATTGGACCATCTTCCAAGCCGCGGGACTTGCAGACTTGAGATGGAGCTTTAGAGAAATCTGAATTCTTCTTCCTAATCCTAATGCTAAACTACTTCCAAGGAAATGAAACTATCTACTCCTAATCTAATAATGCCAAGGAGACAGGGAGAGAGGGAGAGCATGAAAATAAATAAATCCTACACTACATAGGTGATAGCACCAAGAAAACGGGGTTTCTGGTCACAATATCAATTGTCTGAAGTGGAGAGAGGTGAGCAATGGAGAGGATGGATAGATGCATCACCGACTAAAGATAGAGTGCACAAAGAACACCACTTCAAACCCATTAAAAACAGCTCTCAAAACCTATAATAGACATCAAAAGTATGCATATTATACCCTGCAATGATGAGAGGCAAGAAGAGACAATAAAATAAGGATGGAAAAAATGAATCACAAAACATATTTTATTGATCCACGAGTTCACACAATACATCATCAATGGGAAAGAGGAAATAAAATTCCATTACAAAGACAAGAGAGGAGGATTAGGATCCACTTTTGACCCTAGGGAAGGGAGAGAGATGGGGCATGAGGGAAAAGATGGCCAACCTTTAGAAATATGCCCCTCTATTACAATATATATAAGAATAAGAGAAGGAGAGAGGGAAAATTAGAATCCTACTTCAACCACCCCAAGATTACATTTAATTTACCTACTCCAACCACCCTAGTAAACATTGAAATTAGCTTACAACAATGGTGGGCTTCACTGCAAAACCCATGCTCCCATGTGTTGTTCCTCTTTGGGAAAGAAAGAAGTCCGTTATTCATTATGAGGGTAGGTGGGAAACTTGACAACCACAAAAATGGTGGACTGAATCTTTAATGGTGACCGGTGAATAGAAGGTGCTGAGAGCTCTACAAAAAGTCCTTTCCCAATCGAATCTGAATTCCTAGTTGAATGATATGGCCACCTGAAGGTCAAGGGTTGGGCGCTTAACAAGGGCTTGTAATATTCAAATGATTTTTCCCATACAGGGTCCAAATGGCATCCCCACACCTTTTAAGATTTGGCCCCCTCCTTTACACTCTTGAAGAAGCATCATTAAGGCAAGTGGAGGCTTTTGTTGGTCTGCTCTATTTCCATTGTATTTTTCCTAATCCCTTCCTCTTAGCAGAGAATCTGTACTCGATCCTAGACATGTGGAGGATCAGTCTACATTTGGTACCTACCTTCAGATTTTTCTTTTGGAGTTGCAAGGATGAGGCACATGGAGGCCTCCATAGGATTTTGTACTTTTCAGCGACTGACTCTACCCCCTTTTGATTTTGAGCACGTGGCGAGCTCGCACTCATTTGGGAACCCACTCTTGATTATTCCTTTGAAGTTGTGCCTAGATAACATGCGGTGGCTTTCACTGGTCCTTTGACTTAACCGATTCAGGCCTGCTTCATCCCCTCTTTTACTCTATCCATGTGATGAGCCTGTGCTTGTTTGGGGACCGCCTTCAGATTTTAACATTGCAGATGCAACGAGCTGACACATGGAAGCTTCCTTCAGCCTATCCTGAGATTGGAATTTTCAATGACTGATGTCCCCTTTTCAGACCTGGGACAGTTGGAGGGATAGCACTAGTTCAGGGTCTCTCTTTGGGCCGCACCTTTGAAGTTGTGCCGATGAGGCACATGGAACCCTCCATGGGTGTGTTCTTTACTTAGCGGATTTGGGCCGATGAGACCCCTTTTCTAGACCTTAACTACATGGTGGGATGGCGCTCATTCGGGATCACCTTACGGGCTTGACCTTTAAAGATACACCAATAAGAAATGTGGAAGCCTTCTCTGACCCTATTATACTTAGTCGATTCAATGGCCGGTTTTATCCCCCTTTTTTACTCTTACCACATGGTGAGCCTACGCTTGTTCGGAAACTTCCCCTTGGGTCTTGACCCTGAAGTTGTGTCATTGAGGCACATGGCACCTTCTGAGGGTCTACAAATTTTCAACTGTTGATGAGACCCTTTCTAGACCTTGGACACATGGAGGGTTGGTGCACATTTTGAGACTAACTTTTGGGCTTGACCTTTGGTGTTGTACTGTTGAGGCACGTGGCAACTTATGTGGCTTTGCTCCTCCATTTTCAAGTCTGAAATGTGGGCTCATATAACTGAAGTGACCCTTCCAATTTTCTTTTGTGTGTGGTCAGTTATCTCTCAAAAGTGCACCTTATAGAGAGATGGTTGTAGGTGTTCTAACCTTGCAAAAATGGATCTCTCTCTTTCGTAGATACAATGGAAACACCTCAGGTCTATGGGTATACCTATTTTAAGGTTTGTCTTTGGTATCAAGGCTAGTTCCTAATTGATGTATCCTAAATTGATTATTTGGGGTTTAACAGTAAAAGTAGAGTGTAAAAAAAGATTTAAACTGAGGTGATACACCAAATTTATATGAGGTCTTTAACTGAGTATATGCATAATTGATATGGAAAAGATTTTTTATGCATAAGCCAACAATTTTATGAAGATAATTAAGGGTAAACACTTGGATGTATTGAGGGATGAAATCACAACAATACTACTAAGTTACACATAACCATTAATATAATGCAGAAATTATTGAATTTGCAACAGGATAAGATAATTAATCAGGGAATTCAAACTCACAAGATTAATGGAAACATACACAATACTGCAAATAATTTGAAAGGTAGAAAATACTTCACATTCAAAGGGAAGAACTGGAAAAAATGTTGCTTCAGCACTCATGTATCTAAAATTCCTCCTCTAACTCACTTTGTGGTTTGCCAAGGCACACAGTAAATAGAAAAATATTTCCTAGCCTTCCTAAAATAGGCTAAAATTGTACTCGCCCATGCATCCTATTTTCATCCTTCATCTATTAAAAAATAAAGGAAAAAATAAAAAATGCAAATAAAAAGATGCATTAATAGCCATCGGTTACACTTTAGTCAACTGCAGTCGACTGTTTTATTTTTAAGAAAAGCATGTCTAGATGATTTGCTAAAAAATAAGATTACTTGATGAGCAACTTTTCAATCCTGTGCATGTAGATTGGTCTTCTTTCTAATCTATCCTTTTCTGAATTTTGTGAAGGCGTACAACTTTACTCTTTGTGGAGGAGAAAAAATTAATTACTTTCTGACCATGGTTGAGTCTAGTGAACTTAGGACTCGAATTAAGATGAAAAGTATTGCCAACTTAAATTTTTTTTGTAATTAAATCATTATGCTCCATTTGATGCTAGCTAAGCTCTGCAAAATTTTTCCTGTGGCCGCAATTAAAAACATCAAGATTTTTGTGTGAGTGTTTTTTTTAAAATTATTCCATTGATGCAGACTTCGAGCTCGACTGAAGTTTCTTTGAAGAACTTTGTCTTTTATTACCTCAAAAAGATCATCCACGTAGGACAATATTGATCCAAAAATGGGCCTAGAAAATCTTTCTTTTCATGTTTCTAATAGAAATTATATTTTTGAATATTTGGCATGCACATTTACTTTTAATATGGGCCTTACAGGTGTCTGAATCTAGTCAAAGTGGGATTACAGCTTACTTTTGATACTTTGCTACCTTTTCCCAAAAAGGGATAAATTTTTTTAAATGTCCCGGTGGCTTGATTCCCTGATTTTAACTTTTGATGCTTCAGCAGGGCTGCAGGTGACTTAAACAGTTTTTTCCCTTTTTCTAAAAAAAGGCTCAAAATCTCAAATTGACCGAATTCTCCAACTTTGAATTTATTTAGTACATGGCCTTGTTTGGTCCTTAGCAGGGACGCAGGGCACTTTTAAACTTTACTCCCTTTTCAAAAAAATTTAAAGGAAAAAAACATCCCGAAGGTCCGCTTCTCCGCTTTGAATTTTTAATGTGGGCTCAACTTTTGAATTTTTCCTTTTGACATGAGTGGGGCCATGGGTCGTTTTACAACTTTAAGCCTTTTTCTAAAATGTCTCAAAACATAGAAAGGTCCCGCCCCTCCACATCCAATAAGATTTCATCAAGCTTGCAAAAAAAATTGACACTTTTTTTACAACAATAAAAACTGCTAAGTCAGCTAAAAGACCCGCCATTTTCATGAGTCAAGCTTAGGTTTGCATCAATTTTTTGATTTTATTTCCTCCATTTAATCCTTTACATGATGTAAACTCATTCTTTGATCTTCTACGTTTATGACTTGCATTGAATGTGGTTGGTGAAAACTTTAACCATGGTGGTTTGCTTTGAATTTAGGTGATCAATTCTGAGCATTGATCTCTGTACTTTTGATTTTGGATTGTTTGATCATTAAATCTGAGTGAGTTAGTTAAGCCATGGATGAGATGGGTGAAGTAAAACAAACTAAACCCCATTAATTTTTTATTTCACATCTGGTTCGCGGGTGAAGCTCTGGAAAATTCTTCTTTGACGCCATTGTTTGATTCTTGAAGCTTGGCTCTTGAGGTTGGTCTGGTTGTATATTTACCGAGTTCTGCGAGTTGGCCGCCATGATTCTGTTTTGTCTTGTTAAATCATAGTTATTGATGAACCTTCTTTTGAGTCAGGAATTTTGTGATGGCTCCTTCATTTCGATGACTCAACTATTACCATTGGAACTTCATTTCCTAACTTGTGGAGGTAACTTTGGATTCATCCTTCTTTGAATGGCTGAGTAATATGAATATCCTCCTTTTCTTGATGATGATAAGCTTATATTGTCATAGATTTCATGGTTATTACTGTTAACTTTCTTTGAACTTAATCTGGAGGGTCTGCTAGATAAATTTTATTCTACGTATTCCATATTGTGGCTCCATTTGTCTCAGTGATGCTCTGCAAAATTGCTATCTTTGGTCATTAATGAAAACATGAAGCTCTATTATTTACCAGTTGTTTGTCTTCTATGTGATTTCAACCCAAATTTGGGTATCCCTCCTTTGATATGGCATTCAAAATTATTAATTTCTTCTTGATTCTGTAATCTATTTTACTACAGCTTTGATATATATGCTGGAATGTTTTAAAAGGTCCATTTCACATGGCGAAGCCTTGTCGAAATTTCCTCACATCCCTTCTTATTTAGCTAAAACTGGGAACATATACTTATGAATTATCTGCTTAATGTACCATAGGATAGAAATCATTTCAGAATTGCAACGTTTATCTAATAGTGAAGACTGTAAAACATGATTTATTTTCTTCATTAATGTAACCTGCACGTACACACTTAAGGAAATAATTAGAAAATATTTAGGATTTTTGGCCTCTCTTAAGTCCATAGTTTTCTTTTCTCTTTCCTCCTTCATCCTGAGTGATTAGATCATGTATGTAGTATGATCTTCAAGTAATCTATATATCATGTTGTTAAGAGATCCATATGCATGAAAAAGGACAATGTAGGTATATGGATGAACCCTAAGCTCTTAAATGATAATCTTCCACTTTTCTTGTTTTTAGGTACAATACTTCCGTTGATGAAGATGAAAAGTGAATAAGATGAAGATGAAGATAAATCAACCAAAGGAGAAGACCCAAGGTAATGATGGGTTCACTCATACACCATTATTTTATCTTTCAATCATGTGTACCTATTATTTCAGTAGATGTACTCTAATTTCCAGTTACATCCCACAAGTTATGTGGGAACATTTGAAATTCCTTATGAAGAATGCATCGAATTGTGAAATTAAGTTGTATATTTCTTTCTGCATTTCAGTATTCTCGTATGGATTGTATGATGAATGAAACAACTCAGTAATATAATTGAATGTGTTAATCATGCAGGAAAAAAACATTAAAGAATACTTGTAACATCTATTAATGAAATATGATTTCTTTGCAATCTGAAATTATGTTTCTTTTCTTGAACTTAGCATTTCATCTATTTTTCAACTGGATGTCTTCATCAATATAACACAACTGTCCTTTACGGCTTTGTGTTATTTTAATGAAGATAGTCATGAAATTGTAGACTACACGATCTGTTATATTTTGTGACAGCACACATAGCTCCAAATTTCATGCAATCATTCAGTAGCAATATTCTCTGAAATAAAAAATCCCCTAGTTTAGGTATACTTAACTAATGCTATCCATCGTAACGAGGTTTTAAGTTGCCCATTTTTGCACAAGTGCAAAAATTGTCAATATTTCTGGCAATACTATGGTGAAAATTGCCTTATAGCTTGTAAACCAGTGCCTTGCTCTTGTCCATTGGGCATGGAGTCTAAAGTATGTAACAAAAATCTACCTTCCTAAACTTCCAACCTTTCCAAAATGAACTAAAACTGGGGAAGCATCTAGTAAAATAGATCATGTACAAAAAATGCACTTATTGAATTGAAAAACGTTACAATGTTTAGGGACTGCACTTATTGAAGGGAAATCCTACTCTAAACAAAAATTGTAGGATTTTCAATAACAGTGTTTCAGAAACATACCATTCACATGAATGGGAAGTTCCTCTCCATTCAGCCTCAAGAGCTGAAAAGCATTGTGTTCTTTGCAAGATGAAATAATGTACAAATGACTCCATATTGTATCGAACTTCATGTGTCTTCTTGGATTTGCACGATCAACATCCCACTTTAACATAATATCTCCTTCATTGAATATTTTGAATTTGGCTTTCTTATCGAAAGTCTTCTTCATCTATTTATGATTGTTTTCCATGTTTGAATGAGCTTGATCTCTTAGCTCTTGTAATTCCATTAATTCTACATAATGAACATGTAATGGTTCATTTTCAAGCAGCTCCATTTAATGCAACAAATCTAATGTGGGTAACTCAAGTGAAATTGGAATTCTTGCTTCTCTTCCATAAATAAGCTTGTATGGTGAATTGCCAACTGATATTTTAGGAGTCACTCTATCAGCCCAAAGTGTTGAATTCAACATTAGATGCCATGCTTTCTAGTTATATTTAAGTGTTCTTCTGATGATCCTTAAAATATTATTTGTAGTACTTTCAGCTAACCCATTACCTTACGAGTAATAGTTAGATTAAGAGCTTAGATAAATTCCATGATTAATAGCCCAATATAATACCTTTACACCAAGAAATGCTAAAGCATTATCTTATATGATAGTTGTTGGAACACCAAATCTACAAAATATACCTTCATAAAATGATAGTATCAAAGTTTCATTAGCATATTTCAAAGCTATTTCTTCAGTCCAATGTGTAAAGTAATCTGTAGCAGTTAAAATCCACTTTTGTCCTTGTGAAGAAGCTAGGTTTATCATGCCAATAAAATCAAGACCCCACTACATAAAAGGCTGATCAACTGAATTAGGTTGTAAAGGTAGAGAAGCCAAATGTTCATTTCCAACAAAGAAAGCACATTTATTACACTTTCTGATCCATTAAAAATAGTCCTTGAATATGCTGGACGAATCATAACTAGATTTCATAATTTTTAAGGATGTTGTACGTGATGAGAAATGACCTCCTACAGGTTCTTTATGGAATTCTGATAATAATTGCTGAATTTTTTCATAGTCAACACATCGCAGCAAGATTCCATTTATATCCCTCTTGAATAATATACAATCAATAAAAACATAGGGTAAAACTTGTAATCTGAAATACCTTCATTTATTTTTTTCCATAACCTCCAGATAAATACCACGAACTGTAAATAGCTAACTAAATCAGTCATCCATGTTGATTCTTGGACTTCTTGACCAAGTTCAAGTTGTTAGTTTTCTGGCTGAACCACAACATCTGATTATTGATGCTTAACTTCAGCATGATTTTTCTGATCTTCTGATTCTGTTTTATGCTTTTTTCTATATCATCAATTAGGTCCTCACAAAATCCTTTTCCTCAAACCATTTTTGCAACCTGGATATCAACATCATATTCCATAAATTTCATTATCTAGCCTACTCTTTTCTCATTCAATTCTTTATTTAAAAAGAAAGCTTTCACACTTGGATGACAAAACAAGAACATGAATTTTATTGTTTGAAAGCATGTACTTGAAATTCTTTAGCCCTCTGACTACTAAACGTATTTGTTTTTCAAGAAATGTGTACCTTGTTTCATAATCATACAAGCTCTGTCCAAAGAAAGCAATTGGCTATTCTATATTTTCATCATTAACCTCAATTAATATGGATGAGATTGTTTCAACTCCTACAAGTGCATATATTTGTAAAAATTTATTAAAAATTTGGATTTGCAAGAGTAGGAGATTGAGAGATAGCTGTTTTGAATGATTCAAACCCTTCTCTCCCTTCACTGGTCAAAGAGAAAGTCATCTCTTTCTTTAGCATAGCTGTCAATGGTTTAACGAATGCTGCAAAATCAAGAAAAAATATTCTAACAAAGTTGATTTTTCTAAGAAAACTCTATAATGCCTTCTTATGATGAGGAAATGATAGTTATGATATGGCTTCGATCCTGAAAGGATCAATTGTTAAACCTTTCTTAGAAACAATATGACTAAGTAATTTTCCTTGATGTATTGAAAAGATAGACTTTTTAGGATTCAAAGATATTTCAAACTACCTGCATAACTGAAAAGCCTACCTTAGATGTATTAGATGCTCTTCTGAATTTTTTCAATAATACAGTAACATCATCTAAATAAACAATGATGCATTTATTTAACAAGATGTGAAAATCTATGTCCATTGCAAGTTGAAAGGTTGTACTAGCATTTAAAAGGACAAAAAGCATTCTTTTGTAAGCATAAGTACCCCACTTGGTGGTAAAAGTTGTTTTTTACCTATATTCTTCTTGAACTAAAATTTGATTGTATCCACTATAGCTGTCTAGAAGAGATAGTCTATCTGAACAAGAAACTGTTCTAAAAATCTGATCCATATTTGTAAGTGGATAGTGATCTTTTAATGAAGCTTTATTTAGATATCTAAAAACCATACATAATCTAATTTCTCCATTTTTATTTCTATCAGGAACAAGATTGGCAACCCAATTTGAATGCTTAATTGGAAAGATAATACTTGATTCAATTAACTTGAATAACTCTTTCCTCATTAGAGGCTCTATTTTGTGATTTACAGGCCTATGTTTTTGCCTAACTAGCTTGGAATTTGATAGTAATTCAATAGTATGTTGTGTTAAACTGGGATCAAACCCTTTCAGGTCTTTGTATCTCCAAGAAAAACATCTTTAGATTATTTGCAAAGATTAACAAATGAATGCTTTTTATCTAAGGAGCATATCTTTCTAAGAAACAAAATTTTCCCTTCATCAATTGAGATCTCTTCATAGTTATCAGCATGTGTTGACATATTTTCTTTGTATTTTCTTAACTGATCATTAGTGCTGAAGATGTCTTCTAATGTGACTAGACCTCGAGGCAGTTTTTTTGTCTTTAACTGAACAATTTGGTCACCATATAAGTACTATAATTTATCTTGATTCACTACAGAATACTCAGCTTCTTGCTGCAAAAACCTTGTAGATTTGATCATCACTTTCAAAAATTTGCCAATTTGAAGTCATTATCAGGTATTGAGGGCCTAACAATTAACTTTATATAAGGCTGAGATTTTACTATTTTCAATTTTTTCCAGCACTTCAAAACTAGCCCCCAACTGCTGCAAGTCTATCTGCATGCTTGTTTTCTAGTTCTAGGAATAGATTGAATTCTAATAGAATCAAAATATTCCATTAAGTCTGAAACTCTATGTCTGTAAGACTTGATTAAGGGATTCTAACAAACATTGAAATTTATTATTTGATTGATAACCAACTCAGAGTCACCAAAAATCTGTAGCATGTTGATACCTCTCTTTATGGCCCAAAACAAGCCATGAATTAAAGTTTCGTATTTAGCTACATTGCAATTACATGAAAATTGGAGACTCAAAGCTGAGAAATAACTTTCACTTGTTGGGGAAGTGAGCATCGAAACTTCCTCCCTCTTCCCTTCTTGTTCTTAGCTCCATCAAAATGAAAATTCCAAATCCCTTCTGTTGAATCTTTATATTTTTGACAGTAAGGGAAGTGGTGTATTTTCTTCATGCATAGTAATACACACCAAACAAGTATTCTTCAACTTCTCTTAAAAGGATCATGAGCATGTTCTTTCCATGTATCTTTTCATCCATAAACATGTTAGAAACACCATCTAACACTAAAACATGAGCTACCTCTTCATAAATCAAACTGATTGGTCTAAGGACTGAATAATTAGCCACTACATTTGAAGCAGTGAGGATCAATGTGAACTATCGCCAATGGTTCTAAATTGATCAGTGCCTTTGGTACCATAATGAGTAGTGAAAAGTAAGAAAGACCAATCTGAATAGAGATAACCTCCTATTTTTGTTGTGAAATCTCTAGATAAGCATATAGGCAAAATATGGAGGTAAGTCCACAATAGTAACATCTTGCATAATAGAAATATTTGGGCAAGCGTTTAATTGTCACTTCTAAATTTTTTATTATACCAATTATATTAGTTGCAGTTCCATCCAAGCTATAAGACACTCCTTTCTATAGGCTCATACTACGACATAATTAGGACATTTATAGATATGAGCATCAAACAACAATATTTTGGGGGCAGACATGATATCAGGAAAAAAAAATTATTATTATGTTCAAGGGTACAAAGCCTTACTGATGAAAAAGAGAATGAAGGTGGGTTCTTGATGTCACGCTCGTGTAAGACTTTCTGAGACCATCGATTTAACTGCTTTGATGTGGTCTTATTCTATTATTACAAGGACCATGTCATAATTTATCTCGTAACCTTCCTTTTCTGTTGCTTCACATGAAATCTTCTTGGCTTAACATCGTTCATGTCAAACAAGAACCAATACAGTAGTCCCTGAAGAAGTTAGAGCATCCTCAAATTATAGATGTTAACATTGATGCTTATGGAGCGCATCGAGCAATGTTAAAATAAGCAATCCGATGCTTTAGAGACATAAGTCTATTGATTTCGGCATAGGCTTAATGGTGATTCACCTCTTGGATTGCTCACACCGCTACTTGCATTCTCTAGTATGTGTGACATGCGCTTCAACACTCACCACCACACCAATGGATTGGGATTGTCATATGCTCTCTTTCTTGTTGATCTTTACGCAGGTCGAAGTAAAACCTATTGACCCTGTTGAGGAACAGATGCACTGTTAGCTAGTCTCTTACACTTACACTGGTGCTTTTTTAAAGATTGTTCAGTACGTAGAAGATGCCTATTCGTGTAGGTTTGTTCTGAACAAGAACATGCCAAAAACTCCACGTTCGCTAGTTGGTAGCTCACACACACGTGGTAATGAAATCAGGTCACTCATTGAAATTGGCTATCTACATGTTCAAGACGCTTTCTACGCATGACTTTCTTGTTGCCTAGCGCTCTAGTTGAGGCATAAATAATGTTTTAGATTCCAAGCGCTTGCTGCGAGAAAATACTTATGTATAGACAGGCACCTTCCCACACATGATGTCAGGGGTTAGAAATGAAGTTGATTACACCTCTAACACGACTACTTTCCATAGCCATATGAATCTGAGACTAGCGCCAATTAGCATGAACTAGGATCAGACATTGGTTCAAACTAAATAGGTTGATAAGGTTTATTAGGTAATGCATAGCCTATTCTAAATTGAAGATCTGCTTATGCGCTCATAGTCTACCAATGATGGACATATGTCAACTGATGGGGCTGCAATAGCTGAATTGTATTATTGTGATAGGCTAAAGACATGCCAATTTATAAAATCTACCAAAAAAGGCATTCGATAGAACTTGGTGCTAATTTCCCAGTATCTGAATAAGGCCAGTTTCATCAAAGACTGGATGATATTATATGATCCTTAGAGCGTGCTAACAAAACCATAGACAGTATAGATCATAGTTGAAAAATAAGATGACGTCTCATTCCCTAGAGATAATGAACAAAGTCATGATCATCCAAGATTCTTGACACTTGTATAAAATGTAGTCTTCCGAAGTTCTGAAAAAACAAACTTTCTACGAAGAGATGAGGACAGAAATTCTGTAGGAGCTATTTTATATGACTGTGACAAAATACTCAGATTAGAGATAAATGAGCTAGATATTTTTTTTGACACATCTAAAACTTCCACAAATATGATCAAATAAAAAATCCCAAGTTCTTATGTCCTCGTAATATCTATATTTGCTATAGCTTTATGAAAGGCTTGGCAGACTATGAGAGATCCATTTAAATTTAATTTAGAAAAAATTCCTCTTTTTCCATGTATTTCAAATCAATATTAACTCTATTTCAGGATGTGCACACCTTGGATAATCAAATCAATAGGTGTAACTCTGATCTCAAGGCACACCTGGTGCAATAAAAGCAGATTGTTTTCCTATGACAAAAAACGCATTGAAAAGGGATGGTAACAACATTAATCTGGAGATTACTAATAACTTAGCCATTATTTAAATGGTTACAGATATATAATTGGTGGATTCAATCTAAGTCATTTGTACGACTAGGATTTGAATTAAAATATTGACACTTTGATGTTAGATGGATCAGATAACTAAGGAGGGAATACCTATCAACATCAGGCATAATTTAAGGTAAAGACTATTAACCAACTCTTCTAAAATATATACAGTAATTTTTATCGGTCAAGACACAAACTCAAGAGTAACTTGCTTTTCACTAAATGATCTTATAAGTCATCATTAGATTTATTTAACTAATAAAACAACATAATTTTGTTTTTGAAACATGAAACAAATAATTTTGAAAGGAAATATATCCTTAAATCATTAGAAATAAAGCATGTCAGCATTGTTGTTGAAGGGAATATTAAATTTTGATCATTGTTTGCGTGAAAATTTTTATGGATTTTGCCTTTCAGTTGTATGCAAATTTACAAACACGTTCTCCCACCTAATTTGCCTAAACAACTGTTATATCTCGAAACTATCACCATGTACAGAGAAAGTTGCATGTGTTTTGAGCTTTTAAAAATGGATCCCTCTCTTGTCGTTAAAAATCACAATGGAAAAATTTTATAATCTGTGGGTAAACCTATTATGAGGTGAGTCTACCACTATCAAGGCCGGTTCCTAATTTGTATGTATCCTCAAAATAAATTTTTTGGGGTATTAATAATTAAAAGAAAGTATTAAAAAAATATTTAAATTGAGGTGATACAAAAAATTAGTATGAAGTCTTTGATTGACTATATGCACAATTGATATGGAAAGGATTTTTTATGCACAAGCCAACAATTTTTTGAAGATAATTAAGGGTAAACAATTGGATGTATTAAGGGATAAAATCACAAAAATAATACTAAGTTACACATGTACATTAATATCATAGAGAAATTAGTGAATTTACAACAGGGTAAGATAATTAATCAGGGAATTCAAACTCACAAGATTAATGGAAACATACACAAGACTACAAATAATAAGAAAGGAAGAAAATATTTCACATTCGAATGGAAAAACTGGAAAAAATATTGCTTCAACAATCCTATATCTAAAAGTCCTCCTCTAACTAACTTTGTTCTTTTCCAAGGCACACAATATATAGAAAAATATTTCCCACCCTTCCTAAAATAGGCTAAAGTTGTACTTGCTCATGTATCCTATTTTCATCCTTCATCTATTAATTAATAAAGGAAAAAACAGAACATGCAAATATAAAGAGGCATTAAGAGCCATTGGTTACTCTTTAGTCAACTACAGTCGACTGTTCTATTTTTAAGAAAAACATGTCTAGATGATTTGCTAAAAATAAGCTTACTTGATGAGAAAGCTTTCTTTCCTGTGCGTGCAGATTGGTCTTCTTGTTGATCTATTGTTTTCTGAATTTTGTGAGCGCGTACAAATTTAATCTCTGTGGGGGACAAAAAATTAATTACTTCCTAACCATGGTTGAATCTAGTGAACTTAGGACTTGAATTAATATGTAAAATATTGCAGACTTAATCATTTTTGGTAATTAAATTATTAATCTCCATTTGATGCTAGCAAAGATCTACAAAAAATTTCTCGTGGCCGCCATTAACTTCAAGCTTTTTGTGTGATTTTTTATTTTAATTCTACCATTGATGCAGACTTCGAGCTTGATAGAAGGTTTTCTAAAGAACTTTGTCTTTCATTACCTCAAAAATATCGTCCACGTAGGACAAAATTGATCCAAAAACGAGCCTGAAAAATCCTTCTTTTCATGTTTCTGATATAGATTACAATTTGGAATATTCAGCCCACCCATTTGATTTTAATTTGGGCCTTACTTTTGATAATTTGTTTCCTTCTTCTGAAAAATTCTTAAAATTTTAAAATGCCCTGGCAACTCGGTTCCCCAATTTTTACTTTTGATGCTTCAGTGGGGACACGGGTGATTTAAACACTTTATTCCCTTTTTCAAAAAAAAGACTCAAAATCTCAAATTGACACAATGCTCTGCCATTGAATTTATTGAGTATGTGGCCTTGTTTGGTCCTTAGCGGGGGCACCGGGTACTTTTAAACTTTACTCCCTTTTCAAAAAAAATTAAAGGCGAAAAACATTCCGACAATCCGCTTCTCCACTTTGAATTTTTAATGCGGGCTCAAGTTTTGAATTTTTCCTTTTGACATGTGAGGGGCCATGGGTCGTTTTATGAATTTATGCCTTTGCTAAAATGTCTCAAAACACAAAAAGGGCCCACCCCTCTACATCCAATCAGATTTCCTCGGGTCTGCAGTCCAATTTGACACTTTTTTTATAACAATTTTTTTTTCTATGTCTACTATAATACCCACCATTTTCATAAGTCAAGCTAAGGTTTGTATAGATTTTATGATTTTACTTCCTCCATTCGATCATTTGTATGATGTAACCTCATTTGTTGATCTTATGCGTTTTTTACTTGGATTGAATGTGGTCAGTAAAAACTTTAACCATGGTAGGTTTTTTTGAATTTTGATGATCAATTCTGAGCATTGATCTCTATTCTTTTGATTTTTTATCATTTGATCACTAACTCTGAGTGATTTAGGTTAAGCCATGGTTGAGATGGCTGATTTAAAAAAAACTAAACCCCATTCATTTTTTGTTTCACCTCTTGTTCATGGGGGAAGCTCTAGAAAAATTTTCTTTGATGCCATTGTTGGAGTCCTAAAACTCGGCTCTTGAGGTTGGTATAGTTGTATATTTATTAAGTTTTGCGAGTTGGCCACCATGATTTCTGTGTTGGCCTGTTAAATCATTTTTCTTGATGAAACTTCTTTTGAGGTTGGTGTTTTTCGATGGATCCTTCAATTCAATGACTCGGTTATTACCAATGGAACTTTATTTCCTAACTCGTGGAGGTAACTATGGATTCAGCCTTCTCTGAATGACTCATTAATATGAATATTCTTCTTTACTTGATGCTGATAAGATTATATCATCATAGTTTTCAAGGTTATTACTCTTAACTTTCTTTAAACTAACTTTGGAGGGTTTTCTATATAACTTCCATTCCAGGTGTTCCATATTGTAGCTCCATTTATCTCAACCAGGCTTTACAAAATTTCTATCCTCGAACGTTGATGAAAACATGAATCTCTATTATTTATCAGTTATTTCTCTTCTACATGATCTCAACCCATATTTGGTTATCCCTCCTTTGATATGGCATTCGGCCTTATTGATTTCTTCTTAATTATGCAATCTGTTTAATACTGCATTTCCTTTTATTACAACTTTGATATATATGCTGAAAAGTTTTAAAAGGTCTGTTTCACATGGAAAAGCCATGTCAAAATTTCCTCATAATCCCTTCTTCTTTAGTTACAATCAGGAATATATACTTATGAATTATTTTCTTCATGTATCATAGGATGGAAATCATTTGAAAACTGCAACCTTTATCTAACAGTGATGACTGTAAAACATGATTTATTTTCATGTTTAATGTAACCTGCACCTGCATACTTAAGGAAATAGTCAGAAAATATTTAAGATTTTGGCCACTCTTAAGTCCATAGTTTTCTTTTCTCTTTCCTCCTTCATCCTGAGTGAGTAGATCATGTATGCAATATGATCTTCAAGTAATCTATATATCCTGTTGTTAAGAGATCCATATGCATTGAAAAGGACAATTTAGGAATATGGATTAACCATGAGCTCTTAACTGATAATCTTCCTCTTTTCTTATTTTCAGGTACAATACTTCTAGGGATGAAGATATAGAGGGAATAAGCTGAAGATGAAGATACATCAACCAAAGGAGAAGACCCAAGGCAATGACGGGTTCACTCATACACCTCTATTTTCTCTTTCATGCATGTCTACCTCTTATTTGAGTAGTTGTACTTTACTTTCCAATTACATCCCGCAACTTGTGTGGGAAAATTTGAAATTGAGTTGTGTATTTCTTTCTGCATTTCTTTTTTCTGGTATGGATTGTATGATGAACTAAACAACTCAGTAATATAATTGAATGTCTTAATCATGAAGGAAAGAACATTAAAGAATACATGTAACATCCAGTAATGAACTCTGATTTCTTTGCAATCTATAATTATGTTTGTTGTTCTAGAAGTTAGCATTTCATCTATTCTACAATTGGATTTCTTCATCAAGACAACACAACTATCCTTCATGGATTTGTGTTCTTTTGTTGAAGATAGTCATGAAATTGTAGACTATGTGATCTGTTATATTTTGTGACAGCACACATAGCTGCAACTTCCATGTAATCATTTGGTAAAAATATTATTTGAAATAAAAAATCCCATGACTTAGGTATACTTCACCAATTCTATCCATTGTAACAAACTTTCAAGTAGCCCATTTTTGCACAAGTACAAAAATTGTCAATAGGGTCATGTTTGATCAATTTTTACGAGGGGGGTGAAAATTTAAATAACACTTACTAGTCTCTTGAAATTGTGTTTTTCTAACTTTGTGAGGAAGACATAAAAGGTTGTTTTAGTTGATACCCTTGGTCTAGTAGTGAATAAGGTTGTGGTTGCAACCACCGATGATGATCAAATTACAAGTCGGTAATGTAAAACATAAGGAGGAGTTTTTTTTTTCACATAGTCTGGTTACGAAGGTTTCTAGATTGTGTCTGAAGGAGGAGTTTAATTTTTTTCTTCGATACTAAGTGCTATTTGGGTTACATAAGTGTTAGATTTCATTTTAATTTTTTCCAAAATGTAATGCCCACATTTCCAACACCAAAATACAATATAAATAATAATAGGATAATTTTTTTTAAGCTAACATTGCTTGAAACATAACATCACATAGGATCACTTTGGATAATGTATAACACATGAGACATTTGCTTAACCATGGACCCACATATATAAAATGAAACACATGATGCACATCAAAGCCACATGTCTAAAAATGACAAGCTACAATAATGGCCCATGACAAGATACACTTACTCAAAGGTACTTCTCACAACACATCATTATTCATGGTGAAATATTTATTTCAATGATATTTTTTTATTAGTTGACTATAATTTTTTGAAGAACACAAAACATGGGACCTTTCATTCCTTTACAATTGGGTTTCATGTTTTTGGTTTAAAAAATCACCTATAGTGCTTTCTCTATAATTCACTTGTTTCTCTTGTGGAAATAACTTTATATAACATGATTTTGATTAAGAACATACATACAAAAGTGATTCTTCTAATATTTGACTTAGATATTTGTTTGAGAGAGCCATGTTTACTTCGTTTGGAAAAATACTCTCGTTACAAGGAGGAAAGTTCACAAGAAGAAAAAGTAAGGTTACTATTGACATTTTTCACATCTTGTACGAAAAGGGTCAAATCAAAACTTTTAAGTTTCTTACATAGGTAGAGTTTTACAAGTTTGGCTATGATTGGGTCAGCCACAGTGGAATAAGATACATGTTTTAATAGTTTGTTTTCGGATAGTCTTGGAAGTCACATTTAGATCAAGACTACAACTTGTGTAAAGTTACAAAATGGCATGCCTCATAGATGCAGCCATTCCATTTGTTACCCTCGTCATAACCATGCAAAAACCTTAAATGACCATCACAAATCCCTAAGGAAGGAAAAAATGAGACATGATGTTCTTAAAATTCAAACAAGTTGCAGGTTTGAAGGACAAGGTAGAGTTTTACAAACAATTTGCATTTACACTGAGCTTTAATAAGGTACACTTGATTTATAATTTATTTCTATGATTAATTGAATTATTTAAGTGTTTTGAGTTGTATAAGTTCATTAATTATCCATAAAAATGAAGAAAGAAGAGAAAAGAAAGACATAAATCTCATTACACGAAATTAGTTCATTTATTCATGAGGAATAAAAGTACAGTGAACCCACACAAGCCACGGGATGTAACTTATATGCAATGGAAATACAAGAAGCATATAATTAAAAATGTAAGTAAATGGAGAGAGATAAGAAACCCATCATTTCCTTATAGGGTTGGTTCTCTCATGCTCTTCTTATTGAATCATCTTCAGCTGATCCATCCTCATCAAAAGTTCCTAGCACCAAGTACCTATGGACATAAAGTACATAATGTTAGAGCTCCAGGTTTGATCTATATCCACGTGTTTACAATTTCAAGTAATTGATTCTTTTAAGGAAGGTACATACAAGATACATAAAGGATAGAATCAGAAACAAGTACAACATAGTGCATACTAATGAATCCAATCATGAAAATCAATACATCGGGAGAGAATAATCTTGCAGCTATAAAAATGATGTAACAAATCCACTAAATTTATCCATTCAAATGAAAATTTTGAAATAGAATCATAACTGAATGCATAAAATATCTTATCATTTACCCATTAGGATGATTCATGAAATCACTTACATATGGTTCAAGTTTTATTTTTTCAAACATCAAAGAATGCAACGTTTTTAGGGAAATAGAATTAAAGATAATGATACACTCAATTCTCTGAATTCTATTATGATATTGCATACCTTCTAGAGACAAGTTTTAGGTTAAATTGTTCTGATCACAAAGCAATCAAGGGATGGTGTTACAGTTACAACCAAGAAATTAGAAGGACCTTTGGTACCTGTTTAATCAAACTCTAAAGAGAGGAAGCTCCTATAAAAAATAACAAGTGCATCTTTTGAGGCCATCAAAAGTGTAGATCTACAATTTGAAAAGTGAACCATGAATGGAACATCAACTTATTACATCATAATTTCGAACACAAGGTGTAGACGAATAGTTTTGTTTCATATACAGGTCAATTTTAAAGAAAAGCAAACAAGTTTTCATTTTCAGAAATGGTTTTCAACATAATTTTTCAAATAATATGTGTTACAAAAGTTTCCATCAGCTACAAGGAAGCTCAAATGATAAATTTTTTTGGTATTGCTACAATGAACTGTCAAATCAAAAAGGTATATGTTGCTGAATAAAATCATCAGGGATAGATTTTAGGTCAAAGAAAGTACATATATATTTGAATATTCATTACAATATTCAAGGAATAACAACCTGCTATAGGAATCAAAAGATAGGTACAACTTATCATAATCATTTATCAATCAAGGAAGTACCCTACTATGATTTTTTCAAAGCTTCAAGTGACAAAAATCTTGCAATGTTTGTTTAGAAGAGAATATATGTTGTTACAAATTCCCACAAATATAGATCATTATCAACAAAGATGATGTAGTGGCCCTTTAAATCATTATCTCTAGATACAAAAGAGTTATAACCTCTAATAACCATTAGTAGGAATGATTAAACACAAGAAAGTGAATGAGAGGAATAGACAATGAAACATCAGTTGAATATTCCACAAATTTTAAATATTTTTTGTAAGGTTTCCAAAAAAAGGCTCAAGGATTGAAAAATAACTTACTATTTGGGGTCGAGGTTAACAAAACCTAGGAAATAATAAAAAGTGGACCCAAATAATGAACACCTAGTAGCCATTTTAGCTCATCATTGTAGAAATAGAGCCAAGAAAAACAAAAAAAATGAGGGGTTTTAGCCATTGGTAATTTATAGTCATAAAAAATTAGAGAAATGGAGGAAATGGAACATCTACAGCTACAAAAATGATAGCAACAGGGTTTCTCACCTTCTAAAAAAATTACAATTACAAATTCTCCATTGCCAAGCTGAAACTCGTGTGTAAAAGAGAAATAATGATAGTTTGAGTTATAAAATAAGACTATGAACTTATTCATAGAGTTTGTTTTATAGATCAACTAATCATAAGCTAGAAACATATCTCGCGACAATGAAAATAAAGACATCCACCTCAAAACATTGGAGAGGAATGGAAAAAAATCATAAGACACATAATCATTAAGTCTCAATCCATGGTGGAAGGAAATTTTTTTCAGAGTATTCATAGCAAATCCTCCAAGCCTCAGAAATAATAAAGGAAGAGCTCAAATTTTTTACAAGAAAAGAAGCTCGAGGCTCAATCAAGCCCATTTCAAAGTGAAATTGAAAATACCCAGATCAAAAATAAGAAAGGCACAGGTCAACAGTACATAAAACCAAAATTTTATGCTCAAGGCTAAAAGATCAAAGTTGTACCAGGAATACAAATAAATATAAATATTTCAAAGTATTAATGTTACCATAAGGTTTTAATAATCAAACAAAAATTTAAAGGTTATAGAATCAGAAGGCTCACCTTCAGAAAAGATGCCATGATAATTTCTCGATTCTTGGAAACCAAGTAGTAGAGAGATGGCTGTTGAGTAAAGTATAGAAGCTGAAGAAAGCTCTAAAAGCTTGAAAAATCCATTACAATGGAGAATTTTTCTAAGAAATAAAAGGCTTCAGTATAAAATACTCAGAGTAATCTTTATAAAAAAATGTGATCATGGAACACAAAATAAATAAAAGTTCGAGCATACTCAAAAACCTCTAGGTCGAGCCCTAAAAAAATGTAAAACTTCATGCTCAAAACATCAAGGAGCTTGAATTCATAAATAATGAACCCTAAATATTCATGATGGTGCCCACTTACTACTATAACCTCTAAGAGCTCAGAAGGGTTTAAAATTTATATGAGAATCAAATATACGCTCATAAGCTCACCTTAGAATGAGAGGTTCTTAGAGAAATCTCAAGTAATCATGGTGGCCGTGAGAAAAATATGAACAGAGTTTTCCCATCTTGTAAGGAGCTCATAGCATAGTGCAAACAATTATTAGTTTTTTGAGATATTTTGTGGCTTAAAATCATACTTGAGTTAATTAACTTAACCCTAAGATCAAAAGTACATATGTTTCAATCTCAGAGAAAACACTAACCAATGTGGAGTTAGAAAACACACCAACAAAGCTCGGGTGTGAAATCAACGTGGGGAGGGGTTTTATTTTACCACTCATTATTATGTTTTCAAAACTATAGTATATGAAATGATCTGAGTCAAATTCAAAAGGAGGTATCATATGATTTGTGCCATGTAAAAGAAGCTGTATAATTATTTAATCATAATATGTGTAGAGTCAAGGATGAGTCTTTGTTAGGTTAAAATTATAACAATCGCAAAATTAACAAAGTGCATGGTCAAAATTATTTGACCCCTGATATATTATTGCCACCTTAACCAAGAAGGAATATTATTTTTCACATACACAAGTCAGAAAAGACAAGGAGTATGTTTGGCATGTGATCATGAAAGGGCTCTTGATGAAAATTTGAATATTTTACCTTGAAAATTGCATAAATACCTTGTACACTTAAAGTGGTCAACATCAAAGGTGGTCCCCACATGGGTTGAATGTTATGTGAAGTGTTGAAACCAAAGACATTATTTTTGTATGCAAAGGAGGATTATTCTTGGATGCGTACAGGTGGCCCAACAGATTGCCAAAGAAAAAATTTGAACATGTACACATCAAACATGATCCCTGTTGGTATCCAAATTGATTATCCTGTGAGGGCTGAGTAATATCATGAAACTAGCAGGATGATAAGAGATAGACGAACCATGATATGAATCATTTTGTAGCCAGGGAGGGTATTCAACTAACTCTTTGTCACTCAAGCGTTAGAGAAATGGATAGCACCTTGTTGAGGGTTTGATCTACCCTCACTACTTTAGGTTGTGGCTTCAACCAGGGTGAGAGGACCCATTATGTAACCCATGTTGGTGAAGGACATAAAGAGATCCTTATTTGCACAATTTTCATGATAACCTTGTGAAAATATGATCAATACAACACAATCTAACTCTCACGAGTTGTCACATTAGAGAGTGGAGATGTTTCCTAGACAAGGTTTAGGTTACTAAAGAAAATAATTGAAACCTGATTGTCCCTACATAATTTGGCAATGTAATTTTTTCATGTGTGGATACATAGTACAAAAAAGGGTGGTTCATGTAGGATTTATCATTTGGGAAGTTTTTGGTGGGAAGTTAAGCAAGATGAAGTTGATTTTACTAGATCTTTGAGAGCCTTTACAAATATTATAAAACTCACAGACAAAATGCTTTAAAACAGCCAAGATATTCCTTCAACCAGAAGGTGTGCATCAATGGAGACCCAGAGATACATGGTTTCACACATTCATCTAGAATTCAACATAAAGGATCATGTTAAAGACTCAATTAAACATAAGGAATCCCTCATTTTTCACACCTAAGATACACTCATAGGCTTACAAACAATCTTTATCAACATAGTGAGAGAAAATTGATTTTAAATTGTTTATTTCATTACAAGATGAAATCTCTTCTCATAATGAAATTGTAAATTCCACAATACTAACACACGGATGAGATCTTGTGTAACTCAGAGAGATTTTAATATAAGATTGCAACAGGAATAAGAAAAACTATTTGAAAACATTCTAAAATAACATCAAACACAATAATGCTCATGATCAACACAAATTCATTCAAGGTTCATTAGATTCATTAGCAAGGGAAATTTTCTTAAACAATCTCATATTTTTTCAATGGTTGTACACTTGCGACCACCTTGATGCGATTGAATCCAAAAACATAGGAAAATGAACTAGTCTCTCAAACGGCCTCTGGGGAAAAAAAGATTTCTCTAAAACTTTCTCAGAAAATTTAACCTATGACAATTTGCAATAGTATTCTCATTGCATTTATACAATTTCACTTGCTCACTCATCCTAAATATCCCCCCAAAAGAAGAATATTTGAGGAATCCTTTGTTTGTTACAAGTTTTTTCTAGAAAGTGATGTTTAACAAATTTACACCCAAAGCTTCCAGGTGGATAAATCATGTACTGATCACATTTCTCAGACCCTCAACTTTGACTGGGATGCCATATCATAATTTTTTGATAGTCTTCTTAATAATTCTTTTGTTTTATCGTGCAATAAATCCCATTTTTAATAATTCTTAGGTGGCTACATATGGCTTGATCTGACAAGAAATACTTTTCACCCTTGAGAATAAACCTTGAGAAATGAGTGCCCTTATATGGATATTTATAGTTGTGCCTCTCAGAAATGAGTGTCCTCCAATGGATTATACCTTATTCCTGCATTGTGAGTCCGAGTTGCCTAGGTGAAAAGAGTATCTAGTGGAAACCTCCACGTGTCTCATTGGCACAACTACAAAGCTGAAGACCCAGATGTGCATCCTCAAATGAGCACATACCCTCCAAGTGGAAAATTTTAAGTTAAAGCGGGCGTAAGAATCTAAAAATTCCCTAGCAACCCACCTCTTCGCTTCTAACTTTTGATGTGGGCCCCAACGGAGTTCTGACTCACTGTTATAATTTTTCTTCATTTCAAAATAGAGATAAAAAATTCCAAAGTGCTCCAGCGACCTGCCTCCTCGCTTCAAATTTTCAATGTTGACTCAAACATGTGACATTAATTTTTCCCCCGCGGAGTCACATATCATCTTATAACTTTTCTCCTTTTCAAAAAAAGGCAAAAATATTCAAAATCATTCAACGATCCACCTCTCTATCTTTTACCATTCAAACCACCATGTGTCCTTCTTCGAGGTCAAAGTAATAAATTTTACCTGCCACTTCATATTATTGAATAGCTAATTTTATACTATTAGGGCCACGTGACTAATTTGGCATGTTTTATAAATGTAACAAAAGTGACAAGTTTCACCAAAACTACCCGCTGAGATGCGTCCAATAATAAAGGGACATGTATCCATGGATGTTGGGATAGGATTTACAAAGGAGACATAGTAGTGGAAGATGTCCAACAACAAAATTCTTCCACGTGAAGAGAAGACTGTAAATAAAACCAGGATTCAATGTCATGCATGACACAAGGAAAGGACTGATGATGACAACCAAATGAAGGAGAAATCTTTCACACATCATACACAGAAACAAAGAAAAATTAAAACCATGCAGACTGAGAAATTTTGAACAAACAAGGCGAGATTAAATTTAGCACCAACATCGTCTCCTACTCGGGGATGGGCACTCCCTCCGAGTGCTGCAAGAACAAAAAACCATGTGCCAAAAACTCCATTGGGAAATGGATTCAAGAACAAGCTTGTAAAGTAGAAAAAAATAACTAATTCCCCTAAGAAAGAACCAAGAAACCAACAAAAACTGGTCACCAAGGACTGGAACAAACCGAAATAGACAAAACGTGAAAATAGAACAAAAAGAAAAGACTATACAATGTACAATGACGCGTGCCTTTATTTTTAGAAATCTATCAAGGAAATATTTCAAGTGCCTACCATTATGAGTACGACCAAGCCAAGAAGTCTTGATACTTTTTTAACAATTGGACATATGCTTTTTTTCCTTTTGTATCCAAGTTTCTACCTAGCCATATTTTCCGAGGTTTATATTGTGTGCCTTCACAAGATCGAGAACAAACCCCATATAACATTAGAGTGCAGGGAGAACCAATCTTCTTGGGATACTTTCACTCATCAATTTTATGCTTCTTAAAATCAACACAACCCAGAAAGTTGTGGACATGGACGTCTGTGTAAAATACTTCATAAGAAGCATTGTTAGGGTCCTCAATAATATGAAAAAATTTCTTCTCACCGTCCAACTTCACAAGGTTCCCCTCAATCAGTATGGTTTCATATGACATGTCCATTTGTATTCTTCCACCCACACTAGCTACCCACTTTCTGGAAAATAACATCCCCCATTTGGCAAGATAGTCCACAATAACCATATTCATGGCTAAGCACTTTCCTGGAAAAGCTGTCAACTACACTATTAATCCCTTGACATATCTAATTACTAGTAATTCTCATGAATTCATAGTAGTACATTTCCCAAAATCTGTTTTGACCTTGATATTTAACTCATTCATGACCTCAAGAGGAATTACATTACATGAGGCTCTTGAATCAAACATGCAGTTATGTACCAGCCTATCTTTAATAATCAAAGTGGTAAAAAATGCATCCACATTAATCTGTGATTCAATCATAGAAGTTCCTAAATATACCTCAGATGATTCACCTAGTTCCTCCAATGCTTGTGGTATTTCTGATTCTGCAATAATGGGAGGAACCTCTATATTATCAAAACATTTTCCCGGAGTAATCTTTTCTTCCTTAAATCCTATATATTTGAATAACCTTTTAGTATCCTCAGGGATCATCAGTAATTCAACAATGGGAACAGTGACCTTGATCTATCTCAATATTTGGGCTACGTCACAAGGAACATATTTGGGTAGGGAAGTATTAGGAGGGAGATTCATAGTTTCATTTGATAGTATAAGAATTTTCAAAGTTCGGGCATGGGCAGGAGCACAAGTTTTATTTGGGGTAATTAGGCCTTTCCCAGATGTATCTTTCTTAGGTATCTCCTTAGGGATACTAGTAAGGATTGGAACTTTTTTCTTGGCTTATGGCCCCACCCCTTTGACAATATTACTTTTGGTGTTGTATTCTTTCTCATGAGAAACTACTGCATTCATCAATAGTTGTCTGTCCTCTTCGAAAGGGATCCCTCCATCATACATTTTAACCATCAAAACCCTTAACTATTCAAAATCATTATTGGGAAGATCAAATTCTTGCACCGTATAAATTTTAAAATTATTAATAGGAGGAAGATGAAATACCCATTGGACACAATCCCAAAAATCTTCAGCAATTTTGGCACTTATCAAATTAGGTGAGGTTTCCCCCCGTTGTGAGTTCACAAGGTTTTTCGTCATGCACAGATCATTATATGCTTCATCATAATCTCCTTCCTCAACTTCCTGATCTACATCACATGGGGAGTTTGGTAATAAAAACCTATCACACCACTCAATAACACTGGCCTCCTCCATAGTAGTAACTTTAATAGTTAAAGGATCAAGAACCAATCTACTCTCCCTGGGTTGAGGTTTTTTACTTCCTGATCCCACAAGCCCTTTCCATCTGTCATCTAGTATATGATCACCTCTGGGATGATTTCTAGATCTATCTGGACCATGTGGCTTGTGCTGACCCTGAGAACTTTTTCCTATCCCTTTTTCTACTCTGGCTAGTTTATACGATATCTATTTAACTTCTCCAGCCAAATTTTTTACAACCTCTTCCAAATCCACAACTTTTCTTGACTAAGGCATTTTAAGATTGATCAACTTTACACCTTCCCTCTTAGGAAGCTTTGTAACTACGTTGAGGTTATTCTCTATTTGTAAGGCCATGGTGAAAGCCTGCCTCAATGTTCCTAGGTTCTTATCTCTCAAGTAATGAGCACCCTTTTTATCAAAAGCAGCCGAATATTTTATCAAACAGGAAACATTGCTTGGGCTTAGGATTATAGATAGCCTATTCAAGGGCTTATTGAACCAAGTAGTGAAATCATGGACAAATTCATTTGGATTTTTATTTTTATTTTCAAATTCAAATAAAAGGAACTTGGAATCTTTCTTATTCCCGTATTGTAATCTAAAGGAATTTTTCATCTCAGTCCATAAATCTATTAAACTATGTTGTAAATACTTTTACCATTCATGTGCATCTTCCTCAAGAGTATGAATAAACATATTTACATACACGTCTTCAAACTCAATTTAAAAATATTCCATCATATTGAAAAAGAGTTTTAAATGGTGGTCACCAATGATGGCATTATTTCCTTGAAATTTTAGCAACCTATTTCTGACATCTTATGGCACCATATTAGGATATCCATCCATACCTTTGAAATCTATAGGTCCAAAAGTGTTGAAGAAAAAGGAGGTCTCGGTGGAGGTTGGGCAATATTGCGTTGAGGTGGTGAATTTACATGAGAAACAAAATGATAGGGAAAAGGGGGCTTTAGAGCATAGGAATATAACTCTCAAAATAGATATTATCCAATGACTTAGCTGCATTAAAAACCCTATCAACCTTGGAGGAAACAAGGGAGAACATATAAGCACACTTTTTAGACACAAATGATGGTCACTCTCCAGTCAGAGAGCTCAAATTTATATAAATATTACCTTGTTCAAAATAACTTGAAGACGTATGGTAATATTTAGCCACAAATTGATCGCCCTTCAGGACTGCTATCTCCTTTTTTTATTCTTGATCTCCAACAAATTTCTAGACATATTTTCCTTCTGAATTTACTTTTCCCAGTTCTAGAAATAACTTTCTAGTAAGGTCCCTAGTGAAGAGAGATCTTCTTCCTTCCAACTTTGCATAGATTAATGAAAAATTTCACTTGACACAGGTTAAGGTAGTAGTAATCATAAAAATTTCAAATCAACATGGAGTCGCCACTAAGGATTTTCACCTTAGTTGTGAAAATGCACTCTAAGTAACTTTCTAGGTGTCTAACAATGCTTATATTCTATAAAGCTTAACATATCTGACCTTCCTTTACACATATTTATCACTGTTGACGCAAATTTAGTGCAATAACAACTAGAAATTAGAAATACTTCATAATTAACATGTAATCTTGCACAAATCTTACAGATCTCAAAAAAGGATGACGTTTAAACAATGTATTTGTACTTAAATCATGCAAGAAACATTACCAGGGTCATTATGTGTATGCATTTGTAAAAATAGTCCCTGGTAATGACACCACTTGGGTGTTGTATATGCATAAATAGTTCTTAGAGTTAAAATAATCCCTAGAAACGTAACCACATTGGTTTTTTTGCCACACCAATAGGTCCTAGTGTTCAAATAATCCCCAAAAATGGCACCACTTTGGTGTTGTTTCCACACAAATAGGTCCCAATGTTCAAATAATCCCTGGAAATGGTGCCACTTTGGTGTTGTTGCCGCAAAAATAGGTCCCAGTGTTCAAATAATCCCCAAAAATGAAAATACTCCCCAGAAACGACATTATTTTAGTGTTGGTATCCAAATTAATTCTCTTGCAAGGGATGAGCAACATCACAAAACTGGCAGGATGCTTAGAGATAGACAAACCATGATCTGAGTCATTATATAGTCGAGGAGGGGATTCAACTGACTCTTTGTCACTCAAGAATTCGAGAAATGGATATCACCTCATTGAGGGTTTGATTGACCCTCACTACTTTACGCTGTGCCATTAACCAAGGTGAGAGGACCCGTTCTGTAACATGTTTTGGTGAAGGAAATAAAGAGATCCTTATTTAAACAATTTTCATGAGAACGTTGAGAAAATATGATCAATGCAACACAATATAACTCTCACGAGTTGAGTGGAGATGTTTCTTGGACAAGGTTCAAGTTACTAAAGACAATAATAAAAACTTGATTGTCTCCACATACTTTGGCAATGGAATTAGTTCATTTGTGGATACACAGTTCAAACAGGGGTGGTTCATGTAGGATTCATCATTTGGGAAGTTTTTGGTGGGAAGTTAAGAAAGATGAAGTTGATTTTACCAAATCTTTGAGAGCCTTTACAAATATTGGAAAACTCACAGACAGAATGCTTCAAAATAACCAAGATATTCCTTCAACCAGAAGGTGTGCATCAGTGGAGGGCCAGAGATGCACGGTTTCACACATTCTTCTAGAATTCAACACAAAGGGTAATGTTAAAGACTAAATTAAACGTTAGGAATCCCTGGTTCATCATGCCTAGGATACACTCATAGGCTTATAAACAGTCTTTATCAACATGGTAAGAGCAAAGTAATTGTAAATTGTTTATTTCATTACCAGATGAAAGCTCTTCTCATAACGAAATTGCAAATTCCATAATACTAACACATGGACGATATATTGTGTGATTCAAATATATTTTAACATAATATTGCAACATGAATAAGAAAAAGTTTTTGAAAACATTATGAAATAAAAACAAAAAGAATAATGCTCAAGATCAACACAGAGTCATTCAAGGTTTATTAGATTCATCAGCAAGGAAAATTTTCTTGAACAATCTTAGAGCTTGTCAATGGTTTTACACTTACAACCACCTTGACGTGATTGAATACAAAAACACAAGAAAATGAACTGGGCTCTCAGATGGCCTCTCAGGAAAAAATGGTTTCTCTCAAACTTTCTCAAAATAGTTAATCTCTGACCATTTGCAGGAGTATTCTCATTGCATTTATACAATTTCACTTACTCACTCATCCCAAATTTTCCTCCCAAAAGAAAAATATTTCAGGAATCCTTTGTTTTTAATGAGTTTGTTCTAGAAAGTGATGTTTAACAAATTTACACCCAAAAGATACTAGGTGGATAAATCATGAATTGATCATGTTTATCATACCCTCAACTATGACTGATATGCCATATCATAATTTTTTGGTAGTCTTCTTCATCATTCTTTTATTCTATCATGTAAGAAATCCCCTTTTTAATAATTCTTAGGTGGCTCCTTATGTCTTGATCTAACAAGCAATCCTTTTCACCCTCAAGAATACACCTTGAGAAATGATTTCCCTCGCAAGGATACCTACATTTGTGCCTCTCAGAAATGAAGTTCCCCACATGGATTATACCATATTCCTACGCTGTGAGTCCGAGTCGGCCAAGTGGAAAGAGGAGCCAGTGGAACCTCCATGTGTCTCCTTGGTAGAACTGCAAAGGTAAAGACCCAAAAGTGGATCCTCAAATGAGCGTAGGCCCTTTACGTGGAAAATATTTGTGTTGAAGTGGGCCTGAGAATCTCAAAATTCCCCAGAGACCCACCTCTCTACTTCTAAATTTTTATGTGGGCCCTAGCGGAGTCGCGACTCACATTTATACTTTTTCCTCATTTCAAAGCAGAGCTTAAAAATTCCAAAGTGCTCCAGTGACCCCACCTCCCCGCTTTGACTTTTCAATCTTGACTCAAACATTTGACATTAATTTTTCCCCTACAGAGTTGCGACTCATTTTATAACTTTTCTCCTTTTCACAAAACCGCAAAAATCTTCAAAATGCTCTAATGATCCACCTCTCCGCCTTTGACCTTTCAAACTGCCACGTTTCCTTCTTCAGGGTTAAAGAAAGAAAATTTCCCTGGCTCTTCATATTGTTGAATAGCCAATTATATACTATCGAGGCCGCGTGACCAATTTTTAATTTTTTTCAAATGTAACAAAAGTGAAAATTTTCACCAAAAAGACCTGTTGGGCCACATCCATTAAGAAAGGACCACATATCCATGGATGTTGGGACATGATTTACAAAGGAGACACAGTCATGGAAGACGCCCAACAATTTTTTTTTTCCCCGTAGAGAGAATAACGTAAATAAATCCAAGACTCACTGTGATCCATAACCCAAAGAAAGGACTAATAATGGAAACCAAATGAAGGAGAAACTTTTACACATCCATATAGGGAGATAGAGAACATTTCAAACCATGCGCATTGAGAAATTTTGAACAAACAGAGTGAGATTAAATTGAGCATCAATAGTCCCCACACATTGGATGCCATATCATCAGCTATACGACAAATATTATATACATTAGAGAAGAATAATTTTTCTATATATTGTATGGATTGGAAAAACACAAAGAAGAGGAATTTTTGGAAACAAGAGTACTGAAGTAGATTTTATCCAGTTATTTCCCTTTGATTGAAAATTATATTCTACCTTTCCAATAAATTATAGTCTTGTGTATGTCTTATTAATCCTTCTTAACTTCAAATTCCCTGGTTAATCATCCTACCTTGTTGCAAATTGATTAATTTCTACATTATGTTAGTGTGCATGTGTATCTTAACAGTATTTTTGTGAATTTTCCCTCAATACATTAAGTGTATGCCTTAATATTTTGCTGAAAATTGTTAGTTTCTATATTCAGAATTCATTCTCAGATATTTGTACATGTACTCATTGAAAACCCTCAACAAGTTTGGTGTATCACCCCATTTTTCAATTCATTTACAGTCATATTTTTTACCATCAAAACCCCACAAATTAGTTTAGGATATGTTGGTGCTGAAAATAGTCTCGCCCCATTTTGCCTTTGAAATTTTTCCTTTTACGGCATCTGTTATATTTTATCCCCCCGTGTTGTGCCTACGAAGTCTCTACTTTCCTTTTTGCCATAATTATTATTTCCTTGAGCCGATGATCACATATGGTTCCTTATTTGTCTCCTTGTTTCCCTGATCCTCTGAGGGGGTCTGTAATTTGGGTCTCTTGTTCTCTGTTCATTGAAAAAACTCAGGCTTTCCCGTTCTTTCCATTTTCCATAGTCAGGATTTTCTGACCTTGTCATTTTTGCCCCAAATACTTGATGAAAAATGAAATGATGTAGTTATGAAGAGCATATTTGAGCCTTGTAACATTTCTAAATTCTCTTTCCTTAGAGAAATTTTCATCTCTGAGCTCAAAAGGTCGTTTTTTTGCATTTTACAGTTTGACATGTGAAAAATTTACATCCTTGCATCGACATGGAACATGGCCTCTTTTGGTTGGATGCAGATCAGCTGGATACTTCAAAAATTCTATGAATCACCTCAACTTAAAGATTTTTCCACATGGAGGAAAAACACTCACTTGAAGGTTTACTTTTTTGTCTGAACTTGGAGAAGTGTCAAGAGGACACTTGGAGGCCTCCGCTCACTTTGCATTTTTCTTAGACTTTTTACGGCCAAAAAAGAATACCTCGGAGCATGACACATGGCACCTTCCACTGGGCTTCAAGCCTTCAAACAATTTTTTCCTGGCCAGGACATGTGGCAAGCCCGCACTCATCCACTCAACTTTTAGGGAACATCTAAAAATGTGCCATTGTGACACGTAGCAGTTTGAAAAGTCAAAGGGGTGGGGAAGCAGACCATCAGAGGTAACTTAGATTTTTTACCTTTTGTCTTCAAAAGGATTAAAATCTGAAAATGGCCCACAAGCCCGATAAGAAGGAGGTCAAAGTTGCCATTGAAAATGTCAAAAGGTGCGGAGGTTGGCCATCAGGGAAATTTGGATTTTTTGCCTCTTGATATTCAAATGACTAAAAACATCAAAATGGCCCACAAGCTTGATAAAGGAAAGGTCAAAGCTTGCTCCAGTCAACGGCAGAGGTGTGGACTCTTGGGGGAAATTTGGAAAAATTTCCTTTTGGGAGAAAAGATTTAAAAATGAAAAAGGAAGCGTGGTCCTGTTGGGATTGACATTGGGACACGGGTCAAGCCCATTTTTTAAGGGCAGAGCTGCAGGGAAAACATGGAAATTTTTCCCTTTTCCAAAAATGTGGTGAAATAGCAAACTTTGTTTGTGGTTTTATTAAGACCCACCTTAGGACACATGTCAGGTTCATTTCTCAAGGGCGGAGGTGCAGAGCAAAATATATATTTTTTCCATTTTTTCAAAAGGTTGTAAAAATTAAAAGGAAACCCCTGAGCCTGTTTAAAATTGAATCTTCCACGTGGACGACATGAATTCAAAGTAAAGATCAACTGCAATTGTGAGTCTGGATCTGATTTTCCCCCCATTTTATTGAAACGCTCATGGAAGTGCGAGTCTTCATGATTTCTTGGTATTTCCTACACGCCAAGTAAAGGGGAGAGTTAATGTTGATATCTGAGTTTGGTGGGGAAAATCTGGAGACATCTTTTACCATTAAAATGGTCTAACTCTTGGAATCGATATGATTTTCTATTTTTCTTCTCCTAAGCACGCAAGGAACCAGATTTGACATATTAGGGGTGGAAGTGGTTGGTGATTTGAAGAAAGAGTGATCTACCAGAAGGAGTACTTGAATGTTGATATTTTTGAAGAGATCTGCCCCATTAGTACCAGCCAAATTTTTACAGATCTGATTCTGAGAATTGCAATCGAGATCATGGTGAGCACTGACACATTAAATTTTTTTGTCCTTTAGGGAAAAAGGGGCTCTATTGTAAATGTTATAAATGGAAAAAAAATCGTGCAAATGGTTGGAGTATCAGAGGTCAAAGAAAATTCCCAAGAGGAAAATTTGACAAATCTTGTCTTTTGAGAAGCCGTCTGAGAAGCCTGTATATCTCTTTTGTGTTAAGTTTGATCGTGTCAACATGGTTTCAAGTGTAAAACCATTCAGAGGATCTTATATTGTTCTAGAAACTTTCCCCTACTAATAAATTTAATCAAACTCAACTTATTATGGGTTGATGTTGAGAAAAATGTGTTTGTTTCATTTCTAAATGTCTATAAATAGTTTTTCTCGTCTCTGTTGCAATATAGTATCAAAATCTATCTTAATCAGATAGGTATCAATCCTTGTAATAGTTTAGTGGCATCTGCAATATCATTTCTCAGAAGAGCTTTCGTCTAGGAGTGAAATAAATGATTTAAAATTACTTTTCTTTCATTTGTTGACAAATATTTTTTATAAGCCTCTGGGTGTACCTCAGGCGTGATTGTTCTTATTTCTTGATGTTTTTTTGGGTCTTCTAACTTGAGCCTTCATGTTAAAATCTCATAGATTGTGCCAAAAATTTCTAATTTGGGCCTCCATTGAAGTACATATTCTGGTTAAAGGAACATTTTAGCTATTCTGAAGTATTATGTTGTCTAGACTTTTGATTTTGTAAGTCTTCTCAGAGATTTCGAAAATCAATTTCATTTTGCCTCACCTCCCACCAAAATTTATTTAAAAATGACCAATCCCAACCATACTACCCTTTTTTTTCATGTGTGTATACAAATACATAAAATTTACTACCAAAACATGCACAAACAACTAGGATTCCAAATGTCTTTAGTAGCCTGAACCTTTCCTAGAGAATATCTCCACTATCTAGAGTGACAACTAGTGAGAGTTAAATTTTGTTGCATTGATCATATTTTCTTCAAGGTATCCTTAACAAATTCATTAGGAAGGGAATTTCCATCCCCTCCATAAAAAATAGACTATAAAAGGGTTCTCTTACCTTGGTTGAAAGGCCCAACCTAAAATAGTGAGGATAGATCAAATACTCTTAAGGTGCTACCCACTCCTTTCAAATCCTGAGTGCTGAAAAGTAACATAGACTACTTCCCCGACAACAAAATGACATACATAATCATCTATCTGCCTCTGAGCGACCTTTCAAATCCATGATGCTTCTCTACCTTTGAGGGAGATTAAATTTGGGTACCAATATAGGATACATTAAGAAGGAATCGACCTTGATATCAGAGACTCACCTCAACAATAGGTATACCCACAGACCTAAGATGTTTCCATTATATCTACATAAGAGAGAGATCCTTTTTTTAAGATTAGAACACCTACAATCATCTCTCTACATGGTGCACTTTCCATAGATAACAGTTAATAGATCAGTAGAAAACCTATCTCGAGTTCAATTCATATAATTTTTAAATACTAAAAATACACTCTTTTCATCTTCCCATTATTACAACCAACTATGTAGGTTAAATAATTAAGTTTATCATTATTGATTCATAATCCATTTCTCCAATTAGGGATTTATATGTTCATAATAATATTGCGCATCGAAGGGTACATTACACTCGTGTTCCCATTATTGAGATTTTTATTTTAATATAAGCAACGAATTTCACATTTCAAACTACTACTGTTTCATGATCTTAAGAATTTACTCTAGATAAAAACGAGTGAAATACATGTTTCAATAATAAAATATACTTCAAGAGTGATTCTAGGTTTAATATATTACTAACTACGCCAAAGATTCTACTAGCTTTTACAAGTCCAACTAGAGTGCACTATCGTTATCCCACAAGACCTTGGATACAATTGTAAGTGTCCCATTCTAAAGGTTACATTTTCTTATTTAATTAGCATCATTGTGTGATTCATATTTATGTAAACAAGGCATGTGATCATGCATCATATTTGTTTATTTATTTATTTATTAGGTTTATTTTATTATTCATGGACCTCAAATTTATTGCGTTCTTCTTATGATAACATATTACATTTTATTTGGCTTTTGACATTACTAAAAGGTGTACCATTTTTTGTTGTGGTCATTGCTTAGTTTAATATTTTTTACCTTTTCGCTAACTAATGTTATGTGGTTATTTTGGTCCTATAATAACATCATTTTGGAACAAATGAAATTCCTATAACACTTACTTATCACTTATGGATTTCAGACTACAAGAGTATGACCTCACACAAGAAAACTCGTTTCATTTCTCTAAGACACACAAGTATTAAGTGTATATTTCAAGAGAGATATCCCAAATAATCTTATACATTACAAAAACCTCATAAGGACCTATTTCAATTGTTGGGTAAATACACAAGTAATTCAAAATGTAGTATCCACTCACATAATTTATATTTCTCAAGAGCTCAATCATAGGTACAACCACAAACTATCTTTCAAGGCTTTGGCTACCCAGTAAGGTAACAAGGAAATTTACACATAAGGGGTTAACTTATTCATGATATGGTTAGACCTACAACACCTAGAAATGATCACCTCACTTGTCCCAATATGATAGGTTTCATAATAAAAAATCAGCACCTTTAAACATATCCAGGTAAAAGGTCCTTAATAAGATGCCTTAGGTGTGAAACAAGAAGATGATTAGTTAGGTTAGAATATTTTAATAACATGATCAACATTTAATACCCTAGAAAAAGAATCAAATCGGAGGAGGAAGTACAATAGGCATTATAACTCCTTTGAATTTTGTTATTTTTTATGAGATGAGAATTTACCTAGCATTGAGGGTGTTAAATCAATAAACCCATAGTTAAAAAGAAAAGGATTAGTTTAATATCTTTATAACATAGGTAAAACATTGAGTACAAATTTACATCCAAATCGACACTATAAAATATAGCCACATTGGTATTCCCTGTACAAATATACCAAAAACAATTCGTTGAACAACAATACATATAATTATTCTATGGTGATACATGTATTATAAGATGAATACAACTTTACAATGACAACTCATTAATTACAACATATCACATCTAGAAAATTCCTCTTGCTCAGATTACCTGTATCCTACGTTGCATTAATCCTAGGAAAAATTATTGAAATCCCCTATGCTCAAGCATAATTTCCACGCATTCATCATTTCAAACAATCAGAACATGAAAGAGAGAGAGAGAGAGAGAGAGAGAGAGAGAGAGAGAGAGAGAGAGAGAGAGTGAGTGAGTGAGAGAGAGAGAGAGAGAGAGAGAGAGATTTTTTATTCACAATTCGCACTTCTATTTTCTCTTTTTTTATTTAAGAGTAAGGAAAGGAGGGAGAAATTCTAAGATTGATTTTATTTCCAAAACACCATAGCATCTCATATTCAATTTTCATTTGTTTTCAAAATCGTGTACATTTGACCCATTTATGTTTTCAAAACCAAAAAATATTTTCATAATTATCTCTAGAGAGAGAAAATATGGAATTCATTTTCATTTCTATTCATCATATCATAAAAATAGACATTATTCAATTTTAATTTTGATTCAAATCCATAAAAATTTATAACAAGTCAAAATATCATAGTTACTTATAGATAGAGAAAAGGCAACAGAGAGAAACATAATTATATCCCAAAAAGCATTCATACAGTAATTTGATCAATTCGTACTCTATAATGTGTGGAAAGTTATTATATAAGGTTCCATAGTTAGTTAGAAGTCAACACAACCCTTTGAAGGTGTGTTTAGCTAAAGTTGCAATCTTGATGCAAACTGGCTGAAACATATAAAGTTCTCACAAATTGGGCCTTGAAAACAATCGTTTTAAGTATGAACACAATTTTTTATGATTCCTGCATACTCTCCCTCATACATTTAATTTATCTTGTTTAATGTAAGTTTATTATGAAGAGCAGAGCTCAAGTTACAAGGGCAAATCTGGGGCCCATTATCGTAATTACGACAACAATTCTTGTCACTCAGTGACTAGTCGGCCCCAAAAAGCACTCACAAAACTAGTCTCCAAATGTATTTGCATTGAAATGCAGATGGGTTATGATTATCATGGTGGCTATCTAGGGAAATGTTGAAGTGGTTTTCATTTTTGATCAAACTAAGTGCTAACTGTAGGCCGAAACTGATCGAATTTTACTAAAAAGAGCACGTCACTACAACTGACTGGTAAGATAAGTGGGCTTAGAAATTTGACATGCAACGATGTTAATTATGTTCAAAGAACTTGGTTGTGTTTCCCCATAGTGTCTCATGTTACCAAAGGGCATGCAAGGAGTTTCAGGTGTGCGGTATATTTTGGTGTGGCGCTGTATGCGCATAACTTTCAAGTTCATAATTTTTTTGATATTTCACAATTCCAAATGAAGTAAGGTTTTATAATTTTTTAGGGTAACATTTCCTAATAATTAACATATAATTTCCAAATGAAAGAAATGATTAAATTATAATTTATTACAAGAGAATAGGGAAAATCAATACTTTTTTCTCAACGTTTGTTATAGACATCAACTATGCAATTTTTTCCATAGATCTTAAATGATGATAAGCATTTGGTTCCAAGCTTCCGATTCTATTTTTTTTCACAAATACATTATGTGGGTATGTATAAATCATGGTATTCCATGAACAAAAATATCATTCATACATTTTTACAAACAAATTGCATGTTTTGTGTTTGCTTCCTCCAAATCATGAATTATGTAGAACAACTCACATACCATGTATTTTTTTCCACATTTTGAATAAATCCTGCTAGGACACTGCAACAACAAATGAGAATTTTTTTTTTCCAAAATACTTTAATGGATGTACATGTGTTTTATTTATTTATTTTTTAATCCTGACGCGGGTTAGGAAGATATCAACAAAGGTTATGGGGGTGAAACTTTACACCTATTAGTGCACAATGATTGGAGTGTCCAAGGCCCTTTTTCCAAATCCATTTTATGCAGAAAAAAAAACATTAAATACCTTTAGGATCAAAAGAGAGAACATTTCACATAAACATCCACACACCCTATCTCTTTTTCTTCTAGTGTTCTCATCTAGGAAAAAGTTAAAAATATTGCTAGTGAGGGACCGGTGCTGGTCTTACACCATTCACCTGATTTTACTTAAAATTATCCAAGGATATAGGGAATCTCATTCCAATAATGTATGTAACCGCCTAAAAAGAGGAAACTATGCTCCTTTATGGAATTTTGTATAACATATCAAACACCTCACGAGCTTCTATACATGGAGTTTGGTAAACAAAAATTTCTATTTGGCCAAGTTCCTCCTAAGAATAGAACAATATATTATTGTTTATATCATAAACTAAAAATTGGGAAAGAGATCCACACAAAAATATAGTGAATGGTCTACGAGAAGTGCACAGTAGGATGGATTGTTTTTGGAGGAGTTATGTTAAGCTTCCTACATTCCTTTCAACCCAAAAACTCCATGTAGCTACCGTAGGTTGAGCTGCCAAGACCCTACTCCCATGGTGGCGTTATAAATAGAGAGGATTCACCCAGGGGAAGCCCACACACAAATTCTATTTTAAAACCTTAGCGCATTTAGAAAAAATAAATTTCCTCTTCATTTCACGAGGTAAAAAGATCAAAGAAATGAATATTTTAATGAAACCATCTCTGCAAAATGAAAGAATACTATATTTCCACCAGAGCATATTTTTTTATCTTTTCTCCAACAGTTCACATGCCCTTTACATTCTAAATCAATTGCGTGGTATATCAGCTAATCTATTGACTAAGACTGGGCGGATGCATACAACATTAGAGTTAAGAAAATATCACATTTTCCTTGTCAAAAGTAGTTGTTAGAAAACCAAGAAGAAACTTTAAACCTTGAAAATCATCTATCTCCTAGTTGCAAACATCTCAGGTACATTTTCTAAAGTTAAGGGATCCTTTTTTTTTCTTTTTTTTATTTTATTGACTCCAACAGTGAATGAATCAAAGTCTAAAATCGAGGCACACATTACATTTCCATCCCCTTATAACAGCATCATCCTCGATATGACACAACTCCTAAGTGCTAAAGACACGTAGGAAAGAAGGTCAATAATTACACATTTATTTTAACAAAACACCTTTTTGGTACAAAACGACCACAAGGAAGAGACTAATTTTGGTAAAATGTTAAGTTCTAATGTTCTGTGAAGATTTGTAGCTAGTTATCTTTTACTTTATTACTGAATTTTTTTTTTCTATTTTTTTCATTTACAATATTTCTTAATCTCAAGCTCTTAATATTCATTGTTTAAAATTTCAATTTCCTAATGTTCATGGGTGCCCAACAATAATTGGCCTTAAGATGTCACAAAATAATCAATACAACACTACCGGCCCATGAGGCACCTTGCTACATACTTTCATGACTGTATCACATGACAAGACCTCTAATTTCATCATGGAAAGATAAACACGTAGTATCATAATGAATAATTTCCAACAATTATGTCACAGACATAAATCCAATATAGCCATGTGACTGACAAATAAAATCATCATTCTAATACATATATAATTAGTATCACATGACCCAAAGAGCATGATTGTACCAACACAATACCAAGACAATATCCAATAGTTCATACCAAGCAAGGAGAGTGTCAAGCCTCAATCATAATAATGTGTAATAAGACTCACAAGAGTACACATAACTCATTACACCAACTCCACACATCACAAAACATCATGAAATAATCTCCATATATCTCCCAAAGCATCACCATGTAATTCCATATACCTCATAAAGTGAAACAATGATAGTGAAAAAACCAAGCCGGGTTGCTAAAAAATAGAGCCCCATCAAGAATATCATGTCACTCAACCATAGAGTTCCATCGAGTATATCATTTCACTGAACCATAGAGCATCATCAAGAACATTAGGTCACTCAACCTTAGAGTTCCATCAAGAAAATTGGGTCACTCACCCATAGAGTCCCATCTCCTTTGTCCATATAATGAGGTTGGGTCACCTTATGGCCCTGGGCACATACAACCCCTTCACCCCTAACCCAAGTGACATAATAACTCATGGTTCAATAACCTGCTAGTTATCTATAGCTCCCTGGGGCATACCCCCATACAACAAAGTGAGTCTGTAGGCCCAACCACTCCATGGTGAATCCGATGACCCTATTTGAACACATTACAAAATTAGAAAAATCATAACAATCTGTCTTAGATGCCAAGTGGAAAAATCCCTAAGCCTTGGGAAAGGTTATAAAACTTTTAAGCATGAAAAGAAAGCTTAAAAATAAGAAAAACAAATGGCTAATTAGCCATAAATAGTTAAAAAATATGCATGTTAGTGCAACAACCAAAGGAAATGCCAAAAATATAAGAACACATAAATCAAGAAAACTATTTTCTCTTGCAATAAAATAGATAATGATCAATTTACAAATAAAATACGTATTAGGAAATAACACATTACAATCACTATGTGGCCTCATACAGCCACCAAAGGGGTACTTATCATGTTTCTAGCACTTGGATATCAAGCCTTGGGTTGCAAAAATATACATGTAACCAGAAACGAGTATATCAAATAATGTAATTGTCATCATCTCTGCTTGAATCATCCCTCCATACTCCTACACAACTCAACATAGTCAAGATCACATAGAATTGTTTGGTGGACAACTCAATAGGAAATATCAAGGGATGGTAGTTTTCATAAGCTGATCCTAAGATGGTTCGCATATATAATATAATGAGCAAGATTGAAGTATACTAAATAGATAGATGCGGCTTTTAGTCTATATAAGACTCCATTTCCTCACTGGTACTCGACTCAATATTACAAAAACCTAGTCCATGCCTCCTCTCTCCACACATACAATCTTGAAGGTTTCTTCCCTTACGATCATCTAGTGTAAGGTTCACATCAGGGTAAGTGCAGCAAGTTGGGGGACAAAAAAGGGGTCGTAAGTGGACGTCATATTGCAAATAACAACATAATATCAACTTATAGGGATTATTAGCAATACGTACACTCAAAATTAGAAAAATGTATATGAATATGAATCATAGCATCTGGTATCTAGTTTCTAAACTACTATTTTTTTATAAAATGGACAAGTTTAGCTATATTAAACATTCAAAATTCAATGACCTGGTATTTTTTTAAAAACACCTATAAGATTGTAGTTTGTTTGGCTGCGATTTGGATGACCAAAAATTGATATATATTTTTTTCCTTTGGTGAGAAGTTAGATACCGCTATCTGTCTTATGATAGATTTTATTTTGTATTTTTTTGAGTAATATTTTATTTTTTATGATTTTTTCCATGAAAGTAGTTTGAAAACATAAAGAAAACAGAGCACTTTCCGTTTGCATGCCATAACTTCATCAAAAAATATTGAAATGAAATAAATTTTTTTTTTAACATGTGTATAATTTCACCATGGTTGGGATGGTATAATTTATATCACATTTTGACAAGTAAAACAAACTTTGTAGTCTTAAACGTAGACATAAACATTCACGGGAAAAGGTGTCTTAAAGGCCTACTATTAGTAAAAAACTATCAAATGATATTTATCCTATTCTATTCACTTTAAAATAAATATTTCTACAAATATAACAGTCTCCCCTATGTGATGGTACAATTTTTATAACATATTTTTGACTTTTCAGCATGGTTCAATTCCGCAGAAGACTAAATTTGATGTTTTGTTTTTTTTGATGTAAAATTTAGGATTTGATGTCCACTTAATCGTCCCCCAACTTACTACACTTACCTATGGCACATAATTACATCACTAACACAATGGTGATTCACCCACATTAACCACAGCGTCTTATGCATGGTATATATATAGGGTATAAAATAATTAGTAATTTGACAGGATATGATATATCACTTTTCCACATAATGTACCTATGTGTAAGTACTGCACAATATGGGTCATATTATCACTATATGCTGCTAATTCATGAAATAAACCATCACATATTACAAAAATTATTCGTACTATGAAAATGGATACTAAGATTACAACATAGAGTCAATTTCAATACAACATGATAACACACGATTCATCACAACACAGTGGTGACATCACAATAAATTCCAATTCACTATACACCAATTTTGTCATGCAACACATCAACACACCTTCATATTACATAATAAATAACAATCCAACACTCTTCAATCCATAATAACATTATTTTCACACACAACAAGATGGCACATCACACATGAACTCCTCATTGAATCCATTAATAGTAGAGTGAATAATCTCATCACAAGCACATCAACATGATAAAAAATATGCACTAAGTAACATGTACAACATATGTGTTCATAATATTAACATTACAACATTGTTCACATCACAACATATATCACATTACTCTTCCCATCTCTATCACCACCATGCAAGATCATCACAACTCCAATCTATCCCAGAGGTTTGAGAGCATGAACCTCCCCTCTGATACAATATGTAATTCCCATATTTATAACACCAAAATACAATAGACATAATAACATGATAAAATTTTTTTTTGCTAACATTGCTTGATACATAACATCACATAGGATAACTTAGGATAATGTATAACACATTAGATGTTTGTGTAACAATGGACCCACATATATAACATGAAAGACATGATGCACATCAAATCCAAATTTCCAAAAATGACAAAGTACAACAAAAACCCATGAAAAGATACACTTACTCACAACCACTTCCCACAAAAAATCATTATTCATGGTGAAATATTTATTTCAATCCTATTTTTGATTAGTTGACTATAGTTTTCAGAAGAACATAGAACATGTGACCCTTCATTCCTCTACAACTAGGCTGCATGTTTTTGGTTTAACATTTCACCTATAGCGGTTCCTTTAGAATTTGCTTGTTTCTCTTATGGAAATAAATCTTCATATAGCTTTATGGTGATTAGGAGCACATACATACACACATGTGTCATACTAATATTTGACTTCAGGATTTGTTTGAGAGATCCGAGTTTACTTGGTTTGGAAAAATAATGTCGTTACAAGGAGGAAATTTTCACAGGAAGAAAAAGGAAGGTTACTACATCAATAAAAGACCTATCCCGAGTTCATTTCATAGCATTTGTTTAATAAGTAACAATACATTATTTTAATCTTCAAGTTATTACAACCAACTATGTAGGTTAACTAATTAAGTTATATCATTCTTGATTCACAAATTGTTGCTCCTATTAGGAATTCATATTTTAACAATCATATTGCACATGGAAGAGCACATTACACCTATGTTCCCCTTATAGATATTTTGTATTTGAATCTAAGTGACAAATTTCGCATTTCAGACTACTTCTATTTCATCGTATTAATGGATTCACTCTCAGTATCAACCGAGTAAATTACATATTTCAACCATAAATTCTACTTCCTGAGTGATCTCCTAGATTTAATATATTCCTAACTACACCAAGGGTTTTAATAACTTTTACAAGTCCAACTAGAGCGCGATTTCCTTAGATCTAGTAAGACCTTGGCTACAACCGCAAGTTATCCCATTCTCAAGGCTACATTCTATTATTTCATTAGCATCGTTCATTTAATCCACATTTATGCAAACAAAGCATGTGATCGTGCATCATATTTGGTTTTTCGATTTATTAGGTTGTTGTATTAGTCGTGGATCTCTACTTTATTACATTCATTTTATGATCACATTTGACATTTTAGCTTGGTCTTGACATCGTTCAATGGCAGTGCCATTTTTCACAGCGGTCTTTCCTTAGTTTAATCTTATTTACCTTTTCACTAACTACATTAACAAGGTTACTTTGGTCCTATAATAACATCATTTTGGAACAAATGAAATTCCTATAAAACTTAAGTAATACTTAGGGATTTAAGACTATAAGGAGTATGACCTCACACAAGACAACTCATTTCATTTCTCTAAGACACACAAGTATTAAGTGTATATTACAAGAGAGATATCCGAAATAATCTTTATGCATTACAAAAGCTTCCTAAGAACCTATTTATAATTATTGGGTAAATATAGCAAGTAATTCGAAACGTAGTCTCCACTCAGATAATTTAGATCTCTCAAGAGATCAATCATAGGTACAACCACCAACTATCTTGCAAGGCTTTGGCCACCTTCTAGGGTACCAAGGATAATTATGCACAAGGGGTTAAATTATTAACAATATAGTTATACCTACAACACCTAGACATGATCACCTCACTTATCCTAACATGATAGGTTTCAAAACATAAAATCACCACCTTTAAAAAAATTTAGGTAAAAGGTCCTTAATAAGACACCTTAGGTGCAAAACAAGAAGATGATTAGTGAGATTCGAGTATTTAAATAACACGATCAATGTTTTATACCCTTGGAAAATATAATCAAATGGGAGGAGGAAGTACAATATGCATTATAACTCGTTCTTTTAATTTTGTTAATTTTGATGAGATGAGAATCTACCTAGCATTATGGGTGTTAAGGAAATAAACCCATAATTAACATAGACAAACAATTAGTTTAATATCTTTATAACATAGGTATAACATTTGATAACAACTTCACATCCAAATCAAAACTATAAAATATAGTCACATTAGTATTCCCTTTCAAAATATACGAAGAAAAATTCTTCGAACAAAAATACATATCATTATTCTATGGTAATATATGCATTGTAAGATGAATACAACTTTACAATGACAACTCATTAATTACAACATATCACATCCAAGAAAATTCCTTTTGTTTGGAGTACCTGCAACCAAGGTTGCATCAATCCTAGGACTGAGTATCAGAAATCCCCTACGCTTAAGCATAAATTCCATGCATCCATCATTTTAGAGAGAGAGAGAGAGAGAGAGAGAGAGAGAGAGAGATTCACACTTCCATATTCTATTGTTTCTCTCTTTTTATTTAAGAGTAAGGAAAGGAGGGAAAAAGTATAAGATTTATTTTATTTCCAAAACACCATAATATCTCATATTCAATTTTCTTTTATTTTCAAACTCATGTACATTTGACCCATTTACATTTTCAAAAGCAATCAATATTTTCATTATTATCTCTAGAGAGAGAAAGGGGGAGAGAGAAAATATGGAATTCATTTTACTTCTCTATTCACTCATAACATAAACTGCATGCATTATCCAATTTTCATTTTTTTCCTAACCCATAAACATTTATAGCTCATTTACATTTTTATAACTAGTCAAAATATCATAGTTACTTCTAGATAGAGAAAAGGGAAGCGAGAGAAACATCATAATTTCCCGAAAAGTATTCATACAATAATTTAATCAATTCATACTCTATAAAGTGTGGAAACAATATGTACTAGGTTCCATGGTTAGTTAGGAGTCAACAGAAACCCTTTGAAGGTGTGTTTAGCTGAAATTGCAATTTTGGTGCAAACTGGCCGAAACACCTAAAGTGCTTACAAATTGGGCCTTGAAAAAACCCGTTTTAAGTTTCAACATGCAAAGTTTGATGATTCCTATGTACTTTCCCACATACATAGAGTTCATCGTGTTTGACGGATAGATTTCATTATGAAGAGCAGGGCTCAAGTTACAAGGGAAACATTAGGGCTAGTTATCTTAATTGTGACATAAACTCTTGTCACTCAATGACCAGTCAGCCCCAATAACCACTTGCAAAACTAGTCTTTGAATGCATTTTAATTGAAATGAAGATGGGTTACGATTCCATTTTTAGGGGTCTAGGTATAGGTGAAAGTGGTTTTCATTTTGGCTCAAACTAAGTGGTAACCATAGGCCAAAACCAATCGTGTTTTATGAAAATGAGCATGTCACTACAAGTGAATGGTAAGCTAAGTGGAATTAAAAATTTGACACGCAAGGGATTTAATTAAGTGTCAAACAACTTGGTTAAGTTTCCCCATAGCATCTGCATCTTACTAGGGGTCATGTAATGGAGTTTCAGGTTTGTAGTATATTTTGGTGCGGCGCTCCATGTGCACATAACTTTCGGGGGTCATAATTTTTTTTTTTATGTTTGAAAATTTCAAATGAAGTAAGGTTTGATCAGTGTTTGGAGTTACATTTCCTAATAATTAACATTTAATTTCCAATTTAAGAAATGATGAAAGCGTAATTTAGTACAAGAGAAAAGATAAAATCCATACCTTTTGCCCCACTCTTGTTACGGACATCTGCTAGGCAATTTTTACCATGGCACTTGACCAACAAAAAGCATTTGGTTTCAAGCTTTTGATTCCTTTTTTTCATAAATCCATTCTGTGGGTATTTAGTAATCTTGTAATTCCATGAACACAAAGCTCCTTCATACATTTTTACAAATAAATCACATGTTTTTTGCATTCTTCCTCCAAATCAAGAATTTTGTCAAACAACTCACACACCATGCATTTTATTCCACATTTTGAATAAATCCTGTAGGGACACTGCAACAACAATTGATAAAAATATTTTTTCAAAAATAATTTAATGAATGTGCGTGTGTTCTAATTATTATGTTTTTTATTGTGCCACAGGTTGGGAAGATAGCAACATAGGTTATGGGGGAAAACCTTTACACCTATCACTACATAATGATTCGAGTTTCCAAGGGCCTTTTTTCTCCAAACCCATTTTGGAAAGATAACATAAAATTAACTCCATTTAAGCTCAAAAGAGATAAAATTTCATATAAATATCCACGCATCCTATATATTTTTTTTCTACCATTCTTATCTAGGAAAAAATTAAATATATTGCTAGTGAGGGCCTAGTGCAGGTTTTGAGGGTACCGGAAAATGAATGGAAATTTGTGTATATGCCTACTAAGTGCATTTAATTTAGAGCTTCCAAGTCCCTACTCCCATGGTGGCATCTTAACCAGAGAGGATGCGCCCAAGTGAAGCCCATAAACAGAGTCTATTTTCAAACCTTAACGCATTTGAACAACACACATTTCCTCTTCATTTAACAAGGTAAAAAGATCAAAGAAATGAATACTTTAATGAAACCATATGTGTATAATGAAACAATCCTATATGTCCACTAGATCATATTTTATTTATCCTTTGTCCAGTTCACATGCCTTGTAAATTCTGAATCCATTTCATGATATACCAGCTAATCTATTGAATCACAGTAGCAGGATGCGTACAAGATTAGAGTTCAAAAAATCTGATATGTTCCCTATCAAAAGTGGCTGCAATAATATCCAAGAAGAAACTTTAAACCTTTAAAATCACCCCCCTTCGAATGGCATGTATCCAGGTACATTTTCTAAAGTAAAGGGATCTTTTTTCTTTGCTTTTTTAATTTTATTAACTCAAACACTAAATTACTAAAATTCTGAAATCAAGGGGGACATTAGACAAAACAATTTTATATAAAATAATCAAATGTGAGATATTCCAAGGTTTTAAATTTATTCCATTACAAATGTAGAACTAAATTATGTGAATTATGAAGGAAAAGCTGAGATGAATCATGTCTGGGAATGATGAGCGAAGTGGGTATGAGGGCCTCCAGGTGGTTAACACTTGCAATCCATTGAGACCACCATTGTTGCCACACGATGCCAGATTGTCACGTGAAAACCCAAGCTATTAGTTTTCTACCAATGCCTCATCAAAACACCCTTTTGTGCTTTTCTTGTAGTCATCTCGATCCATGAGACCACATTTTCATTATTCAATATATCAAACAATTTCTGAGCTATCTGAATCATTCTACATTTTGCATACATGTCTATCATGGAATTCAAAGCTACAGCACCCAATAATAAAGTAAAAAAGGATTTCAATTACTAATTTTAGTGGATTTTTTACCATGTTTAAAGCTCCCATTTTTGTCACAGGTTGGCTAAGTTGGCGGCTAGGCTTTCAACTTTCTCTTTACATTTGAATGGAAGTTTATAAAATCATTTCAATGAAACCATTTTGTGCATACCAAGTATCAGGGATCCCATTTTACGTAGATAGGGAAAAATGATGGCCAAGGTTGTGGAATTTGAATTTTACACTATCAATCAGATTTTCTTGAGGAGTTTCAAGGCCTTTTAACAAACCCATTTTGTTCATATCCTGCAACCATTGTAATCCATGAGACTACATTTCAGGCATTTAGTGAAATAGTTCAAATACCAAGTGCATGCTTCGACATTTTAATACATACGTACTACAACACTTACAACTACAAAATCTGATAAATCTTGTATCTTTTATGCTTACATGGATGTTCATACCCTATTCTAGAGATCACGATTCGACACAGGCTAAGATTAAGTGGGAAAATGTAAACCAATTAGGTTGGAGACCTATTTGTTGCAGAGGTGAAACACAGTGACTTTATCAAGAGGAAACAATTTCCCCTATATTTTGTCATCACTGAAACTATCCAAACACTACTAAATTTACAATGTTAACTTGGTTTCGCCATGGTCAAAGCCTACGAATCTCAAATAAAGTGCTTGTATTATTTTCTACTAAGGAAAATATTGGTCTATAGGTTCATTGAGGATTCCCATGTGACTTCACATAGGAGGGTTATGTAACCTTCTCCATTCACATCTCCATAAAATAAATCACCACTTATCTAATACCACTCAAAAACATTTGGTCCAACTTATCTTCTTTTCTGTTATTATTATTATTATTATTTAAATATGGCAGGCACTACATCTCCCACCGCTTTAAAGAGCATCCTCCTTGATGCAACATAGCACCGAATCTAAAGGAATATGTAAGCAATAAAATCAATAATGACACATGTCACTAAACAGGTAACTCATCGGTACAAAGCGACCACAAGGAAACAACTAATTTTTCCAATATCTTAAATTTTATTGTTCTATGAAAATTTGCAATTCTCTTCTACTTTACTACCAAGTTAGTATTTTCCTTTAAATTATTTCTTAATGTCAAACTCTCAGTATTTCACTTCTCAGGACTTTAGTTTATTTACTTTTCGTGGGTTCCCATCTGATACTGACATCACGATGCGACAAAACAACCAAACACGACACTAACTGTCCACAAGACATATCTCTACATACTTCTACGAATGTATCACATTACAAGAACTCAACCAAACTATGGAAGGAACATACACAATCCACTCAATATAACACTTATCACACAAATTCCCCTCACACAAATTACTTATAACATCAGCATACTATAACAATGTGGAATTCCCAAAATGTACACATACATGTGTTTCACGCAACTCAAAATCATAGTCATATCTATATAGGGTCAAAATGGAAACAACATCAAAAATCATAAAATAGACTCACAAGAGTACACATAAATCATAACACCAACACCATATACCTTCAAAAACATCACAAAACAACACCATATACCTCCCAAAGCATCACCAACAACTACATATTCCTCGCAAAGCATCAAGAACATAAAAAAAAAACTCCAAGTGCACTAATCACATAGACACAAGTATATTATGTATCCTTCTAGTTTCTTATGCCTCCCTCAAGTCTCTTATGCCCCACTCAATTGTCTTATGCCTCCCTTAAATAGGTTGGTCATCCTATCGCCTTAGGCACATTTATTCCTGGCACACCTAACCCAAGTGACATAATAACTCATGGTTCAAAAAAACACCAGTTATTTGTAACTCCTTGAGATGTACCCCCATACAAAAAATTAGGTCCATAGGTTAAATCACTCCATGGTGCATCCCAAGACCCTATTACACACATTATGACATTAAAACAAACATAAAAATTTGTTTCAAACGTCGAGTGGCAATTATTCAAAGCCTTGGGCTAGGATATAAAAACTTTAAACATGAAAATAATATTTAAACCTAAGTAAATAAAATGGCCAAATAGCCATAGTTAGTGCAAAAATATGCATGATAGTGTAACAACCAAATAAAATTCTCAAAATATAAAAACACATCAATCACGAAAAAATGTTGGTTCTTAGCAAGAAAAAGGAAAATGTTCAATTTACGAATTAAATACATATAGTGAAATAACACATCACAATAACTATGTGGCATTATATGACCTCCAAAGGGGTACTCAACGAGTTGCTAGAACTTCGAAACTAAGCCTCAACTCGTAAAATAACATATCAAATAATACAACTTTCATCATCTTTATCTAAATCATAACTCCATACTCCCATAAGGCTCAAATTAGTAAAAATAAAAAAGGATTATTTGATGGATAACCCAATAGGAGAAAGAATAGGGGACACTAGTTTTCATAAGTTGAGCCTAAGGTGGGGTCGATTCACAATATACTGAGAAATTTTGAGTTATACTAAGCAAATAGAAGTGGGTTTTTTGTCTATATAAGACTCACTTCCTCAATCATACTCTACTCAAGATTGTGAAAACCTTCTCCACACCTCCTCCCTCCACACATACACTCTTAACAATGTTTCCCCGTAGGGTCATCTAGTGTAAGGTTCAAAACATAATACATGACTACATACTAACACAATGGTGATTCACGCACATTATCCAGTGTCTTACACATGGTATATATATGCAAGGTACAACACAATCATTGCTTTCATGGGTTATGATACATCACGTTTCCCAATAATGCACCCATTAAGGTGCAAGTAATTCACAATGGGGTTATATGATCCCAAGCTGCCCCTAACTCATTGCATGAAACATATTATATTACGGGAATTACATGTATGATGAAAACAATAAATATCATTACAACATAGAATCATTTGCAATACATTATGGTGACACACACAATTCATCTGAACATGGTGGTGACATTATGATACAATCCAATTCACTCTACACCAATTTTTTCATGGAACACATCAAAAAACCTACATACCATAAAATAACAAGAAACTCCAACACTCCACAATCCACAAAAACATTATTTTCACACACACCACGGCAGCACGTGAAATCCTCATTAAATCCATGAAAAAGAGAGTGAATTCTCTCATCACAAGCAATACACTAAGTGATAACAATTACAAAGTTTGTCACATAACAAGAAATACCACATCACTGTTGCAATCTCCACTACCACTATGAAAAAATCATCACAACTCCAATCCCTCCCAAAGGTTTGAGAGCACGAACCTCCACTCTAATACCAAGTGTAACACTCGAAATTTACCCACACAATACAACACTAAAAATACCATAATAAATTTTTTTTGACTTACATTTTATTACACATGATGCTACAGGACATTACTTAGGACTACACACAACACATGATATGTTTACGCAACATTAAACCACTCAGATAACATAAAAACATGTGATCCATAGCAAGACCACCTTTTGTCAAATGAAAAGGAACGACATAAAAATTTGAATACAATATAAAATTATAGATAAGGTGTTCCCACGGCATGAGGTTTTTTTAGGATTAAACATTTCTTACAGTGATGATTCAATCTTTAACTCAAGTTCTAGAAAGGCTCATAACATGTGAATCTTACATTCCTTCTCATGTTGCTAGATTTCCTTTTACATTGTTTGACATTTAGCTTAAGATATAACTAATTAAATAAGGATCATCTATATTATTTCAATTACTTTTTATTTCCCTAGTTTGTTAATAGGGTATTTAGCTACATATAAGGTTGTATACATACACACAAAGCTACCCTTCATGACACCACACTTCCCTATTTTACAATTTAATTACCTCTATCTTTTGTTATTGACATTAATTATTTAAAATACTTTATCATGTGGTATTTCATTTGTCTTAAAACTATAGTATGATATACTTACTTTACTTAATATTTAACTTTTAGTTACTTCCTCTAGTTTTTCTTATTTTCCCCCTAAAGTAATAGAAATATATGTTCCAATTGTTGATAGGAGCATATTATCTCACATGAGCCACTGGTGTTTGTTCTAGGGGTTTGTCTTTTAGGTTGCACAATTGGTTGGTTCTTTAATTTATCCCAGTCGTCACAAGGAAGGTTCACATGAAACCAGACAAGTTTACTAGTTCAAGAGTGAATAGATTACACGTTCTTTTGATATTAGCATTTAATTACTAAGGATACTCGGTTCATGTTTTAAGTAATTACAACCAACTGCGTATCTTATCTTCTTCATTTAAATTCTTAGTCATCAAGGTCCTAAAGAGTATGATTTCATACTCATCCAAGTTTGGATTTGAGGAAAATAATGATTAAATGTGTTTTACTAGGATACTTTCAATTATAAATTTTACACACCTTACTAAGGTCACAACTAGAGTTATTGAACACCTTTATCTCCAAAATCATCTTGTAAATCTAGGTACATTCGACACTTCTTGTCAATATGATAGTATTGTTTGAGAGGGGTTAAAGGGAATTCAGAGTTATTATTCTCATGTGTAGGTATCTAAAATATAGGACATGTTTGAATCATTTACATTCATCTTAAAATGATTTCACTTAATTTGATTTAATTAGTGTTTCAAAGTTTTTTGACTAACCCATTTGTTAAAAATGACATTTGCATTCTCGTGAGCCCATTAGCTCTCATCCTAGGGAATTACCCAAAGAAAAATATCAGCTATTTACCCAACATACATCCATTACGCATTAGGAAAAGTGGGGAAGAATGGAAATACTCCTTCATTTAAAGGACTACACTTCACACTAGTGATTACACATTATGGACTTAGTCCCTTGCCAAAAGATGGTTTAAACACATTATATGGAAAATATAAAATTCAATTTTAAACTATCACACCAATTATGGTTACATTCCCAAAAATAAATCACACTTTATGAAGTTTCTAAGTTTCAAAATTAAATATGAGTATCACACCATAGATTCAAAACGATAATAGAAATTGGATATCGATTTTATTTATGATCCCAACTCTTACAGATGAATTTTGAGGTTAGTTGGTGATCTTTGCCAATCCTCACGTGTGTTGGTCCAACGTGGTTCTATATTATATTTCATGTTGGTTTCCTATGGAGCACTACCATAAGAGAATACATTTTCCTTACTATACACATGGTTACCAAACCTAGGAGTAGACCACGTAATCAAGACAAAATAGGTCCATGTCATTCTGAACCATCAGGTCCACGATGATGCCACTAAACATTTAGGCTAGGATGGTTATCTCAACTTTGGATCTTATCTACTTATCTATAAGGCACCATCAATTGTAAAGACCAAAATTTTTACATTCTAAAACAACATTAAACCTTAAATATCTATCTAGAGAGTTATGGATTTTTTATTTTAAAACATTGCAAGGGTGTCAAACCCTATAATACACTTAATTATCTCCTGCCAGAAATGTACTACATTATATTGGATGGATCATGTCTATATTAATAATTAAGTATTCATTACCCATTTCTAAAGTCAATTTCAATTACAATCCACTAGAAATGTATCCATTACTTGTTTTACATGGTTAAATAGATTCCCCCGCTCAAATTAACATTCAACCTCACATTTATCAAACCCTTATATGTAGTTACCTTATTACCCTTAAATTATTATCTTTAATGTCCATTGAATCATTTACTAAAACATACTAAGAGAGTTACATAATTCACTTAAGATACTAGGGTAGTAAGGTGCCCCATTTACCCATTTTCACATACATTTAAATTTTTTAAAAACCCATAATATATATTCTCACCTAATGATTGAAGGTTTTATTCTTAACACTTAGATTAAGTCAATTGTGGCCAGTAGATATTAGAGTTCCAAACTAACACTAACCATTCGTGTGAGATTTTATTTAACATTCTTCCTTTTCCCTAGCCTCCTCATATGGTCTCTTTTCTTTTCTTTGATTTATAGGTTGGAGAATTGGAACACATGAAAGCAAGGAGTAAAACCATTGAGGGATTCAGTTGGACCTACGATAGTTTAGTTTATTCATGGATTTGTTATTGTAATGTCTTCTATTTGTTTATTGTAGAGATTCCACCCTAATTTGGAGTAGTTATTTAGTTATTTCTATTTTTGAGTTCTTTATTTTGGCAAAATACCATTACCATTAAATCTATGATATTTAATATAATTAAATGCCCATTCAAGGATTGACATGCTTAAATAATGATTTTGTTCCCTTATGGTTTGCTTTTTTATTATTTATATTATAATATTTTAATTAAATAAAGTTCAAAATTTGCACAGACATGGATTTTAATTTTCTACCAAAAGTGATGAAACTTCCACCTTGAGAAGGTTAGTGGTCTTGTGACCATTTCCCTTCTAGGGTGATAATTCAGAAACCACCATCCTGGCTGGGTGGAAATTCACAGACTGCTACTCTGATTAGGCTAGCGATCCAGAGACCACCACTCTACACAAGGTGGTGGTCATGTTCTTCCAAAAATAGAACAATAATTTCATCAAATTTTCCAAAAATAAATTCTACTATGGTGGTTTATAGTTTAACCTTATCTTAAATTTATATGCCTAGAGTCAATAGTTGAGAGGTTAAAAACATTTATTCAATCCATGACTTAAATCACATAATAAGTGTCGTAGAGGACTATGCACTACATCCTTCTCCCCTTAGACTTGACTTCCTCTTGGGAGTCATTGAAATAGGTATGGAAACTAGGCTCGTAACAACATGGCATCCTGCCATGGTTCAACATTCTCATCATACCTATCCCACTAAACTCACACTTGATTAATCTCTTAGCCTCGAAGGCCCAGGGTCCTACACTCTAAAATATGCACGAGCTCCAAAATAATATACCCCCGATCCTTTAACTACAATGCAGTCTAATACAATACATGAGAAGGATCTAGGATATATATCCTAAGAACAGATACATGGACCACATCATGCATGTGAGACAATCTAGGTGGAAAGGCTGAACAATAAGCTAAGGGACCGATGCTTTTCCAAAGGTTGTGTTGAAGTGGATTATTTTCCCAAGGGAATACTACATGCTAATCTCGAAGTGTGATCTATATAAGGAATCACAGTTACAGATGATCTTCTATAGAATCCCATGCAGTTTAAAAATATCATCCACTTGTACACTCTCACTATTGCACTAGCTATATTGGTGGTCTTCACAAGAGAAAAATGAGCCACTTTCATCAATATATCCAACATGTCCATGATGGCATCGTGGTGATATCTTGACATTGGTATCCCTACTAAGAAATACATGGAAATGGTGTCCCATTTCCACTTTGGTATACCATGTGGGTAGAGAAGGCCAGCTGGATATTAATGCTCATACTTCACCCTCTAACACTCTAAGCATTAGGACATAAACTGTGCTACATATCTCTGAAGACCTCTCCAATGGTATAGTTGTGTCAGGTTGGTGTGCATCTTCTTCACCCCTAGATGAGCTGACTAAGGTGCACGATGATCCTCTGCCAAGATATCATGTCTCAAAACTCCATCCTTAAATACATATATATGGTACTTTTTCTAAGAATTCCATCTGAATCTAATGCAAAATCATCAAATTTCCCCTCAAGGAGTCTCTCAGACTCAATCTCTGATCTAGCTACAAGGAAAAAGCTATTATGTGGAAGATGTTGTAAAATTCTTCCCCGTAAATATGTACCCACTGAGGTACCCATAATCAAATGTCTTCATCTACTTAGAGATTCCCCAACAAAAATTTTCTTCCCCTTCACATGCTTTATCTCCATTTCCTACTCACATAGTAACTCCATCCAGCACCACTAACGAGCATTGAGATTGGGTTGCGTGAAGAGGTGATATAAGTTCAAATGGTTTTTCCTAAGAATAAACCTTCTACCAAAAATGAAATAACACCAACACAACAAAGCATGCAATAGTACCACAAGCTCATGATCTTTGAGTTTACAAGAATCAAATGCAACTACATGGCCATCTTGAATCAATACACTTCATAATCCTACCAAAGAAGATTTTGTACATACAAAGAACTCACCTTATGGATATGTCATTGCAAAAATGGGTGTTTAGTAAGGAATTCCTTCAGTGTCCTAAAGGTATGATCACATCTATCTAAACAAAAAAACTTCTTCTCTTTCCACGTAAGGGAAGTGATGGGGTGTGCAATCCAAGAGAAGTCCTAAAAAAATATCATGTAGTAACCTACCAATCCAATGAAACTACACACCTTAGTCACACTAGTCAGTATTGGACAATTCATAATAGCTCTAATCTTGGAAGGATTGACTGTGATACCTCCCCTAGAAATAATGTGGCCCAAATAATACACCTCTATCTAAAATTATGCACACTTCTCAAGGTTTCCATAAATTTTTTGCTCTTGAAGACACTACAAAACATGAAGAAGGTGCTCCTCATGCATGCATGAGTAAATGAAAATTTCATCAAGAAATATGAGCACAATGCGATCTAAAAATGTCCAGAATAACTTATTCATCAAATTTAGGAGTACTGCGGGGGCATTCGTCAGACCAAATAGAACTATTGAGAACTCGTAGTGGCCATATCTCATACATAAGGTTGTCTTATTAATATTTTCCTCCTTTATTCTCAGTTGATGGTACCCATACTTAAGATCTATCTTTGAAAATATTGTGTCCCCCGTCATCAGATCAAACAAATAATCTATACATGGAAGGGGATACTGATTCTTAATCGTTACTTTGTTCAGTTGACAGTAATCGATACACAATCACACAAATCCATCCTTATTCTTTACAAAAATCACCAGTGCACCCCAAGGGGATACACTAGCATGGATTAATAATTTATCAAGAAGGACCTCTAATTGCAACTTGAGCTCACATAACTCAGGGGTAGTAATCCTATATGGTGCTCGTGTGATAGGCTCTACTCCTAGAACCAAATCAATGTGAAAATATATCCCACATAGGGGAGGTAAGCCTGACAGTTCCCCTGGAAATACATCTGAAAACATCCCTCAATATATGATGATCATCAATTGAAGGCCCACTAGATTTATCCTCTACTATTTCACTAACTGTGATAGCATACAACTGGAAAAATCATCAGGCACACTACTTAAGTCACATAGCGGATATGGTGTGAATAGAGGTGAGTCTCCTAACTCCCATTATCATTGTCTCCACTTCAAAATCATCTGGGCATGATATTACCTTACTGTTACAATCAGCTCTAGCCCTATGTGTAAATAACCATTCCATGCCCAAAATAATCCCATATGAACCTAAAGGAAGGATACAAAGATCCAAGGTCATGGAAAAAGGTTTGAGGTCAAGTATGCACTCCTTGACTAAGGATTCCATTATGAGATTGTCTCCAAAAGCTATCTCCACATCCAAACTACGGCTCTACCTAAATGCCACCAACCTGCATCGCTCTACTAAAAATGGAGAAATAAAATAATTTGAGGGTCTTGAATCAAATAAAATAGAAAAGGAAAATCCATGAATACTACCTTTAGTCTCAATCACCATGTACTGGTGCCCTTCTTGGAGGTTATTGACCACTGCATATATCCTATGTCTCCTAGTCATATCACCTACTGTAGACTATGAAATGGGTCCGTTAACCTTATTATTAGGGTTCCGTGGAAACTCTCTCTAATGGTGGCCCATTACACTTCACCCATAGAAACTAACTGGTCGCCTTCAATGATAATCGACTCCTGCAGGTACTCTAGAGGTATGAGCCATATAAATTGATGATCCTACCATGGAATTCTACGGTCACTTTTGTCGAGATCCTACAAATTGATCTCTAGATGATGTCGGTCCCCTAGGAGGAGGTCCCATACTGCATCCCCTTTGAGCATCAAATGTTTATGGAGGTCTATATGGTGGATGATTCTGTTGCTGCTATTATGAGAGTGTGAATAAATACTGTACTAAACCATGACCACCTTGAGGAGGAGGAGCTGACCCCTTCGACCTATTGTCTTGCATCTTTTGACTATGGCCCCGCACTCTATCTTTGGCATATTATGTCTTCCCCCTTATCTCCTCTGTAATGTAGGACTTCTCTATGGTCTCTACTAATGTCTATAGATAATAAATGTGCACTACCCCTCCTAAGTCTAGGTTATGGCCCCTAATGAACCTTTAGATCCTCACCTACTCATCCTACATATAGACTACATACAAAATCAAGTCAACAAAGTGACTCTCATACTCAGCTGCAGTCATGGAGGCCTGTCATAAATCATGAAACTCATCGATCCTATGATGTATGAACCTCTTGGACAAGTATTGTCTCCTGAAATGCTCCTCAAAGAGATCCTATATAACTTTCTCTGAATCCACATGGAGCTTCTACTCCTCAGTCCACCAAACCCTAGCTCCATCTCTCAGAAGGTGGATGGAAACATGATCCCTCATGTTGCTAGTACATAGACATATCTTGAAGCATCTACTCAAGATGATGAATTACGCCTCTTCATGAAATCCCCTAATGTTCCCAACAAAATTAGATGGATGGATTTTTATAATCTCTCTGATGTGATCTATCCTTGTAGAATGTCTACCTCTAGGTATCTCAACATGATCGTTTATACTGCCTAGGGCTCCTAGGGCTCTGATACCACTTTACACACATACTAACAGCTCTGATACCATTTAACAATACTAACAGCTCTGATACCAATCTAACACACACACACTGAAATACAGAAAACTAGAAAACCGGAAGCTCTGAAATAATCTTAATCATAAGATAACTTAAAGATCTGATGAATGATAACATCACTATTTCTGAATACTTCATGAATAATATTAATCACAATATCGAAAACATCATCTGTTTCATATATATCCTCAAATGAGGCAAACTCCTCAATAAACATAAGTTTATGATCACCATTAACAGTAAGAATGACACAGACTTGATCAGTCATAACTTACAGACATATAGCAAACTGAAACTTTACAAAAACACAGAGGAAACTTTCCTTCGGCATTCCTGCAATCCTTCGAGAATCTTCTGCGAGACTCTTTCTTCAACTTCCCTTCTCTTCTATCAGGCTAGAGATTTCCTTCGCGTTCCCAAGTGTAGTGAATGAGATGAGAATGAAGTCTAATTTATAGAACTTCTTCATGGCTTTTCACTTGGAACCGGGGTAACTGGTAAAGGAGAAACCAGGCACTTCCCAGGTAACCGGTAGATTCCAAAATGGACATAAAGAACGGACCGGACAACAGACAAAGTGAGTACACCCCACTCACGGGAGTCATTATTAAAGTGACATGGGTCCACCACGCACTGACACAAAAATGACAACTTAAAGATTGGACACGGTAACAGGCCTACCGTGATGGCCGACAAAAAAGTGCACTAACAAGCGCACAAACAAAAGCAAACCAAAAGCAGAAGATTATGGAGAATCAAATCTGACAGCAGGTCCCATATCATCATCATCACTAGTGGAGGATGAGCTGTCTTCACGATTGGATGCAGGCTCTGGATTCCTTTCATAGTGCTCTAGCCAGACTCTTGACGTTGACGCAGAGCCATCATTATCTGGCTGTAGGTGATGCCACGCATGTAGGATAGAGATAATGATCAAGTATCTTTAAGTCTTGTCCTGGGGCAGGTGGCCGGACCACCATGGTGTGATGGAGCAGTATTCTTCGCCATAAAGTAGCATTAGGTCTTTCAACCAGATTCCTGACAGGATTAATCTTTACATAGTAGTGCACCTTGACAAACCAAGGTATCTTGCACTGTATTAAAACATTCCTAGCAACATTAGGATGAACATTTAGCAAGGGAGAGTCAGAGATCTTTGTAGGTAAATATTTTAACAGGAAATATTTAAAATGCTGGGAAATGTACTTCCTGTCTCCGACTGTGGGCGTCCTGTTCCAAAGATCAAATGGAGCGGATGCTCCTCAGTCCAGAGCCTGGAGTACTCAAATCTCCAGAGTGTGTTTGCCTTGGATGAGTTGTCGAAGACGCAATCCTTCAACAGGTAGGTGATCATGTTGTTCTCTGTAGTATAGAGCTGATCTCCATTGCCAGTTAAGGCAACACTTAACCATGGGATCTTGAATAGTGTGGAACTGTCTTCCTGGGTATATCAGGATCAAAGAATCTGCATTCTGTTTCTGACATAGCAAATTCATTTAGTAGAGATAAAGTCCTCTTGACAGAAGCAAATCTGAGCTTCCCTGGACATTCGATTGTCATTAAGAATCAAAGTATTTATCTGTGCTTGAGAATGTCTGTGATCCCAAACTGTACCATGTGGTTCATGCATGACTTGTACAACATTTACAATCTTGAGAGTGTTCAACTCTCGACTGGCAAAATCAGCCAGTGCATTAGACTTTCCTGCTATGTGTTCAACTGTGAATTCGAAGTTGTCGAACCACAAACCCCATCTTTGGAGTCTATTCCAGGCTGCTTTGTTGGCAGGGTCACCACCATTTAATCTCTTTTCTTGAAATCTTTCAGATCAGACCTGAGAATGAAGGCTTCATTCTGTACAAAGAATAAGAAAGCTTTAATTGCTTTCTTTGCAGCAAGTAATTCCTTATGAGAAGAATGATAGTTCAATTCTGAGCCTTGAAAAGCTCCAGAAGAATCTACAATTTTTCTCTTTCCATTATTCACATCTTTCTTTCAATACTGCGCCCCAGTATTGGTCACTTGCGTCGCACTCTATAATCTTTATACCAGGTCCTGGTAAAGACATAGGTGGAAGCTCAAGAACCTGTTTCTTGATTCTGCATGACTGCATCTGTCATCTCATGGTTCCATACAGGTGCATTTTTCCTTAATATTTTATTCAGCAAGACTCTGTCAGCAGCGATATTTTGATAGAACCCAGCAATGTAATTTACACAGCCGAGAAAACGCTGAAGCTGCTGTTTTTCTAACAATTCATCTGGAAAGTTCTGGATTTTACTAACAATATGCTTATGCATTTCTATATTGACCAGAACTTATTCTTATTCCCAAGAAATCTATGTCTTCCTTAAAAACTTCTATCTTTGATGGGGAAAGACATAGTCCATTATCATAAACAACCTTATAAAATTGCTCAAGATGTGATATGTGCTCCTTTGGTGATTTTGAAAAGATCAAGATATCATCAATATAAACAATGAGAAAATCAGAGAGCTCACCAAATATCTTGTCCATAATTTTTTGAAATACTGACGGAGCAGTCTTGAGGCCGAAGGGTAACACCTTCCACTCATATTGTCCTCCAGGGACAATAAAGGCTGTTTTGAACATATCTTCTTGCTTCAGGAAAATCTGCCAAAAACCACTTTTTAGATCAAACTTGCTATATACCTTTGATCCTCTGATTCTGCTCAGGAGATCATCTTTGGCAGGAATAGGGTGTTGGACTGAAGCAACATATTTGTTGAGTGGTTTATAGTCAACCACTAATCTCTTTTTATTTCTGATCTGCTCACTCCTTTTATTAACATAAAAGGCAGTGCAAGACCACGGGGAATTTGATTCTTGAATGAAGCCACCTTTGAGAAGCTTCTGAATTTCCTCGTGACATTCCTTTCTTTCTGAAGGAGGCATCCCTTTGTGATGTGCCTTGAACTTTGGGCACAATTTCTTTTCCTTCAGCATCTTTTATTAACTGCAGATCAAGAGAACAGAAATGCTTCTTTCCTATGTATGAATGCATGAGGATTATCATTACAGATATCTTTCTTAATCTTTGATACAATTTCTTCAATGCTCACCTGACAGTTAGATATGGACTTATGGATCCATAAATTATTTATCGTCTTATGCTTTTCAGGTAAGGTACAATGGACTGAAAGTGTACCTTCTGGGTATTTTAACTAGGAGGGCTGAACAAAGTAATATGATCCTGGGATATGCTGAAAGTGTGACAGGATTTCAGAAAATCAACCCCTAATAAACAATCATAATTCTCCATATTGTGTTGGTAAAATTCTATATTTATGGAGAGACCTTCTATACTGATCATGACCTTTGCCATGAAATTACAGACTACCTCCCTTTTATCAAATCTGATTTTGGTATGGGTTTTCACCCAACAGTCTGAAGGGATTGCATACTGTCTGAGCAGACTGATTTCTGCACCAGTATCTATCATGGCATCCAAGCACATAAGGCTTTATATGAGGTATACAAATTACTATAGCAATGAATGGGTTCTGAGTACAACTAATTGTACATACCTCAGAATGATCTTTGCCTTGTGATGCTATATGTTGGTAGGTATCTTCCAGATCTTCTTCTGGATCTTTTCTTTCTTTTTCTTCTTCTTCCAGCAATCTGGAAAATTCTTCAGTAGCCTTTGCAATTACTTTTTCAAGTAATTCAAGTCTATCTTTTTCTCCATATTCTGTAGGTTTCAATGGAGGCTGGATCAGGACTCACTGTATCCTGATGAAGACTGTCCTTGATCAAATATTCCGAATGTCTGCCACGACCTCTCCAAGGTCCAGCTCTTCCTCTGGTAGGAGGTTGACGCTGTCTTGTCCTTTGTAAAAAAGGAGGCCGTACTGGAAATGGTTCAAATATCTCATCAGGCTGGTTCTCTTCTTGTTCTTGAAGCTTTGCTTGTTCTACTTCACTACACCTGATGTATTTGTCATTTAATTCTCTGAGTTCTTTACTCAGAGCCATTTTTCTTGCTGTGTCCCATGGGGGACAACTGTCATGCACAGACTGAAGACATTCTACCTGTTTTCTTAAAACCTCTGCACTTGGAGGAATCATTGGATGTGCAAAATTAGAAACCATATTGATAGCAAAATTATTGAATGAAGGAATAGAACTGTACCCGCTATCATCTGCTATCTGTCTTCTTCATCTGATACCTGTTGAATCAGATTGCATTGGCCTTCGTCTATATACATATAAGAAATATCTGAGGAAAGACTGTCAGTATCTGATACTAATGCATATTCTTCCTCATTTATACCTTTTACAGATAAAGCATTGATTTTTGCTTTACCTTTGCTAGAATCTTTGCCAGGGACAGTTATTAGCATAGTGTGGTCCTTTGCATATATGACATGTTGGCTTAAACTGCTGATGCTTACCAATATGTTTGAGCTTTCTGAATTTATATTTCTTTTTGGGCTGTCTGAACTGGAGGACTCTTTGAACCTGGATTTCTTTAATTTTCTTTTCTTCACTTTCTTATAATACTTAGCATCCTCCCCCTTTGAAAATGTGCATTCCTTGCAGGAAGATTTGCGTCTGATGGAGAGATTTCTAGATCCAGGACATCCAAATGGTTCTAAAGAATATTGTTCACAGAAAACATTACCAAGGGCCTTTTGATGTTTGAGCGCCTGCTTGCACACCCATTTGTCCTTACATAGTTTGGCATTGGTCTGATCAATAATCTGGTTTATTGCGCCAAAACTGAGTTCTGCTGTTCTCATGCCATGCATCGCCTTTTTGTACTGAGTTGAGAGAAGTATGGCGGAAAAGACTCTATGTATCTGAGACGCATGGTCTCATCATTTTTATATTACCAGAGCTGTAATACAGCTTCTGCATAAAACACTGATACTCTTTGACACGAGTCATGTCACATAGTCTGGCACGCAGGAACATTGCTGCAGTGTTCATCATTCTATCGTCATCAATGTTACCAATAAATTCCTTGATGACTGCAGCAGTAAGGCCAGTATAGCCTGCCTGCAGAATGATTTCTTTGTTGGGGATCAAGTCCCACCATTCTTTCAGTATTCCAACAAAACCGTTGGCAATAGCTGCAACAATATTCCTAGGAGATCGTCCATAAGTTTCAGATTGGGTATTGCCCCATCCGATCATAGCATGTACTAATTCTTTGATCTCAGGAATAGTTTTACATTCAAGCCTATAAAAGTTAGGCTGTAAGGTATGTACCTTAGTTACTGGCATTTGTGGCATTTGTGGCAAAGGAGTCTGAGTAACTCCTGAAGATTCTCCCAACTGTTCTCCCATCTGTTCATCAAAAACAGGTACTTCATATGGAGGTTCTTCTGTATGAGATCCTTGAATCCTAAGCATATTGACATTTTTATCTTTGAAGAATAATGGCTTGTATTCTTCAAGAACTTCTTTATAGGATTTCTTTATTGAAGGACTAGCAAGTTGAGTCACATCTGTCGAAGATGTTATATTTTTCCATTCTCCTTCTGGAGGGCTAGATACTTTCTTATTGATTTCTTGTATTTTTGGAAAGATTCGAGGAAGTTCTGTTACCAGACATTTCTGTATCTCATCTATCCTCTGATGTGTTTTTTCATTATCCTCTTGGAGACTGGTTATGCCTGATTCAATCAACTTATTAGTCTGAGTGTTTTGTCTAGAAACTACACTCTTTATACTAGTGGTATGATCTACAAGTGGTTGGATAAGATCAGTGACCTTTTGTGTAATAGTTTCAGGGAGCTCTGTAGTCATGAGTTTATGAGTCTCTTGCACCTGAGTTTCTATCTTACTAACTGATCCATGCAATCTATCAACCCTTTCATTTAACAGCTTAAGAGCTGCAGCTGTATCACCCTTCTTTCTTAATTCAATGGCTTTCAAAGTTCTTTCAAAAGATGCAAGCTTCTCTCTATTTGAAACTACCTCTTCATGGACCATTTTTATAGCTTTATTGGTCCAATTAAGCATCTTTGAACTTTCTGAGGGTTCAATTTCTTTGCTTACAGTCCTTTGATACCAAAAGATTTCCTTTTGTGACTGGTCTGGAGAAATTAATTCATGTGGGTCTGTCTCTGGTAAAGAAGTACTGGAACTGACAGATGCCATATTAATAGCAGGGCCATTAACGGGAGCATACTTCTGACTTACAAGCTTTTCGCAGTCAGAACACCATAAGAAGTCTGTAGCTAGGTCATGTACTAAAGATTTATGGCTACAGAGGAATATCTTTTCTTTTTCAGGCTCCTCAGGCTTCTGAGTGTTTGAACTTTCTCCTACTGTTAAATAGGACGAAGTACTATTTGTAGATGTACTTCTGGACAATGGCTTTTTTGACAGATCTCTGCTAGAGTTATGTCTAAAACTCAAAGTTACATTATTTTTCTCCTCTATGACTGCAGTTGCATTCTCTAATTTTGGCTTTGATGACTAGACAAACTTTTTAGATAAGGTCCATTCTTTTGGAACCTTAATATCAGACCAAGATATTAGTTCTAGTTCAATCTTTTGTGTTTCTAAATTAGTATGAGTCACCACGCTGCTGCCTTTTGTCACTCCATGTTTGACGGCAGGATACATGGTATTTACTAATCTATAGATAACCTTGTAGTGAATTGCCAAAGGGCAAGAACCAGTTCTCATATGTAGTCCAGTAGTGGCTAAGTGCAACTTAAGAACATCCTGTAACAAATCTTCCTTTGTTAAGGAAACAGGATAATTAGGGAATAATTCAAATGATATCGGGCCATTATGGAGGCCAGTCTGTATTGCAGCTAACAGTGAATTAGTATAGAAGGTCTCTCCATAAATATAGAATTTTACCAGCACAATATGGAGAACTATGATTGTTTATTAGGGGTTGATTTTCTGAAATCATGTCACACTTTCAGCATATCTGAAAATCACATTACTTTATTCAGCCCTCCTGTTCAAATACCCAGAAGGTACACTTTCCAGTCTATTGTACCTTTACCTGAAAAGCATAAGACGATAAATAATTTATGGATTCATAAATCCATATCTAACTGCCAGGTGAGCATTGAAGAAATTGTATCAAAGATTAAGAAGGATATCTGTAATGATAATCCTCATGCATTCATACATAGGAAGAAGCATTATTGTTCTCTTGATCTGCAGTTATTAAAAGATGCTGAAGGAAAAGAAATTGTGCCCAAGTTCAAGGCACACCAAAAGCATTTCAAAGGGATGCCTCCTTCAGAAAGAAAGGAATGTCACGAGGAAATTCAGAAGCTTCTCAAAGGTGGCTTCATTCAAGAATCAAATTCCCCGTGGTCTTGCATAGCCTTTTATGTTAACAAAAGAAGTGAGTAGATCAGAAATAAGAAAAGATTAGTGGTTGATTATAAACCACTGAACAAGTATATAGCCCCTGTTCAACATCCTATTCCTGCCAAAGATGATCTCCTAAGCAGAATCAGAGGATCAAAAGTATATAGTAAGTTTGATCTAAAAAGCGGTTTTTGGCAGATTTTCCTGAAGCAAGAAGATATGTTCAAAACAGCCTTTATTGTCCCTGGAGGACAGTATGAGTGGAAGGTGTTACCCTTCGGACTCAGGACAGCTCCCTCAGTATTTCAAAAAATTATGGACAAGATATTTGGTAAGCTCTCTGATTTTCTCATCATTTATATTGATGATATCTTGTTTTCAAAATCACCAAAGGAGCACATATCACATCTTGAGCAATTCTATAAGGTTGTTTATGATAATGGACTATGTCTATCCCCATCAAAGATAGAAGTTTTTAAGGAAGACATAGAATTTTTGGGAATAAAAATCAGTTCTGGTCAAATAGAAATGCAGAAGCATATTATTAGTAAAATCCAGAATTTCCCAGATGAATTGTTAGAAAAACAGCAGCTGCAGAGATTCCTAGGGTGCATAAATTATATTGCTGGTTTTTACCAGAACATTGCTGCTGACAGAGTATTACTGAATAGAAGATTGAAGAAAGAAGCACCAGCCTGGAATCCATGAGATGACTAGATGCAGTCATGCAGAATCAAGAAACAGGTCTTAGAGCTTCCACCTATGTCTTTACCAGGAGCTGGTATAAAGATTATAGAGTGTGATGCAAGTGACCAGTACTGGGGAGCAGTACTAAAAGAAAAATGTGAAAATGGGAAAGAGAAAATTTGTAGATTCACTTCTGGAGCCTTTCAAGGTTCAGAATTGAACTATCATTCATCCCATAAGGAATTACTTGCTGCAAAGAAAGCCATTAAAGCTTTCTTATTCTTTGTACAGAATGAAGCCTTCATACTCAGGTCTGATCTGAAAGATTTCAAAAAGAGATTAAATGGTGGTGACCCTGCTAACAAGGCAGCTTGGAATAGACTCCAAAGATGGGGTCTGTGGTTCGACAACTTCGAGTTTACAGTAGAGCACATAGCAGGAAAAGCTAATGCACTGGCTGATTTCGCCAGTCGTGAAATGAACACCTCCAAGGTTGTGAATGTTACACAAGTAATGCATGAACCCCATGGTTCAGTTTGGGATCACAGAAATTCTCAGGCACAGATAAATGCTCTCATTCCTAATGATAATAGAATGTCCAGAGAAGCACAAGACCTGCTTCTTTCACGAGGGATTATTTCAGTAACTGAATATGGTATGTCTGAGACAGAGTGTAGATTTTTTGATCCTGATATACCTGGCAGACAGTTCCACACATTGCAAGATCCAATGGTGAAGTGTTGCCTTAACTGGCAATGGCGATCAGCTCTATAGTGCAGAACAACCAGATCACTTACCAATAGAGGGACTGAGACTTCGGCAGCTCATTCCCAGGCACAATACACTCTGGAGATTCGAATACTCCAGGCTGTGGACAGAGGAGCATCCGCTCCAATACGATCTATGGAACAGACTGCCCACAGTTGGAGACAGGAAGTACATTTCATCCCATTTCAAATACTTTCTGTTAAAATACTTACCAACTAAAATCTCTGAATCTCCTTTGCTGAATGTACATCCAAATGTTGCTAGGAATATTTTAATCCAGTGCAAAATACCCTGGTTTGTAAAAGTGCACTACTATGTAAAGATTAATCCTGGCAGGAATCTAGTTCAGAGACCTAATGCAACACTGTGGCGAAGGATACTGCTCCATCACACTATGGTGATCCATCCACCTACACCAGGACAAGACTTAAGAATAATGGATCACTATCTCTATCCTACACGTGGCCATCTCCAGCCTGATAATGATGGCTCTGCATCAACGTCAAGAGTCTGGCTCGAGCAATATGAAAGGAATCTAGAGCCAGCGCCAGTCCGTGAAGACAGCTCATCCTCCACTAGCGACAGTGATGATTCGGGACCAGCTGTCAGATTTGATTCTCCGTAATCTTCTGCTTTCGGTTTGCTTTTGGTAGTGCGCTTGTTAGTGCGTTTTTCTGTCGGCCATCACGGTAGGCCTGTTACCGTGTCTTTATCTGCTTTTTTTTCAGTGCGTGGTGGACCCATGTCACTTTAATAAAACTCTCGTGAGTGGGTTGTACTCACTGGTCCTTGTCTGTCAGTCCGGTCAGTTCTTTATGTCCATTTGGAATCTTACCGGCTACTTGTGTCCGGTTTCTTTTTACCGATTACCCCGGTTCCAAGTGAAAAGCCATGAAGAAGTTCTATAAATTAGACTTCATTCATCTCATTCACTACACTTTGGAACGCAAGGAAATCTCTAGCCTGAAGAAGAGAAGAAGTTGATCCAAGCTCTCGCAGAAGATTTCCTAGTTGCAAGAATGAAGTTTCAAAGTTTCCTCTGTGTTTTTGTAAAGTTTGAGTCAGCTGTATAAGTCTGTAAGTTATGACTGATCTAGTCTGTGCTGTTCTTATTGTAAATTGAAGAACATAAGATTATATTTATAGAAGAATTTGCTTCTTTCGAAGATATATATGAAACTGAAGATGTTTTCGATATTGTGATTAATATCATACATAGAAGTATTCAGCAATGTATGTTGGTAATGTTACTATTCATTTCAGATTGGTATAAGCTCTCCTATGATTAAGGTTTAAGTTTGATGTGTAGCAAAGTTTATGATCAGTGTGTGTATTTAAGATTTGGTATCAGAGCTTCAGAGCTGTTATTGCTATTTCAGATCTTAGAATTGTTATCAGTAGCCGTATTATGTTCAGAGTGGTTTTGTATTTTAAAAGGCATTGGTAGATCAGAGCATAAGTATTATTGGTTGGAATGGTTTTGGAATTGATTTTTGAATTGGATCTCAAACCATATGTCAAAAGATCTCAATCGGAGCACCACACACAGGTGAATTCATAAAACATCCGCCAACTGAAGACGCCGTGTAATCATAGGAGCAGCTTTAGGGTAAATCCGATGGATTTGTTTACATCACTTGTTTCTGCATACTTCATGTATGATATTAATCACAATATGGCTGAAAACATCCTCAGTTTCATATATATCTTCGAAAGAAGCAAGATTCTTCTATAAACATAATCTTATGTTCTTCAAGTTACAGTACTGAATACAACATTAGACTAGATCAGTCATAATCTTATTCAGGAGTGGATATAGCTGACTGAAGAAATCATATTCAGAAGTTTATGCTACAGAGGAATAGATTTCTTCATTCCTGCAACTGAAATCTTCTAAGACGAGGGCTTCTTTAACTTCAAGTATCTCAGACTTCATGGCTAGAGATTTCCTTGCGTTCCCAAGATAAGTAGATGAGTAAGAGTTTGAAAAGACAGTCTACATTTATAGAACTTGCTTCATGGCTTTGTGCAAATTGGAACCGACGCCTCTGTAATCGGTAAGAAGAAACTTAAGACTCAATCCTAGTTGCTTGATGGATTCCAGAATGGACATTTTAAGGAACATTGACCGGACTGAATTCAGACAAGGACCTGTGAGTACATGGCCCACTGTCTTTTGAAGTCTTTATCCAAAAGTGATCATGGGTCTTTACCAAAGCACTGACAGTTACAGGCATGTCCTTAAATTGACACGGTAACTAGGCCTACCGTGATGGCCGACATATGAAAACTGGTTCTTGCACTAACAAGCGCACTACCAAAAGCAAACCGAAAGATTAGAAGATTACGGATGAATCATATCTGTAACAGCATGGTCCCGACATCATCAGCTGTCGCTAGTGGACTCATGAGCTAATCTAGAGACACAGAAAGACTGGAGCAGGCTCTAGATTCCTTGGTCATATTAAGCTCGAGCCAGACTTTTGACGTTGATGCAGAAAGTTCATTCAGTCTATCAGGCCTAGATTAGAGAATGGCCACGTGTAGTTACAGAGAGAGAAGTGATCCAGGATTCTTAAGTCTTAGTCAAAACGGTATAGGTGGATCTGATCAAAACAATGGTGTGATGGAGCAGTGATTCTTCGCCACAATAGTCGCATTCAGGTCCTGATCTTACATGCCTAGCCAGAGAGTTCAAATCTTCACATAGCCTGAGTGCACCTTGACAAACCAAGGTATTTTGCACTGTATTAATAATATTCCTAACAACATTAGGATGCTACAGACTTACCAAAGGAGAATCAGACTGCTTTAAACTCGTAAGTATTTCAGACAGATATGCTCCCGTTAAAATGAGATGAGATGTACTTCCTGTCCCCCTACTGTGGGCGGTCTGTTCCAAAGTACTTCATAACCTGAAAGCGGATGCTCCTCTGTCCAGATCCTGGAGTACTCAAATCTCCAGAAAGCTGTATTGTGCCTGGGATCATGAGGACTGCCAGTAAAGAGCTCAGTCCCTCTACTGGTAAGTGATCTGGTTGCTCTGGACCAGTATAGAGTGATCGCCATTGCCAGTTAAGGCAACACTTCACCATTGGATCTTGCATCTGTGTGAGAACTGTCTGCCAGGCTATATCAATTAATCAAAAAGGGTGACTACTGCATTCAGCTCTCTGACATGACCATATTCATAGGATACATGAGATAATCCCTCTTGACAAATAGCAATTCCTGTGCTTCTCTGAAACATTCTATTATCATTAGGAATGAGGGTATACTATCTGTGCCTGAGAGTTTCTGTGATCCCACACTGAATTACATGGGGTTCATGTTCAACCACTTGTGTAACATACCACTGGAGGTGTTAAAGAGTCATTGACTTAATCGAAATCAGACTAGTGCATTAGCTTTTCCTGCTATGTGCTCTACTGTAAACTCGAAGGATGATCGAACCACAGAGACCCATCTCTGAAGTCTGAGATACCAAGCTGTCTTTGTTAGCAGGGTTCACCACCATTTAATCTCTTTTTGAAATCCTTCAGATCAAACCTGAGTATGAAGGCTTTCTGTTCCTGTACAGGAGAATGGAAGAAAGCTTTAATGGCTTTCAGATGCAGCAAGTTGGCAATTCTTTATGGGACTGAATGATAATCCTACAATTCTGAAGTCCTTGAAAGGCTCCAGAGCCATTATTTTTTAATCTACAAATGTTTCTGCTTTCCCATTTTCACATTTTTCTTTCAGTACTGAAGCCCCAGTACTGAAGTCACTTGCTTTTGATCGCACAGATGGGATAATCTTTAGGAGTACTCAGCTCCTTGTAATGCCTGGATTACCACATGCTCCAAAGGTACATACTCTGCAACCTAACTTTTATAAGTTAGAATGTAAAACTATTCCTGAGATCAAAGAAATTGTTCATTCCATGATTGGCTGGGGTAATACCCAGTATGAAACATATGGACGATCTCCACGGAATATTGCTGCAACACTAGCCAACGGATTTGTTGGCATACTAAAAGAATGGTGGGACTTGCTCCCAAACAAAGAGATTATTTTGCAGGCAGGCTATTCTGGCCTTACTGCTGCTGTCATCAAAGAGTTCATTGGAAACATTGACCATGACAAAATGATGAATACTGCCATGTTCCTACGTGCCCGTTTATGTGATATGACTCGCGTCCGTGAATATCAATGCTTTATGCAAAAACTATATTACAGCTCAGGTAATATAAATGATGAGACTATGCGTCTCCGATATATTGAGTCATTTCCGCCCTATTTTGCCACTCAGTACAAAAAGGCGATGCATGGCATGAGAACAGCAGAGCTCAGTTTTGGCGCAATTAATCAGATCATTGACCAGACCAATGCCAAGCTGTGCAAGGACAAATGGGAGCGCAAGCAGGCGCTCAAGCATCAGAAAGCCCTGGGTAATGTATTCTGTGAACAATATGCTTTAGAACCTTTTGGATGTCCTGATTTAGAAATTAATCCCAGACGCAAATCCTCTTGTAAGGATTGTGCTTTTTCAAAGGGGGAGGATGCTCGGTACTACAAGAAAAAGAAAAGAAAATTCAAGAAGTCCAAGTTCAAAGATCCTCCATACAGACATCCCAAAAAGAAATACAAGTTCAGAAAGCTCAGGTATGTTGGCAAGCATCAAAAGTTTAAGCCAACTTGTTACATATGCAAGGGACCTCACTATGCAAATAAATGTCCCAAGAGAGATTCTGACAAAGGTAAAGCAAAAATCAATGCTTTATCTGTAAAAGGTATTAATGAGGAAGACTATGCTTTTGTTTCAGATTCTGACAGTTTTTCCTCAGATATTTCATATGTATCCCTTGATGAAGGCCAATGCAATCTGATACAGCAAGTATCAGACGATGAAGATGATAGCACAGATAGCAGTGGGTACAGTTCTGTTCCCTCTTTCAATAATTTTGCTATCAACATGGTTTCTAACTTTGCACACCCCAATGATTCCTCCAAGTGCAGAGTATTTGAGAAAACAGTTAGAATGCCTTCAATCTGTGTATGACAGTTGTCCCCCATGGGACACAGCAAGAAAAATGGCTCTGAGCAAAGAACTCAGAGATTTGAATGACAGATACATCAGGTGCAGTGAAGCAGAACAGGCAAAGCTTCAAGAACAAGAAGATAGTCAGCCTGATGAAAGTTTTGAAGCATTTCCAGTACAACCTCCTTTTCAACAAAGGATCAGACAGCGTCAGCCTCCTATCAGAGGAAGGACAGGACCTTGGAGAGGTCGTGGCAGACAGAGTCACATTCAGGCACAGAGTATTTGAAGCAAGGACAGCCTTCAGCAGGACATTCTAATCCTGATCCAGCCTCCATAGAAGTCTACAGAAAATGGAGAAAAGATAGAATGGAATTACTTGAAAAAGTAATTACCAAAGCAACAGAAGAATTCTCCAGACTGCTGGAAGAAGAAGAAAAGGACAAGAAAGATCCAGAAGAAGATCTGGATGGAACGTATCATCATATAGCATCAGAAGGAAAAGATCATGCTGAGGTATGTACAATTAGTTGTACTCAAAACCCATTTATTGCTATGGTAATCTGTATACCTCATATAAAGCCTTATGTGCTTGATGCTATGATAGATACTGGAGCAGAAATTAGTCTGCTCAGACAATATGCCATACCTTCAGACTGCTGGGTAAAAACCCATACGAAAATAAGGTTCGATAAAAGAGTAGTCTGTAATTATATGGCTAAAGTAATGATAAATATAGAAGGTATCTCTCTGCAAATAGAGTTTTATCAACACAATATGGAAAACTATGATTGCCTGTTAGGGGTTGATTTCTTGAAAGCCTGTCACACTTTCAGCATAACCCAGGATCATATTGTGTTGTTCAGTCCTCCTATAAAGATACCTAGAAGGTACACATTTCAGTCCATTGTACCTTTACCTGAGAAATGCAAGACAGTCAATAATGTATGGATCCATAAGTCTATAGCAAACTGTCAAGTAAGCATAGAGGAGATTGTATCCAAAATCAAGAAAGATTTATGCAGTGATAATCCTCATGCATTCATACATAGAAAAAAGCATTTCTGTTCTCTTGATCTGCAGCTGATAAAAGATTCTGAAGGAAAAGAAGTGGTGCCCAAATTCAAGGCACATCATCGAGGAATGCCTCCTTCAGAAAGGAAGGAATGTCACGAGGAAATACAGAAGCTCCTCAAAGGTGGCTTCATCCAGGAGTCAAATTCCCCGTGGTCCTGTACTGCCTTTTATGTTAATAAAAGGAGCGAGCAGATCCGCAACAAGAAAAGGTTAGTGGTTGACTACAAACCACTTAACAAATACATTGCTTCAGTCCAACACCCTATTCCTGCCAAAGACGATCTTCTGAGCAGAATCAAAGGCTCAAAGGTGTACAGCAAGTTCGATTTAAAGAGCGGCTTCTGGCAGATTTTCCTGAAGCAAGAAGATATGTACAAAACAGCCTTTATTGTCCCAGGTGGACAATATGAGTGGAAAGTATTGCCCTTCGGCCTCAAGACTGCACCGTCCATATTTCAAAAGATAATGGACAGGATATTTGGTGAGCTCTCTGATTTTCTCATTGTTTATATTGATGACATTTTAATCTTTTCAAAGTCACCAAAAGAACATATCAGTCATCTTGAGCAATTCTATAAGGTTGTTTACAATAATGGATTATGTCTTTCCCTTTCGAAAATTGAAGTCTTTAAGGAAGACATAGATTTTTTGGGCATAAGAATAAGTTCTGGCAATATAGAAATGCAGAAGCATATTGTTAGTAAAATCCAGAACTTTCCAGATGAATTGTTAGATAAACAGCAGCTCCAGCGTTTTCTAGGATGTGTGAATTACATCGCTGGCTTCTATCAAAACATTGCTGCTGATAGAGTCTTGCTTAATAAAAGATTGAAAAAAGATGCACCTGCATGGAACCAGGATATGACAGATGCTGTGAGCAGGATTAAGAAGCAAGTCTTAGAACTTCCACCTATGTCTTTACCAGGGGCTGGTATTAAGATCATAGAGTGCGACGCAAGTGACCAGTACTGGGGAGCAGTACTAAAAGAAAAATGTGAAAATGGGAAAGAGAAAGTTTGCAGATTCGCTTCTGGAGCCTTTCAAGGTTCAGAATGAATTATCATTCATCCCATAAAGAGTTGCTTGCTGCAAAGAAAGCCATTAAAGCTTTCTTATTCTTTGTACAGAATGAAGCCTTCATACTCAGGTCTGATCTGAAGGATTTCAAAAAGAGATTAAATGGTGGTGACCCTGCTAACAAAGCAGCTTGGAATAGACTCCAAAGATGGGGTCTGTGGTTCGACAACTTCGAATTTACAGTAGAGCACATAGCAGGAAAAGCTAATGCACTGGCTGATTTCGCCAGTCGAGAAATGAACACCTCCAAGGTAGTTAATGTTCCACAGGTAATGCATGAACCCCATGGTTCAGTATGGGATCACAGAAATTCTCAGGCACAGATAAATACCCTCATTCCTAATGATAATAGAATGTCCAGAGAAGCACAAGAATTGCTTCTGTCAAGAGGGATTATCTCAGTAAATGAATATGGTATGTCAGAGACTGAATGCAGATTTGTTGATCCTGATATACCTGGCAGACAGTTCCACACATTGCAAGATCCAATGGTGAAGTGTTGCCATAACTGGCAATGGCGATCACTCTATAGTGCAGAGCAACCAGATCACTTACCTGTAGAGGGACTGAGACTTCGGCAGCTCATTCCCAGGCACAATACACTCTGGAGATTCGAGTACTCCAGGATGTGGACAGAGGAGCATCCGCTCCACTACGATCTTTGGAACAGGCCGCCCACTGTAGGGGACAGGAAGTACATCTCATCTCATTTTAAATACTTTCTGTTGAAATACTTACCAACTAAAGTGTCTGATTCTCCTTTAGTAAATGTACATCCTAATGTTGCTAGGAATATTTTAATACAGTGCAAAATACCTTGGTTTGTCAAGGTGCACTACTATGTGAAGATTAATCCTGGCAGGCATGTAGATCAGAGACCTAATGCGACACTGTGGCGAAGAATCTTTGTCAAGGTGCACTACTATGTGAAGATTAATCCTGGCAGGCATGTAGATCAGAGACCTAATGCGACACTGTGGCGAAGAATATTACTCCATCACACTATGGTGATCCATCCACCTACACCAGGACAAGACTTGAAAATACTGGATCACTATCTTTATCCTACACGTGGCCATCTCCAGCCTGATAACGATGGCTCTGCATCAACGTCAAGAGTCTGGCTCGAGCAATATGAAAGGAATCTAGAGCCTGCGCCAGTCCGTGAAGACAGCTCATCCTCCACTAGCGACAGTGATGATTCGGGACCAGCTGTCAGATTTGATTCTCCGTAATCTTCTGCTTTCGGTTTGCTTTTTGTAGTGCGCTTGTTAGTGCGCTTTTGTGTCGGCCATCACGGTAGGCCTGTTACCGTGTCTTTTTCTGCTTTTGTCAGTGCGTGGTGGACCCATGTCACTTTAATAAAGACTCCCGTGAGTGGGTTGTACTCACAGGTCCTTGTTTGTCAGTCCGGTTTGGTCTTTATGTCTATTTTGGAATCTTACCGGCTACTGGGGTCTTAAGTTTCTCCTTACCGATTACCTCGGTTCCAAGTGAAAAGCCATGAAGAAGTTCTATAAATTAGACTTCATTCATCTCACTCACTACACTTTGGAATGCGAAGGAAATCTCGAGGATAGAAAGAAGGGAAGGAAGAAATTTCATGTAGCCTTATCTTGATGATCTCTCTATGGTGAATCTCGTCTACTTGGCTCCACTTGGGATTTCTCTACCCTATACTCATTAGTGTGTTGGGATGGTGCACAAGCCTCCACTGATGGCTCTCTATCCTATCAGCTAGGTTTCCCCCTTCTGATCCTCTACATGTAGTGACATTAAAATTATGTAGTGTTTATAATATTTGAGGAAATATGGCATCTCTTGTTTCATATGGGGGGTGGTAAATCTAGGTTCACAAGTAAGAACCCCTCGTTTGGTTTGCGCCTCCTCCATAGACCAAAATGAGAGTTAGTTTATCATTCTAGGTTTCCTAGATTTTAAAATATCATGCAAAGTTGTATTATATAGTTGTAGGTTATATTAGGTTACTTGTTTGTGTTTACAAGTGATCCCAAGGGTCCAAGCATCGAACCCATGACTCTAATACCAAGTGTAACACCCACAAATTTGACGTTCTAAAATAAAATTAAACCTTAAATAATTATCTAGAAGGTTTGGTAAATTTTTTTTTTAAAAGATTATAAAGGTTTGAAACCCTATAATACATTTAATTTTCTCCTACCAGTAATTTGCTACATTAAATTGGATGTATCAGGTCTAGATCAATAAATAAATATTCTTAACCCATTTCTAAAGTCAAGTTCAGTTACAATCCATTAGAAATGTGTCCATTAATTCTTTGACTTGGTTAAATACTTCCCCCCTCTCAAATTAACACTCAAACCCACATTTATTAAACCCTTTATAAAAACATACTAAGAGAGTTAGATAATTAATTTAACATACTAGACTACTAAGTGGCCCCATTTACCCATTTTCACATACATTTAATATTTTTACAAGCCCATAATATATATTCTCACCTAACAATTGTAGAATTTATTCTTAATGCTTGGATTAAATAAATTGTGGCCACTAGATTCTAGAGTTCCAAACTAACCTTGACCATCCTTGTGAAATTTTATTTAGTCTTTTTCCCTTACCCTAGCCTCCTCATTTAGTCTCTTTTCTTTTCTTTTATTTATAGGTTGGAGGAGTGGAAGCCGTGAAAGCAAGGAGTGAAACCATGGAGGGATTCATTTGGATCTATCTTAGTTTATTTTATTCATGGATTTGTTATTGTAATGTCTTTGATTTGTTGATTGTAAATATTCCACCCTAATCTGGAGTAGTTATTTAGTTATTTCTATTTTTGATTTCTTTATTTGGGAAAAAATCCATTACCATTAAATCTATAAGATTTAATACACTTAAATGCCCATTCAATAACTGACATGCTTAAACAATGAGTTTTTTCCCTTATTATTTGTTGATGGTTTCCTTTTTATGATTTATATGCTCAGGTTTTAATTAAATCAAGTTCAAAATTTACACAGTCATAAATTTTACTTTTCCATCAAAAGCGATGAAACTGCCGCTATGAGTAGGTTGGAGCTCCTGTGACTGCCACCTTTTCATGGGTGACAATTCATAAACCACCACCCTTCCTGGGTGGCGGTTTAGAGACCACCGCCCTTCTTGGGTGGTGGTTTAGAGACCTCTGCTCTTATTAGGCTAGCGATGCAGACACCGCAACTCTACATAGGGTGGTGGTCTTAGTCTTCTGAAAACAGAGCCAAAATTTCATTAATTTTTCTAAAAACAAATTCTACTAGGGTGGTTTATAGTTTAACCTTAAATTTATATACTTATATTCATTAGTTGAGAGGTTAAAAAGCATTTATTCATTCCATGACTTAAATCACTAAGTACAGTGATTTTCTATTTTAATGGTATATAAGAAAAGTTCAAGAATAATTTTCCAATAAAAATTCACTCAAGCTCAAATGAAGGAATGAAATTCAATATATTTGTAAGTATCATTGTTTTCCTTTCCACATGAAGAATGTAATCCTTCAACAAGGTAATTGAATATAATTTAGTGCATTTGTCCATTATAACCACAACCATTTATTCAATGCAAGCACAAACAACCATATTACATTTAAGATTTTCTAAGAATATATTCTCAATTATTTACAACTTCCAAGTTCTCCCTTCATTCTTACAATAATACAAAATCCTACAGATAATAATGAACTTCCCCCCTTTATTTTTTATTTCATGAGCATGGCTTATTTTCTTACAATACAAAAAGTTTTCTTTCTATCAATACATTACAACTTGATAAATAAAATATACAATACAACCTTCTTTAAAATGTAAGATTACTAGCCTTCCAACTTAAGTGAGAACTACAAGAACTATTTTTACAATAAATAATTTCCTTTTTTACTTCTACAAATACTCTAAGTCCCAAATATTCAACAAGAGCTCCACCATTTTCTTAGCTTCAAGCAAAAAAACAAATACAGGGGGGGTGTAGGCCACGCTCTCTGCCCAACCAATAATCTAATGAGGAGAAGAAGCTATCCTCGTCATTTCCCCCGAAGCCCCAACCAAAGTGCAATAAGAAATGGATCCAACCCATAAAAAGTAACACAATGCTTCCACATCACAATAGACATTTTCATAACCGTTTAACACACATTCAAGCAGAAAAATAACAATCACAAGAATGCAAATTTCAAAATACACAAGGCTTGAAAACTCAAAGCAAATGTAGCAAGGAACTATGGGGAGATCACTTATGCCTCTGAATGGGATTAGTTTCCCACCTTAAAAACCTCCCAAACATAACTCAAAACCATTACACAACTCTTATGCCTCCCTCAAGATCCTCTTATTCCTCCTACATTCTCGTACACCTCCCTACAATCTCTTATGTCTCCCTGAAATGAACCATATAAGAAAATCAAGCATGTGTTTTTCTTATCAAGAATATGGGGCACCCAACCCAAATCCCTCCCAAAATATGAAACAATACTTTTATGTGTCCCTCAAATAGAAAATACCCATATCCTTCTCCAATACCATACTTAGGCATTCTACCCATTATCCCAACAAGGACACAAATCATTAACTTGCATACAATACACACATAAAAAAACGTAACACAAAGGTGTAGTTCATACCTTTCCATAGTAAGAACTTCCTCAAAGAATCACACTCCAAAATCCTTCAAGCTCAATCCAAATCTAACAAGCTCCAAGACTTCAACAAGGACTCCAAAAAATCTCTAACTCTAGAAATATAAGTGCACAAAAAAAATTAAGTAACCCCCAAACAAACAAAGGAAATTTCATATATAGAAATAGAGAAGATGAGGGTGAGGTGTCTCCATGTAGGATTCCACATCACTTATCCTCAATTACACACACAATTAAAATATCAAATCCAACGCACAATAAATCGGTGGTTGGAGGGAATGACAACCCTCTTACACACTCAAACCCAAACCCACACCCCTAAAGAACACAATTAAATACCCTTGTAAGAAAAGTGTAATAAATATAATATTTTTCCTTACAAAACACAAAATGGGATCTATTCTTGACCCTCCCAACTCATAGGTATAGTTGTTGATGAAATTAAGAGGTGTAGGACAAGCTTATCTTGTCCCAAAAGCCTCTAAAAATGGCCCTTAAGCCCAAATCCGAATTTCGCAAGCAAGGTAGAATGCGCAACACTCAAAGTCATAGACACTCAATTTAAATCACAAGATCCAAAGGACCAACTACTCTAATAAATGGTGCCTTTTCTCACATCCCCAATTAACTTAATAAACATGATTAATCCACTTAATTAAGGCACATTAATCAATAATGATTAAATGAATTACATCACAAAATAAATCACATACTCAACAATAAATAAATAAAAAGGGTAAAAATTACACGCATAGCCCATGGTCACATTTGGAGGTCATTCTGCCCATCCCCCCCCCCCCCCCGCCCAAAAAAAAACCAACACATAAACAACAATAACATTACTAAAATTTCCATGGTGACCGTCGTTGTATCCATCCAATATTCCATCGTGGTTGGTCTCCTACCCTCTTTTGTTTTTTGCGATACAATTACCTTTAAAATCACACAATACATCCTTCAGCCTCGTGGTCCCATTAAATACATAAAAGATACAAATATAATCACATCCATAAATAAACATCCTCACATAACTAAATCATCATCTAAACTAAACAATGCTATCATTTGTTTATAATTTGAACAAAATCTCAATTCTAACTTTTCATCGAAATTAGTGAGATCACAAGATTATTTCAAATACTAAATCATAATCAACATGATGAGAATTCTAAGTGTCAGTAAATATATATCCTAACAACACATCGTCAACATCAATATAAAATGTCTCTCTATGTCTCTAATAATCCACACAAATCATACTATGAATCAAAAATCATCAAGAGTCAGAATATCTCTATTATCTAACATCATGCTAAACCAAAATGATATGACAATACTCATGTCTCTAGTCAACAATAATCATTATAAAAATATAATAAGTGTTGAAGAGGAATCAGAACTACATCAAGTGTAAATATTGAATTTTATCCTAAGGTTTTAGTTTTCTATACTAAAATAAATCATGTAGGAAGGGTGGTTATACACGAGTTTTATACTATGGTTAAGTGTTTCGTTTAGATCTCTTTATTACATCTACATGGTAAGAAAAAACAACACCAATTATTTGATCATGCATTGCACACCAGTATTACACTATAAACTAATAAATTCAATTTCACTTAAGACAATATCCAACTTTTACAATACAAAACATGGAATCACCATAACACCCATGTTTAGATGAAAATTTCCCTTGAACACTAACATCTTAATTTTTTAACAAAACTTCAATAAGAAACCTTTCAATACTTCACAAAAATTTGAAAAATTCTCTACCATTTCACTTAACATGTATATCTAACCTTATTTTTACCATATGTAAATTTGAATCACAAGAACACGTATAGTTAAATGGACATTTCCCAAAGCATCCCTAAAACTAGCATCTCATACATACTACCAAACTACAATAGTAAGTCTTTTAATACATTATAAAAAGTTGGCTCAACCTCTAGTATTATATTGTTTCAAATATAAATAATAATAATAAATAGAAAATGACAACCACACCATTTTGATAACTTACTTGCATCCTGCAAAAAAATGTGATAAAAAAATCAATGGTAAATTGATGACATGACATCCACCTAAATCTAGGATAATTAACGTTTTCAGTTTTCTATTTCTTTCATTTCACTTCATTCTTTAAATAAGGCAAGAGAAAGAGATAAGGAAGAGAGAGCACTATTTTTCCAAAAGTCACATTTAATTCCATAAGTCACACAAGTGAGTTTTATACAATTATTTAAAAGATTTAATAAGTTTCCATGATATTTCGTTAACTTGACTAGAATCCTACATGTTCTTTTTTCTTTTTATTTCCTGTAAGTTCTAAAAATGCAAAATTTTTGCTCGGAGGCTAAGAAATTGCATTAAAAAACTATCTTCTCGTAAGAAAATTCATGATGGGAAAAATCTTATGTGTCCACTTATATATCAAAATTCCATAGGGACTGATGGAGTGTAGAATTTATGAATAGTGTACAATTGGCAAATGGTTGTCTAGAGGCATTGGTCATAACTGGTTAACTTTGATCTAAAAAAACAATGACGAGTGTCCTACAAACCCCGTTTCCAAACTAACTAGGGATGGGTTTTCTTGAAACTAAAGGTTCGAAGAAATTTTCTAGTACAAATACTGGAGGTTTGCAAAGGTGGATATGCATTTCATTGTTCAGGGTCCAAATGGCGAGCTGATATGAAACCTAACTTTTCAATTTTTAACAACTTCCTAAAAGTGGAAAATGAGGTAATAGGGCTCCTATATGAGTGACGAAAACAACAAAAATGGTAAGAAGAGGTTGAGATAATGCTTGATGTGACTCCCTAAATAACAGGGAACACATAGGATGCTTTTCATCTATTTTACGGGACTCAAAGTGTTGTTTTGCAAGTCTCTGGAAATTAATTTTTTTGAACTTTGCAAGGTAGACATAAAGGTTGTTTTATGTTGACAAATCATCTAGCTCGCACCAATACCAATAGACACAAGCACATAATTTTGATACCCTTGCTCTAGTAGGGCATAAGGTTATGGTTGCAACCACAAAGGATGATCAAATTACAAGTCGGTAATGTAGAACATAAGGAGTTTTGTTATTTCACCTTAATAGTCTAGTTATGAGGTTTTCCAGATTGTGTCCGAAGGAGGGGTTTAAGTTTTTTCTTGGATACCAAGTTCTATTTGGGTTACATAATTTCTAGATTTCATTTTAATCTTTTCTATAAAAAATTATATAAAATAATCGAATGTGACATACTCCAAGGTTTTAAATTTATTTCGCTACAACTGTAAAACTAAAGTACGATAATTATGGAGGGATAGATGAGATGAATCATGTCTGGGAATGATGACCGATGTGGGTATGAGGGGCTCCAGGTGGTTTACACTCATGATCCATTGAGACCACCATTATTTCCACATGACGCTAGGTAGTTAAGTAAAAACCCAAGCTATTTTTTGTGCACCAATGCCTCATAAAAACACCCTTTTACACTTTTGAAGTAGCAATCTCAATCCATGAGATTGCATTTTAATTATGAAATATATCAAAAAACTAGGGAGCCATTTGAATGCTTCCACATTTTGCATACATGAATATCAGAGAATTCGCAACTAAAAAACCCAATAATAAAGTAAAAAAGGATTTAATTTTTTTTTTAATGGATTTTTAACCCTATTTCAAGCTCCAATTTTGGGCACGGGTTAGTGTAATTGGTGGATAGGATTTCCACCTACTGTTTGCATTTGAATTGAAGTTCTAGAGTCATTTCATAGAAATCATTTTGTGCATACCCAATATCAAGGGTTGCATTTGTGTAGATAGGGAAGAATGATGGCCAAGATTGTGGAATTTGGATTTTACTCTATCAATCACATTTTCTTGAGTAGTTTCAAGGCAACTTAAAAAATATATTTTTTGCATATCCTGCAACTATTGCAGTCCATGAGGCCACATGTGAGGCATTTAGTCAAACAACTCACAAAATATGATAAATCCTCTATCTTTTATGCTTAGATCGATGTCTATACCATATTATAGAGCTCATGATTTGACATAGGTTGGGAGTAAGCGAGAAAATGTCAACTGATCAGGTTGGAGACCTATTTTTTGCAGAGGTGAAACAATGTTACTATCTTGAGAGAAAATCATGTCCCTTGTATTCTGCCATTGCTGTAACTATTCAAACACTACTAAATTTATAATGTTAATAGGGTTTCACCATATGGTCAAATCCTACGGATCTCAAATAAATTCTTGTATTGTTTTCTGCTAGGGAAAAAATGGGTTTCCAGGTCCATTCAGGATGCCCATGTTCCTTCACATGGGGGGATGAGGGGTGTAACCTACACCGTTCATGTCTCCATCAAATAAAAACCTCTTACCTAATACCAAATAAACAAAATCGTCAAACTTTTCTTCTTTTTTGTCATTATTATTATTATTATTATTTAAATATGGTGGGCACTACAACATGTGACTCTATTTAAAACTATGGAGAATGAGGTGGTTGGTTTTGAAGCAATTAAGGATTTGTATTTTTCCTATTCTAAGTGTAAGGATATTTTCGAAAGTTTAAATAGACCATTGTTAGGTGATGTAGAAGATTTCTAAGATGAGTACCTTTTGAAGCATGGCTATCTATTTAAAGGATGAAAACCATGTATTTTAGTTTGGTCTAGATGATAGATAATATAATGAAATTGCTGCATAATGGAAGATTGTCTAGGCAATTTGGTAAGGATAAGACTATAGCCTTTGTAGCAGAGAAATACTATTGGCCAAAGCTGAAAAGTGATGTGGTAAGATATGAGGAGAGGTGTTGGAATTTGCTAAGTCCTGAAAGGCCATGCACAAAATACAAGATTGTATTTTCCCTTGTCTGTTCTCAAAAGTTTGTGGACAAATTTGAGTTTGTATTTTCTTTTGGGATTATGAAAAACACTACAATGTAATGAATCAATTTTTTTTGTTGTTGATAGGTTTTCTAATATGGTTAATTTTATTCCCTGTAAGAAAACTAATAATGAAACAGGAGTAACATATTTGTTTTTCAGAGAAGTTGTTCACTTGCATGGTGTTCCAAAAACCATTATTTTAGATAGGAACACAAGGTTTTTAAGACATTTCTAGATGACTTTATGGAAAAATTTAGGAACTTAAATACATTTCAACAGTTCCTATTTACAATAGTTCCTATTATCCTTAGACTGATGGGAAAAAAGAGGTCGTAAATAGGAGTTTGGGAATGTGTTAAGGTGCATAGTTGGGGAAAATTTAAAACAATACAACTTAGCATTACCCCAACTTGAGTTTTCTTAAAATAGCTCAGTAAATAGATCCATACGAAAGTCTCCCTTTTATATTTTGTATGGGAGTTATCCAAATGGGGTGTTATATTTGGTGCAACTACCAATTCATGATAGATTTAGTGATGATGGAAAAGCATTTGCTGAACATATACAACAATTGTAAGAAAAAGAGCGGAAGATGTTGCAAAATAGTAATAATAAGTATAAGGAAATAGTAGCTGTGTCTAGAAGGAAAAAGGTGTTTACAATGGGTGTTCTTGTTATGTTATACCCTTAGAAGGAAATCTTTCCAAAAGAAACCTATAACAAGATGAAGTACAAGAAGATTGGCCCCTGCAAAATTGTGAAAAAGATAAATGATAATGCTTATGAGGTAGAATTAGCAGGTAATTTTGACATTTCCCAAGTGATTAATGTTTTAGAATTATATTATTTTTTGGAGATAGTGATGAAGGGGATGTTATTAAATAATTAGTAGTTTTGAGGCAGTAGCTTCCTGTGAAAAAGAGAGAAGTGGATTAGATTTTAGACAAGAAACCAGTGAACACATGACATGGACAATACAACAAATATTTCATACATTGGAAAGGATTGGAACAAGAGGACAACATATGCATCATAGAGTGAGAGATTAAGAAGTTGGGTAAAGATAAATTACAGAAATTTGAAGAAGACAACTTGCAGGACCTACTTTTTTTCAAGCAGGGAAGAATGATGCACTATTTTTAGTAGGAACTCGAAAATGTCATAAATTGTACTTCAGGGTGTCCTTTTGAGTTTGGTTTTTCTAAACCACCTATTTTGATGAGATGAAAAAATTGGTCAACCCGGTCTTCTAGTTAGAGCACATTTCAAAACATTATCAAGCCCAAAATCCATGATCTGAATGCTAAAAATTAGGACCTAAGTTATAATTTAGTTTTTTTCTATTTCAGGGATTAGTAAATTTTAGTCTATTGAATGCATAGCAGGTTGTAAAGTTGGAAATTCCTCTAATTTAGGCATGTAGAAAATGCATGGAAATTTTCTATGTTCATACAAATAAGAATGCAAACTTACAAAGAATGGTAGGTTCTAGTAAACTGCTAAAAATAATAAATTCCACCACCTAGAGTAGATTTAGTCAAAGTTAGTTAGATTTTTCTTGGAAAATCGATTTGGGAGTTGTTTTCCTATTTATGAAGCATTGAAATTCATGATTAAGTAACGAAGAAGAGAATTTATTTTTAGTAACTAGACCTCCGTCTACATTTTGACTGGACTCTACCCACCAATTCACTTACGCCACCCTGATAGGACCATAGCTGGTAACATCCCTCTCCACCTCTGCACGAAAGGATTCTACCAACCACATTCAATATAAATTTTGAATCCAAAATATTCTGTCCATAAATATTGCACGAGCATTATACCTTTCAAGGATGCAACACATTACATTATTACCCTTTTTGTTAAAAAATGATGAAACCCTAACTTTGAGTAAAAAATAATAATTTTTAACCAAAAAAGTGTGTATCATCCAACATAAAGAAATATTTACATATATTTTAAAGATTGCAAAAACATTACAAATATAGAATTTGTATTTATAAGAATATGTCGCAAATGAAGGCAACTTATAAATTTCCTCAAAATTTATCTTATAATATTAATATTGCAGAATTTGAGCATATCTTCCAAAATAGTATGTTCATACTGAGTGTCTCGAATTTAATTTTAGCTAACACCCAAGCTGATCTATGAACTATATACATTTTAAGTATCATATATATTCATAAGTCGTACATTGTTTTGAATTGGTTTTATACTCATAAACTCTGGTTGGGGTTGATGTTGGAAACTCACGCATGGGACATTGGGATGTATAGGCTTAGGCTATAGAGAAACCGAAATGCCTCATAGTCAATCACGTTTATTTGTGGCTCATGTTTGCTTCTCCTTTATAGGAGGAAAAATAACGAATTATGGTACAACTCTCTGGTCATATGGCTATAAAAAATTTATTTCTTGGGATGGTGTAATTGTAAATGATATCTTTTATTGTATCGACATATTTTCACATATATGTGCTATCAAATAATGTATTGGTTATTGTGATATATGAGCATAACTTGAATGTATGTGGAGCTCTGATCTCGAATCTTCATTCATGATATGAGAAACTTTTATGCAACTCATGGAAATGATATGTTGGTGATTTAAAAACCTTTACGGTATCTAGTTTCTATAAATACTTTCCTTCTCATTATACATTTATTTTTCAACTTTATTAAAATTTCAAGATACCAATGTCTCAGTCCAATAGTTAGGAGGTATCACTCTAGATCTTAGCAAACTTATATTAGCTCCAGTATCAATCATGGCATCAATAGAATATGGCTTGATATTGGGAATGCATAATGTGATTGAAATAAAAGGATTTTGAGATCCTTTTATCGTACATACCTCAGTGTTGGTTTCTTCTATTGAGACTAATGCATCTTTATCTCGATGTAGAATATTTTGGTAGGATTCTTCAAAATCTTCTTCACCTTCAGCTTCTATCTTGTCTCTTTGCTCTTCTTCAATGAGACACTTATATTCATTGCTGGCTTTTCAATAACTTTCTGGAGAAACTCTATCATGTTTCTTCTCCATGTCTTCATAGTTTTAGGATTAGGAATCATAACATTAGTATTAGATGTAGAGAGAGGTACCTGAAACTCTTCTTCTGGATTTTCTTCAGGAAACAGAAATGGGAAACTTCTGCTTAGAGGAGAATATCTTCCACATCTTCCATGACCTCTTCCTTTGTAAGGGGTCTATCTTTGCCGGGCACATCCTTGTAATGGAAGCCTTGAAGGGATTAATATTATTTCCTAAGAATACCATTTTTTATTTTCTTCTTATTCTTCTTTTCTTTCTCTGAACTCCTGTTCAAATCTTAGTTGCTCAGAATATTTTCTTTCTAATTATCTAACCTTCTATGACAGAAATATTTTCTTTGTAGTGTCCCAGGGGGGACAGTCTTCAAGCTCACTCTGCCTTAACTCTAATTATTTGAGAATAAGTTCAGAAGATAAGGGCATCATTGGATGGGGAAAGCTTGCAATCATATTTACAAAGGATGGCAAAGAACTATATCCTGAATCAATATCTGAGTGCTGAACAATATTTACTTGAAATTCTTCACTGGAAGAATTATATGAAATATCTTAAAAATAATTATCAGAATCACTAATTAAACAATATTCTTTATCAGTAATACCCTTGGCAGAAAGAGTATTAATTTTATCCTTTCTTTTATCTATTTCTTTTTGTCGGCACTCATTTGCATAGTGCTTCCCTTTACAGCTAAAGCATGTAGGAATAAACTTTTTCTTTCTACCCATATACTTCTTTTTTCTGAAGAATGATTTTTTATATGGGGCTTTACCCTCATAAGAATCCTTGTGTTTTTTCTTGAACTTTCCGTGATTTTTGTATTTACCTTGATCCTTCCCCTTTGAAAAAGATGAACAATCATGACATGCCTTGTTTTTGTGAGAAGAGTGTGGGGATTGGCAACCAAAAGAGTCAACATCTATCACTTGGCAGTAATCAATTATCTGATTGTTGGCTCCAAGACTTAATTCATCAAGATTATTTCCATGCATGGCCTTCTTGTATTCTATAGAAAAATAAGCAGGAAAAGATTCTATATATCTGACTCTCAGTGTGGGGTCATTGATATTACCTAAATTATAATACAACTTTTACATATAGCATTGATACTCTTTAATTCTACTCATATCACATAATCTTGCTCTTAATAATAAAGAGGTATTCTTAAGTTTCTCACTATCAAAAGTACCAATGAATTATTTCATTAGAGCAGCAGTCAATGCAGAGTATCGTCCACTTAAAATATCTTCTTTGTGTGGGTGAGCATCCTACCATTCTCTAACAATGCCAACAAAACAATTGGCAATCATTTCTGAAATTCTATGCAGATCGGTTCTGTACAAAAGTAACTGGGAATTAGACCAACTGATCATTCCATGAATCATCTCTTTTATCTGCTCAGTGGAATGACAATCTAACTTATACCAGTAAGGCTGCAAGGTCTTGGTTCTTGCAGTGTTATGCAATGGCTCAACTGATGTGCCAGAAGACTCTCCTAAAAATATGCTCTCAGCTTCCTCATGAAATTTTTTTACCATTCCTATCACTCTGTTACCAAAATCTTTTTTCTCTATAAGGAATAACAGACCGTGTTGTGATAAAATAGCTTTATGCTGAGAGGAAGTTCCTAAAAGTTCTGAAACTTCTTTCCAAGATACTTTTTATGACCAATATGGTTCTATTTCATCTGGCTTCTTGGTATTTTCCAAGATTTTCTCTTTTTGAGGGACTATGATGGGAATAGGATTTATAACTTCATGTACAAGATCTATCTTATGACCTAAGTCAATAATAGACTCATTTAACTGATGTAAATTGTTCTGGACAAGTTTGTGGGTTGTTCGTAACTTAGAGGAGACATTTTTTTTGATATCATCAATATGGACAATTAGAGGTTGAACAATATCTACAACATTTCTGGTTACAACCTTGGGTATATCCAGGCATGTAGACACATATGTAGAAGTATTTTCAACATTCCTATCTACTTTTCTTACATAAGTGTTGACATCATATATCTTATTATTTAACAACTTTAAAGCAGTAGTCACATCTCCTTTTTGGTTTAACTCTATTACTCTCAGTGTTTTCTCCATTTCAACTAAGATAGACTCTTGAGACTGTATTCTATCATGGAAAATTTTGACATCTTTGTTGGTCTAGTTAAGCATTTTAGAGGACTCGAATGGATCTATATGCCTGTCAATAGGCTTTTGATACCAAAACACAACTTTTTGGGACTCATCTGAGGACAAGAATTTAAAACTGTCAAGAGATGGGAATGAGGAGGAAACATGAGATCCTCTAGAGGCCATACTAATGGTTGGACCATTAGAGGGAACATATTTATGCTTAATAAGTTGTTCACAGTCTTTGCACCATAAATAATAAGTATTTGGGTCATGGACTAGACTATTATGACTACAAATATATGTCCATTCTTTAACAGATTTTCTCGATGGCTCTCCCAATGAGAAGACGTAACTATCATATCTGAATGAACTAGATATAGAAAAATTAGAGAAATAACTTTTAGATCTAAAAGATAAAGTAACATTGGACTTTGATTCATTAACTGCAGTGGCAGTTTCCAACTTGGGCTAACTTTTATCAAGAAATTTTTTTGACAGAGTAGATTGGGGACTTTGATTTGTGACCAAGAGATCAACTCAGGTTCAATCTTTTGACTTTCCAAACTGGCATGACTCACCACGCTACTACCTTGGGAAATACCATGTTTAAAAGATGGATGCATGGTATTAACAAGCCTATAAATGATTTTATAATGAATAGCAAGAGGGAAATATCCAGGCTTCATGTGCAGACCAGTAGTGGCAAGATGTAAATGATAGACTTGTTTAAGCAAGTCTTATTTTTGTAAACTGACGGGATGGTTTGAATATACTTCAAAAGAAATATGGGCATTATGGAGACTGGTTTGAATATCAACTAACAATGAATCTTTAAAAATTTCAAATATTAAATCCATAAGACAACACAAGACAGAGGCATTTAGACCTCGACGGAACAAAGGAGTAATACCTATTTGAACACAACCTGTATGAGCAAACATAGAAGTTTTTTGCTTTATTAACGACTGGATATCAGCAAGGTCTATTAATGGGATATCATATTTATGAGAGGATGTCTGAGAAAATTGAATGACAGACTCTCTAGTTTTTAATGTAGTAACAGCAATAAGATGAAATGCAATCAACTTATCATATACTTGATTATAAGGAATCTTAGGAAATTTCCATGCCGGAAAAGGATCTGATTCTTGTTGGATATCAATAGAAAAATTTACAGGAAATACGTCAGATAAACTTACAATATCTTGATCTAAATCTCCACTAGAAAGACTAGCACAATCTTGAAATTCCATAACTGGTACTATCAAGCAACTCTTCTACAGGACTTACAGTATCGGCCTTTAACCTAAAACTGTGCACATACATGGCGAATTACAAAGTGGGAGGCTCGCCTATTAGCCTGGCTTATGAGGTATGAACTTGTTTCACAGATAAAATAAGAAGAACACGTAATAAATCTTCAAGACAAAAGCTCAAATAGAAACTTTCAAAATTTATTGATCTCAAATGCTCATTACATCAGAATCCTTTTACTCTGTATAACAGAGAACCAACTCTAATACAAATCTAAACCAAGTATGCTCAATGCAAAAATATACTTAGACTGCTTACTACCAACACTAGAATAACCTTAAGACTCTATTACAAATTGCTCCCAATTCTCCATTGTAGTGAATGAGTCTCAACATATCCTTATATAGGAATGAGAGAGACTTTTCCCTAGATCAAAGGGAAACTTAGAGACTGGGAAATGGTAACCTAGGTGAACAAAAGATTCCCACTAAAAGAAAGTAGGAAAAGACCATTGACTACACACCACTCAACATAACGCCTTTAGGTAGTGGGGAGGTCCACCATGCTTTCAACATAACTAAAGGAAAGTAATATCTAACATTATTAAAGATGGCAATAAGCCTGCCATCATAGCTTTTACAGACTATAGAGGACACTGGGACCATCATCATCATCAGATGAGCTGGAAAATTCTTCCCACTCTTTTCTATCCGCAAAGTAGATATTACTGGTATTTCTTTCATACCACAATCTAGATATGGATTTTGTGGCATCAGTGTCTCGATTGAGGTGTCTCCTTGTTGGGAAAAGATAGTGGTCAGGAATCCTTAAGAATTGACCAGGTGTAGGAGGTGTCACATTCATTGTATGATGGAGGAAAATCTTTCTCCATAGTTGTCCATTAGGATGAACACGACGACCTTGATCAGGATTAGTCTTCACATAATAGTAGACTTTTACATACCATGGAATTTTACAATTTATCAAAATATTTCTAACAGTGTTAGGACCTATATCCAACAATGGACTATTAGAAATCTTTGTAGGTAGAAATCTAGAAACAAAATACTTAAAATGATTTGCGATATACTACCTATCTCCAGGAGTACTGGGCTAGCTCCACGCATCATTCTCCAGAGGATGTCCTTTAGGCCAAAGTCTAGAAAATTCAATTCTCCAGAGAGTATTAGGTCTAGGGACTGTCGACACTAAAATTTTCCTCCGTAATTTCTATTTCATTAATGTATGTATTAGGAATAGGATGTTGTTAAGTATAATTAGTAGTAGCGTGCGATAGAAGATAACGACACCGTCAGTATGGTGTCGCCAATAATGCGGAGTACGGTAATATTCAAAGTACAATAGGAATGTTGTAAAAAGTAAATATTTGTCGTAAATGGTCCGGTAATGTTAAAATGTCAAAGTTTGGGTAATTAGAGAAGTAGGGTCTACATGATTAGGAATTAGAAATATTATATTGGTAATAAGGACAAGGAGTGAGGTCATAAATATTTTGTGTATTTTATTTGTAAAAAGGTCTAAAAATGTGGAACCCATGTAAAATGATAAGGTTTATCTTATCTTAAAAGATAAGCTTACATGTACAGATAAGAGTTAAGGTATGGAATATGTTTCGTCAGAGTAGATTTCTTATCCTATCTTACAGATAAGATGGATAAGCCTGAAAGTTCTATAAATAGGGAGGCCACCACCCTAATTTAGCATATAAGAAAGTAGTGAGAAATATTTTAGGAAGTGTGCAAAGGAAGCCATCAGTTTAAAGGTGTGTTGAAGAAGCCATCAAGAGGTGTAATTGTAAAGTTTCTCCCATAGTCTTGTTGAAGTACCTCATGGGTGAGATTGTAAAAATTTCATGTTAATATCATAATTTACTTTGATATTTCAGATTTTTCATCATTCTGTCTTATCATAGTCGATGGTATTCTTGTGTTATGTTGTTGTTTTGTTTCCAGACTACATCCACCAAACTAAAGGTTGTGCATTAGTAAATAATCATAGCACGAGGAGTTCCCGGTGAAGAATTATCATAGTGCCGGATTGGTGATGACATTTTGGTTCCATTGCCGGGACCATTCCTCATTGGTGGATTTTCTGGAGAGATATTCCCACTTATTCAAAAATCATTTGGAGGATAACCTTGTTTTTACTGTGCATAGTAGTTACCATGTTAAAGTCATTTTTGCCATGAATAGTAGTTACCCTGGTAAAGTCATTTTTGCTGGGAATAGTATTTACCGCAGTAAAGTCACTTTTTACCGTGAATAGTATTTACCATAGTAACTTCACTTTTTACCATGAATAGTGTTTACCACAGTAAAATTAGTTTTTACCGCAGTGAGTCAAGTTTTACCATAGTTTACCGTGGTCATTTCTATAGTAATTACAATTATTTGTGCACATAAGTCTTGTTGATTGTACTTGTGGGTTGGTATTTCACAGTAATTACTTTTGAAAATGGGAAAGATTCCTGTTTTTTCAGCTCAATCTAATGAAGATGCTTCTTCTTTCATTCAAGAGTTTAAGCGATCTAGTATTTGTAATGGCCTTATAAGAAGGGAACAATGGACTGAATTTTTTCCTACCTTTTTGGATGGTTCAACACTTAGGTGGTTTGAAACACTAGGTGATAATATGAAAAATTCATGGGATTTATTAACTGAAAGTTTTCTTGAAGAATTTGGTGAAAAATAGAGATATGCAGACCTCATGATCAAGATCACAAAGCTATCCCAAGGAGAGAAGGAGAAGATAAGGGATTATCATGCTCGTGTTCTAGAGCTAAGGAGGAAGCTCGATGCCTGGATCTAGAAGGAAGGATTAGTGGATGGGTTGATGAATGGCGTGGATAATCTCCTATGTAAGCACTTCATTCTTGGGATGAAGCCAGAGATCAGACAACGAGTGAAGTATGACCGCCCAACTACCATTGAACAAGCAAAGGAGATTGTAAGAAGGCAAGAAGAAAGCATGGAAGAGGAGCCCAAAGAAATTGTTGCTAAAGTAGAGCCTACACCAGCACCTTTGGTCCAGAATCCACAACCACTCCCAGTGAGCACAAATATTTCTCCTAGTACATCTACTGAGTATGAAGATATACTCAAAAAAATGGGTCAGTTAACTATTAATCTTCTTCAAGGAAAGGAATTTAGTTCTCAGGGAGGAGATAGAGGTCTAAAAAGAAATATTTCTGAAGTTGTATGTTATGGTTGTTATAAAAAGGGTCATTATAAGTATAATTGTCCAGATAGAGCTTCTACATCTGGTAAAGGAGATAATGATAAAGGAAAAGCACCTGTGAATTCTTTTGATGTAGTAGATAAGAGCAGAAATAATGAAGTAGATGTGTTTGTAACAAAAAGAAAGAAAGAAAAAGATAATCAAGATGGAAATGATCCTAAGAAGATGAAAGAAGAAACTAGTAAGAAACATAGCAGAAGAAAGTTGGGTGTGCAGGATTTTCTGATTTCACAGGGGCAAGGACCATACTCCATCTTGGAAGATCTGTCCAAAAGGCCTACAAATATTACATATGGTCAACTCTTGGCTATGTCTTCTGAGAAGAGGCGGGAGTTGCGAGGTGGACTCAATGCTAGACGAAGAAAGGAGGTTGAGGTCCCTGTTTTGGAGGCAGAGGCGGATCCCTATGCTCCACAAGCTGAGGTATTATGTTATGGTATTTCAATTCATGATGTCTTAGTTGATGAAGGTGCTGTAGTTAATGTAATGACCGAGTCTGTAATGAATATGTTGGGTTTAAAAATTGATCGCCCTTCAACACTTATGTTAAGGTCATTAAATAAAGGAAAAACTAAACCAGAAGGTGTAGTTTCAAATGTGGCAATATCTGTTATGGGTGTGGTATGTGTGGTAGACTTTCAGGTGATGAAAAATGGTACTGTTGTGTACGCAATGCTGCGAGGAAGACCATGGTTAAGGAGAGTTCATGCAAGAAACTACTGGAATGAAGGTTTCATGACACTTGGACGTGGTAGAGAGAGGGTGAAGATAAATGTGATCCCTCGACATCATAAGGCAGAACCTATGGATTAGACATCCTCTGATTACTCTAGTACCAGTGAAGTGGACACCGAAGATGAAGAAAGTGAGGTGGATGTTTCAGTCATGGATATCCTTCCAGTCACACCAACTCATGACCCCATAAAATTATCTGAAGAAGAAGTTGATGATCGTCTCTAACAAATAAATATTGGTGATGCCATGATGGTGAGTGAAAAGGAATCCTACCTCCAGCTCTTTCGAAGGTACATACACCTATTCACTTTTGATTACAAGGAACTCCATCAAGTAAGTTGGGTAGAACATTATATTGAGTTGGTAGATGGTGCTAAGCCCATAAAGCAAATGCCATATAGAATGAATCCTAATTTTTCCAAGACTGTAAAAGAAGAAATAGATAATTTGTTTGATGCAGGATTCATATTTGCTGTGGAGAATTCAGAATGGGTTTCTCCCATTGTGATTTCAATAAAAAAGAATGGGAAGCTACGCATTTGTGTTGATTACAAGAAGCTCAATAAGGCAAGAAAGAAGGATCATTACCCTCTTCCATTTTCAGATCAGATCTTGGACAAAGTAGCTGGCCAGGAGTGCTATAGTTTTACTGATGGATATAGCGGCTACAACCAAGTTCGTATAGCAGAGAAAGATCATCTGAAGACCACATTCACCACTCCTTGGGGAACGTTTTCTTATAGAGTTATGCCTTTTGGATTGTGTAATGCTCCAGCAACATTCCAACGTTTGATGAATAGGGTGTTCGAACCCTACATTGGGACCTTCATCAGAGTATTTCTGGATGATTTTTGCATCTATGGGAGCAAGTTGGACCACCTGCACTAGATGGAGACAACATTTCAAAGGTTAGATGAAGCACAAGCCTCACTAAACCTTACAAAGTGTGTCTTTGGATGTTCTAAAGGTGTTTTGTTAGGGCATGTTGTATCCAGAGATGGTATTAGTACTGATCCTGATAAAGTTTCAAAAATCAAAGATTTACCATTTCGTATGAATAGAAGTATGTTGAGCTCATTTTTAGGCCATGTGGGTTACTATAGAAGGTTCATCAAGAATTTCTCAAAGATTGCACAGCTACTAGCCCAATTCTTGAATAAGGATGTTACTTATGAACCAGGAAATAAGGCGCATGAATCTTTTGGAAAACTGAAGGAATCCCTGGTGTCTTCAACTATTTTAAAGAATCCAGGTTGGAGCAAGCCATTCATTGTGTACACTGATGCCTCAGATGCAGCACTAGGAAGTCATTTGAACCAAAAGGATGAAAATGGGAATGAACATCCAATTTACTTTGGGAGTAGACAAATGAGCAGTGCTGAGGTAAATTATACTGTAACTGAAAAAGAGGCGCTGGCTATCATTTTTGCTGTAAAGAAGTTTAGAAATTACTTGCTAGGGAAAAAATTTATAGTAGTAACAGATCATCAGGCTCTAAAATATATTGTAAATAAGTCTAACCCATCAGGGAGGATAGCAAGATGGATAATTTTGCTACAAGAATTTGAATTTGATATTATAGATAGGCCAGGAAAGAAGCATGTCAATGCAGATGCACTCTCTCGAGCCTATGATGGTTTAGGATCATCTTGTGATGATGATGATTTCCCCAATGCAGCATTGTTATTTCTTGACACAATCCCTAGTGAATACATAGATATTTGGAATTATCTGAATGAATTCAAGTTTCCTGATGGTGCCAATGCAAAGACTAAGAGAAAGATTACTCAAGCCAGTCGTCCATATTCAATTCTGCATGGAGTATTATTTCGAATAGGAAGTGATGGACAGTACAAGAGGGCAGTTGGACGTGATCAAGGGAAGGAACTGCTAGAAGAATTCCACAATGGTACATGTGGAGGGCAATTCTCTGGACAACTTACAGCAAGAAGGATCTTGGATGTAGGTTATCACTGGCCCACTCTTTTTAAAGATTGTTATAATTATTGTAAGACATGTGATATTTGTCAAACACATGGTATCCGTAAGACTTCATCAGCTCCATTATGTCCTATTCTTCCCCTTGGTCCCTTTGAAAAGTGGGGAATAGACATTTTAGGTCCACTTCCAACTACATCACGCCAAAATAAGTATATTGTAGTTGCCACAGATTATTTAACCAAGTGGGTTGAAGCTAGGCCGTTGAAAACAGCTTCCATGGATGAAGTGGCAAGGTTCATATATGAACGCATTGTCACCAGATTTGGTTGTCCATTAGAAATTGTAACAGATCAAGGAAGCCACTTCATTAATGAGGTGGTAGAAGCCCTAGTCAATAATTTTTCTATTAAGCACAGGAAGGCAACAACATACAAGCCAAGCACAAATGGACAGGTGGAACGAACAAATTTTGTGTTGTGTCAAATTCTAGCAAAAGATGCATCCTTGCAGGTACATAAATGGGATAAAAGGATTCATGCAGCATTGTGGGCATATAGGGCAACATCAAAGTTAGCAACAAGATACTCCCCATTTCAGTTGGCTTATGGCATTGATCCAGTTCTTCCTATTGAGTTTGATATTCCCACGGTCAGAGTTATGGAAAATAAAATGATGGATGAAAGTGATTCAGTAAAAGAAAGGTTGGTACATCTTCATTTGCTAGAGGAAATGAGGGAAATAGCTAAGGATACAAGCTATAAGAAGAAAATGAAGCAGAAGGAATACTTTGATCAAAATATCTGGTGGTCTCCATTTCTTGTGAATGACTTGATTCTAGTATATGATTCCAGATACAAAAAAAATAAGACAGAGAAAATTTCTTCCAAAATGGATGGGGCCCTACAAAATAGCAGTTGTGCATGGAAATGGTACGTACCGACTTGAGGAATTGGATGGCACTCCCATTACGAAATGGGTCAACCACGACAAGTTGAAGATTTTTCAAGCACCAGAATAGTCTACTCCGAGGACGAAGCAGAAGCTAGGAAGGGGGAAGATGTCGACACTAAAATTTTCCTCCGTAATTTCTATTTCATTAATGTATGTATTAGGAATAGGATGTTGTTAAGTATAATTAGTAGTAGCGTCCAATAGAAGATAACGGCGCCGCCAGTACAGTGTCACCAATAATGCGGAGTACGGTAATATTCAAAGTACAATAGGAATGTTGTAAAAAGTAAATATTTGTCGTAAATGGTCCGGTAATGTTAAAATGTCAAAGTTTGGGTAATTAGAGAAGTAGGGTCTACATGATTAGGAATTAGAAATATTATATTGGTAATAAGGACAAGGAGTGAGGTCATAAATATTTTGTGTATTTTATTTGTAAAAAGGTCTAAAAATGTGGAACCCATGTAAAATGATAAGGTTTATCTTATCTTAAAAGATAAGCTTACATGTACAGATAAGAGTTAAGGTATGGAATATGATTCGTCAGAGTGGATTTCTTATCCTATCTTAGAGATAAGATGGATAAGTCTGAAAGTTCTATAAATAGAGAGGCCACCACCGTCATTTAGCATAGGAGAAAGTAGTGAGAAATATTGTAGGAAGTGTGCAAAGGAAGCCATCAGTTTAAAGGTGTGTTGAAGAAGCCATCAAGAGGTGTAATTGTAAAGTTTCTCCCATAGTCTTGTTGAAGTACCTCATGGGTGAGATTGTAACAATTTCATGTTAATATCATAATTTACTTTGATATTTCAGATTTGTCATCATTCTGTCTTATCATAGTCGATGGTATTCTTGTGTTATGTTGTTGTTTTGTTTCTAGATTACATCCAACAAACTAAAGGTTGTGCATTAGTAAATAATCATAGCACAAGGAGTTCCCGGTGAATGATTATCATAGTTCCGGATTGGTGATGACAGGACCAATTGCCTTGACCGACACCCTTCAATAGGAATATCATCAGCAGGTGGCTCAACATATCTGTAGTGTCTCCACTGCCATTGTAAAGTGCAGAATACTATTAGATCTTACCTAGAGTGTAACTCTGTTGTTGGAATTTCTGGATCAATTAATTTGCATGCTACCTCTGTAGTTTGATAGGGAGATACTAAAATAATTCCCTGAGAGAGAAGAAAATTATGAGCTTCATAAGACATCTCATTATCATTTCTTTTGAGTGATTCCTAATAATTCTGACAGGTAGCAGTATTCTAGATGCATTCAAAAAATTCATGTGACACCTGATTAATATTCACCTTCTTTGATTGATTTAGTTCTTTGCTGGAAAAGTCAGCAAGAGAATTCTCTTTTCGTTTAATGTGTTTGACTGCAATGCTGAAATTGTCAAACTACATACCCCAACGATGTAGCCTATTGAATGTAGTCTTATTAGCAGGGTCAGCATTTCTCAATCTAGCCTTAAAATATTTCAAGTCAGAATGAAGAATGAAATTTTCATTCTAGATAAAAAATGAGAAAGCTTTGATGGCTTTATTAGCGGCTAGAATCTATTTGTGAGTAGAATAGTATTTTAATCCAGAACCTTGGAAGGAACTAGATGCATACCTGTAAATCTTCTCTTTACCAGTGTCTATTTTTTCTTTTAGGACAGCTCCCCAATAATGCTCACTAGCATCTGTTTCAATTATTTATAATCCTTGACCAGGAAAGGCCATAGCAAGAAGGTTCAATACCTATTTGTTGATTCTTATAACAGCCTGAGTGATCTCATCAGACCAAGCAAGGGCATTCTTTTTCAATCTTCTGTTGAGAAGAATTCTGCCAGTAGTTATATCTTTGTAAAAATTTGCAACGTAATTTACACATCCCAGAAATCTTTGCAGTTTATATTTTTCTATTATTTGATCTGGGAATTCTTGAATTCTAGACACTATGTGACCTTGCATTTCTATAGATCCATCTTTGATTTTAATTCCTAGGGAATCCATTTCATCCTTGAAAATCTCCATCTTAGTAGGAGACAGACATAAACCATTTTGATAAACTGTCTCATTAAACTTTTCAAGATGATCTGTGTTCTTTTGGTGATTTGGAAAATATTAGTATATCATCATTATATACTATCAAGAAATCAGATAACTCACCAAAAATTGAATCCATTTTCTTCTGGAAGATGGAAGGTGTAGTTTTCAAACCAAAAGGAAGGACTTTCCATTCATAATGTCCTCCTGGTACTACAAATGTGGTCTTGAATGTGTCTTCAGGCTTTAGAAAAATATACCAAAAACCACTTTTTAAATCAAATTTACTATATACCTTAGAACCTTTGATTCTTACTAACAGATCATCTTTGGTAGGGATTGGATGCTGAACAGAAGTAACAAATTTGTTTAAAGGCTTATAATCCACAACAAGCCTTTTCTTCTGTCTAATCTGCTCACTTCTTTTATTGACATAAAATGCAACACAAGCCCAAGGAGAGTTAGATTCTTTTATAAATCCTCCTTGAAGTAATTTCTTTATCTCTTCTTGGCATTCTTTTCTTTCAGAGGGGATCATTCCTCTATGATGATCTTTGAACTTTGGAATGAATTCATTCCGTTTGTTGTCTTTCACATGCCACAAATCAAGTGAACAAACATGCTTTCTTCTAGCAATGAACGCATGAGGATTATCAGAACAAATATTCTTTTTAATCTTTGTTATAATATCATCTATATTACTCTTACACAGAGCAATTGACTTGTGAATCCATTCATGGTTAGATTCTTTCTTGGACTTTGGTAGAGGGATGATAGTTTTGAATGTGTACTTTCTTGGGATCTGGACATCTAGGTTAAATAAAGATATAAAATATCTATTAAGACTAAACATACCACATTCCTGTAAGGCATTAACTCCTATTCAATAGTCATATGAGAGCATATCATGTTGATAGAACTGTAATGTTCTCTCATAACCTTCTATTCTAATAGGGACCATCTCTTGGTTAAGTTGTGTAAAAGAATATGAATAAGTTACCATATATTATTACCATGTCTAAGAAATTTAGGGCTTCGATGTACACAAAATCTTATTATTAGAGAAATAAAAATAAAAAATTTGAAAACAATAATATTCTTTTCATTTTATCTGGCATTATTATCAAACAATTATTATTATTTTCATATTTATGTACTCTATATGTGTTGAAATTTATTTATTTTTAGTAGAATTGATTACATTTTGGTAGTTTTATCTAACGGGTATTATGTATATTGTGTTATGGTTTCAAAATAGTACATTTTTTATTTCTATATAATAGGTATTACGAATATGCAATTTGATTTTATGGTTGGGGTTTATAAACATTTTTATTTGTGGATATTTTAGTTTCCATTTTACTTACAACAATATTTTTCATATTTTTTTTTATTGCATTCTAAACTAATAAATAAGTGATAGGTATTAATTTAAGGTATATATGTTTTTCTAGGAATAAGTGTATAATTAGATCTCCTACATTGATTTATAGAATTAAAAATTAGGATTTGTAAGAATTGACATCTAACAAGAAGAGATGTTATTAGGTTTGGATAGATCACTTAGTTGGTTTATAATACTTCTAAAAGTGTCGTGAACTTATCTGTAGAATTTTTTTATCTTAGAAACAACATATAGTTGTTAGGAAATAAGAGATAAAATATGCGGAATAATCTCTTATAGAATCACAATAGTAGAAACTAATATGCAGAAAATATTACAGATCTCAAATAAATATGCAGAATAAATAACACAACATAGAGAGACAATATTTAACGTGGTTCACCCAATTTTGGCTACGTCCACCAAGAATCACTTGCTCATATTTTATTACAAGCCTTCGCTCTGTCAATACAATACCCAGATCTGTTTTGAGCTATGCTCAACAAACTCTACAGAATTCACACTTGAATTCAAAACACATTTTTAATACATTTGCTTGTCTATCTATCATATGCATAACACCATATAAATAGACAACAGCTTAAGAAGTTTTACAAAACCGTGGGTATCAAAACAATGGGGAAAAACAAAACTGTCCCATAAACCTATGGGTAACGGAAGAGGCGGTTTTACAAAACAATGGGTAACGGAAGAGGCGGTTTTACAAAACAATGGGTACCGAAAAAACATGGGCCCAAAAATAGCCCATAACGGTTACCCATTACCCATGGGTTAATAAACCACCCATGAAAATTTTCTTCGGGGGCTTCACCCCCCCGAATCCCCCCTGACCCGCTCACCGGCGAGTGGGACCGCCGTAAAAATACCTGAGTGTAACACATAGAAGGTGTACCACACTCTAACATGAAAATAGGCTCCACAAACATAACAATCTCCCACTTCGAGACTGATTTCCATTCTGAGCAAGCTTCTCAACCCTTCACTGTCATCCGCGAAGGCCAACCAAAGCTGAACATAGCTTTAGTTTATCCCTTGTGACCACCTTGGTCATCATGTCTGCAGGATTCTGACTGGTATGAATCTGAACTCCAACTTCAACTTATCTTCCTCCAAAGCTGTCCTGATGAAGTGATATATCAAACTGTATATGCTTCGTCCTGGAGTGGAAAGAAGAGTTCTTAGCTAGGTGTATAACACTCTGACTATCACTATGCAGCTTACATTCCTCCTACTTATGCCCCAACTCCTCAAGCAATTTTTGTAACCAAATCATCTCTTTGCTTGCCTCTGTGGCAGCAACATACTCATCCTCCGTGGTTGACAAAGCCACCAACTTCTGTAGTCGTGAAATCTAGCTCACTGCTGTCCCACCTACAGTGTAAATATAACCTGTCGTGCTCCTCCTGTTGTCTACATCTCCAGCCATGTCTAAATCTACATAACCACGTAAAGTGGTGTCTGATCCACTGTAGCACAAAACTATCCCCATGGTCCCTCTCAAATACTGAAGGATCCACTTTACTGCTTGCCAATGCTCTTTACCTGGATCACTCATAAATCTACTCACAGCTCCCACTGCATGGGCAATATCAGGCCTAGTGCACACCATAGCATACATCAAACTACCAACTGCTGATGAGTAAGGTACCTTGGACATCTGGTTTCTTTCCTGCTTCTGTCATGGGACACTACTCCTTTGATAACTTGAAATGGCCTGCCAAAGGAGTCCCAACCAGTTTAGCATCCTGTATGTTAAACCTGTCCAATACCTTCTTAATGTACTCTTCCTGAGATAAATTCAACTTCCTTTCCTTCCTATCCCGAGTTATCCTCATACCAAGGATTTGTCTGGCTGCCCCCAAATCCTTCATATCAAAGGATTCACTTAGCTGTTTCTTGAGTACTTTTATTTCCTGCATGTTTTTACCTGCAACCAACATGTCATCAACATACAAACATAGGATAATATAACTTCCATCCTCAATTTTTTTTTTGTACACATGCAATGGTCAGAGTGACATCTAATAGAACATTGCTCCATCATGAAGCTATCAAACTTCTTATACCATTGACGTGGAGCTTGTTTCAAGCCATACAAGCTCTTCTTTAGTTTACACACCATCTCCTCTTTACCTTTGACCTCATAGACCTTTGGTTGCTGCATATATAGTTCCTCCTCCAAATCACCATGGAGAAATGCAGTCTTTACATCTAACTGTTCTAAGTGCAAGTCTTTTGCTGCCACTATTCAAAGAACAGTTATAATAGAAGTCATTTTTACTATAGGAGAAAATATCTCATCAAAATCTATACCTTGTTTCTGTGCAAACCCCTTGACCACCAACCAAGCCTTATATCTTTTCTTTCCTCCTTCTTCGTCTTTAACTCTGTACACCCACTTGTTCTGCAATGCTCTTTTGCCTTCTGGTAGGTTCACCAAATCCCAAGTTTGGTTCTCCATGAGAGACTTATGCTCCTCATCCATGGCTTGCTCCCACTTCTTACTGGCATCTACCTGCGTTGCTTCATCAAAGATCTCTGGCTCTCCACTATTAGTGAGTAATAAATAATAAAGAGAAGGAGGAAAACGTTTAGGTTCTTTTCTTATCCTAGAAGACCTCCTCACTGTAGGATTTTGGGGTTCCTATTGAGTAGGTTCGTGAACTGATTCATGGGTCACTTTCCCATACAGAAGATCCTCTACCACTGCATATTCTTTCTTGGATTCTTCCCTATTTTCCTGCAACTGTTACTTATACATGACTTTCTCATTAAAGACCACATCCCTAGACCGAATGATTTTCTTGTCCTTAATACTCCAACATTTAAACCCAAAGTCATCACCACCATAACCAATGAAAGTACATTTTTCTGATTTAGCCTCTAGCTTGGTCCTATCATCCTTGTCTATATGAACAAACACTTCACATCCAAAGACTCTAAGAAATGAATAATCAACTTTCTTACAATACCATGCCTCCTCAGGTATGCCTCCATCCAAGGCACTTGAGGGTCCTCTGTTTATCAAGTACACAGTTGTGCTCACCGCTTCTTCCCAAAAAGAAAGAGGCAGTCCTGCATGTAGCCTCATGCTCCTAGCATGTTCCATTATTGTTTTGTTCATCCTTTCTGATACCTCATTCTGCTGCGGAGTTCCTGGAACCGTCTTTTTCCTACGGATTCCATTCTTAGAATAGTAATCATTAAATTCATTTTTGCAATACTCCCCTCCATTATCTGACCGGAGACATTTTAGCTTAAGACCTATTTCATTCTCTACCAATGCTTTCCATTTAACAAAAGTGTCAAATACATCAGATTTGTGTCTAATACAATAAATCCAAACTTTCCTTGTTGCATCATCAATAAAAGTAACATAATAACTTGAACTACCAAGAGATGATACCTGAGCTGGCCCCCACACATCAGAATGTACCAGCTCTAACTTACTCTCTTTCTTCGTAGGTCCAACCTTGAGAAACCTTACTCGCTTCTATTTCCCATATATGCAGTTTTCACAGAAATCCAAACCTGTTTTTGTATATCTAGGCAAATTCTTCTTTATGATGTTCATGCCCTTATGGCTCATATGACCGAGCCTATAGTGCCATAATGTTATATCTGCATCTGAAGCCACAAGATTAGATTCATTAGTACTATCAGTGGTTAAATACAAGGTTCCAACCTTCTTACCTCTTGCCACCACAAGAGCACCCTTGGTAACCTTCCAAGAGTCTACAGTAAATATCACAGTACAACCATCACTTCCCAACTGCCCTGCCGATATCAAATTTTGTCTTAATGTAGGCACATTTCTAACATCCTTCAATAGCCAAGTATTCGCATTCTGCATCTTAACCTGAACAAAACCTTTTCCAACTATGCTGCAAGGCTCATCATCACCAAGAAAAACATGCCCAAAATCTCCTTGAACATAATCAACAAAATAATTCCTATGTGGAGAAGCATGGAAAGAAGCCCCTGAATCTAAAACCCAAGATTCAGTAATATTGTGCAAAGAAAGAATCAAAGCATCCTGACATACATTACCCGTTGCCACATTTGCCTCCTTGTTTTCTTCTTGTTGTTTCTTCTTATCCCGAAGCTCCCAACAGTCCTTCTTTGCATGCCCAGGCTTTCTATAATTCCAGCATACAATCTTGTTCTTGGATTTTGACCTTGCCCAATCTTTTGATTTTCCACGGTTTCCTCTATTCTTCTGTCTCCCTCTAGTTTCCACTTTCAAAGCATTCCCTGAAGTAGAAGATTCCCTAGAGCTTTTTCTTCACATTTCCTCGCTTAGAATCACCCCTACAAAATCCTCAAACTTCAACTTCAAGTTAGCTGGAACCGAGTTACTTACCGCCATTGCCAGGCTATTCCAACTCTAAGGTAAAGAGCATAGAATTAATAAATCCCTAACTTCTTCATCAAATTCTATTGTAACCGAAGCTAGCATATTCACTACCGTAATGAAATCATTTAAATGATCTTCTACTGAACTATTCTCAGACATCTTCATATTAAACAACTTTTTCATTAAAAATATCTTATTAGAGGCAGAGGGTTTTTCATACAACTTCCCTAATGCATCCATTAGATCTTTTGTAGTTTTTTCCTTTGAAACATTAAATAATACCGAATATGCAAGACTCAGCTGGATCGTTCCAAGTGCCTTCCGATCCAACAAATCCCATTCCGCATCTATCATACTCGAGGGTTTGTTCACCTTCTCAGACAACGGAGTATAAAGATCCTTTTGATAAAGGTAATCTTCCATCTGCATCTTCCAAAGACTAAAATTTTGCCCGTTGAATTTATCAACCCTAGATCTTCCATCATCTTCCATAGCTCCCACTCAAGATAAAACTTTCCCTATGATTCAACACTTTAGCAAACCAAACCAGGCTCTGATACCAATTGTTAGAGAATAAGAGATAAAATATGCGGAATAATCTCTTACAGAATCGCAACAGTAGAAATTAATATGCAGAAAATATTACAAATCTCAAATAAAAGTGTAGAATAAATAACACAACACAGAGAGACAATATTTAATGTTGTTCACCCAATTTGGGCTACGTCCACTAAGAATCACTTACTCAGATTTTATTACAAGCCTTCACTCTCTCAATACAATACCCAGATCCGTTTGGAGCTATGCTCAACAAACTCTACAGAATTCACACTCGAATTCAAAACACATCTGTAATACATTTTCTTGTCTATCTATCATTGCATAACACCATATAAATAGACAACAACTTAAGCAGTTTTACAAAACCATGGGTATCAAAACAATGGGGAAAAACAAAACTGTCCCATAAACCTATGGGTAACGGAAGAGGCGGTTTTACAAAACAATGGGTACCGAAAAAACATGGGCCCAAAAACAGCCCATAACGGTTACCCATTACCCATGGGTTAATAAACCACCCATGAAAATTTTCTTTGGGGGCTTCGCCCCCGAACCCCCCTGACCCACTCACCGGTGAGCGGGACTGCCGTAAAAATACCCGAGTGTAACACATAGAAGGTGTACCACACTCTAACATGAAAATAGGCTCCACAAACGTAACAATAGTTTGTCATTGTTGATTTTTGTGCATAAAATCAAACCATCAAACATAGCCTATATCATCTGGTATTTCCAAATATAGCCAATAGTTTTATAAATGTTTCTCATGCACCTTTAACAATTTTTATAGTATTTATTCGACTTCATCATCATAGGATTTTGCAGGTATGTTTAGATTTCATATAATACTTGAATCTACACTAAGATTTCTAAAATCCTAACCTCCTACAACCATGCTCAAGAAAATATTGGATTAATAAAGGTAAGTTACTTGAGTTGGAATATTTGAAGAGTGGTTAACCCCCACAAACTCTGATTGGGAATTGTAATACATTGTAAATTCCATGTAGTTATTCTAGTGTGGTGTGCATTTTTTTACAGAAACTATTTCCATTGTCCTATGTGTTTACCTCATGACTCATCTTTGATAGTGATCTAACAAGTAGAATATTATCGTAATAGGTACCCAAGTGTACTTATATCATATGCTTAAAAATCCATAATTTCCCCCTTATAATGTGTTGATGTGGTACGCAAAATATTTCCACCCTAAGAAGAACCCTAAGTGGAATGCTAAATCTAGTGGCTGAAGATTGATCCATGGTGATTGAAAGGAGCACTGAATAATCAAGGAGATGGAAAGGATATAGATAAATTACAAAATGGAAATGACATTGAAGTTGGCATTAGGGCTCGCCAATACCCTTATTAGGATGATGGAGGAGGAAAATATTCTAGGGATGAGTACAAAATTTTTCTTTATCAGATATGAAGGACATGACATGTTATAGGGGAAACAGAAAAACACTAGAGGTGGTATTTTTTGTAGAGATGGTGGTGAGGGTTGGGAGGCAGGGAATGGCTCAGGCGGTGGAAGGTTTTCATTATCCCATGTAATGTACCTTTATCATGTTTGATTGCATGATGCATCGTAATCATTTGAGACCAATGAATGCTTCTTTTCTATATTGGCCGGGGTTTAATAATATTAACTCCATGCCAATCAATCCTTTAGAGAGGTGGTTCAGGAGGAAAATATTTTCCTTAATTATTACAAGGGAGAATATAGTTTCCTTGATTTTTGTAAAAATGGAGGTTGACCAAGGTTAGAAAAGAAATATAATGCCATGAAAACTCATCATTTTGGCCCCATGTAAATCATGTGCATGTTAAAAATCTTATGATTATTATTAAATAATTATAATTTAATTGTCAGGGTTGACTTATGCATTTGAGAGCTAGAATTGGGTTTGTCTCCAACTAGTCCCTAACTAAAACTGCAAACTCCAAGTTGAAGTGTTCCATTGAGAGAGAGATAGTTGAGTCACTCTTGAGATTTAGGAGTAAACCAAGGTTAACTTAGGATATCTCGAACAAACTAAAGTGTTGAGTAGTTATGTATCCACAACTTTCTTCTTGTTTTTCCCTTCTCTATTCTATACGTACCCATGATTTTTCAGCATTAGGGGAGACTTAGATTTTATCATGCCAATGTTATGCAAAATTTTGTACTCCAAAACCTATTTGATGCAATAGAATACTGAATTCCTACTTTTGCAAAATGAATTCAAGTCTATTATATGAGTTCATTGGTATGCTTAAGTGAATGTCTTATTTACTTTACATGTTTATGAATCTCATCACCTCTATTAAGATTTTTTTAAGCTTTCACAAGTAATTTTAAGAGCAGATATAGTTTTTTTATTAGCTTGGAAGAGGAAAGACCTCAAATCTTCCCTCCCATGATTGATTAATAGTTGTTCATGCCTTTTGTGATATTCTTGTGTGAAGGTCAATCAACGGAAAAATTAATTGATATTTGCAGGTCTTGAAGGGTCTAATAGTGTGTTTTGTACAATCATTAGTGTGTAATGCCCACTCCTCTTCGACGATTATTTTACTATGAATTTTATTATTGTTGATTGACACATGGAATTATTGTTATATCTTGGATAGCTTATATATAGAAACGATGGACATTATGATTGGTATGGTGTTCTGACGAGTATATTTGGATTATTGAACTAAGCCTTTGAAGTTTTAGATATTAAGAGTTGTTAATGATCTGAGGATATTAGGGACCATTAATATGTTGTTAAAAGAATCCAGTTGATATGATTTATAATAGACCTATGGAATTCAATAGTTATTGTAAAAATGTGAATGGTTATAGCTCGTCAATGTTGATGGATAGGGAAGAATTGTATTTGTAAATAATTAATAAGTGAAGTATGTTTTTTATTATTTGATGTATTGATTTGATAGATGATCGAGCTAGTATTTTGATCTCATTGTTGTTGATGAAATGGTAGAATTGAAATTTGTTGAAATTGTAAACAATTGATGGTATTTTTAGATTCTGATTCTAATTAAGTTTTGTTATGTGATAATGTGAATTGATATGTATATATATGCATTTTATTGTTTTGATGTTATGTATATGGTCATAACGTCAAAGAGGTTTTATTTTTACTTTTGCAAGAAATTATATCACAACAAGAAAAAGGGGATAGGATACCAATAATGAAATAATATTGGCAATTGGCAACAAGGTCATGTTGACAACACACGTTTTTTCTTATGATTTTTATGTTATCGATAAATTTGGTAGGGCGTCGCCATTGGGGGGAGTGACTTCAAATGTGACCTTGGGTAAATTTTTGGTTTTCCTTTTTCATATTTTTTTTGAGTATGTTGTTTTGTTATTGTAATGTGTTTCATATTATTATTGTTGATTAATTTGCTCTTATTTAAGTTGACTAGCCATGTTAACTAAAGTAATTTGGGATGTGATCAAAGAGGCATTAAATTTTAGTATATTTTCCTTGTTGTATTATATATTTGAAAGGGATTTTAGCAATTTGGATGTTGTGCACTCAACCCATCCCTCAAATCCCGAAATTTGACTTTAGAGCTGTTTTTACAGGCTTGTGGGAAAAGTAAAGCATGTCCCACATATCTTAAATTCACGTACCAACTATACCTATGGGGTAAGGGGTAAAAATTAGACCCCATTATGTGTTTGGGAAGGTAATAGGTGAAATTATTGCAATTTCTTGCATGATATTTTATTTTTTTGCCTTAGAAGTATGGTTAATGGTTTGTGTGTGGAACAAGAACTTTTCATATTCTCACCCACCAATTTATGAGCTTTAATCTTGGTATCAAACCATGTGATGTGGACTGGAGCGGACATGTTGTGGCATCCTATATGGAGCCACATCACCAATATCTCCTCACTTTCTATATATGTATGTTGTTTTGTTGTTTTTGGGGTTAGATGTTTTTATTTCACTCTTGCACTTTTGGAGGAGCTTGTTTTTGGAGTTATTGTTGGAAGCTTGGGAGATTGTTTTGGGCTTGTTTTGGACTTGGAAAAAATTTTAGATTATGATTTTAGATTGGATATTTATGTCAGTGGAAAGGTAGGGACTTAAACAATGCATTTTTATTTTAATTTTGGATTTGGGGATAGTATGGCTTTAAGGTTGTGTAGGAGAAAGAAAATGGGGATCTATTAAGGAAGGGATAAGATTTTTGTTATGCATTTGGAGGGATTTTGGGCTGGGTTTCCCACCATTTGATAATAAGAAATATTTCATATTTATATTTATATGTTTATTTGAGGGAGAGATAAGAGATTGAGGGAGGGATAAGATTTTGGTTATGGTTGAGTGGATGAATTATTTGAGGATTTTTAGGTGGGGACTAAAACCATTAAGAAGCATAAGTGTTTCCCCATATTTATTTTCTCCCTTGGCTTAGATATTAAGATTTTGTGCTTGGGAAAATTGTTTGTTTGTTTCCATTATTGTATTGTGATTGTTGTGTTGAAAGTTTTGTGTGAGTGTTTATTGTTGTAGCCTTGTAAAAGTTTCCATACTTGCTTGATACCTCTTATTTCTTGATTGTTTGGGCTCATGGACCAATGAGGAGGATGGATTCTCCTTCTCATTGGATTATAGGTTGGGTGGATATCATTGCCTACTCCCCTTTTCTTGTTGTTGTGTTTGAATATTGAAGAAATGAAGGAGATCTAGTTGTCATCTTGGAAAGTGTTTTATTGAAGAAGATCAAAGAAAGAGATAGTTATTTTTTAAATTTAGCCATGTTGTTTCCACTTATATGGAAGGCTTGTATACTCTTATATTTGAAAAGAGATTCTTATAAATTATATCATCAAGTTATGTTGTATTGGAAAAAATTTAAAGAAGAACTCTTGAAATTTTTATATATTGAATATGTATTTCCTTCAAATCTGGAAATGAAATTGAAGAAAATTTTGTTTCCATATTGCAAAATAGTGGTGTTTGTATTAGAAAATATGTATGGAAATTATACATGTTCTTGTATGTTTAAATGGTTATCATTCTTGTTGTGATAGGGATAGGAAAATGTATTGAGTAACTGGTAAAAATCCTTTCTCTATTTTATAATTAAATGCAATGTAGTTGAAAGGGAAATCTCGTATTCAAATTTCATACGCTGTTATAAAGGAAAAGCTACTCATTCAGTGCATTTAACCAAAAAGTAGACTTTTGCACTTATGGATTTTGTTATATTAAATAGTAGCTTAGAAATCAGATTGGATATATATATATATATATATATATATATATATATATATATATATATATATATATATATATATGTGTATGTATATGTATGTATTTATGTATGTATGTATGTATATCCTCATAAATAAAACAAATTGGGGTTTCCCCAAATGAAGAACTCAAGAAATTTCAATAACTAAATACCCAAAATAGGATTCATGGTGGAATCTCTAAAATAAAAAAAATAGATAACTTTGCAATAGAAAACCCATGAATAAACTAAACTAAATACGAAATGGAATAGAGGAAGTATCCTCCCATTTGAAAAACTTGTACCCAAACAAAATTTCTCCATGGTCTTCTTCTTACTTCCATGGATTAGACTCCATATATATATATATATATATAATCCTCATAGATAAACGAAATTGGGGTTTCCCCAAATGAGAAACATAAAAAATGTGAATAACTAAATCCCCAAAACCAAATTCATGGTGGAATATCTATGATAAAATAAATAGATAACCTTGCAATAGAAAACCCATGAATAAACTAAACTTAATAAGAAATGGAATGGAGGAAGTCTCCTCCCATTTGCAAAAATTTTACCCAAACTAAATTTCTCCATGGTCTCCCTCTTGCTTCCATGGCTTCCACTCCTCCAACCTCCAAATAAAAAATTGAACAAATGAACTAGTTTAGGGTAAGGAAAGAATAAGAAGACCTTATAAAGATAGTTAGGGTTATTTTGTGACAAACTAAATCTAAGGGTTCATATAAATTTAATGTAATGGTTGAGTATTAACCCTAAACATCTCAAGTTGTGGCATTTTATGGGAATGGGTAATTTCAATTAATTATGGGTATTAGATGAATGTGGCCACTTAATGGTATAGAGTAAGTTGAGACTCCTTGCCTTGCATTATTAAATATATAAATGACATTGGAATTATAAGGGTTCATAACATAATATTTTGTAAAGTGAAAATTAGATAATAATTTATAAGGATTAATTAACTGGAATTTAAAACATATAGTCAAATACCTATATGATAGAAGTGGACATTATAGTTAATTATCTTAGGAAATATTATCCCTTAATGAATGTAAGTGATATTTTAAATGAGGAAAATTAAAAAGATTAGTCTAGTCAACATTTGTAAATGAGACTTAAATAGTACCCTAGAAGAGGATTTAAATCCAAAATGAAATTGGTATAAATTAATAATATCTAATTACTTATTTAATTTAGACATCTTTATAGATATGTGGAATTTATCAATCGAGAAATATTTAAGAGTAGTTGATGGTTATCTTGTTGCAACAATTTTAAACAAAAAAAATTATTTTGAAATTCTCCTAATTAATTATTGAGGTTGATCTTTGGTTTTTTTCATTGAAAATGTGGGTGTTTTATCATGTATTAAACATTGGTGTATGAAAATATTTTACATTCTTTTTATGTGTTTATGTTAGTTTTATCCTTTATCCGAAATAATAAAATAATTTAAGTGATTGATCCAGGGAACCAACACTCTCTAGAGGTGATTTTCAACTTTACTCACTCACACTTTGAGAAGATCCCACTGTATTAGGTGAAGAGAAGTATTACTTTCACTTCTTCAACTCACGATGTTCTTCATATTTGATAGTATATACCTTTCAAAGCTTGATTTATTTAGAAAAATTTGGAGTGATAATTAGGCCTTTGAATTGTATTTTTCAGGTAATATCATATGCAAAACACGAGGTCATCTGAAATTTCTTATAACAAGTAGCTGGAACAACTGACGATGAATGTTTTTGCTTATGATTTATCCCTAATCTACCACCTGGTTCCCCTAAGTGGAATTGAGGATGAAGTGGGCCATCCATTCTTGTAAATCCTTCCTATTCTCTTCACTCATCACCCTACTAAACAAGATGATAACGTATGAGTAGCCCTCATGTAAGTCTCTGCTTGAAAAGGATTTTATCATATGAGAGGTTTTCCTTCCTTTTTTTAACTTTGACTTGAGTTTTATTCCCTGGTGTATATGTTAAAAATATTATTTTTGAAGATGTGAGAAAACAAATAGATTTCTTCCCTACTATAATCTTTTCAATAGATACCTCAGGTAAAAAAATCGGTTGAAAAGAAGAGAGATGTTATACCTGTACTTACGTACAAGATTACACAACTCCTCCATTGATGTGATATATTTTCTCTTGGATTCCTTTTTTCGTTTCTTTATATTTATCAATTCATTTGAGAAACATCTCCCATTTGATTTTTCTTTGATTTTATTGATGAAGATGAATGATTGAATGATGAATGATGATAGAGTGATGATATGATGGATTGATTGGATGAATGATAGAGTAGATTTTTTCTATGGACTTTCAAGTTTATACTCTCATGGAGGATGAGAGTTTAATTTATAGTTTGTGGGTTGAGGATTCAATAGCTTGGATTAAACCAAGACGGATTTGGATCAAATGTGGAGGATTCACGTGAGGATGGAAAGATATATAATTGGATAATTTCATAATTTAGAAGAATGCCCAATTGAATTACAAATTCAATGGAGGGAGGGATATTTATTTGAATTTTAAAATATGAAAGATGGAGTTTTAGAGAGGCTTCTAGAAATAGAAGTTCTGTAGGCTTAGAGGTGATGAGATGATTAGCATTAGAATTATATTAGGTTAAATAAATGTGATTAGGAGGGAGATTACATGGAAAGGCTAGGTGTAGGGACATGAAAGGTAGGTGGTAGGTGAGATGTAGGAATATTAAATTCCTATAAAATGTTAATGAATGATTAAAATAAGATAATAGGATATAATAAGTAATTAAAGTGATTAATGATAATGGGATATAATAATTTAAAATGATTAATGATGGAATGAAAAGTAATGATAAAAGGGATAAATAAGATAAAATTGATTAACAATAATAATTAATCTTGCTATCAATTAAATTATTATATAGATGACATTAGGATATTTGCAGGATAAATTAATCATGATGAAACATGTCGACATTTTAGATGTCTGCATTTCCCCTCTCTTTGAATGGTTATTGTATAGAAATGAACATTTAAAGAAAAATAATAAAAGATGATGGGATGGTGATATGATTCCAATTGAGGGGTTAGGAAGGGAGGAACAATCTTGGTAACCACTCCAAAACAGTGGGGAAGAGTTAGTAGATGAGAGGGGATGATATCTTGAGAAGATTTGGGGATTCAGAGGATTGGGATTAGAAGATTAGAGATTTAGAGTATTAGGATTAGAGGATTTGAAGATTATAGGATGCCCTAGTGAATTATGCAAGATGAGCGTGAAGATTTAGGATTTTTCTATGAGAGGATGCCCTAATCAAGGGGTTGGGTTTTGGGTATTTCAGATAATAAGATGCCCCTCTCAAAGGGTTAGGATTTAATATTTTGGATTTATATTTGAGGCTGCTAGATTTGATGATGTGGGAGTTGAGGATGTTAAATTTGAGGATTGATTGGATAGGAATATAGGATATAGGATGTTGGTTTTGAGGGATTAGAAGATAGGGGATTTTTGGATGAGGGATTAAGGATTGATTTTTTGTGTTGTATTGGTGAGGATACAAGTGAGACGATAATTAATGAAATAATGAGAAATATTTTTCGAGTTTTATTGGTGCAAGGATTTTATAGAATGCCCCATCTAACGGGTGAGAATTTTAGATGCTGTATGTGATATGATAAGATTGGGATGTTGATATTGATTGATTGATAAAGGATTGACTGGATAGGAGGATGAGTAGGTTATATAGTTAGTGAGATGATGATGAGGACTATATGTGGGTGATTATAAGGATAAAATATGCTGATAGAAGGGGGTATACTACCATAAAGTGTTCACTGTTATCATCATTAGAAATGTTATGGATGTGGCATATAGAAAAATGCATGAAGGTATAAAGACCACGACGATGAAATTGTCAAATGCCATTTTCTTCATATCATTGGAAAGATTAATAAAGATGGTCCTCATGTCATAAGATCATGTAAAAGAAAAAAAGGCCTCATATCATTATCCGAAATGTAAATGCATACAAGAAAGAAAACAAACAAAAACACACATTGGTTTTTTGTATTTTTATTGTTTTGTGAGTGTTTTAATTTTTGGATGTATAGATTTTTAAATTTTTGATGTTCAATTTTTAAATTTTGCATTTAGGATGTTTATATTTTTTAATGTAGTGATTTTAGATGTTTTGATTTTGGGGACGATAAATTATTTGGATGTTGGATGTGGGATTGGGGGGAATGGTTGAGGATAGGTAAGAATAAAGGATTCAAGATGGGATAGCTAATTGGGGGTGGGAAGGGATGTAATGTAGGATGTGACTCTGTCCTCTAAGTCCCAAAGAATGTTTGGGTAGGGTTAAAGGGAATGATTTAAGGAAATTGGATAGCTTGGATAGGATAGAGATGGTGTAGACACCTAGAATTTGGCCAAGTAATGTTAATATTTGAATTGCACTAACTATCCTCTTTCCCATAAATTGATGAGAGTTCATCGATTAACCACCATAATCTCTCTATCATCGTAAATTAATTGCATTTCACTAATTCATTATCCCTCCTATCATTTAGGATTCTGATTAATGACATTTTGTTAATTAACATCAACTTCCACCTAGGTAAATTAATTACTCTAAAATAATTAAATCATCATTTATTGAACCATTTCTCTCTTAAAATTTCTAGAATGATACTAGAATTCTTCTAAATCCTCTATAGGCATACCCATTTCTATTAATTAATCTACTTTGATTAATTAATCCTCCCTTTAAACTTCCACAAAGTGCACATACTTTATTAAACATACATGACCTTTTTATTTACTATTTGGGGTTTATCCTACATTCATCAATTTTCTAGAATTTCCAGTTCATGCAAGCTATCGAATAAACCATTCCATTTACATTTCTTCTTACGCCTTATTTTCCTTAGGATAAACTATAGACATTTTGATCTTGAACCATTCTCCATTGAAGGAAATGACTTCTCCATCTTACATTCATTGTCTCAAATTTAGCAGCATGTGAAGATCTAAAAATTGCCTTGTAGACATGTTTTGGTGAGATTCCATCTTCAAACCTTAAGGAAATCATTCCCTTTTGATTTTTGAAGTGATTTAAATAGGTTCATTTGTTAGATTAGCAATCTAGAGAGTAAGACAGAGCTTATAATTTTGATTTGAGATTATTCATGCATTGAAGAAGTTGTTTCTCATAAGCTCTTATCTACATGGTTGTATAGTAGGTGATAAATTTGTTATTATTCATGAAAAATTCTATATATTCACAAATGGGTTGTTAGGATTAGATGAGATGTGGGATGAGAGATAGATAGGATGAAGGATGTGGCATAGGAATATATGTGTGATATGAAAGATGATAAGATATGCCCTTAGCTATAGCATATATGTTTTTAGGGATAGATGTGGTATGCCCTCAAGTGTAAAGTAAAGTGGCATATGTTGATGGATGTATGGGTATGATTTTCTCCCAGATGTAGGGTAGGATGGAAAGTGAGGGGTATTTAAAATAGATGATGCCCCTAGTATACATTAGTAAGCCTACCCCAAGTTATGATGATGAATGTTGAAAATGAACATGAGGAGGAATGAATTTAAAGGAAGGATCATCACCTTACCAAAGATGTTTGATCGAAGGTAAAAAGGATGTGCATGTTATGGATGAAAGAAAAATATCATTAGTGATGAACAAAATATGAGAAAAACAACACATATTGTAAGGAAAGAGTTGGACTAAAAAAAAATTGTGATCAAGTTCCAAACAATACCTAGCAACATGTGATCCTTATGTCTCTACAAGATCAAAGTGTATGTGATCATGACGGTTAATTACCACTAGAAGTGAATTTTTAATGGGTAGTAGGTAAAGACAAAATATCCAATGAATAGGGCATGATTATGTCAAATAGGTGGGTGGAGGATGAACGGAAGGCTAAGCCATGCATTAATCCATTGTCATCTAGGTGTCCATAGCCTCGATAAAGATACATTTGATTGATGTCAAAAATTTCCTCTATAGCAATCTAGGCATCCATAGTCCTAGAAGAGATGCTGGAAACACCCCTAGAGAGATTCTTTAGGTGGATTTTATTTCATATTTTAAATTTTGATATAATTTTTGCTTTTTGATATTTTATTTTTAAAAAATAAAGAGGATCCTCTCTTTTGAAACTTCTCAAGGGGTTAAGAATCACTAGTGGCTTGATGGGGGGATTGAAATGAGTGAAGATATGTCATTGGCTAGAGTGTTAAAAAAAATTCCCAAGGGTCTTCACCACAAGTTAGTTAAGCATGTTAAAGTGTGTGGATCTCTAGGAAGACAATGGTGCTTAAATGTTAGAGGTAATGATAGACCAGGGTCACACGGTTGTAGTAGGTGCTATTATCTTACAAAATGTGTGATTAAGTTGATTGAGTGTTCTAACTAATGGATTGGAAGAGGAAATAAATGGATGTGATGATAAGAATGGATAATATGGAAATGGTTTTTGGAGGATGGATGGAAGGAGGATGCGTGGGAAGGAACTAATATCTATGTGTAGGTGAAGAATTATGTGCTCAATATATTTTTAGGTGTTTTGTATTTATAGGGGTATTACATGATTTGTGAGTGGGTTGGGTGGCCGAGATTGTAGGATCAATAAAAGGAATGATATAAATGGGTTGTGATGGATTAGTGGGCGGTACGTTTGTATTATTGGGTTTATAACCTAAACTAAAATGACCTATATTTTTATGGAGGGAGATGGATTCACGAATTATTTATTCATGGATGCCTAAGCCTTTGCCTCGATGTTTCGTATCAATAAACATATTTTTGCCTATAGGATATGATGTGGATGAGGAGGAGGATTTCATGTTTTAATCATGATAGTAGGGGTTGAAATTATGTCATCTAATAAGAATTTAGACTTATCAAAGGATGAGAGGTGATATTTTTTTCAGTTTTTGGTTAGTGAGGGATGTCTATATATATGATGAGATTTGGATGGTTGACGATGTTGGGATGTTTGAAGATATTTGTATGGCTTACGATGTTTGGATGTACAATGTGATTTAGATGGTGGGAATTTTTTAGAGAGAGTGTTGGGATGGTAAGGTGGTGGATAAAGAGGCATAAGGATAATAATTCTTTGGTTAATGAGTTTTTTGACATATGAACTAAATTTCATAAAACGATATGTAAAATTTCATAAATATAATGGAACTTACAATAGTAATGTTATAGATACCAAGATGGTTTGGGAAGGTTTATATTGTGTGATTGGAATTGGGGATGGATGGTCATGTTGAAGGTTTTTAGGCGATCGAATATGTTGGTTAGTGATTCTCCTAAAGGAGAGAAGTAGGCTAGGTTAAATGGTTTTGGGGGAGTAAGAAGTAAAGGTGTGGGATTGGGTGGATTATGAGATGTTTTGGTGGATTTGGATTTATGAGTTGGATTATGTTTTTTTTGCCTTAGAAGATGAAGGGGATGTATTAGGCCTAGGAGCCGAAGTGGAGGCCAAAATTAGATTTGGTTTATTTTGGATTGGTTAGATTATGTGGTTTTGAGGTAGATGGTTTTGGCTTAGCAATAGATTATTTGGGATTAGTAGATTTATATAAAGGGGATGGGGTATATTTAGATGAATGGGATGGGTATGATATGGGGCCACATTAGATTTGGGTGATGTTTGGGATAAAGGAAATTTGGGAGATGTGTGTGTTGTGGCAACCACATTAGATTTGGTATATTTGGGAGGTGAAGTAGATGAAATTTTCATAGGAGCCTCATTATATTTTGTAGAATTGGGATTGTATTTTATAGGTTTATGAGGTTGTGACTTAGGAGTCACGTTAGATTTTTTAATATTGGGGGATGGTGGAGAGGAAATAGGATTATAGGATAGGATAATGTTAGGTGTAAGTGATGAAGGAGGTAAGATAGGATTAGGTGTGGATGAAGAGGATGAGGGTGGTATAGGAGACATATTATATAGTTTAGGATTGAGGGTAGAAGGGGATGAGGGTTTCTTAGGAGTCACAATGGATAAGATATATTTTATAGGATTCAGCATAGGTTATGGAAGGAATAACATAGGATTAGAGGCTAAAAGTGATGGTGGATTAAGGGATGTGGGAATATCTAGGTGAAAATACGTAGGATAAGATTGGGATGATGAAGATGAAGAGGATGGAGTACTGAGATGAGATGTGGGGGATGATGATTTTGGATGATTTTTTTAGGATTTTTAGGGATATGTGAATGGGACTTGATTATAAGTTTTATGATGACTAGATTTAGGAGTTTAAGTTTTGGATGGTATTGGATTATTTGTATGATTTTTTATGAAGGGAAGTTGTTGGCTATGATGATTGGCATGGGATTTGGATGTCGGGTTTTGGGATGGTGGCCTGGGTTTGAGAGTGGTGGCTATATAAGAAAGGACACAAAAGAGGTCATTGTCGTCTAGGTTAAAATTTGTGTGATGATAAAATTAATGCAATTAGCTTTTGGGGATAGTGGTTTATGTTATTTATGTCGAGGCGTGGATTGAGATGAATTAGGTTCCTCAAGGAAGAGGTCAATGGGGTGAATGGTATGGATCATAGAATGGGAAATGTGTGGATGGGATTGGTTAAACGAGGATTGAAGATCAAATATTTGTTATTTAAGTAGTTGGATTGTTTTTATGAGGTTGAGATCAATATGGGATGTTTGGTTTTGATGGAGGGGAGAGGTTTGGTTAACGTAGGATGTTAGGTTTGATATGTTTTTTTAATGTGTTACATGGTGTGTGGGACTTAATTTTAAATGAGAGATGGTTGAATTTTATGGGTGGGGAATGATGGGATAATTTGATTGATGGATTTAGAAAAGAGGTAGGGGTTTGGATGTTTGTTAAGAAAGGATGGAGATTGAGGATCAAAGGAAATGATTTGATATGGTGTGTGGATAATTATTTTTGGATTAAGCTTAATGGTGATGGGATTCGGATTTAGATTGTGTGATTAGGGATGGTTAATTATGATGATTTTAATTGGACACAAAAGAGGTCCTATTAGTCTAGATTAAAGTTTGTGTTATGATCAAAGTCAATGCAATTAGCTTGTGGGGATAATGGTTTATGTTATTTATGTCGAGGCGTGGATTGAGATGAATTAGGTTCCTCAAGGAAGAGGTCAGTGGGGTGAATGGTATGGATCATAGAATGGGAAATGTGTGGATGGGATTGGTTAATTGAGGATTGAAGATCAAATATTTGTTATTTAAGTAGTTGGATTGTTTTTATGAGGTTGAGATCAATATGGGATGGTTGGTTTTGATGGAGGGGAGAGGTTTGGTTAACGTAGAATGTTAGGTTTGATATGTTTTTTTATTGTGTTACATGGTGTGTGGGACTTAATTTTAAACGAGAGATGGTTGAATTTTATGGGTGGGGAATGATGGGATAATTTGATTGATGGATTTAGAAAAGAGGTAGGGGTTTGGATGTTTGTTAAGAAAGGATGGGGATTGAGGATCAAAAGAAATGATTTGATATGGTGTGTGGATAATTATTTTTGGATTAAGCTTAATGGTGATGGGATTCGGATTTAGATTGTGTGATTAGGGATGGTTAATTATGATGATTTTTAATTGGACACAAAAGAGGTCCTATTAGTCTAGATTAAAGTTTGTGTTATGATCAAAGTCAATGTAATTAGCTTGTGGGGATAATGGTTTATGTTATTTATGTCGAGGCCTGGATTGAGATGAATTAGGTTCCTCAAGGAAGAGGTCAATGGGGTGAATGGTATGGATCATATAATGGGAAATGTGTCAATGGGATTGGTTAATTGAGGATTGAAGATCAAATATTTGTTATTTAAGTAGTTGGATTGTTTTTATGAGGTTGAGATCAATATGGGATGGTTGGTTTTGATGGAGGGGAGAGGTTTGGTTAACGTAGGATGTTAGGTTTGATATGTTTTTTTAATGTGTTACATGGTGTGTGGGACTTAATTTTAAACGAGAGATGGTTGAATTTTATGGGTGGGGAATGATGGGATAATTTGATTGATGGATTTAGAAAAGAGGTAGGGGTTTGGATGTTTGTTAAGAAAGGATGGGGATTGAGGATCAAAGGAAATGATTTGATATGGTGTGTGGATAATTATTTTTGGATTAAAGCTTAATGGTGATGGGATTCGGATTTGGATTGTGTGATTAGGGATGGTTAATTATGATGATTTTTAATTAGACACAAAAGAGGTCCTATTAGTCTAGATTAAAGTTTGTGTTATGATCAAAGTCAATGAAATTAGCTTATGGGGATAATGGTTTATGTTATTTATGTCAAGGCCTGGATTGAGATGAATTTGGTTCCTCAAGGAAGAGGTCAATGGGTTGAATGGTATGGATCATAGAATGGGAAATGTGTCGATGGGATTGGTTAATTGAGGATTGAAGATCAAATATTTGTTATTTACGTAGTTGGATTGTTTTTATGAGGTTGAGATCAATATGGGATGGTTGGTTTTGATGGAGGGGAGAGGTTTGGTTAATGTAGGATGTTAGGTTTGATATGTTTTTTAATGTGTTACATGGTGTGTGGGACTAAATTTTAAATGAGAGATGGTTGAATTTTATGGGTGGGGAATGATGGGATAATTTGATTGATGGATTTAGAAAAGAGGTAGGGGTTTGGATGTTTTTTAAGAAAGGATGGGAATTGAGTATCAAAGGAAATGATTTGATATGGTGTGTGGATAATTATTTTTGGATTAAGCTTAATGGTGATGGGATTCAGATTTGGATTGTGTGATTAGGGATGGTTAATTATGATGATTTTTAATTGGACACAAAAGAGGTCCTATTAGTCTAGATTAAAGTTTGTGTTATGATCAAAGTCAATGCAATTAGCTTGTGGGTTTAATGGTTTATGTTATTTATGTTGAGGTGTGGATTGAGATGACTTAGGTTCCTCAAGGAAGAGGTCAATGGGGTAAACAGTAGGGATCATAGAAAGGGGAAAGTGTGGATGAGATTTGTTGATTGAGGATAAAGGATCGAATATTTGTTAGTTAAGTAGTTGGATTGTTTTTATGTGGTTAGGATCAATATGGGATGGTTGGTTTTGATGGAGGGGAGAGGTTTGGTTAATGCAGGATGTTAGGTTTGATATGTGTTTTTTAATGTGTTGGATGTTGCATGAGACTTTATGGTCGAAGAGAGATGCTAGAATTTTATGGGTGGGGAATGATGGGATAATTTAATTGATGGATTTAGAAAAGAGGAAGGGGATTGGATGTATTTTAAGAAAGTATGGGGATTGAGGATCAAAGGAAATGATTTGATAGGGCGTGTTACTGATTATTTTTGGATTAGGATTGATGGTGATGGGATTAGGATTTGGATTGTGTGATTAAGGATGGTTAAATATGATGATTTTTAATTGGTTAAAATTTTAAAGCAATTAGATGATTAAAGGGTGTTCACAAGAAAGCAAAAAATATTCAACACACAATCTAACTAGTCAAGTGGGATTGCAATCAAACTATATCCCAATTTCAATAACACACACCAATGATGGTGTCACAATTGTTTCTACAACTATGTGTTAATGTGGGTTTCAACTAGTAATTGCTCTTGGGGAGTGTGTCTACCTTATAATATAGCTCAATATGTGGCAAAGAAGTTCCCAAGTATATAATGCACGAGATTACTAAGGTCATCCCCAAGATACCCTGTAGTATGTGGGGCCCAAGTCTATGTTGCATGATGTTATCTAAGGCTTGGGTATTAAGACATGAAAGCCCCTCACTTCATGCAAAAATTAAAGTAAGAAAGCGCTTAGCCAATAATGATAGGTGTCTATGAATTTGTATACCCTGCTAGAACACAGGGTGCTTCTACATGCGTGTAGATGAAGTCCACAGTCGTGAGACCGTAAGGACAATGAAAAATGCATGGATATAACTTCCACATCACCTTTTCCCTACAAAAGGAAAATTAGAAGACTAGCTGATTTCGATCCTCAAGATCATCCAAGGACGTTAGAGGAGATCAAACACACTATCAGCTTTGGAATGAAAAAGTGACAAAGGAAAACATAAAAAAGGATGATGAATGTAGTATAAAATAGAATAAAAGTAAATGATAAATATTTGTAGTTTAATGAAAACCCCAAATGTCTTGGAAAAAACAAGCTACGAAAAAGGATCAATATTTTTTAATCATTCAATCACAAAAAGGTTAGATAAATGTCCAAATGGATGGAATATCTCCTTTTTATTACAAAAATAATGTAAAAAATAGAATGTTAGACCTTAAAAAAGACAACAAAACACTTGAAAATAACGTTAGACCATTAGTTGTAAGTAAAAATTATGATTCTACAAAGGCACTGATTGACAGGGCATAGGTGCCAAGTATGAAAAAGGCTCCAAAGTATAGAAAATGCACCACTTTAACATATATGTGCCATTATATCTGCAAAGGCACCAATGTATGAGCAAAATGACTTCAACAGATTAAAAACTTGAAAAAAAGGTGTAAATCTAAAGAAAAGGTGTTGAAGTATCTACAAAGGTGTCAATAAAGGTCGTAGGTTCCAATTTATGAACATATGAACCATTCTATGAACATAGGTGCTATTCTATGACAACAAATGGGAACAGGGTCAAAAACATATAAAAATTACAATTTTGGGGTTTCAAAGGCCAAATAAAAATGTGTTGAAGTATCTGTAAAGGTGCCAATATAGGTCATATGATCTAATTTATAGACATATATTACATTCATTGAACATAGGTGCCATTCTGTGAACAAAATATGAAAAGAGGGTCAAAACAGTGAAAACAGGAAAAATTGAGTTTGAAGGCTAGAACATATGCTCTGATGTATCTACAAAGGTGCCAAAGTAGGACATAGGTGTTGATTCAAGTCATAGGCACATTTTACATATATATTCACGATTAAATATAACATATGTGTTGTTTCACATTGGAAACAAAATCTGATTTTGAAATTTAGAGTTTTTAAGGGGTAAACGTCAATGAACATTCTTGAAAGTTCGATGACATGTTCAAGGGATTAAACAAGATGGAAAATGATGAAAAATTGGGAGTAAGAAAGAAGGTGCACTCCAAAATATATATTTTAAAATTATTAGTTGTGAATTTGTGATAAAATAACTAAATTTCTTCCCTAATCTAATCTTCTCAACAAATTCCTCATGTAGAGTGTTGGATTGAAAGGGAGGGAGAGATTATACTTGTACATACCTATAAGATTACACAACTCCTTATTTGATATGCTAGATTTGGTATTGGATTAGTTGATTGGTTGATTCATATTTATGGATTCATTTGGGTAACATATCCCCTTTTATTGTGCTTGGATTTTCTTGATTAAGATAAAATATTGAATGATGAATGATGATAGAGTGATAATAGGATGAGTGAAAGAGATGACATTTCATATGGATTTTAAATTTCATTCTCTCATGGAGAATGAGAGTTAAATTTATAGTGTCTGTGTGGAGGATTCAATGACAAGGATGAAGCCAAGTTGGATTTGGATTGAGGGTGAACGATGCATGTGAGGATCGAAAGATATAGAATTGGTTAATCATAGAATTTAGAAGAAACCTACATTGAGTAAAAAATTTAATGGAGGGAGATATATATATTTGAATTTTTAAATATGGAGGGAATTACAGGGAGGCTTCTAGAAATAGAAGCCATTAGACTTAGATTTTAGGATATGATTAGGATTAGAATTAGATTAGGTTAAATAAATGTGAGTAGGAGTGAGATTACATGGAAATACTAAGTGTAGGGTAGGTGGTAGGTGAGATGTAGAAATATTAAATTCATGTAAAATGTTAATGAAGGATTAAAATAGGATAATAGGATATAATAAATAGTTAAATTGATTAATGATAAAATGATATTTAATAATGACTTAAAAGGATTAATGATAGAATACTAGTAATGATAAAGGGATAAATAAGATAAAATGGATTAATAATAATAATTAATATTGCGATTAATTATTATATCGATAACATTGGTATATTTTGAGGAAAGATTAATTGTGATTAATCATGTCTACATTTTATATGGATACACCTAGAGGTATGATTCATTCTTTTCTCATTTGTGAGATGAAAAAACTGTTATCTATCAAAAGTGCATCCTGTAGAGAGATGACTGTAGTTGTTCTAAGCTTGCTCTAGATCTCTCTGTTTCATAGATACAATGGAAACACCTCAGGTATGTGGGTATACCTATTGTTGAGGTGGGTATAATATTCTAAGTTTATTTTTCACTACCAACTAACTAGTAAGAAAATTATAATTTTATATTAGACAACTGTACATTATGCCACACCATAAATTTTTTGAGCTTAGTGGTTACTAGGTTTTATCAAAATAAAGTAGGATACTCTCATTTGAGAAACTACTAGGTTATACCAAGACATAAAATTTGGAGCATAGTGATCTTAAGGATGTAAGAAAACTCATTAACATATTAGGAGCATTGCCGCGAATACGATATGCCAAAACATAAAAAAAAATTGGAACTAGAGTAAAGGGGGGTTTTCCCAAATGACCAGAATACTTACAAAAATAGTCCTCATGGCTAGATATTAGAGTGAAAAAATAAGAGAACAATCCCTTACCCAAAAAAAAATTAAAAAAACCAAAAATTCCCAAACTGGACAAAACCAAATTACATTTTATGGATATTCATTGTCAGTAGTTACCAAAATCCTTAACATCGGCAGTAGGCTTTCCTTAAATCAACATGTCCACTAATTTAATGTGTTCCAAGAATTCTTCCTTTATTTTCTTCCAGGTCATGACCATGTGACTTTTCCATTCCTTGATAACAGATACTAAGTGAAACATAATCTTCGATGGCCTCATGCAAAATAAGAGATATCTTCTCTAAATGCATCTTGTGTTCTGAAGTTGCAATGGGGGAGCCCATTTTCTTTGATAAAGGAAGAATCATGGTAAAGAAAGGAGAGATCCCACAACACATTTGGAATTTACTCGTCCATTCTAACTTCCATATAAAACAGAGGTAGGGAAGTCACACATGCTTCCATGATTAGGTGAGTTGACATGGTTATAGCCATTACAATGTTAGTGGAGATGAGAGAAGAATACATATAAGCATCAAAAAGAAGTTGAGAGGAAGTAGATAAAAGGTCCAAAAGTATTTTAGAGACCTTACAAAAGTTCTTCAAGGTGTCCAGAGGGTTATAAGCCACCAGAGAAGACGAGGGAGACCTAAGAATTGAAAGAATGGGGTCTAATGATCATGATGTATGAAGCAGAGTCGGAAAGCAAACAAAGGTGATAACAAAGGCGATGGATATAGGGAGTTGGTTACAATAGAGGAAGGTGGACATGATGTTGCTCTCCTAGCTTAGAGGGGAAGTGCAACAGTTCTTTTTGGGAAACTTACATTTTAAAGAGCAATTACAAAATGCCTTGGTTTAGGTAAGAACCATCATCTTCTATAGCCATTTTAAGGGACCTATCAAGCATTTGAAACAAAAAATCCACAAATTTTAATTTATGATCAAGTTCAATATGTACTATAAGAAAACTATGAGTTCTATAGATCACTTTATAGCATCCTTAAATCCTGAGGTACCTCCTCAATTGCTCAACACACTTATCACAAGGTTGTGGAAGCAAGACCCATTCATATCTTGAGTGATATATTTTCAGATATTAACCGAGATATAGAAAATCATCCATATCCTCCTAAATTAAGTGTTGAAAATACATTTCTCCCTCCATGGGGAGCTCCATCGCACCTACAATAGAAGCTTTTAAAATAATAAATTTAGTCTATCCCAGTTTGACTCTTCCTTTCTTCCAAGTTGCCATCCCACTGCACATTAGTTTGACAGAGTGGCCAGACAGTCTTTCCATAAAAAACATAACACCACCATCATTTAAAATATTCCATACTACCTGGTCGGCCTTGACATATTCATATGAAGAAGGCTCAATGCATATTTTTGTGTTACCCATAGTGAACATGGATTTTTTGATAGTGATTGTCAAAGGCTTGATATAGACGATGCTTAAATAGATATTTCAAGCTCCTTTATTCCAATCTTGAAATTGTGTCTCCAATATTTCTAATTGAATTATGTCCTAATTACTAATTTTCATTAAACGATTTCATCCATCAACATAATGAATCTCATAAATTACCAAAAAATCCATGAATGCCTTATCATTTTGGCACCACCAAAAGAGATATTACCTCAACATAACCCAACAAATTTTAATCTTAGTTAATGTTAAGCCAACCCAAAAATTAGTTATTTAATATTCTTGCAATTACTGCATTTAGTGGAGGTCGAAGGTTTTAATGTTATGAATATTTGATGTATTTAGTTAATATATATTATAAAGGAATAATCTGCAAACAAAATGAAGCAATGTGAAATAACTAACATTGCTAGACATGATTTCATACCGTGTAGATTATCATAAAACAAATCATTAAGCAATATGTTATTAGAATTTCTTTATTAATAGTTCTATTTGTTACATTTATATTCTCTAAGGTTGTTCATTATACACATGGAAATGAATTGGGTAAGAACAAAGATGTTTCGGGGATCAGGAGCAACACTTGTGATGGGCATTTGTTTGCGATATTTTGTAAGGTGATTTAATAGAAAAAATTACAATGGAATAATATGGGGATGGTGTTTTCATCCCCACAAGTCCTCTCTATCTCGGGGTCTAATTTTTGTAATAGAGAGCAGTGTGTTTATTTCAGACCAAGATAAAATTAAATGTACATACAATTACATGTACGTGACAAGAATAATATCCTTATTGGGTTTGTGTTCTCTTACAGGTATAATTATAGGTACATGAGAAGAATAATATACTTTTTCATGTATTAACTAGCCTCGTGGATGTTAAAAGTTCTTCTTATATTGAACCCTTACATGACTTCAGACTGGTGTGGGTATATATATTATCTTGAATCAATATTGTTCTATTACAGGTATAGTCGACAGTTGCTTGTTTATATTACTTCAAGCATAGTGGTCACTTTCATTTAACAAGTTACTGAATGATATTTTTAACATAGTGTCTGCTAGCTTATGACACAACAAAATATTTGGATATTTGCAGTCTCACAGTTTTGGAAAAATAAAGTTAGATATTATTTTGATTTTAGTGGTCATTAGGATTTAACATATTAAATCAACCGAGGTTGATCTTAGCGAGTGAATGTATTTGAAGAATGTAATATTTCAAGCTAAAGAGTCACTACCATTTAACAAGATAAAGAAATACATATTGTGTTTAGTTTCCACTAGTATCTCTAGTGTTAATCTCGTAATAAGCTTCCTCTTGGTTGAAGTATTAAATTGATATAAAAAAGGTATAGTATTTTGGGATTGAACTAATATTTGTAACCTATTTTTTAAATTTGTTACTACTCAAACAAAAGTGCGACTAATGTCGTAGATGTTATAAGTTCTTATTATTTAAAGGATTGAATTTGTTTTAATTACTAAAAAATTCCTTTTATGTTGTACTTATAATATGTTGTTGTTTGAATGAAAAAATATTGAACATGTTTCTTAAATATTCTAGTGTCCTTTGAACATCCTAGATCAATTGCTTTCACAAAAAACACTTTGCTTACATGCATTGATGGAGATCAATGACTACAATGCTTAAGTATAACACATCACATATAAGTTATTGGACCAAACATATTCATTATCAAAACATATGTTTTCTTGAAAAGGATTTCTAGAGGAAAAATTTGACTAAGGATTTACTCCCCAAGGTTAACAACATGAAGACTACCTACCTTAACTTGAATTTAATTGTAAATATTGGAGGACAAAAATTGTATTTATTGGAAAGATTTGTTACTACAAAATACCTTTTATGTTGTACTTATAATATGTCTTTTTTTGAATGAAAAATATTAAACGTGTTTCTCAAATAGTTTGATGTCTTTTAAATGTCCTAGATTAATTGTTTTCACATAAATGTGTTTCCTACATACATTTATGGATATCAATGACTATAATTCTTAACTATAACACTTGACATAGATGTTATTAGACCAACCATATGCATTTTCCAAACATATGTTTTCTTACAAAAGATTTATAGAGGAAAAGTTTGATTAAGGATTTACTCACCAATGCCAACATATTTTTCTAGTCAGCTATTCAAAACAATATTTTAACACTAGACAATGTGAGAGAGGATATAATTAATAATTGGACCATAAGCAATATTCTTAAAGATACTAAAGCAAATTTTCAGAAAGATCTTGATAAACGTAATTAATTATTCACACCCCAAGAAAGAGTAATAAATGTGCGGGTTATCTTTCCAAATTGGGGGCTAAAGGTAGTAATTTTAAAGTGTGTGAGAGGGGAGATAATATCACCAATGTTATTCATCTCATTAAGAACATTAATTAATAATGTGCCAGTGGTTGTTTTACCTCATTAGGATGGCATCCTTGTACTTATGGTTAACATGACCCTTCCCATGTGTAGGATATATAGTGATATTTTTACTAATTTTTCTCTTACAATTAATTTTGGCCATTTTTTCATCTATTTTCAATCTCAATTGACTAAAAAAATGGGAAATTGTTGTTTGAGAGCTGATCCCATGAGCTATTGTTACCTGAAGGGAAAACCCTCCTTGTGGCACATTCTAAAAATTAGGGGGTTTAGGAATTTCATCTAAAAAATCATGGGGTTTGATCCTTATCTTGCATTGGAGTTTGGTCAGGCATGGAATAATGGCGGCATGGAAATTCAAGTTTCGGAGGATTGAATAGTCTCAGTGCATGATTTTCAATAGGGAAAGATCGATTCCTTGATACAGCATGGACTAATTCATTTTTTTAAAGAATGGTAAATAGATTGTGGAAAAGGAATTAGAGCTCAAATCCTAGGATTTAGATAAAAATTGTACTTTGGTGGACCATATGAAAAAAAAGAGGAAAAATAATAGAAAGGCACCTCAGGGGAATGAAAATATTTATACTGGGGTTGCAGGTTCTCTGCTTTATACAAAAAGGGAATCATCTGAAGGGTAAGAGAGAGAGGATCTTGGTTAAAACATGGATTTTGATAAAATTTATCTCTGGGTGAGTTAGGTAGAAATGGATATGGGAAAAAGTTTCATACATTGCATCGATGCCTCTAAGAAAATTTACATCAGCCAAAAATCTATTAGGGATGATATGGTAGAGATACAAAGCTTGGTTTTGGAGTTGCAATGGTATGTGGTCAAGCTCGAGTAGGGACACAAAGTTTGTAGGTATAATATTCACTTTAGTAGTTCTGAATAGAAAGAGAAAGTTAAAGATGACATACCTATCATGAGTGAGAAGGAAATTATAATACGAAACATTTGAATACTAACTAGTCTATTGGTTCTTAGAGATTTTGTTTGACTATTTATGGATGGTATCATTTGACATGTTTTCCCCTCCATGTTTTGTGATTTATCCTTGTATAGATCTTTGAGATTGTAGTTTTAGATAAGCTGTTTTAGGCCTTTTTGACCTGTTTATTTTTTTTTCACTCTTGGTGATGCTCAGGAGGCATTCTATTGTAAGGATTTTGGGTGCCATAATCCCTATTTAAAGTAGCCAATCATTATGTTAATGTATATTTCATAAAAAAAGTTAATATTAATTTAATTAACGACATTTTAAATTAAATCTTATAGAGCAGCAAGTTCATGCCTCATGGATGGGAGATGTGCTAGTTGTGTGATTGTTTTCATAGAATTGTGTTTTTTATTAACTAGAATAAATCAATGTTGCAACAAGGCATCATATTTTTCAAATCAATACTAACTAGTAAATAAAGAAAATTATAAATATGTTTCATATTTTATAAATTTATTTAAATAAATTATGAACATTAGAAAGTTGAAAAACTATATAATTTTTATTCTTTGAATGGTGGATTGAAGATAAATTTTAAGTAAGATGTTTTGAGCTTAGTTCCTACTAAGGTAACCTGATACTTCCACAACATAAAATTTTGATCTTATGGATTGCTAGAATTTAGCAATTTAAATAATATTATTTTTAGTTAAGCATCCACTAGTTTATGCGACACCATAGTAATTCGATATTATCGATCGAAAGGATTTAACAAAATATTGTAATATATTGTCATCATAGAGTATTCTACGTTATGCCACACCAACATATTACGATGTACAAATATTAGTTCTATTTTTTTAATGAGACATAATATGGGGGTTTAGAAAGTACCCACATCCTTTTACAAAAAACTCCTTAAGGCAGAATATGACATTCAAGCATAGAAGAGAGAAATCCCATAGGAAGCAAAAGAAGAAATCCACATAGCCACAAAGAAAACAGAAAAAATTCACATTTTGTGATATGTTTGGAGGATAGTTTCTACTTACATAATAACATCATCATAGAGTTTTTTTGTTCCTAAAATTCTCCTTTCACAAATCTTTATTCATTCTTTTTCTCTCAAAAATCTATTTGGTTCTCCCACTCTTGCATAACCATATTTTCTTGGAAACAGGTCATTGTAATCCATCACCAAAACATTCATTGGAAACTCATTCTTAATATTGTAATTTACAATGTCAACAGTGTCGTATCCATTGAAGTTTGCTGAGTATGTGTAGCGGATGACTATTTGTGGACAATAATAAGACCAAAAAAATAATATAAATTTTATAAAACACATCTGCTCTTCTATACCTACACACAACCATGTCCATAAATCAATTCTGATATTCACTTTTTTAGTGTGTAAATTGAGCCACCATCCATACCACCGGGATTCTTTTTCAAGACTCAACAAAACAAGTTCTTGACAGGTGTTTTGGGTTTTTAAAAATTCTACAAGTCTTTCTGTCATTTTATTATGTATTAAGATGTGTCATTTCAATGTCAATATGTGCTCCATTCTTTCTTGTTTCACTTATCTAACAAATGTTGAATATATTGCTAAATTTTTTATTTTATAAATAAAACTACGTTCTACAAAATATTGAATAATGAACTTGCTTCCGTTTAATTATCTACAAAAGATCTACATGGATATAATCACTAATCACCTATGGAATATTTGAGATGGATATAAGCCCTAATCAGCTATGGAAAATTCTCCATTAACATAAATTTGTAATTTTGGAGGGACTAAAGGTGAGAATGCATACCAATTTTTGGCATACAGAGGAAATCAAAATGTTATCAGAACTCGAGCACACAATTTTCAATGCTTGCACTAGTGATATTTTTCTATTGATGAAGGGAATAGAAAGTAAAATGTTAAAAATATAAACTAAAAAATTGTCTACTTTTAGTGATATGTAAACAAATATAACATCCAATTCCATTGGAGCATGAATTTAAGATGCCATGCATATGATTTTACATTTATTTTAATTAAATAGTTGATTAATGGTTTATAATAGTTACATGCTCCAAAAGGCACACATATTTCAAATGGCACATGTACTTTTAAATGATGAATTTTACATGCACATTAATGTTGAGGCAAACACAACATTAATTAACATTTTCCATACAAAATGGTTATAATTAATACTACAAATACTAGAAAATATTTGTAATAAATGTCACATGCAAATTACATATTTAATATTTAACTGTCTACTATTAATATAGATTTATATATAAATTATTAAAAAAATTAAAATTTCTATCAATATATATTAAAAATAATGAACTTTATACATAATAATTGGTATAAATAAACATTGTTTTGTATTTTTAAAGGTCAGTTTAAAAATTACTGTTACCCAAATATTGTTCGAAATGTGAGTTATAGTACTTATCCATGCAGATCAAGACTCACACTTAGCTATGTAGATAAAAATTTACACTCAGCGGTTCGAATTAAGACTCACACCTAGAAGTGCGAGTCAAGACTAGAACCTAGAAGTGCGAGTCAAGACTAGCACTTGGAAGTGTGAGTGAATACTTGTACTTAGAATTTTCAGTTGATAATCACAATTAAAGTGTGATTCGAGAGATGTACGACTCGATTCTTATACTTATATGTGCAACCAATCACACTTGTAAGTGTGATCACTCGCACTTATACACTACTTACTAAATTTATAAATGACCTTTTAAACATGTGAGTCACATGTGTAATTTCTATAAAATGTTTAATAGTATGTTATGTCTAAAATCACAGAAAATGTCTAAATAGCCATCAAATTTAACACCATTCAAGGAAGTGCAGGGAACAAGTTTTCAACGTCAACGTTTATTAATTTGAATAAGGCATGCATGAATAGTTGTATATGTATGATGGTATTAAGATTAATATTTGGCATAAATGATAATAATCACCTATGCACTATCTTGAATTTAGTGGTCGTTTGGCTTATATAAGTTAGCGGTCGTTTGGCTTATGTAAATTAGTGGATGATTAGATTACGTAAGTGGGTGGCCATCTGGTTTATGTTGAAAAGGTGCAATCCAATAATAACGTTATTGGAATCTAGAAATAAAAAAGTTGGAGTAAGATAATAGGGTTCAATAGGAATCAAATATTAGCAAAATTGGAATCCAATAATAGAGAAAATGGAACTCAAATAAGTCAAATATTGACAATATTGTTATTAATGGAATATTATATTAGTACTAATGGAATCCAATATAGCCAAATATGGAATCCAATATACATAAAAAAGGAGATGGATTTCTTCCAATATTAGAAATATTAGAGTCTCAATTAACTGGAACATGTCTCAATTTAGTGAAATAAGCGTTAAGTTCATCTTATGGAATCATTAGATACACATTGGTATATAATTACATGGATTTTGAAATGTAGTGTAGTGCTTGGTAATAAGTTAACTCTTTAGGCGACAACCAAGGTTAATTCTGATTCCACATTCTCCATATTTCTTATGATATTTGATGTGGTTTATGGACATGTGCACGTAGAGAACTTGTTTTGTAGGTTAAAAGTAAATTCATCTATCATGGAAAGAAACTAGAGTGAGAAACAAGGACTAACATAGAATCTCCTTCTATACAGAAAATACAAGATTTGGATCATTCGCACAAATAATATCACCCAGAACAGGCAATACCTCCTAAGTGCTCATGTCCTACCATGGGCACTTCTCTCCAACCCATTTTCGAGTCTTTGAACCTTCAATGATCACTTATGACACTTTGTCCAATTTTTTTAGGTTAATCACCTTTTCAGATCATTTCCAGAATTCTCAAAAATCAGCTAAGTCTCTCTATCTCCCTCTCTTTCTTAGGGTTTCACATTCATATATTCTTGTTTTCTTATGGCTCACTATGTATTATCTTTTTATACCATTAATTATGGTGGTTAATATTTAATTATATTTAATTTCATTTATATTATTTCATTAGGTGAATACACTCGCTTGAACCTTCCCTTGCTTGTATATTTTTCTCGCATGGCTAAGACTTATGAACCCTTTGTTGATGAAGATCTTCCTGACCATTTGGCCCATATTACTAAACATCCAAACGTCAAGATTTATATCTCTTATTGATTGCTTCTCATGAGGAAGAAACTAACATAGGTCATATCAACCCGTGAGTCTCTAATAATACTTCTCTCCATATTATGTCACAATCTCCAACTTCTACCCTCTCACCCACTTGCACCAATTCTATTTATATTCCTAATCCTACCAATCATTTCACCTAGCCTATTAATTTCTATATACAAGTCTCCTCTTTTGACACACATGACCTAACTTCTTTATACCATGATCTACAACTTTAAATCGGTCAAATACAACAAGCTATATTACATTCCTCTCCATCTCTTGATTCCTCACTTCACCTTCACAACCCTTTTGCCCCTTTGATGTATTCTCATCCATACCTCCTAACTTCATTGCACCCAATCTTCCTACTTTTAATGGCCATGGTGACCCTGAGGAGAATCTTTGATATTTCCATGTGGCATGTCATGATTATGCAGATGATTTTACATTACTAGCTAAACTATTTTCTAGAAGCTTGTAAGATTATGCTATGCATTGGTTCTATGATCTACCACTTTACCTGGTAACATATTATCGATAATTATGCTATGTTTTCCTTGCTGATTTTTGTATTAATATCGATAAAAAAATATCTAATGCAAAACATGTTCAAATTAAATAAGGATCTAATGGTCATCTAGAAGACTATGTTTTGTGATATAATAACAACCTTGCTAAGATGACTAATTTTCTAGCTAACTCTGAATTTTAAGACCTATTTATCCAAATTATCTTCCTCTACTCTAAGAGAGTGCTATATTTTATACCTCTCCCTCCGTTGATCAACTATTCCATATAATTAAATTCCATCAAGGAAAACTCTTACCTATGGGAAAATTCAAATATTATGATGCTTCTTCATATTTTAATCAGATTAAAGAAAAAAATGCATTCAAAATATCTTCTAAGCCCCCCGAAGTTGAGAGAATTGTTAAAGTTGTTTCTACACCTGAAAAGTTTCAATTACAACCCACACATCATAATTTTACTAAGTTACCTTACACACCTTGCCTTCTCTTATCATAGCTTATCGAAAGTGATCTTATTAGTCTTCCTCAACCTCTCAATATGAATTATTATCTCCCTCATGGTCACAACTATGCTAAAAAATATATGCTTTCATTACCACTAATGTGCTAGGCATGAAAGAGATCAATGTTTTAATATTAAAAATATAATTTAATATATTTTTGATAAAAATGCAGTTGAAATCCTTGACCCATCTACTGCTAATCCAATCAATAATAAGCAAAAGAAAAAAATATTTAATGACCCTTTATCAATGCATGAAACGAAAGATACCCATTCATCTACAAACCATATACATTTATTTTTGATTTATTCTATGTCAATACTTTTATTCATTCTTATACCATCAACAATACTATGATTTATCCTTTGGTCATTACTAATTTATTCTGCACAACACTCCTCTTAGTGCCTCTATTAGTTTCTAATTCTTATGGTAATGTCAAACTTCCCATTATAATTTTTTCCCTCATCATTCTTATACCATTCATTGTTACATTTTCCATTGAAGGTTGTGACATAATCTTAGGTCTCCTTTGGCTTTGCGTTTCTCAAGACATCCTCTCCATGCATCACTTATGTCTGAAGTTTATCAATAAAAAATCACTTGTCACTATCAAAGGTATTCCTTGATGCACACCATTTCTTCAGCCCAAACTTGTTGATATTTATGCACCAGTCATGGCAATGATGTCCCCTACACTTGTCAAGTCTCAAATTACTTCTTTACCTAGCTCTCCAATTCACACAAGGCTTATATCCCCACGTTGTTCTCATCATCAGTCCATTAATCCACCTCATAGGCCTAATTCCCCTATTTGTGTAGTCCATTGTCATAAGAATTCACCACCTTCTTCACCTCATTGGGCTATTAGTCAACCTTGTTTGCCTATGTCCCCCACTTTGGAAGCCCCTTCTTACAGCTATTCTCCACCTCCTTAACCCCACTAGTCTCCTTCACATGCACATAGTTTCTCTCCCACACCGTCACCTATAGATCATGGTCACATGCCTTTTTCTACTTGGATATCAAGTTGTTGGACCTTTCCCTTAACTATTTTCTTATAGTCTTCTATCCCTCACACATTTGGGGGGCACTGCATTTTCTCCCCCCTTCCATCCCTATCAATTTTTCTCTAATATCTACTACCATACTTCATACTCCGCACTTTTTGATTAATATTTCTCAACAATTCTATATCTTTGGTACACACATTATACCATTATTACCTAATGATGTACTTAATTTCTACATTTCACACTTGAGTAATGAGGGAACACTTCATCATTGAACCTCACATCATCTACAATTCACAATTTTTTCTTCACGATATAGCATTCTAGATTTTGAAAAAAAATCATCAATAACTATTTCAGATTAGTGAAATTAAAACAAGAGAATAATAAAATCCAATAATGAGAGGTTTTATGGTACCTAAACATAAGATGGTGATGTGTATGATTGAAGAAAAGAGATCCTCCTCGTTGTAGTGAGATAGATGACATATAAATATGGAGAAACAAAAAATAAAATGGATTAGTAAATAGATGGGTTGGTTAACTAACATTGTCATTCCTGAGAAGGGAAAACTTCCTAAGATGGATGTTAACCCATGTTTTTAATAAAGATAAGATAAAATATTAATAGATTGAATGTAGTGGAATGTAAACTATAAAAGAAACTGAAATGCAATACAAGATGATAAAAATTTACATTTTATTTAAAAAAACTAAATCAAACCTCTATAGGTCGATGGTGATGAGGGATTGTAAGGCTCGGCCGAGGATGAATATGTCACGTCAACTAAAAAAATGATGGAAAATATATATAGACTGAATTATTAGGAACATGTATATGTAAGAAATATTGAACTAGATTTGATAGAAATGATGCAAGAAAATTATGGAATCTGAAGGTAAATGAAATAAAGACTGATCAGGTTGACAACAACGTCACTAATTTGGAGGTGACTTATGGCTGACAGAACAAATTTTAGATGATGGATAGGGAAGAATGATAAGATGTGAAGCCTGAGGTAATGTGGAATTAGAGAGGTAATTACTGGGGATCTGAATGATAGAGAGGCTAACAAAATGAAATCTGGGTAGATGGTGATCTAACATGGTTGACAACAATTGTGGATTATATAGGGTTACATGAAGGAGAAAGGGAAAGAATGAAGATCTGTGGATTGAAAACGAACAACTGATAAGGATGAAATAGACCTCCTGGTTGATAGCTGCACCTACACATGATCTTATGAAGAATATGATAATAAAATTTCAATAATGTACCAAGTACACAACATAGAAATAGATATCCAAATTTATAAAATTGAAGCACAATATCTTGAAGGTGATGATCACAACTGTAGGAGAAATATCAAAATGAGGGAAAGATAATGAGAAATCCCGAAGTCTCTAAAATTACATCCTGAGAAAATTAGGGGTAAGGGAATCTTTCTAGGGTTGATGTTGATTGGTGGAACCCATCAATTTGGGTGGGGAAAAGATGAGTAGTTCAAGGAAAAGAGCCCATAAGAGGTGGGATAAGGGTTTTAGATGATAAATACAAGTTAGGATTGCGTAGGATGGATAAATGGGTAGATAGAAGGTGAAAAATATAAAATAAAGGCCATGGAGAAGAAAATTTATTAAATGTGGGCATAAGGAGGATAACATTTAGTATTTAGGGAGGATAAATGAATTAAATGGGGATTTAGGATAATTAATGGTGGTTAGGGAGGATTAATATATGATTAAATAAAGGGGTGATTAAGGAGAATTAATGTAGGAAATAACAATAAGTGGGATAAATTGAATTTAGGAAGGAAAGGGGATTTTTAAGGAAGAGAGGTATGTATGTGAAAACACAACAAAGAATGAATGTGGGGCTAGGCATCATGATACAAAATTTTTGTGTTTACATTTTCCCATCAAGAAAAAATGTGAAAAGATAAGAAGATAATTGCTGAGGTGTTCCCCATCAAACTAGGGATCAATGAAAATAAGGTAAGTGGATCATGACTTTGAAATAGATCGATGAAGGAGGAAATAATGAAAAAGATGAGAAAAATAAGATGATAAGATAAGATATCCCAGACGAGCACAAAAAAAAAATAAAAAATTATAAAAATGTGGTGGTGATTTTTGAGTCACTTCAATAGGGAACAAAGTACGACCTCAATGGAGACGGCACAAATGTCCTATGCACCTGTGAGTTAGAAATAAAATTTTATAAAATGGAGGGAATACAAGGTTAATCCTCTTAAATGGTTACACAAGTCATGGTACAAACATATTAAAGGTAGACATCAACTATACGAAAAATAAATGTGAAAATGCTTAAGACAACGGTCTCAAAAAAAATAGGGGGTGACAAAAGATAGTGTGATGTCCTTCTTAAAGGAGGAATAAAAAATATGCCTCTGCGGTGGGACAAAAAGAGTAAAGTAATGGTTCCAAAAGATGAAACATGAAGATGGACACAAAGGTGAGATGTGAGATGTAAAATGATAGATGGGATATATATCAAAGTCCAATGGAACCAATAATTTATGGGTATAAGCAACACGCAAGGTGGAATGTAAGAAAAGATAATTTAAAAGAAAGGATTGATCAAAATAAGATAAGAAATGAAAATAATTGAGAAGGTTAGGCCATTGTAATGGTGACCAGGCATGCTCGGCGGTGACAATGGTATAGAAGTGGTGACCCAGAGTGATCGGTGGTGACTGGGGTTTGTAGGAAATATAAGCGTTAATGTTGGACAAGGATGCTCATTTACACTATGCGAGTTGATGATCAAGAGCTTTGAGCAAAGAAGAGAGTTGATGATTTGAGCAAGATGGAGGTCAGTAGAGCAACAAGGAAGCACCATAGGAATTTGTAAGTGCCTAAACCTTAGCCTAGTTTTTAATAATTTTTGATATTTTATTGGTTATTTTTACATATTTCTGATTTTTGGGGTCAATGTAAGGGGTAGCCACTAGTGAATGGTTACGTTCTCCATTGAACAGGTACTTTAAGGTGTCGACACAATCAAGGAGGCATCGACCTAATGTGAGGATATGTATTTTTAGATTTTTTTAGTGGGGTAAAATTCAATACCTCTAATATAAACAATAAATAAAATGATTTTACTGGTTATTAATCCAAACACACACTTTTCTTGATTGAGACGAAAGAATAAGAACAAAAATTCTCTCAAAAATAACTTAAAGGTAGAAAAGGGGGTCACATCAGTGCTTTCATATTCCCAAAACGTCATCAATGTAGTACTCTATAGTCTCATGGATCAGATCATGGAAGATGTAAATCGTGGATCACTTATAAGTGACTCTGACATTTTTCAAGATGAAGGGAATAACGGGAGAGTAAAAATTCCCCCAAGGAGTGATGAAAGAAGTTGATATTAAACTTTTTGCGTGATGAGAATTTTAATATACTCAGAGAAACCATCTATAAGGGAAAGAATCTCAGGTCATGTGGTAAGGTCCATAAATTGATTGATGTTGGGAAGAGGAAAATCATCTCTAGAGAAAGTGAGGTTTAAATCTTTAAATTAAATGCAAATGCAGAGCTTTCTCAAAGCTTTATCAATAGGGAAGATGATGGAAACCCATTACAAATAGTTAATAGGAATGATGAAAATAGTTGAAAGATGGGGTTGCAACTCCTCTTTAACAAGGAGGGAAACTCGAGGTTGTAAACATCGAAGCTTCTTCTTAACCATCTTGGGATTACAGAAGGTAATGTTATGGACAATAAAAAAAGGATCAAGGATCAAAATTTCATTGTAAAACCATGAGAAGTATTTGATATGTATAGAAATTAATGTAGTGATAAACACAAGCTCATGTGGATCAAGAAATGGACACACTTTAAGAATGTAGGGCTCTTGTAGATTCTAAATGGTGATGTCAATAGTGGATTCATTAATTAAGGGTGGATGTTCTGGTGGTAGGGTATTAAGAAGACATGAGTCATTTTCCTCCATGTAAGAGAGGATGTAATATTCCTCAGTGCATTGAAGAACATCAATGGTAGAGGAGTCCTCCTCTATCATATTTGAAATTTGAAGAGGGAGGGACTTAGTTCAACCATCACACTGATAAGTGACCAGTGCCAAGGTAATGGGGGAGATTTAAAATTTTTAGGGCTGATATAAATGGTATCATCCATATCTACAATCTCATGGGATGGAGAAGATGAAGGGTCAATATCCATGAGATCTAGATATGGAGGGAGAGTTTTGAAAGATTGTTACTTATATCCTAGCCCAAATTTTTCAAGTGTTTGTGAGATTAATCAATGAACAGGTCATGGATACATTGTTCATAAAGCCCCATTCCAAATCCATTCTAGGTGTAATGATGAAGATAAGTGTAGGAGAAGGATTTCTTGTAAAGAAATTTGAATCCGTCAGTGTATGGTTTAGTGTGTGGTTTAGTGTCAATTTTTGAGGAAGGGCGATCGATACCACCATAGATTAAATTTATGCAAAGATGAGGTGGACCAGAGGGAATGACATCCCTCGTGATTTTTTTATACATTATATTTTTTTCAAGTCTACTAAGACTAGTAGGTATGGGAAGAGCATTAAGTGTGAGAAGATGATACTCCCCCAATGTAAGATGATAGATTACTCTCTCTAAGGAGTCATCATTAGGAAGCTTGGTCATGGAGATGGATGAAAATTTTGATTCTTCAGAAGAATTTTGTTTTGGGATGAACACGTCATTAGGGTTATATGTCATGTAACACGCTTTAAACGGATGAATATATATGCAGAAAGTTAGAATTTTCCCCTCATGTTCGTAATTGATGCATCGATGAAGGGTGGAAGGAACATAATGTACGGTGTGAATTCATGGTCATCCAAGGAGGGTATTATTTGTGAACTCTTCTACATTTATATAAAATACCTCATGAAGGAGCCTTTCACCAACATGGATAGGAAGAATAAATGTGCCAAAAGTCGGGGTGAAAAAATCATTGAATGTGTAAAGAACCATGGGTGATTGGGATAAAATGGAATTTGGCAGCTTAAGTTGGTCAAAGTTATGGGATAAGATGAAATTTAATCTAGCTCCATTATATATCCTATAATGATGGATGAATGTGTCATTGATACACACAGTGATGAAATGGGGAAGGTCATGTTCCTTGGGTGATTTTTCAAGAATTTTAGTGGTGTCAAAGGATATGGAGGTTAAAGTAGCAAGTGCTCAAATAGGATATATAAAGGGTTTAGACTCATCATTAGGACTAGGGATACATTTGAGAGATTTAATGAGGGCTTTCCTATGATCTCAATAGAATTAGATGGGATCATAAAATTACATCTTAACTCGTGCTTGATGGATTTTTATTATAACACTTTGTTAAATAGCAGCATGCTAAGAGGCATCTAAAATAGGCACTTTGGGTTTCGATGAAGAGGGTGGTGAAGTAGGCTCATTGGATGGAGTGGTGAAAATGAATTTTGATTTTATTGAGTAGGCAATAGGAATTCATGGAAATGAAAATGACGTGCTCCTAAAAACATTAATGAAGATAGGAGGAATTTCTTTGGGAGAGGTCGTGGTTGGAGGACAAAGGGGGCTAAAAGTATTGGATGAATGAGGGTACTTAGATATTTTATTGGATGAAGGTTATGATTGGGAAGCATGGTTGGTACAAAGAAGAGGGTGATCCTTGTGAATGAGAATATCATATTATTTAATAATATTATGGATAATAGTTTGGAGGTATTTGCAATATCTAGTATCATGTATTAGTGCATGATGGTATGCACAAATTATATTAGAGTCGAACAATGAAGTTTTTAGGCTACGCAAATTAAAAGGTTTAATAGGGGGAAGGATAACTATAGATGTTTAAAATAGGCATTAAAATATTTATGTGTAAGAGCCAATTCAGGTAGTTGAAGAAGAGGTTATTGTTGATGGTGAATCACAACACCCCTAAATGTCTGCAACTCGATGGGTTGAGACTCTCAGTGCAATTGCATAACATGGAGCTTTTCCCAAGTGTGGGACCTTGCAAAATCAGAAAAGCTCCTATTCCTCTGTTCAGATGCACACATAAAAATGCAGAGGGTTTACTTCAAAAACCTAAACTAACTTGCCAAGGAGACAGGGGAAGAAGATGCATAAAATAAACCTAAGCTAACAGAGGTGATGCACCAAGGAATGAAGAACATATGTCTTGCCAATAAACACAAACCATTAAAATGCAATGCAAGATCATGCACAGATAACAGATTTGCAATGAAAGATCGAGAGGATGAAAATGAACACAGAGAGGGTTGAGAACCATCCACAGACATGCATTATTTGCTCCAAAGATTGATACAATACACTACAAAATGCCAAAGGCAAAGTTACATTACAGTTTTAGATGGGAGGTTTGATCTCCACAAATTCACCTGCCAAAGAGAAGAGAGGGGCAAAACAAGAATGTCCACCCTTTACAAAGAAGCCCCTCATTACAATTTATAGGAAGAATGTGAGAGGGAAGATAGAGGAAATCCAAATCTACCCCAACCACCTCGAGGTTGCATTTAATTTATCTCATTATGGTGGTAGGTGAGAACCCTAGCAAACTTAAAAAGTGGCGAACTGTATTTTGCATTTTTAAGAACTTGTTCCCACCCAATTAAATATATCCAGTCGTATTTGGATAGAGGACCTCATAAGCTTTCCAAAAAGTCTAACCTTGCGTGAATCCGAGCTCCCTGTGAAAAGTTATGGCCGTCTGAATATCTGGGTCAGGGTCTGCTTCCTGTCAGCGCTCAGAATGTTGTGCCTCCTGAAGATGCGCCATAGGCAAATCCATATTCATGTCGACATACCCTTATGTGTGCTAAGGAATGAATTCTGTCATGTCGACATTCTGTGTCATGTGCCCTTTACATGCGCCAAGGCGTGAATTCTGCCATGTCGACACTCTCCTACTTGCGCCAAGGGCGCATCCATTTTCATGTCGACACCTTCTGTCGTGCGCCTCTTACCTGTGCCAAGGGTGCATCCATTTTTGTGTCGACACCTTCTGTCGTGTGCCTCTTACCTGCACCAAGGGCGCATCCATTTTCGTGTCGACACCTTCTGTCGTGCGCCTCTTACCTGCACCAAGGGCACATCCGTTTTTGTGTCGACACTTTCTGTCGTGCGCCTTTTACCTACGCTAAGGGCGCATCCATTTTCGTGTCAACACCTTCTATTGTGCACCTATTACCTGCACCAAGGGCGCATCCATTTTCATGTCGACACCTTCTGTCATGCGCCTCTTACCTACGCTAAGGGCACATCCATTTTCGTGTTGACACCTTCTGTCGCGCGCCTATAAAAATCGGGCTCTGAGTTTCTTTGATTTCCATATTCTTCTATTTGTCTATATCTACCTGGGGGGGAGATATTTACAACAATTACAGATAAAGAGGTTTTTGAAATGGTTGATGACTGTAAGAGGTAAGGTTTTTTTAAGATGTCTTATAAGGTCCTTCGATGTTGTCTTGGAATTATAAGAAGAAGAGGGTGGTTATGTATTTGTTTAAAGTTTGATTGATGGTGAATTAGATGGTTTGGATTCTGATTTGGAAATTAAAGATGTGGGTAATTTGGAAGAGGGAGGATGGGATTACTTTGATTTGGGATTATTGATATTGGGGGTCTTCGATGAAGGTATTTACCCTAATATGGATGGTGATGCTCCTAAGAGTTATGATGTGGCATTAGATTTCTTATGAGGATTAATCTCTAAAGAAGAAAGATCTGGATTTTTGTGTGGGTGTGTAACATATTTTTGGATAGGCACGCCAAGATTTTTATTGATTGGTTTTGAGGATTTAACCATGGTAGGAATGGTGATGATTTCAGCCAAGGGATGTGTACAGGAAGAACTAGGTAACAAATATTGCATTGTAGAAGTGGATATTGAAGGTGGAAGTGGCTTTTGTATCATGCACTTGACGATATCTAAAGAGGTGTTAGATTGTTTAGGTTTAGGATTTCTTTCATGTGGAAATGATTGCAATTTTAGATGATCTGAGAGTCTCATTTGGAGATATTAAGTGTTGATGTTTTCATCGGAGATGATTCAATGGATGGTGCGGAGTTGGATATAGATTCTAATGTAAATGTGGGTATGGTATGAGTATTATATGTGATTGATGTTGAATTAGGCATAGATGTGGGGCTATATGATGGAGATTTTAAGTTGGATGTTGGATAAGATATAGGTGAAGGATTCGATGTTATGGGTGAAGATGTGGTAGATATTGATGGAAATTTGGATTTCATTAGGACCGAGGTCATTGTAGTAGTTATGGACATAGTTGATGTAGATATAATAGGTATAAGGATAGGTGTATATGTTGATGAAGCGGTGAGTATGGGAAAGAGTCTAAAACAAATGTCAATGGAATGGATGTTATGATGATGGTGTTAGATCTTTGTTTATAGTATTGATTGTATGGGGATTTGGTTATTGCGATGTGGGGGTGGAATTTTATTATTGGGTGGATGATTTGGAAAATATTGTTTGAGAATGTCCAAGGGTTGATTGGGTGGTGCATTTGAATTGTTTCCTTGGAGGCCGCCAGAGTCTATGAGTTTTTTGATGACCTATTTAAATTGGGACACTTCTCAATGTCATGCCCGTAGACTTAATGATACTAGTAATAATTCTCCTCATGATACCATGTTGGTTTGGATGATGATTCATCAAATTGTTAGATGGGATTAAGCTACATGAGATTGACCTAAATTAACTTGTCTAATATTGCACTATCAGATTCACCAAGGGGGTATAGTTAGCAGGCGGTATAGGATCTCTTTGTGGAGGATTCGTGTGAGAAGAGGATGTGGAGAAAGATTTAACCATGATGACATTAGTGACATTCTTAGATTTTTCAACATGCGTGGAGGATTTAGTGAAATCACACTTGGGTTTACTTGATCAAAGCTTAAGGTGGCATTGCTTAAGAGCACAAAGTTTATTTTTATGAACCATGGTAAATTCTAGTTCAACGATTTGGAATGATTGAATTTGAAGACTAGAGAAAATTTGCATCACATAAGATCGTGAGAAAATGTCGATTAATTCAGTATGTGGAAGAGAGAATGATAGTTGTTTTTATATGCCACGTCATCCTATGACGAAGTGTGCAATAGATTCTTCATCATATTATCTAATAGTAGAGGTCAGTGATAGTGACCTTACATACAATATTGATTAAAAAATGTTTTATAATGCGTGAGTTGGGTGAATGAAAACAATGAATTTTGTGGGATGTTGTTATACTAGTCCAATGTGGGTCTGGGTAATGACATAGGGAATGTGAGAAGCATAAGGTCTTGATAATGGGTAATGAGGTAACATGAATGTCTAAAAGCATGAAGGTGTTATTCTGGGTCCTCCTTGTTATTGAACATGGAAATTTTTTTAATTCCTTATGAGGATGATAAGGATTTATGGGGACAGATGGATTGATTGGTTTGTTTCAATTTTTTTCATCTAAGAAGTGGTCTTGGATCAAAAGGTAATGGCTTCAAGATTAGCCATTCTATTCAATAACACCTGTATGTGATCATTAGATGGATGAGGTTGATAAGTTAAAGGATGATATTTTGATGCATATGAAGTACATGGGTTAGGTTGTTGGTAAGTTTGTTATGTTTGAGGATGAGTAGGTGTTTCTAGAAGTGGTTGATAAGGGGGAATATAATTGATGGGTCATGATTGAATGGGTTAAGATAAAGGATGTTGTTGAGAAATGGGTGTGTGATAAGATTGATGGGATTGGATGGGTTTTTCAGATATGGGGGAATTTTATTAGTTTGATATAGGATGATTTGGGATGTAAGTAACACATTGTTGGGATACTTTAGTTGATTGATTAGGACGTACGTAGGGATAAACACATCGAGGAGGAGGTTGATGGGTCTAGTTTGACTCCAAAGGAAGTGGTTGTGAAGTGATTGCATTGGCATGTAAATGGTAAGTGGAGATGAGTTCTAAACTTGAATTTTTATTTTCAGGTGGAGGAGGGAGCATGTGTGACTTTGGAAATGCTAAGATATGGGCACAAGTGACCGTGGTAGATGATGAGGTGATGGGGTTAGATGATATGATTGCAGTGCTAATGCAAGGTAAAATTGGGGGAATGGGGACAACCAATTGGATGGATTGGTGATTGTTTAGGATCTAGGAGGAATATTTATGGGTACCAAGCTCATGTTGGGCCATGGAAATCTCATTCATTGCTCTATGGAATAATACAAGTTGTGATGCAAGGACTTCCATATATTCTAGATTGGAATTGTAGCCATAAATTTGTTGCAAGGGAGGTCCAACAATGGGGATGTTGGTAGACTTGCAAAGGAGATAGTAATGTACGGAAAATATATTAGTGTTATGGGGATCTTTTAATTATGTACACCCATGGTTTACGATAGGAGCTCCAAGATCTTTAATAGATGTGGCAGATGGGGGTGTTACTAGTCTAGATGGGTTGGAGTGACGATAAAGAGATGGATTAGTTTTGACATGTCTGTTAGGTTGGAACAATTGAGTCTCTTGAAGAGGGGGAATTAAGACCATTGGTTAGGTCACTGTGGAAGAAGTGAGTAAAGGGATGGAGTTGATGATAGAAAGTGTAGAAATTTGTTTTGGAGGTAATAGTGAGAATAGGAATGTTGTTGGTTGACATGTTTTGTTCCATTTGTCTTCCTTTGGATCTTGTAAAAATTGGCTTGAAAAAATACAAAAATAAGGCTATGCTTATTTTTAATTAGATCAAGCAAGCCATTATAGGAAATACAATGTTCACATGTAAGTAGTTAGTTATATTATTATTAGAGAACAATAATATATTATTAGAATTGTTTTAACAACTCATATGATTTGAGTTGTGTATTGTTACATAAGTAACAATCACACTAATATAGGAGATGGCGGGATACTTTATGTTGTTAGAGAAACTTCCTAATTAATAGGAGTTGCATATCTTTATATATTTGTATTGTATCTCTGTATGATTTTATGATAAGTTGAATAGAACGTAGATCATTTTTCCCACTGTAAATTTATTTGCTCCACTTTATTTTGTATCAAAGCCGATTAATTTTCTAACTTATTTGTTTTTCCTCTAATTGAAGAATAGTTTGTTTCCAGGGGAGAAAGATATTGTTTTCTTTATTTTCCCGATGCATGAGATCTTGAAATAATGTGTGTCATAAATTCAAGAGATTAAGGATCTGAAGTCTCGAATTTCATTATTTACACCTTCTCTTAAATAAAAATGGCTTGGTAGAGTCCGTGGTGAGTGAACTATTTTTCAAATGTTCTATCATACCGTTTGCTACATGTAACTTCCGAATGCCTCATCTACATCCTGTTTGAATTGCTTTCCATCTGCACCTTTCTTCTGAGAATATGTTATGCAAATAAGAAATCTATTATTTTGAAAGAGGCACGTTGCAATGTTCTATAATCCAGGTATCTTTGTTGATATTTTTATCGGTTCGAGAGGTATGACAACAATTTTTGTATAAGCGTATTTTTCATGTTAGTGTGGATTCATATAGCATTTCACTCATGTTGATTCGATCTCTCTCTCTCTCTCTCTTGCATATGCTTTAGACATTGAATGTTACAATAGTATCTTCCACAAAAATTGTTGTTGATTTGCTTTAATATCCAAAAATTTTGTGGATTCCATGTAAAGGCTTGGTCCATGCAAAGTTGTTTCAGACCCACATAAAATAGATATTGGCATTTGATGAGTTGTTTGGAGGGCCATCACGTGGAACAGACTCACCAGAAGGGAACGTGGCACTGTACATGCAAAGTTGAAGCTTATACACAAAACGTGTATGTTATATTTCAATGATATTTTCTCCTCTGCTCCATATTTATCTACATTAAAGTATACAACAACGCGGGAGTCTTTTATATTGAACAACGATTGTCTATCTTGCGTGGGCATTTGGCATCAAATACGATAAAAAATTGGTCTCGCCAATCTGCAAATAGCCTTAGACGGTGCTTCGATCTCATCAACACATCCCAACCATTTATCCTCCTCAGAATGGTCTGGTATAATTTATTTTTTCCCACGTCAATACATTCAATAGTATTATATTTTGTCAGTGCAGACGATGTCAAAAGATATAAGTAGTATTTGGTTGAAATCAGTCTTCATCACGTTAAAATTTTCCATTGTTAATGTCCTTATTTGTCATTGCATAATTTTGAAATTCACTTATCCTAAAGTATTGTAATTTATAATGGTTAAAGTCAATGTAAATACATTTATTTTTCGTTTCTTAGTTTCTTTTTATGTGTTATATTGGTTAAGTTAATAAAGTAGTGTTATTTGAAAAATAATAAAAATGATTACTTTTTAAATGTTTTGATTACCTCCATTCTAGAGTATGTATTGTTATAGTTTGTCAAATTGTATTATTAGAGTCATTGTGTGTCATATTCATAATCTTATATTTGTTTAAGTCAATGTTTGTAATTGTAAACATATTAGTGACAAATATCATTGTTCAGGGCGAACAAGTCATTTGTTTATATCATTGTTTTTGTCAAAATAAAATTATTTGTGTTGTTAATATTGTATCATTTACGTCAAGATTCTTGTCAAAAGTTATTTTTGAGTCAGAGTCAAAAGTCCAAAAAAAAATTGCATTATAGACACATTTTTAGTCTTACCCAACGTCCGAAAAAGAAATTGTTTCACATTGTGGGATGGATACTATACCAATAAATCAAATGTGGAAAATCATGAGCTACATGAACGTATTTGTTGAGTAAACACCATCATCTAGTAGAGGAAGGAGGAACCAGAGTATGGAGTTCAATCAACACGCTCTCGTCAGTCCCCAACGAAGGGGCCGCTTCACAGATTTGGTGGCACGTGTGTGTGTCGTGTGGATTTCAATTTTTCAAATAGTTAGTGTTGTATGAAAAAATTGAACATGGGTTCATTCCTATTCACTAGTGTATGTTGTTATTCCTACATTATTCCCAATGTAATAACATAGTGAAAAACAAATAACACAAAGAAATGCAGCATCCTGAGTCTTAAAGAGGTTGAATAGTCAGATATGTTTCTATTCATACCTAGGTTTTTGGTTAGCCTTTGGAAAACCATTAAAGGCTACTCTGATGTGTTCCTACTTGAGTTCCCACACTGCTAGGTTAGATGTGTTCCCTAGAGTGACTGGTTGATATGAAGATAATTCCTGAGCGTGTTCCCATCCTCGTTGGTCAGATGTGTTCTTGACAGTGCATAGTAGATAAGTTGACGTGTTTCTTCTTCTACCTTTAGTTCAAGTGTTGTACCAAGATCATAAGTAAGCACAGGTGGCAGGATACATAGGAAGTGTGAAATTTGTTTTTCTATGATATAAACATTAAAGGGGGATGCTAGTAAATATAATGTTCACATGTTAATAGTTAGCTATATTATTGATATATAAACAATAATATATTATTAGAGTTGTTTTAACAACTTGTATCATTTGATTTGTCTATTGTTACGTGAGTAACAATCATACTAATATATGATATGGCAGGATTATTGTTGGTGTTGTTAGAGAAACTTCCAAATTTATAGGAGTTGCATATCTCTACATATTTGTATTGTATCTCTGTATGATTTTGTGAGAAGTTGAATAGAATGAAGATCATTTTTCCCTGTGTAAATCTGTTTATTCCACTTCAAGTCACACATCAGAATTTTGATTATCTTGATTATTAAAGATTTGAAAAGAAATGAAAAAATAAGCTTGAAGGGCACCTGGGAAATTGTTGATTTGTGGATAGTTTTAGGTGTTATTTGTGGGAGTCCTCCATATACTCGAAGGTACATGAGGCACGAATATATGATGACTACAAGTGTGGGATAGGTATTGGGGCCTTACCCCTCACTTCAATATCCCGTAGCGATAAGTGTTTTAGGTGCTTAGCCAATATACTGGTTACTAAAAATGTTATAATGCATCTAGAACACAGTGCCAACTTTCCTATTGGATGATGAAATCCCGATAGTTCCAACTAGAAGGGGATGTTTAAATGTGTATTTTTGGATGCATGTTTTTGGATATATGTGAAGAAAGCGTATGCAAAGAGTTGACCCCTATTTAAAATATATTTCCAATCAGATATGAAGGTTATTTTTAGATCCCAAAATAAAATGTTATGTTTGATGAAGAAAATCAAGCATGAAAGAAAAATAAAATACAAAAGGAGAAACTAAGAAAAAGAGTAATACCTGGATAACACTTTTTCCTTTTTTGTTATTTTAATTTTGTAAGCAAGCAATAAAATCCAAACAACATAGCCCCCACATGCAAGAAAAAAATAAACTATCATTCTTTTGAAGTTAGTAGAATATGGATAGAATAGAAATAGAAATGAAAAATAAATAATAAGACTCACCAAACAGGGTTAGTCCTATTAGGGCTGCCAGAATGTTGAACAATCTTCCTCATTACATGTTTCATACTAATGAAATCGCAAGAAGATAATAAGAACCTCCAAGTATGAGAGGGTTTATGGAACCTCTTCATATGATTGTGATGCATATGGGTGCAAACAAGAGTTCTTCCTCCTTGCAACGAGTTAAATGACCTAAAAATCAAGATAAATTCAATAGAAAATTTAGTAGTAGATAGATGGGTGGGTTACCTACCAATGTTAGTCACAAGAACTGAAAATTTTTGAGGATGGATATAAACCCATGTTTTTGATAATGATAAGATAAAATATTGATAAATTAGATGTAGTAGAATCTACAGTATAAGAGAAAGTAGAATTCAATACAATATGGTTAAAATGCGGATCCAATCCAAAAAAATTAAATCAAACATGTGGTGGTCGAAAATGAATAGAGAAAGTCAACTAAAAAATTCAATGAAAATGAAGATTTGAACGCTTTCGAGGAAAATTTGAAGTTGATGATGAATTGAGATGAGGAACATTATCTGCAAGATATCTCAAACTAGATCTGATTGAAAGAATGGATGTAAATTATGGAATGTAAAGGTAAATGTAATGAATACATGTCTATTCAAAGGTGACCTGGCTGATTCGACATTAACTAGGGGCTTGTAGATCAAATATGAAATGACAGAGTGGGAATAATGAGAGGATAAGAGGCCTGAGTGACTTTGGAATTAGAGAGGAAATTATTGGGGATTTGAATGATAGATAGGATGAAAAAATGAAAATTAAGTCGATGGAGACTACCCGGATGATCTAGGGTGAGATGAAGAAAAATAGGAAAGAACGAAGACTTGCATGTAGAAAATGAAGACCTAAGAAGGCTGAGACAGAGCTTTTAGATGATAGATGAACCTACAGAATATTTGATGAAGATTATGATTACAAAATTACAACAATGGACCTAACCTTAGAAGAGAGAAAAAGATCTCCTAATCTCCAAAATTGAAGCACAAGATCTCTAAGGTGATAATGGTAGCTGGAAAAGAAGTCAAAAAATGAAGGAAAGATCATGAGAAAGAACGAAGTCTCAAAAATTACACCTTGCAAAAGGGAGGGGTAAGGGCGGCTTTATAGGGTCGATGGTGATGTGGATGGCTCGCCGATGATTACAGGAACCCATACATTTGGGTGGTGTAAAGATGATGAGATCAAGTAAAATATCCCATAAGAGGTGCGATTGGGGTGTTAGATGATAAGGTTGAGTCGTGGTTGCTTCTGATATATAAATGGGTAGGGGGAAGGTGAAAAATATTAAATAAAGGCCATGGATGAGTGAATTTATTAAATGCGGGTGTAGTGCCCACTCTTTTTCGACACATATTTTTCTATGATCATGTATATTACTTTATTAGTGATGTGTAGATTATTTTTATATCTTAGGAACCCTATTGTTATGAATTATGGACATTGTATTTATCTTTTTGTTTTGGCTCCTATGATGGATTGTATGGGTACATAGGGGAAATTTATATACATTGTAGTACATGATGATGATTTAGTGTCTTTTTGTTATATGTTGAGACCTTGGACTCATGACAACGATGATTATGTTAGGTGAGAACATTAATTTTATGATTTATTAATAATATGATGATAATAGGTAATCAATAATGTGTATTTAAATGCAACTACGTAGAAATAAGTTATAGTGGATGTATGAAATGAATGGTTATCCTAAAAATATGAATTTTGATAGATGGGTTATACTTAGGCGTAGGGCGATAGTAAATTTTAATGGGTATGGTAAAATTTTGACAATTACTAAATGCAAATAATTGAATTAGAATATAATTACTTAACCGTGATAATGATGTACCTAGATTTGTATTGTCTTGAATGTTTTCAGGAAATCAAATCACAATAAACAAAGAAGGGACTATGAGACTAACTATGGAAGAATATCAGATGTTTACAACTTGGTCACCTTAGTAGTTATGTACGTTTTGTGTGTGTTTCTGTATTGGTCGTCAGATTTTTTAAGAGGTATTCATGGGGGAGCAACCTCATAAGTGACCATGGGTGTGAATGTTGTATTTTCCCTTTTATTTTATTGTCTTAGTTATGTATGTGATTTTATTGAATTGTAATGTCTTCTCATTTCATTTTACATATTTAGTGTGCTCTTGATTTAGTTAATTAACTATGTGGATAATGGTAATTAGGACATATAACAAAGGCGGAAATGAATATTGTAGATATTCCTTGTTCCCTTCATGATTTTAGATGGTTTTTAATTGATTTCGATTTGTGTACCCATTCCCATCTTTCAAATCTCGGATTTGGGAACTGACCCTGTTTTTGAAGGCTTGTTGGACAAGTTATACTTGTCCCATACTCCTTACACTCTCCCACCAACAAAACTTATGATATGAGGGGTAAACTTTAACCCCTATTATGTTTTTTGAAAGGAAAAAGAGGCAATTAATGCCACGATTTTTACAAACCCTCTTAATTATTTCCTTGAAAGTATGGAATGGAGGATTGTGTGTGGAAATGAAGTATCATACCCTCACCTTACTCATTTAGGGATTATTTTATTATTTATTTGATTTGTGAGGTGGATTGGGGGAAATGATGTGGCATCCTACATGGAGACACCTCACAATACTCTCTACCATTTTCTATTTATTGGAGTTTTTTAGTTGTTTTAGGGATTTTTGAGAGCTTGGAGGGGAGTTTTCTTTTATTGATTAAAGAAGTTATATCTTTGTTACTTGAAGGTTTGAATGGGTTTTCAATGGCAAGGTAGGCTCTTATACTTGTAGGTTAACATCTCTTGTTTATATTTTCTGTTGTGAATCTATTAATGCAATTTGATTTTGTATGGATTTGGGTAGAGTTGGCCTTAGGGATGAGGTAGGGAGAGAGAAATGGAGCCATTTATGGAGGTAAAATGGAGTGTGTGAGGATTTTGTTGAGAGAGTGTGGAAAGGTAATCAACGTATATGGATTTAAATAGAAACTATATGATTTGAATCTCTTAAAATTGAGAGATAAAGAGTTTTGAGTGTATTTGATATGTATAAGTGCACTTGGAGGCATTGGGTGGACTCCTATCCTACTTGGGAGGCATATGTAGATGGCTGACATGTTCTTTTCTACTTTTTCTCCACTTGGAGCATATGTGTATTTTATTTATAAAAGTTTTATTTCTATCTTGTTCTTTATGGATCTAGATTTTGTTGTATGTGTGAGTGGTTTATGTTGAATCCATTCTGTGAGAGCTACCATGGTTGTAAACATTCCTTATTTTTTCCATTTTTGGTGCTTGGGGGCCTATGAGAAGTTAGGCTTCACCTTCTCATTGTATTAAGGTTAAGAGGTGAGTGTTCCCTAGCTCCCTTCCTTTGTTGCTCATGTGAAGATAGAGGAGAAAAGAAGAGAGTGCATATTTTAACTATGGAATGGAAATGCAAGTGTATTCAAGAAGAGAGGATATTGTAAAATTTAACATGTTATCTCCACTTTTTTGTGGATGGCTTTTGATACTTGTATTTTAAGTGTTAATATTCTTGTAAATGAATTATGCATATATGATATGAGCCATTAAATTGTGAAACACATATAGATGAAGGAAGGACATCGGTAAGGTCGAACCTTATTGAAAATGTATTCCATTTAAATTGTATAGTGTTTTTGATCGACCACTAAATGTAAAATATGAAAATGGTCCTTTTATGGATTAGAAATTTATTGGAGTAAATGGGTTGTTTTCCCTTTCGAAATGATCTTTTTATACTTTATAAAGAAAAAGAGCAGGTGTGTGATTATTGTAATATCCATTTTGTTGTCCCTTTTGGTTTGGTTATGAAAAAAAAATCAAACTGTTGAATTACAACATAGTTTAACATCCTAATTTTAATGGAAAATTTTGAAATAGATCACCACTCTAAAACCCTATAAAACAATACCTTAGAAAATCCAAAAAATGTAAGTATAACCCTTTTTGGATCAAGGAGAGAAAGCTATCTTATTTATATTTTTGTATTCTTTTAAAATATTAGTTTAACCACTCAATATATAAGTGTGTGTGTGTGTAAGTGTGTAAGTGTGTGTGTGTGTGTGTGTGTGTGTGTGTGTGTGTGTGTGTGTGTGTGTGTGTGTGTGTGTGTGTGTGTATGCATATGTATATATATATATATATATATATATATATATATATATATATATATATATATGCATATGTATATATATATATATATATATATATATATATATATTCATTTATACCATATGAGTTGCCTAAAAATCCTTTCCTTTAAAAACTAAAAAACTAGGATACATATAAATGTAAATATATATATATATATATATATATATATATAACAAGGAGATTGATTCATGTTTTTGATTGATGAATTTAATAAATAAATAAATTTATAATGTGGAGAGGGGACTGACACCCCCGGACTGCGTATTTTAATTAAAAAATTTAAAGGACAGAACCCCATCCCACGCCCTCCCCCCCCCCCCGCTGGACTGCAAAATTTATTAAAGCACTGGCGGCCATGGTCAACCCACCCCACTATTATATAGGTGGTGGGTTGGCCATGGGTTCCCATCCCCATCTCCTTATTACCACTACACAACCAATATTCAACATTTGGTAGCCCTATGGGTGACTCATATATACAACATAAACACCAAAGAAAATTATATATATCTGTATATTTCTCTCAACTCAGGTTTACCCAGTTTCTTAAACAAGGTAACAATGAGGTTAAACAAATACCCTTAACTCGCAAATCTGGTTAAATCATTAGAAAAAGAACTCCATATGGAAAACCCTTGTAAGAGAATGTAAAAACAAACTAAAAGATGACATTGGAAGAAATTTCCCCTCCATTTTTGATCTAGAACAAAAAAAAATGTCCATGGTATCTCGTCAAGTCTCCATAGCCTCCATTTTCTTCCACGTGTAAAATACACAAGAGAAAATGAGGATATTGGGGCAAAAAGAGAGTAAAATGGGAATCATAAGGATATTTAGGGCTTTTAGTCATACCTAGATTTAAGGGCTCTTATTGCTCTAATCTAAGGGTGGAAATTGATCCTACACATTTAAATTTATAGGTGTTGTGATGGGAATTGGTGTTTTAAAAGTGTATGCGGAAATTTAACTAATGGGGTCAACTAGGGAATTTTCGACGTGGGTAAATAGACTAAAGTTGAACATGCGAATATTTTAATTAAATTATTTAAGGGAATTACAAGGGAAAGAAGTTAAAGGTGTAGCTATTTAAATTAATTTGGGCATGGGTATTATCACATAGGGAAATTAGATTAAAATTAATTTGGTAGAAGTTTTGTTTAAAATTTAAGTTAACTTAGGAAATGAATTTTAATAAATCTAATAGAAATTTATGTAGGAAAAATATATGAAGTTAATAGTGAATTGGGAATGAATTAAATAAAATTAATACAGATAGAAGGAAGGGATTTAAAACCCGTGATGAACTAAGAAAATAAATTAATATTAATTAGTGAACCATTGTAATATATGGTTAAGCAGTTATTAGACACAATACAATTATGCTAAAACAAAACTAATTTTTTTGTAATTTTTCTTATGTGATTGACAAAGCTTTTGCATGGTGTTAGTGTGTCAAAATTTGGGCATTACACTTTTGAATTCGAGCTGAGGTTTATATACTTGAACATATGGTATTAAAATAATAATAACAATAATAAAATTTGTTTTGATTGTTGCACTCGCCTATGTGGGTATCATGTCGATCCCGGTTACCGAAAAATGTTAATTCAATTTAACATTATTTTGAACTTCCTGAGCGATAGGAATTTGGTCCTTGTAAATATGTATGTTAATGGGTTCCCTAGCTCACAATTATGGTCGTGTGATGATGTTGACCCCATAAAGTCCCTCCCTTATTTGGATTGATATTTTTTTAGGTGAAACTCGTGAGGATTAGTGCTAGAGGTAACATTTAGGGGACATTATTGAGGAGATAAAAAGATTGATTATATGTTTACATCTCCCCCTTTGTTCAGTGGTTAGGCAAGTTGGGTATGTCGGTAATTACACATTTTCCCGTTGATTTATGCTTCGAGGACTTAATCCCCATATGTGAGAGTTGATATTGTGACATGATTTTATATTAGATCTTGTTAGTTTGTATATTCTGAGATGTGAGATCAATGTGTACTACCCCTACCATTGGCCCATGAAGGTCTGCGAAGTGACTATGATGTGGATATTTCATGTGTTTTATATATGTAAGCTTGAGTTCTTTTATCAAGGACCAGAATTTTATTTTAATGATTTGTTGAGAAGCTCTAAGGCTCTTCTTATTATTGTTTCTTATTGCTATATTTTTCAAGGATTAAAATGTGATTACTTATCCATTTAATTTGATTTCCGAGATTTCTTTGATTTTATCTTTGTTTGGTGACTCGGAGCTTGTTTCCTTGAAGGCCACTTGGATAAATGTCATTAAGAATGTTACGTGGTTTTCTTCTTGTCTGTGGATGAGTTGGTTCTATTTTGTTTGTATTGTGTTCTCTCATCGTATGGGGGTACACCCTAGGTGTCATGAATATTTCTTTAGGTGCTTCAGATCATGCATTTGGTTTTTGGAGTGAAAAGACTTTTTGTGTCTCAAACCTTGAAGTGACCCTCTTAATGCTCAAATTTTTTTAGGTAGAGGGCACTCTCTTACACATAGTATAGTTTGCATTTTTGACAATGATTATGTTTCTTCTTGCACCATGGTATATGTTTTGTTCATCGTCAAGATAGATGTGATACTCAATATGAACTTAAGGATTATGTCAGGGATGGATTAACTATTGGATAATTATAGGTTTATGATGGATAGTGTAGCGTTGGGAGATGACAATCCACCGATGGGTACATTGAAGTCCTAACATCGGTTCTATGTGTTATTTAAGAAAATTTTGACATTTTGGACTATGAATACCCAAGATAAATATGGTTATACTCAAGCTCATTTGATTTTTGTGCTTGAATAAGTATGTTTTTTATCTCAACGACCCATAGATAGATATACCCTTGTCTTAATCGCTTTAATTGTTTAGCATACACCACACTATAATCCAATAGTATCGAGTTATGTTTAGGTAGTTATGGATGCATTAGGCTACTTTGGACTTTGTGCTTAAATTTTTGGGGTTTATAGGTCTTAAGGTTCTTACCTTGGCTATGTTATGTCATGATCTTTCATCTAAGGCTATAACACTTGGCCTTATAGGCTATGTTTTTAGTAAATCATATGACTTCCCTCTTGATATTTGGATGTTCTCTTGATGATGAAAAGTGGTTTCTATGGGGTAAATCCCCCTTGTAATAATTATTTCTTGGTTGAATGTATCTTGTGAAAGTATAAGTTTCTTGGAAACTCTCTCTCATCTAGTGAACATATTTTTTGTTTAAACCATGAACATTTTTTTCCCTCATCCTAATATAAACCCCTTGAACTTGTGATTTTTTTATTATAAATTCATAATGTACACCTTCATCGTAACTCTTATTGATACTTGTGGAAACTCACTTGGAATGCATCGGTGATGCATGTAACTCTTGGGAACACTCTTATAAAATTGGTGTGTTCCATTTTGTTTAAAGTCCTCTTGTTTTCTCTGAACTTATTAATGCGATAAGATTAACTCATTCTACTCATTAAAATTCAATTGGTATTGTGAAAAAGTTGAATAAGCATATTAGAACTCAATTTTGGAGGCTTGTATTTTCAAAACTTAACAAGAAAATTTGGACATTAGGAATATGGTTCCTTACTCTAACCTTATATTCAAATAGAAGAAAAAAAAATGTCAAAAATAGAAAATAATCCATTCATACCCTCCCTAGAAGTTTAATGAATAATTTTACCACCCATATAGAGTGGTGAGATATCATGCCAACATTAGTGATGACCCTTAATGAAACAAGATATGGTATATCATAATATAAGGAATGCATCAATTAGAAAAATTATAAGAAATATGCTTAGCAAACGTAAGTATAACTTGTGTTTTATAATTTGGAATATGGAATGGATAGTTTTTATGGGATTTAACATGAGTAGAATGTACAAATAAACAACCTTAATTGTATAAAATTCCTATTGCATGCCCTAAATTTTATAAAGGACATAATCTGAATGGTTAAGATAATTGAAAGGTTCCCTTGAGCTATTATATGAGTATCTAATATCAATTATACCCTAAGATATTGGGTTGTAAAATAGTTGAGTATTTCCCATACGCCCTTTGTTATATCAAACAACAAACATATGTATAATGTTAATAACACAAGTCACATACTATGCCATCTTTTGGAACTCTCACTAGTTAGTATGAAATTATCAAAAGTATGGATAAGGATATTATCACCTTGTTAGAATGGATGAATTGTTATGTTCATATTGGTGGGCCCTATGTCCATCTTGGAAACAACGGCAACTATTTGAACCTCTAATATGTCTCCCTAGCATGAATGGAGTACCTTATTTATAGTGATGTGTTCTAGCCCTATTTTAATCTATTGAACAAAAATGTGTATAATCCTCCTTCATGGAGCCTTCCAGGACATCGTACCCTTTAAACTCTTATCTCGACAAGTATATATATTTTTATCTTCTAGAACGACTCTATATCTTTAGTTTAAGAGAGGCACCCTTCTTATGTTTGGAATAGGTCATTGGTGACCTAATCTTATTGGAAATCTTAGGAAAGATATGTTAAGGATATGGATGAATTTTGGAATCCTCCTTCCTTTTGGGGAACCTCTTATGTTGTATCCCTTTCCATTTATGAGAAGAAGAGGCAGGTTGTTATCGTAAGTTTCGACAAGAATTTTTGGTGTATTACGCTATTAAATTTCTAATTTTCTCTTGTTGCCTATTTTTTCCTAGCTCGCTTGAGTGTCGATATGTGTCATAATACTAATCTTGTGTTCGTTTTAGGATTCTTTTGAGCTAGGGAGAATTTAAAATTAATAATTTTTTTCTTTTATATAGAGTGAACGGTATCTCTCATGTCAAAATGTTAGTATGGGCAAAGATTACATATCACCAAATTGGAATGTTATCTAATTGATTGGGGTTTTTTAAATCAGGATTAGTGGTTGTGTGTTACGATATTTGGGTACAAATTCAAGTTATGGAAACCTTGTGGCCAAGACCATTATTTGTGTTACCATGAAAATTTAAGGGAGTCCTTACGAATTATATGAAGTACTTCTAATGAATAGTCTACATCTTCGTAGACTCTTTTGTTAAAATTAGGTGTTTCCCTTATTGTTAAGCCTCATTTTTTGTGGCCTGAAAATTTTTGGTGCTATAAAATAGTGTGTTTTCTCATGCAAAATTTAAGGTCATGGTTGGTAGTTTTTAATTTTATCTAAATTAGTGAACCTTGAAGTGTAATTAAACCTAAGTGTATGTCTTATCCTTCATTTTTACTATGTGTTAGACCCATGTGTGGCTACGTGGGAACCTTATGATGAGTGCATTTTTTGGGTCATTAATATCATTTCTTCAGGCTGAAAATACTCTTTTTGATATTACTTATTAGTACATGGGGATGTTTTGTGTAGTTATATCTTCATAGGTTTGATGCATTTTCCTTGCTATAGTTTACGAAAACCGATTATCACATGAACCTCCTACGAACTATTTTTGTGACATTAAATGAGATGATGTGTGAAGGGAATGATGGAATTTATTGGTGGTTATGGAGCCCAAGTTCGAAGCATACAGATGAAGACTGTTTCCATCAAGTTGACTTATTAGCCTGGGCTTGATCCTAATGGCACATAGAGATTTATGTGTTTCAGTTAGAATTTGGTGGACAATGTTTAATAGCACCTGATATGGAAGATCTTGTAACCAACAGTATCTATATGAAGACTTCATATTTAGAACTTGGTGGTACCACTTTTTGATATACTGAAGAAGATTATCTAAGTCTAGTTCATGATTATTTCTTACTGTCTATGTTATGAACTTATTTTGAGTTAATGAAAGCCACTAAATTTTCAGAATCAGAAGTTGTTAATCCCTCTATCCCAAGGATGAGCAAGGGCCCACTTAACTGAGGAGATAAGAGGTTATTTTGAGTTCATGCATATAGTTCTTTGATTAGATTTTCTGCAATTGTCATTTGATAAATCTTACATGCATGCTTTGATTAACTGTACCTACTTTCTCCATTACTACTTTCACTTAGAATAGATGCTTTTGTTATGCAAATCTGGTTAATGAATGGTCATTCTTTCTGCTATGTTCCATTTATACATTTGTGATTTCATTTGTTAACAATAGTGCGTGTGTATTTCATTTTACAAAAGAAGATTAGTTGTTAAATTTCCTTTCATCACAAATAGTTTAATTTTGTAGAACTGCATTTAATTTTTGTAGATCTAAATTGCATTTCCATAGAATAGTCACTAAACTTAATAACCTCCCAATAGACCGAACGTATAACCGGTTCCCCTAGACTCCATTGCATACTGCCTAGGACACAACCCTAGTTTAGAATGACACCGACAAAGATTATGTCAGTTAAATGATTGGAAGAATACAATGACCCATCATTTTTGGTGCCATTTCCGAGGACATAACCATAAGCTCCATTATTTTTATTCCATATGCTATGGGTGTTAATGGAGTTAATGTAGGAAACCAGTAGTTCTCTTGGACCTCATTTTAAACCAACCAACCTGGATGCATAGGTCTCGAGATAACCAAGGGAGATTTATAGCATGCAATATTCAATAAATATCTCTAGAAACTTCACAAGGAAGAAACAGTTAGAGTGATAAAGAATCCAACCCAATGCTTAGAACATATTTTGAGTATTCTGTATCCTCTTCACACCACTCGGCAATGGGGTCCTTGGGAATGCTGAAGACCAACATTTAGGGTGAAAATTTTAATATCCCATTGTCCTTGATGTAGATGAGGATGCACCCATGAAAAACATCTCACCATCCATCCTCCCCCTCTTTCGAGGAATGACCAAAGAAGACCTTGATCAGTTTTTGTTTGAATTTAAAATCCTATGCCAGACATATGAATACTGAACTAGTAATCAAAAACTCAAATAGTTTCCCTCCACTCTCAATGATTCTGCTATGAGATGGTTTATGGGGTTACCATCTAACTCCATTAATTCGTGGGAAGCCATGGAAACAACCTTCTTGGATAAGTACCAAGACTATTATAGGGGAAGGGATAGGAAGGAAGAGTTCTTCCAAATATGGCAAAAGGAAGATGAGAATCTAGAGGATTATCTAGATAGATTCTTATTTCTCCATAAACACAGTGGGTACGAGTTACATGCAGACATCACTAAAATAGTCTTTCTTAAAGGACTGGATGAGGAAACCAAGGATTCCCTCCATATCATGGGAGGAGGAGATGTGCATACACTCACCATGGAAAAAATCACTGAGCTATGTAGAAGATACTCTAGAACATGTGGAGGAATATGAAGAAAACAAACATCCAAGTCTTTGGATACCTCTGAACTTCTAGACGAAATGGCCAACATGAAAACTGACATTCTGTTGCAATTAACATCCACCATAGATGGAATCAAGGAAAAATCCACCCCTGCCAAAGAACCATTGGACATGTATTGCCATAAGTAGCGGAAGAGAAACCCCTTGAGAGAATGTCCTTTGGACGTCACAGACAAGTGCTTAATCTGCAAAGTTACTGACCATGACACTAAGGATTGCACACTTTTACCACAGTTGAAGGGAGGTTTGAATGCCATCTCTCAAACAAGTGTTGAATTAAATTTTTTCCAAAGACAAAATAATCAGGGTGGGTTCCCATCTAGACCAACTCAGAATTCTTAGAGGATGTCATGGCTAAATCAAGCCTCTCAGTCTTCATGGGGACAACCTGAGTGGGAAAACTCAAATTGGATGACTTATCCATAACCACCACCTTGGAAAAATCTCTACACTCAACTAGGTTGGGCTCCACCACCCGCAGCCAATCCTTGGCAGAATCAGTAGTGGGGTCCTCAAAAAATTTTTAGCAAAAATCAGTCTTGGGCACCACCACAAAATGGTAATCAACAACCTAGGTTTCAATAGCCACAAAAAGCTTTAATGCCTCCACCTCAAGCCTACCGAAATCAAGGACAAGCAACACAAACACAAATTCTGGCCCAGCCAGTATCCAATCCTAAAAATCAATAGTCAACTTCAATTGATGATATAGACCTAGAAAACACCATGCAGGTTAACACTATTGGTAATTTACGACTATGATCTAGTAAAGTATTGAACCCTCCTATTGTTATCACAGAATTTCCTGCTAATGCCGATAAGGAAGAAAACCTTGAGGATAATATTGGTTCTTCACCAATACCAGATACATCGGATGATCAAATACCCAAACAAATTACATCTCCTTTTCTTGAGCGATTACAGGACACTCGAACTGTAGATGAAACAAAACTAGTTCAAGAATTGAAAAAAGTACATATTGAGGTCCCACTACTGCGTGCAATAAGGGACATCCCTGAACTAAACCAAACCATTAGAAACAAGTGTATAAAGACACTAGGAAGGAAAATGAAATACCCAAATACTGCCATAGTTGAATGGAATTTAGCTGATTTAGTTGTTGGCACCCTTATCTCACCAAAATATGGGGATCCTGGGAGCCCTATCATTACTATTTGTATAAACAACCAGTTAATATCTAACATTTCATGGATCATGGTGCTACTATTAATGTCATCAAAATAGAAATGGTTAATCTGCTATCGTTAATAGGACTTCAACCAGCCAACACTATTCTACTGTTAGCAGATCAATCCATTGTTGTACCTGATGGTGTGGTTGAAGATATAATGGTCACTTTTGAATCATGGGAGTACCCAATTGATTTCATGGTTTTGTAGCCTGAAGCTTGGAAGTTGGGATATCCTATGATCTTGGGAAGACCCTACTTGGCTACAGTTACTGCTTACATTGATTGTAGGTCAGGAAACATGACAATTCTAAATGGGAAAAAATCCAAACACATTTCATTATATCCTCTTTCCCAACCTTATATGAACAATTATGACCAGGTATGGGTGGATTCTTTGGATCTTAACTCTGTGAGTTCTTCTTTTCTAGACACTATTGCAGTACATAATCATATGGCGGAATTTTTGGAGTCATATACACTGACTGATTCTAAGGAATTTGCAACTACAAAAATTAGCACTATCACTATGGAATCCGGAATACCTGCATTACACATCTCTTCTGCTATTTCCTTGGTAGACATTAGCTTTGCTGAATTTGGTAGGAAACTCTATGCTTATATTTCTAAACATTTAGTTCCTGATTTCCATTGTCCTTTAACCAAGATTTTGTCTTTTGACAACATACCCATCCTGCACATGCTTCAGCCCCATGTTTTCCCATTGAATTATTTTATCACTAGTAAAGAGATTGCTCTTGCAAATGATACCAGGCAGGCACTTGTCAGTATGGGAAGAGAGCTTACCATAGGTAGCGACTTGGAGGTCAATCAAGAAGCTATGGTGCTTGAGATTCTGAAGAAACATTCCCATGCTTTTGCTTGGGATTACACTGATATGAAAGCAAATCATCCTATCATCTATACACATCATATTTACACCGATGATGTCAAACCTATAAGGCAGCTGCAATGAAGAATCAATCCGGCATTGAGAGACACAGTCAAAACTTAGATCGAAAAAATCCTAAAGGTAGGTTTCATCTATCCTATATCTGACATTCAATGGGTTTCCCCATTAGCTATTGTACCCAATAAGAATGGTAAGTGGCGAATATGTGTTGATTATAGGTAACTTAACAAAGCCACAAAAATGGATTATTTTCCCATGCCTTTCATTGACCAAGTCCTGGACGATTTGGCTGGTAAGAAATATTTTTCTTTCTTGGATGGGTTTAGTTCGTATAATAAAATTAGTATTACCTCTTCTGATCAGGATAAGACTACTTTTACGTGCCCTTGGGGTACATTTGCTTACCAATTCTTACCATTTGGGCTTTGTAATTCCCGTGCTACATTTCAGCGGGTAGGCTTGGCCATTTTTGTAGATCTTGCTAACGACTATGTTGAGGTTTACATGGATGATTTCACTGTCCATGGATCCATTTTTGAAGAATATTTGAATAATCTTGAGAAAGTACTCAGTTGATGTGAACAACACCAACTGTCTCTGAGTCATGAAAAATGTGTACTGATGGTTGATCAAGGAATTGTCTTAGGTCACCATGTTTCAGCCCAAGGTATACAAGTGGATCCTAAAAAGATATTAGTCATCACCTAATTACCTACACCAGCTAATCAAACTGACATCAAAATTTTCCTTGGTCATGTAGGTTATTACTGCTGATTCATAAAAGATTTTAGCAAAATTGCCACCCCAATGTTTTCACTGCTAACCAAAGATTGTGTTTTTGAATGGTCTCCTCAGTGTCAACAGGCATTTGATTCTATCAAAGAAAAGTTGAGGATGACCCCTGTCTTACATGGCCCTGACTGGGGACCACCTTTCCATATCCACACTGATGCTTCTAATATAGCCATGGGTGCTGTCCTTAAACAAAAAGACTCAAAATATCATATGTATGTAATTTATTTTATCAGCAAAAATTTGACTCCTACGGAAAGGAATTACACCACTATGGAAAAATATTTTTTGGATGTTGTATATGCTTTGAATAAATTTCATCATTACATCATTGGATATAAGACTTTTGTTTACACTGACCACTCTGCCATTCGATATTTGATGAAAAAACTAGTGGTTGGTGGAAGGCTTATTCGCTGGTTACTCTTGTTGCAAGAATTCAATCTCAATATTATAGATAAGCCTAGGAATCTAACGTTGTTGCTGATTTTCTTTCTAGAATAAATGTTTCAAGTAATGACAAAGAAGTCCAAGACCAATTTCCCAATGAAAACTTGTTTGCTATCTCAACTAAGACTCCTTGGTTCACTGATCTCATGAATTATTTAACAACAGGGAAGTTTCCTGCCTATTTTACTCATAAGGAAAGAAGGCACTTGGTTAGGAATAGTGCAACATTTAAATAGTGTAATGGATTCTTATTTAAATTTTGTCCTGACATGGTTCTTTGCAGGTGTGTTCGAGAGGATGAGGTACATGACATACTCCAAGTGTGTCATGATGAGCCAGGAGGTGGACATTATTCAGTGAAACGAACAATTCACAATATCCTTGGAGTAGGGTACTATTGGCCTTCCCTCCATAGGACTGTCAAAAAGTATGTGTGGCAGTGTGATGCATGCCAATGAATGGGAAAACCTAAAATTTCTACGGAAATGCCTCTGAATCCTTAGTTATTTCTAGGACCATTTGAGAAATGGGGTATTGACTTTGTTGGACCATTTGATCCTCCATCTTTTGGGAAGGGGTATCTCTTTGTATGCGCAAACTACATCACCAAATGGGCTGAAGTTCAAGCATTGACATCTACCAATGAAGATGTTGTTGCTGATTTTTTGTACAATCGAATATTGCTGTGATTTGGAGCATCAAGGGCCATTGTATCTAATCAAGGTCTTTAATTTGTTTCAAATATGATTGAATCTTTCTTGGGAATCTACAGAATCAGGCACTGAAAATCATCACCATATCACCCCCAATACCATGGGCAAGTGGAGGTAACCAATCGAGAACTCGAGAATATTCTAACTAAGGTGGTTAATGCTGATAGAAAGAATTAGGTACTAAAGCTTCCTAAGGCCGTCTCGGTCTACAACATGACCTAGAAAATAAGTACTTGTTTTTCTCCCTATGAACTGGTATTTGGGAAGAAACCATTGTTACCTGTTGAGTTTAAATTGCGCACCTGGTGAACATCATTGGAAGTTGGGATCAATTTCGATGAAGAAAAACTTGAAGGAGTTCTATAGCTGAATGAATTAGATGAAATGCAGAAGGAGGAACAATAGTAGATAGAAATTCTACAACATCATTGGAAAATTTGGCATGACGCTCACATCAAAAGATGGACATTTCATGAGGGATAGTGGGTTTTACTCTTTGATTACCACTATCAGTAGTTTAAAGGAAAGTTGCGTACACATTGGTGGGGTCCCTATCAGGTAAATAAAGTGTTTGATAATGGATTTGTTTGATTGATACTGATTGATGGAAACAAACGGACTCTTCTAGTGAATGGGCATAGGCTCCGAGTTTATCACCAACCACTAGATAACAAGAATTTCGCCGATGACATTCTGTTATGCACAGAAATGCATGATGAGGAGGCTCTTTGCCTCTCAAGCATGGAGTAATCAATCTCTTGGAAATTCAATAAAGGAAGATGATCCTTTATTCTATCTTCTTCCCTTAGTTAGCAGTTTTTCTTGTTGTTATTTCCAATAAATGCAGGAATTTTCATTATTTCTACAGCCGCTAATCATGTTTCATCTCAAACTGCAAGGCGTAGGAATCTATGGATATCAGCTAACTAAATGTGGCATGGGTAAGTGCATTCTAACTTGCTAACAATATTTTCATAGAAAAGATTTCCCCATGTATGCATTTGTCATCATTACACCATCATGAAATATTACTATGTTTATTTCAGATCTCTTTCCAAATCTAGTTCTAGGGATGATGGCATAAAAAGAGTAATGGCTCATAATCACCACATGCCTTGAATGTGTTGCACTCTCTAAACTTACGATCGGTGGCACTCACTCCTCAACTGTGGGATATGCGCTGCCGCAAAAATCTTAAACTCACACGAGTGACCGGTCTCATTCACTATTTTTCCACTACCACCTTCAATTGATTTTGTGCCACCCAAGGAATATGGTGCCATTTGAAATTTACTGCTTCTACAACTGCTTCTTACCATTTTTGTATGCACATCAAGCACGATTGGTTTTATCAGTCACTAGATGGGAAGTGGGAGATACACTCTATTCTGGTTTCTTCTTCTACCTAGTATTACTCACCTTCAGCTTCAGCATGGGACCACGAAAGACATCAGAACTTGATTCACCAGACGCCTTACTCCAGAATGCCACACTTTCATTGGTATTTCATGATTTTGGATGGCTGGATTTCACTCACCAATTTGAAGGTTTTGATGAGGGCATTATGGAAGAATTCTTGAACAATTTTGAGTCCACCTATTCACAAGTTGGTGGAAGACGAGTTGAAATTACTAGTCAGGTCATTTCTAACCTATTTGTCCTGCCAAAATTTGGTTTAAAGGTTATCATGAATGGTCCTTTACAAATCCTGATTGGCCTATTTCACGATGAAGGGGAGGCACTCTCTGAAGTCATCTTGACTCCCTTAGGTTTCCCGATGGGTGTTAAGCGGACAAGTTTACCTAGAATCTGGAGTGAGATTATGAAATGGGTCAAATGGTATTTTATATGCGACAGTCAGGCCTCTGTCCTAGGTGGTGATGCACTTAAAATGCTAATCCACCTTAAAAAGGGAAGTGTCAACTAGGCCCTTCAGGTAAATCTGCTAGAATACCTCTTGGAATCCATTATTAAATTTTTCCAGAAGTACCAGTTTGGTGGAGGCAAGACTGTAATTAAACACCTGTGGTTGATTCATTTGTTGTGTTCACACCAAGTCTTCTTTAGACCAAAGCAGAGGCTCGAGGGACGTGCTAGTGGTGAAGGATCCCGACTAAAGTAATTGAAATTTGGTCTCTCTTCTACACCTTGGTCTACCCTTGCATCGGATCCTTGCCCTTCACACAACCAAGCAAAGGAAGCCGATGTTCCTGAGTGTGCGGACACAGTTGGTACTCTTGAGGGTCCATTCCCTCCCATTTCTGATTCAAAAGGAAAGTGTGCCATGGCTCCGTCTTCCTCCATGTAACTACGGTCTCAACGACTTAGTTCATTTTTGCATATAGGTAGTTCCCAATCAGAGATCTTGCCTGATGATACCACCCACATTCAAGAAGAACTGCATAAGGAGGATCACCTGGCTGCTTTGGCATCTACTATTCTGTCATCTACGAAAATTCACCCTGTGGTTCCTAAAGTGCTTAACACCCAAGTTGCGCCTTCTCAAAACTATTTGGAGGAAATTGCACTACTGAAATCTCAATTACAAGGTATGGAAGAAACAAACCTTTTATTACAAGCTAAATTTACACAACAAATAGTAGAAAAAGTTGAGGAGATTTTTGCCCTGGAGTTTGAAGTAAGTTGTTGAAAGTGACAGTGTGATAAGATTCTTACGCTCTTAGATAGTTTCCATCAATTATCCCTTCAGGAAATGTAATTGTGGAAGGAAAATCAAAAATTGAAAAAGGAAAAAGAATCTATACAGGAGGAAAAACAAAAAGTAACATCTATTTTAGACTTTGTCTATCCTTTGGACCTCAAAATTCTATCTTGTAGGACACCCTCTTCAGTCTATAGCATGTTTTTCCAAGAAATTTTTTATTCCTGACAATTATTTCAATTGTGTTCTCAAGCCCCTCATGAAATTCCCAATGGCCCTAGTTTTTTATCAGTTTAGAAGTGCAGTACTCAGAAATCCAAAATTTGCTTTGTGAATTCTATCTGCATAATATGATAGTTTTCAATGTTCCTAATTTCTTAATCAACTTATTTGTGGATGATTTTTAAATTAAAGCCTTTCATTTTGCGTTGTGGAATTAAATCATTTGCGGTCAGCAAATAGAAATTTTCAATCACACTGCTCAGTCCATTGGATTCCACATCTGCCCAACTAGTCATACATATGTAGACCTGCAGAAAAAATTTCACTCACTTTACTATCAGGCAGGGGTTGGGGTGAATACTTCTCAGATTTTACTTCTGTGTGTCATTGATTTTGAAAGCTACAGTAAGGAGAATTTTGGGACAGCTTGGCAAGATTTTGACAGGAGGTGGGATACTCTGAGTCTGCCCTTGAAAAGCAGGGAGGTTCTGTCTTCCCAGAACTTGAGTTGGAGCATGCATAGGGGTGATGCCCTCATCACCATTATCAAAAAAACCATAGAGAAAACCAGCCAAAAATACAATGATGAATGGTCAAGCCTCCAAGTACGCCCACCACTCCTTTTGAGCCCTCTCACTACCTGAAATAACAATGCAACACAGTCAAATAATAGTTTCACAACATGGGTAGAAATTACCTCCAATACACAGGGCTGCAAGAACACCAAAAAGCAATATGTTGATCAATTCGAGGAGTATGACATGGCTAAGCAGCTTGGTAGGTGGGCAGGACGCAGATAAGTTGCATAGGGACATGCAATAGGTAAAGTAAGGGGGAAAATGATGAGTGCATTGTTTGGCTCATTAATATCATTTCTTCGGGCTGAAAATATTCTTTTTGATAGGACTTATTAGTACATGGGGATGTTTTTTGTAGTTATATCTTAGTAGGTTTGATGCATTTTCCTTTCTATACATTATGAAAACTGATTATCACATGAGCCTCCTACTAACTATCTTTTTGAGATCAAACATGATGATGTGTGCAGGGAATGATGGAAGTTTCTGGTGGTTATGGAGCCCTAGTTCAAAGCATGCAGCTGAAGAATGTTTCCATTGAGTTGACCTATTAGGTTGGGATTGATCCTAACGGTCCGTAGAGATTTATGGGTTTTAATTATAATTTGGTGGATAGTGTTTAATGCAGCCTGATATGGTGGATCTTGTAACCAATAGTATCTATATGAAGACTTCGTCTTCAGAACTCGGTGGTACCACTTTTTGATATACTAAAGAATATTATCTGCATCCAGTTCTTGATTATTTCTTACTGTCTATGTTCTAAACTTATTTTGAGTTAATGAAAGCCATGGTGTTTTGAGAATCAGAAGTAGCTAATCCCTCTTTCCTGAGGAAGAGCAAGGGCCCACTCGACTGAGGAGATAAGAGGTTATTTTGAGTTCATGCATACAATACTTTGATTGGATTTAATGCAATTGTCATTTGATAAATATTACATGCATGCTATGATTAACTATACCTACTTTATCCATTATTGCTTTCACTTAGAATAGATGCTTTTGTTATGCAAATCTGGTTAACGAATAGTCTTTCTTTCTGCTAAGTTCCATTTATACAGTTGTGATTTCATTTGTTAAGAATAGTGCGTGAGTATTTCATTTTATAATAGAAGATTAGTTGTGAAATTTCCTTTCATCACAAATAGTTGAATTTTGTAGAAATTTATTTAATTTCCATAGATTTGAATTGCATTTCCGTAGAATAGTCACTAAACTAAACAACCCCCCAACAGAACCAATGTATAACTGGTTCCCCTAGACTCCATTGCATACTGCCTAGGCCACGTCCCTGGTTTAGAATGACACTGACAAAGATTATGTCAGTTAAATGATTGGAAGAATACAATGACCCATCACCTTATGTACATAACATTTTACTATTCTTCATTGAACTTAGTTTTCATTCATTGGCATCACCTTGATAATTTCTTGTTTAAATGTTTCGTGTTGTAAATTGGTTAACATTGTGGTGATTGCTTTGTAGGATTGAATGCTAACAACATTTTTTGGGGAAGGTTATTATCTATGCCTAATATCCTCCCTTCTCTTTACAACAGTGTTGGACAAAACTTGGGTTCTAATGGACACTTTTTTTCTTTAGGTAAAGAAACCCTGCAGAAGGCGTGAATTTTATTCATACACATTGTTTCCCTACCTCTTTGTATCACTTCCAAGAGGATGTTGAGTCTAAGGGGAGGGGTGTAGTGTCCACTCCTCTACGACACATATTTTTATATGATCATGTTTATTAGTTGCTTAGTAACATGAACATTTTATAATATCTTGGGTAGCTTATTGTTAGACATTATGCACATTGTAATTATCTTTGTGTTTTGGCTCTTATGATGGATTGTCTAGGTACATAGAGAACATTGATAGACATTGCAGTACATGATGATGATTTAGTGTCATTTTATTATATGCTGACATCTTGGATTCTTGACAGTGATGATTATGTTAGGTGGCATCATTAACCATATGAGCACATTGATGTCATGATTTATTATTAATATGATGATAATAGGTATTCAGTAATGTGTATTTAAATACATCTAGATAGAAATATGTTACAGTGGATGTATGAAATGCATGGTTATCATAAAAAATTTGAATTCTGATAGATGGACTATACTTAGGCGTAGGGTGATAGTAAATGTTAATGGATATGGTACAATTTTGATAATTACTAATTGTAAATAATTGACTTCGAATATAATTTCTTAACCATGATAATGATGCAGTTACATTGTATGATGATGTTAATCAATAAATGATATATATTTTTTAATTTTTTGACATATTGATATAGCCTTGAGGCCGAATGTGGTATTGTCTTGGTTGTTTGTAGGAAATGAAATGACAATAAACAAAGAGGGGACTAGGAGACTAACTATGAAAGAATAGTGGATGTTTACAACTTGGTTACCATGGCTATCGTGTGTGTTTTGTTGTTTTACTTGTCATGTTTGTTAGGAGGTCTTCATGGGGGTGTAACCTTATAAGTGACAATGGGTGTTAAAGTTGTATTTTCCCTTTTATTTTAATGTCTTAGTTGCGTACATGTTATTTTATTTAATTGTAATTTCTTCTCATTTCATTTTACTTATTTAGTGTGTACTTGATTTAGTTAATTAACTATGTGGATAATGCTAATGAGGACATATAACAAAGGGGAAATTAAATGTGGTAGATATTCCTTGTTATCTTCATAATTTTAGATGGATTTTAATTGATTTTGATTTGTGCACCCATTCCCATCTCTCAAATCTTGGATTTGGGCTTTGAGCCTATTTTCGGAAGCTTGTGGGAAACGTTATACTTTTCCCATACTCAGTAAAATCTCCCACTAACCCAACCTATGATATGAGGGTTCAAATTGACCCCCTATTATATTTTTATTAAGGAAAAATAAGCCGTTAATTCTACCCATTTTCCTAACCCTATTAATTATGTCCTTGAATGTATGGAATAGAGTATTGTATGTGAAAATGAAGTGTCATACCCTCATCTTACTCATTTATTAAGTCTTGTATTATGTTATTGACTTGTGAGGTGGATTGACGGAAATGATGTGATATTGTACATTGAGCTAACTCACCATCCTCGCCACCATTTTCTATTTATTGGATCTTTTTAGTTTTTTGGGAGTTTACTTGTTTTGGGGATTTTTTAAATCTTGGAGGGCAATTGGCTTGCATTTGGAAAGAAGTTAGAGCTTCGTTTCTTCAAGATTTGAAGGATGTTTCAATGGAAAGGTATGCTTTTATACTTGTAGGTTAACATCTCGTGTTTATATTTCTTGTTGTGAATGCATGAACGCAATGTAATTGTTTATGGATTTGGGTAGATTTGGCCTTAATGATGGTGTAGGGAGATATAAGTGGATTCATTTGTGGATTTAGAATGGCATATGTATTATATTTTTAGAGTGAGTGTGGGAAGGGTAATCCACCTATGTGGAGTTAGATGGAAACTATATGATTTGAATCTCTTAAAATGGAGAGATTTGTATGTATGTGATTTGTGTTAGTGCAGTTGGAGGCATTGGGTGGACCCCTATCCCACTTGGGAGGCATAGGGAGATGGTTGCCATGGTCGTTTCTCCTTTGCCTCCACTTGGATCCTATGTGTATTTTCTTTATATAGGAGTGATTGTTAACTTGTTGTTTGTGGCTATGGATTTTATTGTGTGTGAGTGTTTTATTTTGATGCCATTTTATGAGAGATTCCAGGGTTGTAAACATTCCTTATTTTTTCCATTTTTCAAGATCGGTGGCCAATGATAAGGTAGGACTCACCTTCTCATTAGGTTAAGGTTTGGAGGTGAGTGTTTCCTAGCTCCCTTCCTTTGTTGTTCATGTGATTATGGAGGAGAAAAGAAGAGAATGTAGATTTTAAATATGGAATTGAGATGCAATTGTATCCAATAAGAGAGATTATTGTAAAATTTAACATGTTGTCTCCACTGTTGTGTGGAGGGATTTGATACTAGTATTTTAAGTTTTAAGCTTCTTGTAGATGAATTTTTCAAATCTGATATGAACCATTAAATTGTTAAATGTAGATAGATGAAGGAAGGACATTTGAAAGGTGGAACCTTATTGAAAATATTCCATTTAAATTTTATTGTGTTTTGAATCCACCACTAAATGTAATATCTCAAAATGGTCCTTTCTTACTATTTTAAAATATTAGTTCAACAACTTTATACATACATACATACATACATACCTATATATATTATATATATATATATATATATATATATATATATATATATATATATGTATATATATATATATATAATGTATGTATGTATATCTATATATATATATACATCCATACATACATATATATATATATATATATATATATATATACATACATACATACATATATATATATATATATATATATCATATATATATATATTGTGTCATTTATACCATATGAGCTGCCTAAATACCGTTTTTTTAAAACAAAAAAACCTCGAAACATGTAAATGTATATATATTTATTTATATAAGTTCATACATATATATTTATATATATAGTTATATATATTAAAAAATATATATATTTTATGTAGTAAGGATATTGATAAATGTTTGTGAAAAAAAATAAAATAAAGGGGGGTACAAGGTTGGCTGACACCTCCCGAACTGTGTATTTTAATAATAAAACAATTTAAAGTACATGGGGAAGGGGAATGGGGGAATCCTCCCCCACCGGACTTTAAAAATTATTAAGGGGTGGGAGGCCACGACTGATTGACCCCATTATATTAAATTGGGGTGGGTTAAGCATGGCCACCCATCCCCATATCCCTTTTAACACTGTGTGGCCCAAATTAAATTGTTTACAACCCTTTGGGTGACTCATATATACACCATAAACACAAAATAAATTTGAATATATATATATATATATATATATATATATAAAATCAAGTTTACCTAGGTTATTCAACAAGATATTAATGAGAGTAAAAAAATACCCATAACCAACAAATCTAGTTGAATCATTAAAAAAACTCCATATGGAAAACACTTGTAAGAGAATGCAAAAACAAACTAAAAGACAACATGGCAAGAATTTTTTGCTCCATTTTTTATCTAGAACAAAAAAAATCTGCATGGTCTCTTTTCAAGCATCCATAGCCTCCATTTTCTTCCACATGCAAAATCCGCAAGAGAAAATGAAGAGATTAGGGCAAACAAGATATTAAAAAGGAAATCATAAGGATATTTAGGGCTTTTAGTCATACCTACATCTAATGGATCTTATTTATCTAATCTAAGGGTGGAGATTAATTCCTAAACTTTTTAAGTGTTTTAATGGGAATGAGTGCTTTACTATTAAATGGGGAAATTTTACTAATGGGGTCATCTAGAGAATTTTTGACATGGGTAAATAGAGTAAAGTTTAACATGGGGATATTTTAATTAAATTATTTTAGGGAAATAAATTAAAGGTGTAGATAATTAAATTAATGTGGGCATGGGTATTATCACATAGGGAAATAAGATTAAAATTAATTTGGGAGAATTTTTTGTTAAAATTTAAGGTAACTTAGGAAGAAAATTTTAATAAATCTAATAGAAATTTAGCTGACAAAAATATACGAAGTTAATACTAAATTTGGAATGAATTAAATAAACTTAATACAGATAGAAAAAAGGGATTTATAACCCATGATGAACTACAGAACTAAATTAATATTAATTAGTGAAGTATTGTATTAACTTGTAAACAATTATTAGACACAATACAAGTATGGGTAAACAAAAAAAAATCTTCATTTTTCCTAAGTGATTGAAGAAGCTCTGGCATAGTGTTGATGCGTCAAAACGTAGGCATTAGAATGGGCATAGGAAGGATAAAATGAAGGATTTAGGAAGAATAAATGAATTAAACGGGGGTTTAGAATAATTAATGGTGATTAGGGATAATTAATATATTATGAATTAAAGGGGATATATAGGAGAATTTAGGTGGGAAATAATGATAAGTGGGAAAAATTTAAATTAGGAGGGAAATGGGATTTGAAAGGGTAGAGAGGAATCTATGTGAAAAGATGATAGAGAGTGAACACGGGGTAAGGGGTAGCAATACCAAAAATTGGTGTCAACACTAGCATCTACTCTCATAGACTACACCCATTTCTCGATGACACACTTTAGTGCTTTGGTTCATCCTTGAGTACTGAGGGAGCATATATAAATGAACCTCATCGCATACACATCCGTTGAGAGGAAAAATTGATCCTATCATCTACACACCTTGCATCTAACTCCATCAAACTCATACAACATTTGTAATTCATGGTTGCATTTATTCTTGCTATCTTTTGGTACTTATATCTCACATTTTTATTACTATACTAGATAAATAATAAGTATATCATTATCTTTATCATATACACAAGCACATTCAATTAGTCTTTTGAATAGATTGGATATCTATTACAGCTCCTTACACAATATACGATGCTTCAAAATCAATCTCTTACAATTCCCACAAAGGCTCCTCGAAGCATCTAATTTTTCTACTCTCATACTCTAAAAATACTAGTTCTATTGTTACATCATTTATGTTATTATTAATATATATTTCACTTATTTATACATGTTTTGATATCATATCTATTTGTTGAACGTACTAATGGTTTCTTCATGTACAACATTTTCCTTGTAGGAATATATAGAACCATGATTATCTAATGCATCTTACTTGATATTATATTTTATCGTTGCCAGAATATGCCCCATGTTTTGTTTGATCATTGTATACTTTTTGATGCTTTAGCGCTAATTGTCTTGTGAAATTTTGAGTGATTTCCTATGTATGAAACCTACCCATTGCAATATATCTTGTTTTCTTAGTTACTTTTTACTGTAACATTTACTACATGCTAGGTTTTACTAGCCTATCTTATCTGCATCTGTGTTGGTTTCTACCATGGACATCCCCTACCTCCTATAGGTATCTCCACTCAAATAGGAATATCAGATTAAGGTCATCTCCTTTAGACCACATTCTCCCCTAATCATCACATACACACTAAACAAGATGGAATTTATCAGGTGAAAAAATCACCCCTATAACAACTCAAAGCTAAAGTAAAGATTAGCACATTACAAAATCAACATAGGAATACAGTCACATAACAGTTTGGAATCAGACTTAGACATCACAAACATAGCTCAAACTTGTGCACAATAGCTAACAGTAGATCCTAACGCTTGTTTCCTCTCATGGGCATAATGTCTGGGGGAAATAAATAGTCAAATTATTACTAAAGAACAATCTCCAATATCTTTAAGAAAAATTATACAATAGCAAGAATTTTCCTTTAGTTATAATCGAGAGTAATCATAAAATTCTAAAAAAATTGGGACATATCATATACACTAGTACTTATTCGAGAATAATCATGGAAGGAGAGAAATATAGACCTCTCTCTCCACATTCTTTGGTTGGCATGACAGCACCCAAACAAATTACTCTTGGCATGAGATCACCCGAAAAACTTACACTTGACCTAAAATCACAAAAGAAACTCACTCTTGGCATGAGATCACCTAAAGTAATTCTCTCTTTGCATGATATTGCCCAAAAAAATCACTCTTGGCATGAGAATGCCCCAAAAATTCACCATTCCATAATAATCCAGCAACACAAAATTAATAAGGACAATGCTCTTTATGTTTCACTCTTATGGATCAGGTGCACACTTTCCTTTTACATAACTTTAAACTTTTACTTGTGCACATGTTATTTTGATCTCTCATATAATGAACTTTGAATACTCTTTCACTCTTATTTTGAATGTTTATACTTAATACACAACAAGATTCCACTAGCACAAGAAAACATAATACATTATTATGAATACGCTTTACCCCTAGGATCCACTTCCTTTTCCTAGTCTCCACATTTGGTACACTATCTTCTACACACTTCTCTACAAGATTAAAAGGTATGCATCTTCTATCTACTTTTTTTATCGAGATTCAATCATATAGTTGGGGAAAAATGTAGACCCAAAAACTATGCACTTAGGTACATTTCAAGTGTTAAAAGCATGATAGCATTTACATAATTCTTAAGCAATAAAACTAGTAATTGACAACTCCATTCTACCTTTTCATTTGTCGTCTAAACTTTTATTGAATTTATAAATCTTGCACTCTTTGTTGACATTTGAATGTTTTATTTTTCTATGGATTCAGATACTAGCACCTAGTTTGGACACTAGCACCAGGCATTCCTATCCTCTTGGACACTCATGTCCTTCTTTATCTTTTTCTTATCCTTTTTGGACCTCTTTCGATTTTTTATTACTTTTTACTAATTTGTGTCGGCCTTCTTGTTGTCAATTACAAAATTCAATAAGGGAATCATATAAATACAAAGTTATGTTTGCTAAATAAGGGACCAAACAGCATTACATACTATCACCTAATCTTGCATCCAAAGGCACATAATCACTTCAAAGCATCCATTTAGCACACTCATTCTATGGAGAACTGCTCCATTCTTCTGCATACACATCATAGCAGGGGAAGTTTATTCTATATCACTTCACATATTCTATATTGTTGGTATATTATAGATCTATCACGCTATCATTTTCACAACACACAAAAGGTAATCCTAAAACATCATTATACACACTCTCATATAGAACTACATGGATTTTGAAATGTAGTTTAACTCTCAGTAATAATTTCTCTCTTCAAGTAACTGTCACGGTAAGTTTGACTCCACATTCTACATATTTTATTATAAGATTTAATGTGGTTTGTGGATATGTGCAAGAACATAACTTATTGTTCACGTTATAGGTACATTTTGTTGGTACCCAAATTTGTTCTCCTTTTAAGTCTGAGTAGCATCAGAGATATGACATGAAGCTTGAAGTCAGATAGATCATGATGTGTGTCATTTTGTAGCTGGGGAGGTGATCTAACTGGCACTTATATTTTTGGAGAGATGGATAACATCTTGAAAGGATTTTGATCTAACCCTCACTAGTTTAGGTTGTGCCTTTCAACCAAGGTAAGAGAACCTATATTTTAACCTCTGTTTTATGTAGGAGGTGGAGATATCCTTATACTGTGGATATTGTATGAATATGGCATTGGGAAAATGTGATCAATATTCCATTATTGTAACTCAACAGAGCTGTCACTACTATATGATGGAAATGCTCTCAAGACAAGGTTGACGCTGCTAGAGACATGGTGTGATCCTGATTTTCCTTGTGCATTTTTGTAGATGTGTTAGATCCTTTTATTTACACACAATGAAATGCAGGGGTAGCATGGGTAGGATTAGTTCGTTTGAATGAATTTTTTTGGTGGGGTGCTGCAAAAAAAAACTTAGATATATCAGATCTTTGACAACCTCTACATACTTGAACAACTATCAGATAAAATGCTTCAATAATCAGGATATTCTTTCAACCAGAAGAGGCATAAAGGGAAGCCCAGGTTGCACTCTTCACACAATTATTTAGAATTGACCAAAAAATCTTGAAGTAAAGAACTCAATTAAACACAAAAATCCATGATCAAACCACGCCTAAGGTACCCACAAAGGCTTATAATCAATCTCTGTAGTCAAGGAAGGTAAGTGATTTAGAATTTTTTTATGTCTTTATCAGATGACGGCTCTTCTCAACATGAAATTGAAAATGCCACTAAACTATAAATAAGAAATGGAGATTCAATGTGATTTCTAAAGACATTCAATGCAAGATTACAACAAGAACAATGAAAACTATTTGCAGGCATTTAAAAATGATAACAAACATCATATTGCCGAAAAAAACACAGGTTAACTCAAAATCTTATTAGATTCATCAGCAAGGGAGAGTTTCATGAACAATCTCAAAGTTGTGTGATGGCTATATATTTTTAACCAACTCACATACATGAAGCACCAACACAGAAGAAATTATTCTAGTTCTTTAGTGGGTTTTTTCAAAAAAATGAGTTTTTTGTCATAATTTTCTCGTGATTTTCAACTTCCAACCTTTTTCAATTTCTCCAAAATGCATTAGATACCGTATGCCACATTGGAGCCTTCTTTCCAAAGAAAATAATATGCCATGGGATCAAGTTTGTTACAAAACAATCCTCATGATTCAATGAAAATGACTTAAAACAAAAAAACATTCACATGTTGCCAAGTGTACCCAACAAAAATTAAATCATTAAAATAATTTGGATCATTATCCATCCTGGAGACATGTTTTTCATCATTAAGGCGTACAAACACATTCTAGTCATCATTTTCACCTTTTATCTTTTCAAATTACCTATGCAACTTTTGATTTTTTCATTTCACATGTTTTTTCAGGATGGGGGAAAAATAAATCTTCAAAAACATCTCAAATCAAAAGTTGAGTCATGAAACTGATGTCAATGATCCTGGCAGGACAAGACGACACACAATCACTATAAATTTGATGAATATTGATGCAAAAATCATTATTCCAAGCTTCTTGGAGCTCTCATGGTGGTCAAAATAAATGGGATGCACAACAACTGTCGATCATATCCATCTTTGTCCTTTAATCTGGGCTCTCCACATGTCACAAAACAATTGGGACTGAAATTTGGGATCATTTTTGACATTTCCACACTTTTAGTAAAAAAGGAAATTTTTGACATTTTTCTTCACCCCTTCACCCTTGAAATTTGGAGTTGACACGTGGCATATGGTGGGTCCCATTGAAATCGTGCTTCAATTTTGCACATTTTGACCTCTCTTGGAAATTGGGAAAAATTTCACTTTTTTCCCCGCGGGCCCATAGACCCGATTTCTCCCTCACCACGTGTCTTCTTGTGATTCGTCATGGGCCAGCACTTCAAATTTTAATTTTGAGCCCTTTTTGCAAAAGGGAAAAATTTTCCTTTTTCCTCCACCTACCCGCAGACCCACTCAAAATTGATGCCATGTGTCCATCTCTCATTTGCCGAGGACCCGTAGGGTTAATATTCATTGTTACTCCCTTTAAGCCAAGGGACAATTATCAACTTTGTCTCCATGGGCCTGCGCCTCTGATTTCTCCTCTACCATGTGTCACTCATTGATTTGCTAGTGAGTAAGTGCTTAAAATTATGATTTTGAGCCCTTTTTGAACAAGGGAAAATATTCCCTTTTACCTCCGCCAGCTCGCCAACCCGCTAAAAAGTGATGCCACGTGTCTTCCTCTGATAGGAGTGGGGGTAAAACTGATTTTCAAACTTTAGAAAAATAGAGCTAAAAAAATCTAAGTCCCCCATCGGTCTGCTTCTCTGATTTCATTTTTTTAGGACACGTGTCCACTCTTGATTGGTGGCAGGGCTTTGGAACCATTTTGTGACTTTAACATTTTGGCTAAATAAGGTCTAAAAACCTTAAGGGAATCTGACCATGCACCATCCCACCTTCCAATCAGACATGCCACGTAGCAAATATGGAAAAAATTGGTCCCTGGGCCCGAAAATGCCCGATTTTCTTGTAAAGGTGAGAAATGAAAAGTTAGAGTGTCTCCTTACCTTTCATTAGCCAATGCAAACCCACCAAATACCTCTTGAGGATGAATTTGATGGGCGAATGAGGCCCGTCTGACCTTCAAAATGTAAAAAAATTCAGGGATGCCCTACAATTGGATTTTTTCACCAAGGATGGCAGATTTTCAATTTTGAATAAACCGAACCATGTTTTTTACAACATTCCCGATCTAGGATTTGGATTTTTAAATACAAAAAAGTATGATTTGATCAATTTCAATTTGTCCATTATTTGGCAAAGGGGAAAAATGACATAGCCCACAAAATTGGAAAAACTTGGGCACAAAAAAGGGAAAATTATTGGATTATCTGTAAAATACGGAAAAACAACAAGTTTGTGGAATTGTTTAAGGATTCAATGGAGCAGTGGAGAATTTAGACCATCAATTCAAAGGATAAAACATTTTTTGAGTAATACAGATTTGAAATTTGTAAGGGCAACATGGTGCAAGCTCAAAAATGGCACCAAAATCAGCTCTTGATTGGGGATGGAACTCCCAGTGAGTGCCACAAGGAAAAAATGTAGACCAAGTGCCAACAAGATCCATAGAGAAAAGGAGTTAAGATCCAAAATCACCAAAAACCCAACCGGAGAACCAAACAAAAAAGGCTGCCACATAGCAACGCAAACCACAAAAAAGTAAAAACACCATAAAACAAAGTTAAACCATATATTAAACACTGTACAAGCTGGCTGACCTCAAATTTGGGGGTTAATCCAAGAATGTTTCAAATGTCTGCCATTAACAGGTACCTCTAGCAATTCCCCATCTAAGTCCTTGAGAAAGAAGGTACATGTTCACTAATTCCGATATCAATGACATAAGGGCCTATCCATAATGCATCAAATTTGCCATGCTTTCCCTTGTCTTCATGCCTACTATCCCACAACAAAACCATATCTCCAACATTGAAGGCTCTAGGAGTGACCTTCTTGTAAAACAATCTCTTCAATTTTTCCCTTAATCTTACATGCCTTTGATGGAATGATCTTCTCTCGTCATCAAGCTTCAATAATCTGATTGATCCTTGATTCATATGGGCCAAGCTCTTGATCTTCCAAATGTTGGGAAAACTAAAATAAATAGAATTGTAGGTGCAAGGGAAAAAAATCCTGAGTTCCATACACTAATTCAAATGGGATTTTACCAGTAGCTCTTTTAGGATTTCTCCTATCAGCCCAAACTGTAAATTTCAATTGTTCACCCCATTTCTTCTTGTTTTGCTCCAAGGTTCTTCTAATGATCTTCAACAAACTTTTATTGCTGGACTCAGCTTGTCCTTTCCCTTGGGGCTTATATTTTGAAGAATAAGTCAGATTGATTCCATATTCATTGTACATTACCATTAAATGTTTGGCTCTAAAGCACATGGAATTATCAGCTATAATCTTGATTGGGACTCCAAATCTGCATATGATTTGATTCAATAAGAATTCCATTACTATTGGTGTGTTGCTTTCTTGGTGGGAATTATCTCTACCGACGTTGTAAAATAATCAGTAGCTACAAGGATCCACTTATGGCTAGCACGAGAATAATTTCAAATCTCACCAATGAAGTTCATCCCCCATTGCTTGAAAGGAGATTTAATTGATACAGGCTACAAAGGAAGGGACCCTGAAGCTTTGAGTTTTTTAGAGAAACGTTGGCAACTATCACATTTTTATAACCAGCTGGGTTGTATCTTTGAAGAGAGTAGGCCACCAATAACCATCTCTCAAAATATTATGTGTTGTTACTCTTCCAGCAAAGTGTGCTAAAAAAAATCCTCCATGGAAATCATCAACTATCTTGGGAGCATGATCTTCAGCTATGCATTTCAAGAGGACACCTTCAGGGTTCTTCCAAGCCAGCCCAAGGTCTGTGATGATATATTTTTGAGAAGCCAAATAGAGGACTCTTTTCTAATTTTTATTTAAGTGATTAAGGAAACAAAGGTGTCTGAGGTAGAAGATCACATCTTTGTACCACTCAGATCTTACCAATTTTTTAAGAACATCTTCCCTTTCTTCCACTAGCTAATTCACTTCCACATTTTGCAAGCTGCTTTCAGCCATGAGCTTAGCAAGAAACAAACCTCCTACCAACTTTGTGGTTTGGATGTCCATATCATACTCCTACATTTTATTCAGCCATCTAAATATTTTTCTTCAGACCTCCATCTCTGATAATATTTCCTTTACCAAGGTGTAGGGAACATAAGCAACAAATTTTAAACTCAATATATAAGGCCTGAAAAATTTTGTTGCTTTCACTAAGGAAAATGCTTGTTTCTCCATGATTGTATACTTCAGCTTAACTATTTTTAAAGTCCTTACCAATGGAGGTAATATGTCTCTCAGCCTTATTCTCATCCTTTTGCAACAAAATAGAAGCAATGGTATACTTAGAGTCAAAGGAAATGATTTAGAAAGGCCTCTTATAGTTTTGGGGCTGCTAAAATAGGTGCATGTGTTAAGTGCATCCTTACTTCCTTCAAAAGCTTAAATGGAAGCCTCCTCCAACCTAATTATTTGGCCCCTTTCTTTAGCATGCTTATGATTGTAAGAGTCAACTCAGACAAGTTGGAAACAACCTTTCTAATAAAATTAATCTAACCAAAGAAAGACTGGATGCCTTTCTTAGTTCTTGGAATAGGTACTTTGGTGATTGCTTCCACTCTCTCAAGGTCTATCATAACACCATATTTTGACATAATATGTCCTAGAAACTTGGCCTTTTACATGCCAAAATCACACTTCTTTAGATTAAGAGAAATGCCATACTCCCTACATCTTATCTAGATCTTCTCCAAGTGATGCAAATGATCATCTCTCTACCTTGAAAGCACAGTCACATCATCTTGGTAAACTACGATGAAATCATTGCTGTAACCAGCAAAAGCAACATCCATTGTTATTTGAAAAGTGGCACTATAATTCATCAAACCAAAGGGCATCCTAACAAAAAACATATGTTCCCCAAGGAGTAGTGAATGTTGTCTTAAGTCTTTCTGATTCTTTGACAACCACTTGATTGTATCCGGATAAACCATCAAATGTAGAAAGCAACTCAAACCCTATCACAAGCTGTAACATATTTTCAATTTTTTTTAAGGGATAGTTTTCCTTCATGGATTCTTTGTTTAGATTTATAAAATCCACACAAATTTTGATGTCTCTATTCTTCTTTCTGACTGGCACAAGGTTTGCAACCCATGATGAATATCTAGTGGGTTGAATAATAACTCCATCTCTCAACTTCTTTAACTCTTGCATTTTCATGAAGAGAAGTGGATTAATTGTCCTTTGCCTCTTTCTGAATGGATTATTCTTGGACTTAAAAGGTATCTCAACTTGAAACAAGTCTTCTTTGTATGCTTTTAGCTAGGAATATGACCAAGCAAGGCAGTTTTGATATTTTTTCAAGAGTTGGGCATAGGACTATTTTTCCTCTTTACTTAAATTGCAGCCCAACCAAATCTTCCTTGGTTTACCATTAGTTCCCAATTTATGCTCTTCCACATCCCTTGAGGTAAACATGTTTCTATTTATGATGCAATCAACATTGTTAAAATTTGACTCAAGTGCAACAAGACCTCTAGGAATGGTGTTTCTTTTCAATTGGATGATATCTTTTCCAAACAAAGTTTCTCTTCCTTCAGTCATGCATACCATTGGCTCCAAATCAATATTCTGATTTGAAAATTCATCTTAGTTTTGCAATAACCTTAGCACTTGAGAATCATCATCAAACACTTGCCAATGTTTCACATTATCAAGGACAGTTGGCCTGGTTAGCACTTCAATGTTGTATTCACAATAAGGTGAAAAGGTGAAATTTTCAAATCTAAAACCCCGCACTACCAACTTTTCAGCAGCAGCATTGAGACCTCTGTCATGATACATATTGTTAAAGGAATCAAAAATTTCAATTAGGTCCCAAACTGCATGCTTATACTATTTCATACACTGATTTTTTGAAGCATACAATTTTCTTATTTGGTTGACAACCAGCTCTGAGTCTCCTTTTGTAACAATATCTTTCACTCCATACTTCCATGCAATTCTTAACCCCAACAACAATACCTCATACTCAGCAACGTTGTTAGTGCATTCAAAATTAAGTTTCAAGGAAAAAGCAAATTCTTCCAAACTAGGAGAAAGCAGAACTATACCAACACCATTCCCAAATTTGGAGCAAGCTCCATCAACTAGAAATGTCCATGGAGAACCTACCATATCAAGGCACTTTGATTTTTCAATCTTATTTTCTTTTCCATCAGCAAAACCAATGAAATTCTCATCATCTACATCAACAAACAACACTTCATAGGAAGCATTGTTGGGATCTTTAATTATGTGCAACATCTTCTTCTCACCATAAATTTTAACGAGGCTACCCTCAATCAGAATGGAGGTAAAAGACATGTCTATCTAAATGCTGCCACCAACACTTGCAGCCCATTTTCTTCACAAAAGCATACCCCATTTGGCAGGGTAGTCAACAATTACAACATCAAGTTTACTATTCTTACCCGGATATGCTACAAGTTACACTACCAAACCCTTCACACAACCAACCAACAGTACTTCCCTTCGATCCATGGAAGTACACTTTCCATATGCAGTTGTCACTTTGATATCCAACTCATTCATGACTTCTAGAGGCATGACATTACATGATGCACCAGAATCAAACATACAATTGTGAAGTAGCCTATCTTTTATGATCAAAGTTGTGAATATTGGATCAACATTAAATTGGGAATCAACCAAAGATGTCCCCAAATATACCTCAGGTTTCTCTCCAGATATTCTACTGCTAGTGGTGTATCAAACTCAACAATGATCTAAAGTGGAGTTTCAACAACATTTACATTTCTACATGGAGTAACATTCTCTTCTTTCAATCCCAAGTACTCAAATGATCTCTTCTTATGCCCAAGAATTCTAAGAAACTCAATGATTGGAACACTCACTTTAATTTGGCTCAATACTTAGGTTATGTCATAGAGGAAACTCTTTGCTAAAAAAACATTAGAAGGGAGACAAGAAGATTCATTAGACGGCAGTGGATTCTTGGTAGCTTGGGCATGAGGAGGACTGTAATTTTTGTTTAGGACAGCAAAACTTTTAACAGGTGCTTCTTTCTTGGGAACTTCTTTTTGAATGCTTGTGAGCAAGGGTGTTTTAGGTTTGGATTGAGGCCCAACTCCCCTAACAACTTTCCTTCTAGTGTTATAGTCTTTCTCTTGAGCTACAATAGCATTCATCAACAATTTTCTATCTTCCTCTGAAGGGATACTACCACCATACTTATTAATCATCAAAGCTCTTAAGTATTCAAATTCATTGTTAGGAAATTCAAAATCCTGCACTACATCAACTTCAAGAGCATGATGGCGGAGAAAGAATTATACCCGTTTAATGCAATCCCAAAATTTTTCAGTTGTCCTAGCACTTATCACTTCAGTAGATGTTTCTCCTCCTTGTTGGATTGAAGAAAAACCCATCATGCACATATCATCATTAGTTCCATCCTCATTATCAGCTTCATCAACTTATTGGTCCACTTCACATGGAGGATGAGGAAGAAAACATGTATCACACCAATCCATATCAGCAACTTCATCAACAGCAGTAACCCTAGCAGTTAGAGGGTCAAGAACCAATCTACTTTCACGTGCTCGGGGGTTTCTATTTCCCCCCCATAGGTCCTTTACCTCTATCATCTTATCTTTGATCACCCCTAGGATGATTTCCAAATCTATCATGGTTTTGTGCTTGCTACCTAGGCTGACCTTGTGAAGTCTGCCCAATTCCCTTCTCAGCTCTTGCCAACTTGTATGAGATTTCTTTGACAGCCCCTACCAAAGTTTTCACAACCTCTTCTAAATAAACACCTTTGCTAGATTGAGGTTTTTTAGGGTTTATCAATTTTACACCATCTCTCATAAGAGGTTTACTAATGGCTTTAATATTGTTTTCAATCTATAGTGCCATGGTAAAATCCTAAATCAAATTTGTAGGGTTTTTATCTCTCAAGTAATAGGATTCCTTTTTATCAAATGCATCTGCATATTTGATTACACAAGATTCATCATAAGGCCTCAAACCAACAGGAATCCTTCTCAAAGTTTTGTTAAACCTTATGTTTAATTCATGGACTGATTTATTAGGGTTCTTATTGATATTCTCAAACTCAGATAAAAGAAATCTTGGATCAGTCTTGTCACCATATTGCAACCTAAATGCATTTTTCATTTCACTCTATGAATCAATAGAATTATTTGGTAGAGCCTTGTACCAATCCCTAGCATCCCCTTCTAGTGTATGAATAAATAATTTGACATACACATCCTCAAACTCTATCTCAAAATCTTCCATCATATTATCAAAAAGTTTGAGATGTTGATCAACAGTGTTAGCATTGTTACCCTGGAATTTTGGAAAACCTATTTATGACATCTTGTGGGACAGCATTTTGGTAACATCCATTGCACTAAAATTTATAGCACCAAAGTTGTTAACAAAAAATGGACGTCTAGGTTGAGCCATATTGTTTAGTGGGGGTGATCTTGGAGGTGAAACAAGCTGATGAGGAGTGAGAGGTCTCTGGGGAATGGGAATGAAAACTTCCAAACAAATCTCTCTTAAGGGCTCTCCTTCTTAATGATCTCTAGAAAATTTGGAAAATACAGGAGCAGATTTAGGAGCAAGCCCTTCAAATGCACAAGAAGGTCCCTCACCTAATGGGGAATTCAAATCAGCAATATGATTTTCTGAATCAGATCCACTTGAATAAGAATTACAGTCCTCAATAATAGGTTGCTCACTTTCAAACTCAACAATAGGGATCTCCTTTCTTGTAGCCAAGTCTTCAACAACATTCCACACCTTTCTTCCTTCTAACTCTAAGTTTCTTGAATCTATAAATAACCTCTTAGCAGAGTTCTTAATGAAGAGGGATCTTCTTCCTTTTAGTTTTGCATGGATTAGCAACACAAAAATAAATGATAGATAGGTAATACAACTAGTATTGTAAATATCAAATTAGCATGGAGTCGCCACTAAGGAATTTCACCTTAGTCGTGTAAGAATGCACTAAAATAATTTGGTCAAATGTTTTCTAAGTACTGAAACCTTTACAATTCTTTATAAATCAGGCCTTCTTCTTCTTAAATCAGTCAATCACAATGCACCCAAAGTGTATGAAGTGCTAGGAAATGAAAAAAGGGAAGACAAAACTTGAAACCCTTGTTTAAAACTTACAGATTTGAAGCATAGAATGATATTTTAACAATCTAGCAGCTCAAATACTTGAATACATAAATGCTCAAACTCTTAAACACTTCAAAAACACCAAGAAATTCCAAGAATTCCCTAGCAACAACCCCAGAAAGGTGTTGGTACCCAAATTTGTTCTCCTTCTCAGTCTAAGCAGCATCAGAGATATGGCATGATATTGAAGTTAGAATATCAACTAACAATGAATCTTTAAAACTTTCAAATATTAAATCCATAAGACAACACAAGACAGAGGCATTTATATGTCGACAGAACAAAGGAGTAATACCTATTTGAACACAACCTATATGAGAAAACATAAAAGTTTATTACTTTTTTAACGACTGAATATCAGCAAGGTCTATTAACAGGATATCATATTCATGAGAGGACGTCTGAGAAACTTGAATGAAAGACTCTCTAGTTTTTAATGTAGTAGCATCAATAAGATGAAATGCAATCAACTTATCATATACTTGATTATAAGGAATCTTAGGCAATTTCCACGATGGAAAAGGATATGATTCTTGCTGGATATCAATAGCAAAATTTATAGGAAATACGTCAGATAAACTTACAATATCTTGATATAAATCTCGACCAGAAAGACTAGCATGATCTTCGAATTCCATAACTGGTACTATCAAGCAACTCTTCTGTAGGACTTATGGTATCAGCCTTCAACCTAAAACTATGCACATACATGGTGAATTACAAAGCGGGAGGCTCACCTCTTAGCCTGGCTTACGAGCTATGAATTTGTTTCACAGATAAAATAAGAAGAACACGCAATAAATCTTCAAGACAGAAACTCAAATACAAACTTGCAAATTTTAATGATCTCAAATTCTCATTACATCAGAATCCTTTTACTCTATATAACATAGAACCAACTATGATACCACTCTAAAGCAAGTATATAACTCCAATACAAATCTAAACCAAGTATGCTCAATGCACAAATATACTTAGACTGCTTACTACCAACACTATAATAACCTTAAGACTCTATTACAAATTGCTCCCAATTCTCTATTGTAGTAAATGAGTCTCAACATATCCTTATATAGGAATGAGAGAGGCTTTTTAGCAGATCAAAGGGAAACCTAGAGACTGGGAACTGGTAAACCTAGCTGAAAAAAATATTGCCACTAAAGGAAAGTAGGAAAAGACCATTAAGTACATGCCACTCAACATAACACCTTTAGGCGAGTGGGGAGGTCCACCATGCTTTCAACATAACTAAAGGAAAGTAATATCTAGCATTATTAAAGATGGCAATAAGCCTACCATCATAGCTTTTATGAACTATAGAGGACACTGGGACAATCATCGTCATCAGATGAGCTAGAAGATTCTTCCTACTCTTGTCTTTCTGCAAAGTAGATATCACGGGTATTTCTTTCATACCACAATTAGGATATGGATGTTGTTGCATCAGTGTCTCGATTGAGGTGTCTCCTTGTTGGGAAAAGATAGTGGTCAGGAATCCTTAAGAATTGACCAGGTGCAGGAGGTGGCACATTCATCGTATGATGGAGGAAGATCTTTCTCCATAGTTGTCCATTAGGATGAGCATGATGCCCCTATTCAGGATTAGTCTTCACATAATAGGAGACGTTTACATACCATGGAATTTTACAATTTATCAAAATATTTCTAATAGTGTCAGGACCTATATTCAACAATGGACTTTTAGAAAGCTTTGTAGGTAGAAATCTAGAAAGAAAATACTTAAAATGATTTACGATATACTACCTATCTCCAGGAGTACTAGGCCGGTTCCATGCATCATTCTCCAGAGGATGTCCTTCAGGCCAAAGACTGGAAAATTCAATTCTCCTGAGAGTATTAGGTCTAGGGACCAACTCCCTTAACCAACGCCCTTCAACAGGAATATCATTAGCAGGTGGCTCAACATATTTGTAGTGTCTCCACTGCCATTGTAAAGTGCAAAATACTATGGGATCTTACCTGGAGTGTAACTCTATTGTTGGAATTTCTGGACCAATGAATTTGCATGCTACCTCTGTAGTTCGATAGGGAGATATTGAAATAATTCCGCGAGAGAGAAGCAAATGCTTAGCTTCATAAGACATCTCATTATCATTTCTTTTGAGTGATTCCTAATAATTCTGATAGGTAGCAGTATTCCAGATGCATTCAACAAATTCATGTAACACCTAAGTAATATTCACCTTCTTTGATTGATTTAGTTCTCTGCTAACAAAGTCAGCAAGAGAATTATATTTTCTGTTAATGTGTTCGACTGTAATGTTGAAATTGTTAAACCAAATACCCCAACGATGCATCCTATTAAATGTAGTCTTATTGGTAGGGTCACCATTACTCAATCCATCCTTAAAATATTTCAAGTCAGAACAAAGAATGAAATGTTCATTCTGGATAAAAAACAAGAAAGCTTTGATAGCTTTGTTAGTGGCTAGAATCTCCTTGTGAGTAGAATGGTATTTTAATTCAAAACCTTGGAAGGAACTAGATGCATACCTGCAAAATTTCTCTTTACCGCTTTCTATTTTTTCTTTTAGGACATCTCCACATTAATGCTCACTAGCATATGTTTCAATTATTTCTAATCCTTGACCAGGCAAGGCCATAGCAGGAAGGTTCAATACCTATTTCTTGATTCTTATAATGGCCTGAGTGATCTCATCAGACCAAGCAGGGGCATTCTTTTTCAATCTTCTGTTGAGAAGAATTCTATCAGTAGCTATATCTTTGTAAAAACCTGCAACATAATTTACACATCCTAGAAATATTTGCAGTTGCTCTTTTTTCATTATTTGATCTGGGAATTCTTGAATTCTAGACACTATGTGACCTTACATTTCTATAGATCCATCTTTGATTTTAATTCCCAGGGAATCCATTTCATCCTTGAAAATCTCCATCTTAGTAGGAGACAGACATAAACCATTCTGATAAACTATCTCATAAAAATTTTCAAGATGATCTATGTGTTCTTTTGGTGATTTGGAAAATATTAGTATATCATCAATATATACTATCAAGAATTCATATAAATCACCAAAAATTGAATCCATTTTCTTCTATAAGATGGAAGGTGTAGTTTTCAAACCAAAAGGAATGACTTGCCATTCATAATGTCCTCCTAGTACTACAAATGTAGTCTTGAATGTGTCTTCAGGCTTTAGAAAAATCTGCCAAAAACCACTTTTTAAATCAAATTTAATATATACCTTAGAACCTTTTATTCTTACTAACAGATCATCTTTGGCAGGGATTGGATGCTGAACAACAGTAAAAAATTTGTTCAAAGGCTTATAATCCACAACAAGCCTTTTCTTCTGTCTAATCTGCTCACTTCTTTTATTCACATAAAATGCAGCACAAGCCCAAGGACAGTTAGATTCTTTTATAAATCCTCCTTGAAGTAATTTCTTTATCTCTTCTTGGCATTCTTTTCTTTCAGAGGGGATCATTCCTCTGTGATAAGCTTTGAAATTTGGAATGACTTCATTCCCTTTGTCGTCTTCCACATGCCACAAATCAAGTGAACAAACATGCTTTCTTCCGGAAATGAACGCGTGAGGATTATCAGAACAAAGATTCTTTTTAATCTTTGTTATAATATCATCTATATTACTCTTACACAGAGAAATTGACTTGTGAATCCATTCATGGTTGGATTCTTTCTTGGACTCTGGTAGAGGGATGATAGTTTTGAATGTGTACTTTCTTGGGATCTGGACATCTGGGTTAAATAAAGATATAAAATATCTATTAAGACTAAACATACCACATTCCTGTAAGACATTAACTCCTATTAGACATTCATATGAGAGCATATCATGTTGATAGAACTGTAATGTTCTCTCATAACATTCTATTCTAATAGGGACCATCTCTTGGTTAAGTTGTGTAAAAGAATATGAATAAGTTACCATATATTATTACCATGTCTTAGAAATTCAGGGCTTCGATGTACACAAAATCTTATTATTAGAGAAATAACAATAAAAAAATTGAAAACAATAATATTGTTTTTGTTTTATCTGGCATTTTTATCAAACAATTATTATTATTTTTATATTTATGTACTCTATATGTGTTGAAATTTATATTTTTTAGTATAATTAATTACATTTTGGCATTTTTATCTAACGGGTATTATGTATATTGTGTTATGGTTTCAAAATAGTACATTTTTTATTTATATATAATAGGTATTACAAATATGCAATTTGATTTTATGGTTAGGGTTTATAAACATTTTTAATTTGTGGGTATTTTAGTTTCCATTTTACTTACAACAATATTTTTCATATGTTTTTTTATTACACTCTAAACTAATAAATAAGTGATAGGTATTAATTTAAGGTATATATGTTTTTCTAGGAATAAGTGTATAATTAGATCTCCTACATTGATTTATAGAATTAAAAATTAGGATTTGTAAGAATTGACATCTAATAAGAAGAGATGTTATTAGGTTTGGATAGATCACTTAGTTGGTTTATAATACTTCTAAAAGTGTCGCGAACTTATCTGTAGAATTTTTTTGTCTTAGAAGCAACATATAGTTTGTCATTGTTGATTTTTGTGCATAAAATCAAACCATCAAACATAGCCTATATCATCTGGTATTTCCAAATATAGCCAATAGTTTTATAAATGTTTCTCATGCACCTTTAACAGTTTTTATAGTATTTATTCGACTTCATCATCATAGGATTTTGTAGGTATGTTTAGATGTCATATAATACTTGCATCTACACTAAGATTTTTAAGATCCTAACCTCCTACAACCATGCTCAAGAAAATACTAGATTAATAAAGGTAATTTAATTGAGTTGGAATATTTGAAAAGTGGTTAACCCCCACAAACTCTAATTCGGAATTGCAATACATTGTAAATTACATGTAGTTATTCTAGTGTGGTGTGCATTTTTTTACGGAAACTATTTCCATTGTCCTATGTGTTTACCTCATGACTCATCTTTGATAGTGATCTAACAAGTAGAATATTATCTTAATAGGTACACAAGTGTACTTATATCAGATGCTTAAAAATCCATAATTTCCCCCTTATAATGTGTTGATGTGGTATGCAAAATATTTCCACCCTAAGAAGAACCCTAAGTGGAATGCTAAATCTAGTGGCTGAAGATGGATCCATGGTTATTGAAAGGAGCACTAACTAATCATGGAGATGGAAAGGATATAGATAAATTACAAAATGGAAATGACATTCAAGTTGGCATTAGGGCTCGCCAATACCCTTATCAAGACGATGGAGGAGGAAAAGATTCAAGGGATGAGTACAAAATTGTTATTTATCAGATATGAAGGACATGACAGGTCGTAGGGGAAGCAAAACAACACTAGAGGTGGTATTTTTTTGTAGAGATGTTGGTGAGGGTTGGGAGGCATGGAATGGCTCAGGTGGTGGAAGGGTTTTATTATCCCATATAATGTACATTTATCATATTTGATTACATGATGCAGCGCAATCATTTGGGACCAATGAATGCTTATTTTCTATGTTGGTAGGGGTTTAAGAATATTAACTCCATACCAATTGATCCTTTAGAGAGGTGGTTCAAGAGGAAAATATTTTCCTTAATTATTACGAAGGAGAATATAGTTTCCTTGATTTTTGTAAAAATGGAGGTTGACCAAGGTTAGAAAAGAAATATAATTCCATGAAAACTCATCATTTTGGCCCCATGCAAATCATGTGCATGTTAAAAATCTTATGATTATTATTAAATAATTATAATTTAATTGAAAGGGTTGACTTATGCATTTGAGACCTAGAATTGGGTTTGTCTCTAACTAGTCCCTAACTAAAACTGCAAACTCCAAGTTGAAGTGTTCCATTGAGAGAGAGATAGTTGAGTCACTCTTGAGATTTCGGAGTAAACCAAGGTTAACTCAGGATAGCTCAAACAAAATAAAGTGTTGAGTAGTTCTGTATCCATAACTCTTCTTCTTGTTTTTCCCTTCTTTATTCTATACGTACCCATGATTTTTCATCATTGGGGGAGACTTAGATTTTACCATGCCAATGTTATCCCAAATTTTGCACTCTAAAACCTATTTGATGCAATAGAATAATTAATTCCTACTTTTTCAAAATGAATTCAAGTCTGTTATATGAGTTCATTGGTATGCTTAAGTCAATGTCTTATTTACTTTACATGTTTATGAATCTCATCACCTCTATTAAGATGTTTTAAAGCTTTCACAAGTAATTTTAAGTGTAGATATAGTTTTTTCATTAGCTTGGAAGTGGAAAGACCTCAAATATTCCCTCCCATGCTCGATTAATAGTTGTTCATGCCTTTCTATAAGTGTTGAGTAGTTTTGTATCCACAACTCTTCTTCTTGTTTTTCCCTTCTCTATTCTATACGTACCCATGATTTTTCAGCATTGGGGGAGACTTAGATTTTACCATGCCAATGTTATGCCAAATTTTGCACTCCAAAACCTATTTGATGCAATAGAATAATGAATTCATACTTTTGCAAAATGAATGCAAGTCTGTTATATGAGTTCATTGATATGCTTAAGTCAATGTCTTATTTACTTTACATGTTTATGAATCTCATCACCTCTATTAAGATGTTTTAAAGCTTTCACAAGTAATTTTAAGTGTAGATATAGTTTTTTCATTAGCTTGGAAGTGGAAAGACCTCAAATATTCCCTCCCATGCTCGATTAATAGTTGTTCATGCCTTTCTATAAGTGTTGAGTAGTTTTGTATCCACAGCTCTTCTTCTTGTTTTTCCCTTCTCTATTCTTGGAAGTGGAAAGACCTCAAATATTCCCTCCCATGCTCGATTAATAGTTGTTCATGCCTTTTGTGATATTCTTTTGTGAAGGTCAATCAAAGGAAAAATGAATTGATATTTACAGGTCTTGAAGGGTCTAATAGTGTGTTTTGTACAATCATTAGTGTGTAATGCCCACTCCTCTTCGACGATTATTTTACTATGAATTTTATTATTGTTGATTGAGACATGGACTTATTGTTATATCTTGGATAGCTTATATATAGAAACGATGGACATTATGATTGGTATGGTGTTCTGATGACTATATTTGGATTATTGAACTAACCCTTTGAAGTTTTAGATATTGAGAGTTGTTAATGATCTGAGGATATTAGGGACCATTAATATGTTGTTAAAAGAATCCAGTTGATATGATTTATAATAGACCTACGGAATTCAATAGTTATCGTAAAAATGTGAATTGTTATAGCTCGTAAATGTTGATGGATAGGGAAGAATTGTATTTGTAAATAATTAATAAGTGAAGTATGTGTTTTATTATTTGACATATTGATTTGATAGATGATCGAGCTAGTATGTTGATCTCATTGTTATTGATGAAATGGTAGCATTGAAATTTGTTGAAATAATAAACAATTGATGGTATTTTTAGATTATGATTCTAATTTAGTTTTGTTATGTAATAATGTGAATTGATATGTATATATATGCATTTTATTGTTTTGATGTTATGTATATGGCCATGAGGACAAAGAGGTTTTATTTTTACTTTTGCAAGAAATTATATCACAACAAGCAAAAGGGGATAGGAGAAAAATAATGAAAGAATATTGGGAATTGGCAACAAGGTCACCTTGACAACACACGTTTCTTTTATAATTTTTATGTTATTGATAAATTTGGTAGGGCATTGCCATTAGAGGGAGTGACCTCAAATGTGATGTTGGGTGAATTTTTGGTTTTCCTTTTTCATTTTTTTTTGAGTATGTTGTTTTGTTATTGTAATGTGTTTCATATTATTATTGTTGATTAATTTTCTCTTATTTAAGTTGATTAGCCATGTTAACTAAAGTAATTTGGGATTTGATCAAAGGGGCATTAAATTTTAGTAGATTTCCCTTGTTGTATTATATATTTGAAAGGGATTTTCATAATTTGGATGTTGTGCACTCAACCCATCCCTCAAATCTCGAAATTTGACTTTAGAGCCATTTTTACAGGCTTGTGGGAAAAGTAAAGCATGTCCCACATCTCTTAAATTCACGTACCAACTATACTTATGGAGTAAGGGGTAAAAATTAGACCCCATTATGTGTTTGGGAAGGTAATAGGTTAAATTATTGCACTTTCTTGCATGAGATTTTATTTTTTTGCCTTAGAAGTATGGTTAATGGTTTGTGTGTGGAAGAAGAACTTTTCATATTCTCACCCACCAATTTATGAGATTTAATCTTGGTATTAAACCATGTGATGTGGACTAGAGGGGAAATGTTGTGACATCCTATATAGAGCCACATCACCAATATCTCCTCACTTTCTATGTATGTATGTTGTTTTGATGTTTCTGGGGTGAGATGTTTTTATTTCACTCTTGCACTTTTGGAGGAGCTTGTTTTTGGAGTTATTATTGGAAGCTTGGGAGATTGTTTTGGGATTGTTTTGGATTTGGAAAAACATGTAGATTATGAATTTAGATTGGAGATTTATGTTAGTGGAAAGGTAGGGACTTAAACCATGCATTTTTATTTTTATTTTGGATTTGGGGATAGTATGGCTTTAAGGTTGTGTAGGAGAAAGAAAATGGGGATCTATTGAGGAAGGGATAAGATTTTTGTTGTGCATTTGGAGGGATTTTCGGCTAGGTTTCCCACCTTTTGATAATAAGAAATATTTCATATTTATATTTATATGTTTATTTGAGGGAGAGATAAGAGATTGAGGGAGGATAAGATTTTGGTTATGGTTGAGTGGATGAATTATTTGAGGATTTTTAGGTGGGCACTAAACCCATTTAGTAAGCATAAGTGTTTCCCCATATTTAGTTTCTCTCTTGGCTTGGATATTGAGCCTTTGTGCTTGGGGAAAATTGTTTGTTTGTTTCCATTATTGTATTGTGATTGTTGTGTTGAAAGTTTTGTGTGAGTGTTTATTGTTGTAGCCTTGTAAAAGTTTCCATACTTGCTTGATACCTCTTATTTTCTACATTGTTTGGGCTCGTGGACCAATGAGGAGGATGGATTCTCCTTCTCATTGGATTATAGGTTGGGTGGATATCATTGCCTACTCCCCTTTTCTTGTTGTTGTGTTTGGCTATTGAAGAAATGAAGGAGCTCTAGTTGTCATCTTGGAAAGTGTTTTATTGAAGAAGATCAAAGAAAGAGATAGTTAATTATTTAAATTTAGCCATGTTGTTTCCACTTATATGGAAGGCTTATATACTCTTATATTTGAAAAGAGATTCTTATAAATTATATCATCAAGTTATGTTGTATTGGAAAAAATTTAAAGAAGGACTCTTCAAATTTTTATATATTGAATATGTATTTCCTTCAAATCTGGAAATGAAATTGAAGAAAATTTTGTTTCCATATTGCAAAATAGTGGTGTTTGTATTAGAAAATATGTATGGAAATTATACATGTTCTTGTATGTTTGAATTATACATGTTCTTGTTGTGATAGGGATAGCAAAATGTATTGAGTAAATGGTTAAAATCCTTTCTCTATTTTATAATTAAATGCAATGTAGTTGAAAGGGAAATCTCGTATTCAAATTTCATATGCTGTTATAATGGAAAAGCTACTCATTTGGTGCATTTAATCAAAAAGTAGACTTTTTCACTTATGGATTTTGTTATATTAAATAGTAGCTTAGAAATCAGATTGGATATATATATATATATATATATATATATATATATATATATATATATATATATATATATATATATATATATATATATGTATGTATGTATGTATGTATGTATGTATGTATTCATAAATAAAACAAATTGGGGTTTCCCCAAAATGATGAACTCGAGAAATTTGAATAGGCTAAATACCCAAAATAGGATTCATGGTGGAATCTCTAAAATAAAAAAAATAGATAACCTTGCAATAGAAAAACCATGAATAAACTAAACTAAATACAAAATGGTACAGAGGAAGTCTCCTCCCATTTTAAAAACTTGTAGCCAAATAAAATTTCTCCATGGTCTTCTTCTTGCTTCCATGGATTAGACTCCTCCACACACACACACACACACACACACACACACACACACACACACACACACACACACACACACACACACACACACACACACACACACAACACACACATATATATATATTATATATATATATGTGTGTGTGTGTGTGTGTGTATGTATGTATGTATGTATATTATCCTCATAGATAAACCAAATTGGGGTTTCCCCAAATGAGAAACATAAAAAATGTGAATAACTAAATCCCCAAAAACCAGATTCATGGTGGAATATCTACAATAAAATAAATAGATAACCTTGCAATAGAAAACTCATGAATAAACTAAACTTAATAAGAAATGGAATGGAGGAAGTCTCCTCCCATTTGCAAAAATTTTTACCCAAACTAAATTTCTCCATGGTCTCCCTCTTGCTTCCATGGCTTCCACTCCTCCAACCTCCAAATAAAAAATTGAACAAATGAACTAGTTTAGGGTAAGGAAAGAATAAGAAGACCTTATAAAGATAATTAGGGTTATTTTGAGACAACCTCAATCCAAGGGTTCATATAAATTTAATGTAATGGTTGAGTATTAACCCTAAACGTCTCAATTTGTGGCATTTTATGGGAATGTTTAATTTAAATTAAGTATGGGTATTAGATGAATGTGGCCTGTTAGTGGTTTAGAGTAAGTTGAGACTTCTTGCCTTGCATTATTAAATATATAAATGACATTGGAATTATAAGGGTTCATTAAATAATATTTTGTAAAGGGAAACTCAGATAATGATTTATAAGGATTAATTAACTGGAATTTAAAACATATAGTCAAATACCTATATGATAGAAGTGGACATTATAGTTAATTATATTAGGAATTATTATCCCTTAATGAATGTAAGTGATATTTTAAATGAGGAAAATTAAAAAGATTAATCTAGTCAACATTTGTAAATGACAATTAAATAGTACCCTAGAAGAGGATTTAAATCCAAAATTAACTTCGTATAAATTAATAATATCTAATTACTTATTTAATTTAGACATCTTTATAGATATGTGGAATTTATCAATCGAGAAATATTTAAGAGTAGTTGACGGTTATCTTGTTGCAACAATTTTAAACAAAAAAAATTATTTTGAAATTCTCCTAATTAATTATTGAGGTTGATCTTTTTTTTTTTCATCGAAAATGTGGGTGTTTTATCATGTATTAAACATTGGTGTATGAAAATATTTTACATTCTTTTTGTGAGTTTATGTTAGAATTATCCTTTATCCGAAATAATAAAATAATTTAAGTGATTGATCCAGGGAACCAACACTCTCTAGAGGTTAATTTCAACTTTACTCACTCACACTTTGAGAAGATCCCACTGTATTAGGTGAAGAGAAGTATTACTTTCACTTATTCAACTCACGGTGTTCTTCATATTTGATAGCATATACCTTTCAAAGGTTGCTTTATTTAGAAACATTTGGAGTGATAGTTAAGCCTTTGAATTTTCCTTTTCATGTAATATCATATGGAAAATACGAGGTCATCTGAAATTTCTTATAACAAGTAGCTGGAATAACTGATGATGAATGTTTTCACTTATGATTTATCCCTAATCTACCACCTAGTTCCCCTAAGTGGAATTAAGGATGAATTGGGCCATCCATTCTTGTAAATCCAGCCTGTTATCTTCACTCATCACCCTACTAAACAAGATGATAACATCTGAGTAGCCCTCATGTAAGTCTCTGCTTGAAAAGGATTTTATCATATGAGAAGGTTTCCTTCCTTTTCTTATATATGACCTGATTTTTATTCCCTTGTGTATATGTTAAAAATATTAGTTTTGAAGATGTGAGAAAAAAAATAGATTTCTTCCCTACTATAATCTTCTCAATAGATACCTCGGGTAAAAATATTGGTTAAAAGGAAGAGAGATGTTATACCTGTACTTACGTTCAAGATTACACAACTCCTCCTTTCATGTGCTATATTTTCTCTTAGATTCCTTTTTTTGTTTCTTTATATTTATCAATTCATTTGAGAAACATCTCCCATTTTATTTTTATTTGATTTTCTTGATGAAGATGAATGATTGAATGATGAATGATGATAGAGTGATGATATGATGGATTGATTGGATGAATGATAAAGTGGATTTTTTCTATGGACTTTCAAGTTTATACTCTCATGGAGGATGAGAGTTTAATTTATAGTTTGTGGGTTGAGGATTCAATAGCTTGAATTAAGCCAAGATGGATTTGGATCAAGCATGGAGGATTCACGTGAGGATGGAAAGATATAGAATTGGATAATTTCATAATTTAGAAGAATCCTCAATTGAATTAAAAATTCAATGGAATTACAAATTCAATGGAGGGAGGGATATTTATTTGAATTTTAAAATATGAAAGATGGAGTTTTAGAGAGGCTTATAGAAATAGAAGTTTTGTAGGCTTAGAGGTGATGAGATGATTAGCATACCCCTTTCTCTTAATTAATCTACTTTGATTAACTAATCCCCCCTTTAAACTTCCACAAAGTTCACATACTTTATTAAACATACATGACCTATTTATTTCCTATTTGGGGTTTATCCTACATTCATCAATTTCATAGCCTTTCCAGTTCATGCAAGCTATCAAATCAACCATTCCATTTACATTTCTTCTTACACCTTATTTTCCCTAGGATAAACTATAGACATTTTGATCTTGAACCATTATCCATTGAAGGAAATAACTTCTCCATCTTACATTCATTGTCTCAAATTGAAGAGCAAGAGAAGATCTAAAAATTGCCTTGTAGCCATGTTTTGGTGAGATTCCATCTTCAAACCTTAAGGAAATCATTCCCTTTTGATTTTTGAAGTGATTTAAATAGGTTCATTTGTTATATTAGCAATCTAGAGAGTAAGAAAGAGCTTATAATTTTGATTTGAGATTATTTGTGCACTGAAGAAGTTGTTTCTCATAAGATTTTATCTACATGGTTGTATAGTAGGTGATAACTTTGTTATTATTCATGGAAAATTTCTATATATTCACAAATGGGTTGTTAGGATTAGATGAGATGTGGGATGAGAGATAGATAGGATGAAGGATGTGGCATAGGAATATATGTGTGATATGAAAGATGATAAGATATGCCCCTAGTTATAGCGGATATGTTTTTAGGGATAGATGTGGTATGCCCTCAAGTGTAAAGTAAAGCGGCATGTGTTGATGGATGAATGGGTATGATTTTCTCCTATATGTAGGGTAGGATGGAAAGTGAGGGGTATTTAAAATAGATGATGCCCCTAGTATACATTAGTAAGCCTACCCCAAGTTATGATGATGAATGTTGAAAATGGACATGAGGAGGAATGGATTAAAAAGAAAGGATCATCACCTTACAAAAGATGTTTGACCCAAGGTAAAAAGGATGTGAATGTTACAGATGAAAGAAAAATATCATTAGTGACAAACAAAAGATGAGAAAAACAACACATATTGTATCGAAAGAGTTGGACTAAAACAAAATTGTGACCAAGTTCTAAAAAAAACCTAGCAACATGTGATCCTTATGTCTCTGCAAGAGGAAAGTGTATGTGATCGTGATGGTTAATTACCACTAGAAGTGAATTTTTAATGGGTAGTATGTAAAGAAAAAATATCCAATGCATAGGGCATGATTATGTCAAATAGGTGGATGGAGGATGAACGGAAGGCTAAGCCATGCATTAATCCATTGTCATCTAGGAGTCCATAGCCTTGATAAAGATACATTTGATTCTTGTGAAAAATTTCCTCTACAGTGATATAGGCATCCATAGTCCCAGAAGAGATGCTGGAAACACCCCTAGAGAGATTCTTCGGGCGGATTTTATTTCATATTTTAAATTTTGATATGATTTTTGCTTTTTGATATTTTATTTTTTAAAAATAAAGAGGTTCCTCTCTTTTGAAACTTCTCAAGGGGTTAAGAATCACTAGTGGCCTAATGGGGAGATGAAAATGAGTGAAGATATGTCATTGGCTAGAGTGTTAAGAAACATGCCCAAGGGTCTTCACCACAAGTTAGTTAAGCGTGTTAAAGTGTGTGGATCTGTAGGAAGACAATGGTGCTTAAATGTTAGAGGTAATGATAGACCAGGGTCACATGGTTGTAGTAGGTACTATTATCTTACAAAATGTGTGATTAAGTTGATTGAGTGTTCTAACTAATGGATTGGAAGAGGAAATAAATGGATGTGATGATAAGAATGGATAATATGCAAAGGGTTTTGGACGATGGATGGAAGGAGGATGGGTGGGAAGGAAGTAATATCTATGTGTAGGTGAAGAATTATGTGCTCAATATATTTTCAGGTGTTTTGTATTTATAGGGGTATTACATGATTTGTGAGTGGGTTGGGTGGTTGATATTGTAGGATCAATAAAAGGAATGATATAAATGGGTTGTGATGGATTAGTGGGAGCTACATTTGTATTATTGGGTTCATAACCTAAAATAAAATGACCTAGATTTTGATGGAGGGAGATGGATTCATGAATTATTTATTCATGGATGCCTAAGTCTTTGCCTCGATGTTTCATATCAATAAACATATTTTTAGCTATAGGATATGAAGTGGATGAGGAGGAGGATTTCACGTTTTAATCATGATACTAGGGGTTGAAATTTTTTCATCTAATAAGAATTTGGACTTAACAAAGGATGAGAGGCAAGATTTGTTTTAGTTTTTGGTTAGTGAGGGATGTCTGTATGTATGATGAGATTTGGATGGTTGACGATGTTGGGATGTATGAAGAGATTTGTATGGCTTATGATGTTTGGATGTACAATGTGATTTAGATGGTGGGAAGTTGTTAGGGAGATGGTTGGGATGGAAAAGTGGTGGATAAAGAGGTATAAGGATAATAATTCTTTGGTTAATGAGTTTTTTGACATATGAACTAAATTACATAAAACAAGATGTTAAATTTCCATGAATACAATGGAACTTACAATAGTAATGTTATAGATACCAAGATGGTTTGGGAAGTTTTATATTATGTGATATGAATTGGGGATGGATGGTCATGTTGAAGGTTTTTAGGTGATGGAATATGCTGGTTAGTGATTCTCCTAAAGGAGAGAAGTAGGCTAGGTTAAATGGTTTTGGGAGAGTAAGAAGTAAAGGTGTGGGATTGGGTGGATTATGAGATGTTTTGGTGGATTTGGATTTATGAGTTGGATTATATTTTTTTTTCCTGAGAAGATGAAGGGGATGTATTAGGCCTAGGGGCCGAAGTGGAGGCCAAAATTAGATTTGGTTTATTTTGGATTGGTTGGATTATGTGGTTTTGAGGTAGATGGTTTTGGCTTAGGATTAGATTATTTGGGATTAGTATATTTATATAAAGAGGATGGGGTATATTTAGATGAATGGGATGGGTATGATATGGGGGCCACATTAGATTTGGGTGATGTTTGGGATAAAGGAAATTTGGGAGATGTGTGTGTTGTGGCAACCACATTAGATTCGGTATATTTGGGGGGTGAAGCAGATGAAATTTTCATAGAATCCTCATTGTATTTTGTAGAATTGGGATTGTATTTTCTAGGTTTATGAGGTTGTGACTTAGGAGTCACATTAGATTTTTTAATATTGGGGGATGGTGGAGAGAAAATAAGATTATAGGATAGGATAATGTTAGGTGTAAGTGATGAAGGAGGTAAGATAGGATTAGGTGTGGATGAAGAGGATGAGGGTGGTGTAGGAGACATATTATATGGTTTAGGATTGAGGGTAGAAGGGGACGAGGGTTTCTTAGGAGTCACAATGGATAAGATATATTTTATAGGATTGGGCATAGGTTATGGAAGGGATAACGTAGGATTAGAGGCTAAAAGTGATGGTGGATTAGGGGATGTGCCAATATCTAGGTGAAAATCCATAGGATAAGATTGGGATGATGAAGATGACGAGGATGGAGTACTGAGATGAGATGTGGGGGATGATGATTTTGAATGCTTTTTTTAGGATGCTTAGGGATATGTGAATGGAACTTGATTATAAGTTTTATGATGACTAGATTTAGGAGTTTAAGTTTTGGATGGTATTGGATTATTTGTATGATTTTTTATAGTGGGAAGGTGTTGGCTATGATGATCTGTATGGGATTTGGAGGTTGGGTTTTGGGATGGTAGCCTGAGTTTTAGAGTGGTGGATACATAAGAAAGGACACAAAAGAGGTCATAGTGGTCTAGGTTAAAGTTTGTGTGATGATAAAATTAATGCGATTAGCTTGTGGGGATAGTGGTTTATGTTATTTATGTCAAGGCCTGGATTGAGATGAATTAGGTTCCTCAAGGAAGAGGTTAATGGGGTGAATGGTATGGATCATAGAATGGGCAATCTGTGCATGGGATTGATTAATTGAGGATTGAAGATAAATTAATTGTTATTTAATTAGTTGGATTGTTTTTATGAGTTTAAGATCAATATAGGATGGTTGGCTTTGATGGAGGGGAGAGGTTTGGTTAACGTAGGATGTTAAGTTTGATATGTTTTTTTAATGTGTTACATGGTGTGTGGGACTTAATCTTAAATGAGAGATGGTTAAATTTTATGGGTGGGGAATGATGGGATAATTTGATTGATGGATTTAGAAAAGAGGTAGGGGTTTGGATGTTTGTTAAGAAAGGATTGGGATTGAGGATCAAAGGCAATGATTTGATATGGTGTGTGGATAATTATTTTTGAATTAAGCTTAATGGTGATGGGATTCGGGTTTGGGTTGTGTGATTAGGGATGGTTAATTATGATGATTTTTAATTGGACACAAAAGAGGTCCTATTAGTCTAGATTAAAGTTTTGTGTTATGATCAAAGTCAATGCAATTAGCTTGTGGGGGGTAATGGTTTATGTTATTTATGTCGAGGTGTGGTTTGAGATGACTTATGTTCCTCAAGGAATAGGTCAATGGGGTAAACGGTAGGGATCATAGAAAGGGGAAAGTGTGGATTAGATTGGTTGATTGAGGATAAACGATCAGATATTTGTTAGTTAAGTAGTTGGATTATTTTTGTGTGGTTAGGATCAATATGGGATGGTTGGTTTTGATGGAGGGGAGAGGTTTGGTTAATGTAGGATGTTAGGTTTGATATGTGTTTTTTAATGTATTGGATGCTGCATGAGACTTTATGGTCAAAGAGAGATGATGGAATTTTATGGGTGGGGAATGATGTGATAATTTGATTGATGGATTCAAAAAAGAGGTAGGGGTTTGGATGTATTTTAAGAAAGTGTGGGGATTGAGGATCAAAGGAAATGTTTTGATAGGGTTTGTTGCTGATTATTTTTGGATTAGGATTCATGGTGATGGGATTAGGATTTTGATTGTGTGATTAAGGATGGTTAAATATGATGATTTTTAATTGGATAAAATTTTAAAGTAATGGGATGATTAAAGGGTGTTCACAAGAAAGAAAAAAATATTCAACACACAATCTAACTAGTCAACTGGGATTGTAATTAAACTATATCCCAATTTCAATAACACACACCAATGATGGTGTCCCAATTGTCTATACAACTATGTGTTAATGTGGGTTTCAACTATTAATTGCTCTTGGGGAGTGTGTCTGCCTTACAATATAGCTCAATATGTGGCAAATAATTTTCCAAGTATATAATGAATGTGATTACTAAGGTCGTCCCCAAGATACCATGTATTATGTGGGGCCCAAGTCTATGTTTCATGATGTTATCTAATGCTTGGATATTAAGACGTGAAATCCCCTCACTTCATGCAAAAATTAAAGTAAGAAAGTGCTTAGCCAATAATGGTAGGTGTCTAAGAATTTGTATACCCTTCTAGAACACAGCGTGCTTCTACATGTGTGTAGATGAAGCCCAAAGTTGTGAGATCGTAAGGACTATGAAAAATGCACAGATATAAATTCCACATCACCTTTTCCCTACAAAAGGAAAATTAGAAGACTAGCTGATTTCGATCCTCAAGATCATCCAAGGACGTTAGAGGAGATCAAACACACTATTAACTTTGGGATGAAAAAGAGACAAACGAAAACATAAAAAATGATGATGAATGTAGTATAAAATAGAATAAAAGTAAATGATAAGGATTTGTAGTTTAATGAAAACCCCAAATGTCTTGGACAAAACAAGCTACAAAAAAGGGATCAATATTTTTCAATCATTCAATCACAAAAACGTTATATAAATGTCCAAATGGATGGAATATCCCCTTTTTATTACAAAAAATATGTAAAAAACAGAATGTTAGACCTTAAAAAAGGCAACAAAACACTTGAAAATAACGTTAGACCATTAGTTTTAAGTAAAAATTAGGATTCTGTAAAGGCATTGATTGATAGGGCATAGGTGCCAAGTATGAAAAAGGCTTCAAATTATAGAAAATGCACCACTTTAACACATATGCGCCATTATATTTGCAAAGGTGCCAATGTATGAGAAAAATTCCTTAAATAGATTAAGAACTTGAAAAAAGTGTGTAAATATAAAGAAAAGGTGTTGAAGTGTCTGCAAACGTGTCAATAAAGGTCGTAGGTTCCAATTTATGAGCATATGAACCATTCTATGAACATAGGTGCTATTTTGTGACAACAAACAGGAACAGGGTCAAAAACATATAGAAATTACAATTTTGGGGTTTCAAAGGCCAAATAAATATGTGTTGAAGTATCTGTAAAGGTGCCAACATAGGTCATACGATCTAATTTATAGACATATATTACATTCATTGAACATAGGTGCCATGATGTGATCAAAATATGAACAGAGGGTCAAAACAGTGAAAACAGGAAATATTGAGTTTGAAGGCTAGAACATAAGCAATGATGTATTTGTAAAGGTACCAAAGTAGGACATAGGTGTTGATTCAAGTCATAGGCACATTTTACATATATATTCACTGATTAAATATAACATATGTGTTGTTTCACATTGGAAACAAAATATGATTTTGAAATTTCGAGTTTTTAAGGGGTAAATGTCAATGAACATTCTTGAAAGTTCGACGACATGTTCAAGGGATTAAACAAGATGGAAAATGATGAAAAATTGGGAGTAAGAAAGAAGGTTCACTCCAAAATATATATTTTAAAATTATTAGTTGTGAATTTGTGATAAAATAACTAAATTTCTTCCCTAATCTGATCTTCTCAACAAATTCCTCGTGTAGAGTATTGGATTGAAATGGAGGGAGAGATTATACTTCTACATACCTATAAGATTGCACACCTCCTTATTTGATATGCTAGATTTAGTATTGGATTAGTTGATTGGTTGATTCATATTTATGGATTCATTTGGGTAACATATCCCCTTTTATTATGCTTGGATTTTCTTGATTAGGATAAAATATTAAATGATGAATGATGATAGAGTGAAAATGGGATGAGTGAAAGAGATGATATTTCGTATGGATTTTAAATTTCATTCTATCATGGAGAATGAGAGTTAAATTTATAGTGTGTGCGTGGAGGATTCAATGGAAAGGATGAAGCCAAGTTGGATTTGGATTGAGGGTGGAGGATGCATGTGAGGATCGAAACATCTAGAATTTGTTAATCATAGAATTTAGAAGAAACCTACATTGAGTTAAAAATTCAATGGAGGGAGATATATATATTTGAATTTTTAAATATGGAGGGAATTATAGAGAGGCTTCTAGAAATAGAAGCCATTAGACTTAGATGTGAGGATATGATTAGGATTATAATTAGATTAAGTTAAATAAATGTGAGTAGGAGTGAGATTACATGGAAATACTAAGTGTAGGGATGTGTAGGGTAGGTGGTAGGTGAGATGTAGAAATATTAAATTCATGTAAAATGTTAATGAAGGATTAAAATAGGATAATAGGATATAATAAATAGTTAAATTGATTAATGATAAAATGATATTTAATAATGACTTAAAAGGATCAATGATAGAATACTAGTAATGATAAAGGGATAAATAAGATAAAATGCATTAATAATAATAATTAATATTGCGATTAATTATTATATCCATAACATTGGTATATTTTGAGGAAAGATTAATTGTGATTAAGCATGTCTACATTTTATATGGATAAACCTAGAGGTATGATTCATTCTTTTCTCATTTGTGAGATGAAAAAACTGTTATCTATCGAAAGTGCACCCTGTAGAGAGATGACTACAGTTGTTCTAAGCTTGCTCTGGATCTCTCTGTTTCATAGATATAATGGAAACACCTCAGGTTTGTGGGTATACCTATTGTTGAGGTGGGTATAATATTCTAAGTTTATTTTTCACTACCACCTAACTAGTAAGAAAATTATAATTTTATATTAGACGACTGTACGTTATGCCACACCATAAATTTTTGAGCTTAGTGGTTACTAGGTTTTATCAAAATAAAGTAGGATACTCTCATCTCATAAGCCACTAGGTTATACCAAGACATAAAATTTGGAGCATAGCGATCTTAAGGATGTAAGAAAACTCATTAACATACTAGGAGCATTGCCGCGAATACGATATGCCAAAACATAAAAAAAATTGGAACTAGAGTAAAGGGGGATTTTCCCAAATGACCAAAATACTTACAAAAATAGTCCTCATGGCTAGATATTAGAGTGAAAAAATAAGAGAACAATCCCTTACCCAAAAAAAAATTAAAAAAACCAAAAATTCCCAAACTGGACAAAACCAGATTACATTTTATGGATATTCATGTGAGTAGTTACAAAATCCTTAACATCGGCAGTAGGCTTTCCTTGAACCAACATGTCCACTAATTTAATGTGTTCCAAGAATTCTTCCTTTATTTTCTTCCAGGTCATGACCATGTGACTTTTCCATTCCTTGATAACAGATACTAAGTGAAACATAATCTTCGATGGCCTCATGCAAAATAAGAGATATCTTCTCTAAATCCTCCTTGTGTTCTGAAGTTGCAATGGGGGAGCCCATTTTCTTTGATAAAGGAAGAATCATGGTAAACCAAGGAGAGATCCCACAACACATTTGGAATTTACTAGTCCATTCTAACTTCCATATAAAACAGAGGCAGGGAAGTCACACATGCTTCCATGATCAGGTGAGTTGAGACGGTTATAGCCATTACAATGTTAGTGGAGATGAGAGAAGAATCCAAATAAGCATCAAAAAGAATTTGAGAGGAAGTAGATAATAGGTCCAAAAGTAGTTTAGAGACCTTAAAAAATTTCTTCGAGGTGTTTGGAGGGTTACGAGCCACCAGAGAAGACGAGGGAGACCTAAGATTGAAAGAATGGGTTTAATGATCATGATGTCTGAAGCAGAGTCGGAAAGGAGACCAATGCGATAACAAAGGTGATGGATATAGGGAGTTGGTTACAATAGAGGAGGGTGGACATGATGCTACTCTCCTACCTTAGAGGGGAAGTACAACAGTTCTTTTTGTGAAGCTTACATTTTAAAGAGCAATTACAAAATGCCTTGGTTTAGGAAAGAACCATCATCTTCTATAGCCATTTTAAGGGACCTCTCAAGCATTTGAAACAAAAAATCCACAAATTTTACTTTCTGATCAAGTTCAATATGTACTATAAGAAAACTATGAGTTCCGTAGATCACTTTATAGCATCGTTGAATCCTGAGGTACCTCCTCAATTGCTCAACACACTTATCACAAGGTTGTGGAAGCAAGTCCCATTCATATCTTGAGTGATACATTTTCAGATACTAACCGAGATATAGGAAATCATCCATATCCTCCTTAGTCAAGTGTTGAAAATACATTTCTCCCTCCATGGGTAGTTCCATCGCACCTACAATGGAAGCTTTTAAAATAATAAATTTAGTCTATCCCAGTTTGACTCTTCCTTTCTTCCAAGTTTCCATCCCATTGCACATTAGTTTGACAGAGTGGCCAAATAGTATTTCCATAAACAACATAACACCACCATCATTTCAAATATTCCATACTACCTGGTCGGCCTTGACATATTCATATGAAGAAGGCTCAATGCATTTTTTTGTGCTACCCATAGTGAACATGGATTTTTTGATAGTGATTGTCAAAGGCTTGATATAGACGATGCTTAAATAGATATTTCAAGCTCCTTTATTCCAATCTTGAAATTGTGTCTCCAATATTTCTAATTGAATTATGTCCTAATTACTAATTGTCATTAAATGATTTCATCCATCAACATAATGAATCTCATAAATTACCAAAAAATCCATGAATGCCTTATCATTTTGGCACCACCAAAAGAGATATTACCTCAACATAACCCAACTAATTTTAATCTTAGTTAATGTTAAGCCAACCCAAAAATTAGTTATTTAATATTCTTGCAATTACTGCATTTAGTGGAGGTTGAAGGTTTTAATGTTCTGAATATTTGATGTATTTAGTTAATATATCTTATAAAGGAATAATTTGCAAACAAAATGAAGCAATGTGAAATAACTAACATTGTTAGACATGATTTCATACTGTGTAGATTATCAGAAAACAAATCATTAAGCAATATGTTATTAGAATTTATTTATTAAAAGTTCTATTTGTTACATTTATATTCTCGAAGGTTGTTCATTATACGCATGGAAATGAATTGGGTAAGAACAAAAATGTTTCAGGGATCAGGAGCAACACTTGTGATGGGCATTTGTTTGCAATATTTTGTAAGGTGATTTAATAAAAAAAAATTACAATGGAATAATATGGGGATGGTGTTTGCATCCCCACAAGTCCTCTCCATCTCGGGGTCTAATTTTTGTAATAAATAGCAGCGTGTTTATTTCAGACCTAGATAAAATTAAATGTACATACAATTACATGTACGTGACAAGAATAATATCCTTATTGGGTTTTTGTTCTCTTACAGGTATAATTGCATTCACAATTATAGGTATAATTATAAGTACATGACAAGAATAATATACTTTTTCATGTATCAACTAGCCTCGTGGATGTTAAAAGTTCTTCTTATATTGAACCCTTACATGACTTCAGACTGGTATGGGTATATATATTATCTTTAATCAATATTGTTCTATTACAGGTATAGTCGACAGTTGCTTGTTTATATTACTTCAAGCATAGTGGTCACTTTCATTTAACAAGTTACTGAATGATATTTTTAACATAGTGTCTGCTAGCTTATGACACAACAAAATATTTGGATATTTGCAGTCTCACAGTTTTGGAAAAATAAAGTTAGATATTATTTTGATTTTAGTGGTCGTTAGGATTTAACATATTAAATCAACCGAGGTTGATCTTAGGGAGTGAATGTATTTGAAGAATGTAATATTTCAAGCTAAAGAGTCACTACCATTTAACAAGATAAAGAAAGACATATTGTGTTTAGTTTCCACTAATATCTCTAGTGTTAATCTTGTAATAAGATTCCTCTTGGTTGAAGTATTAAATTGATATAAAAAAGGTATAGTATTTTGGGATTGAACTAATATTTGTAACCTATTTTTTAAATTTTTTACTACTCATACAAAAGTGCGACTAATGTCGTAGATGTTATAAGTTCTTATTATTTAAAGGATTGAATTTGTTTTAATTACTAAAAAATTCCTTTTATGTTGTACTTATAATATGTTGTTGTTTGAATGAAAAAATATTGAACATGTTTCTTAAATATTCTAGTGTCCTTTGAACATCCTAGATCAATTGCTTTCACAAAAGCACTTTGCTTACATGCATTGATGGAGATCAATGACTACAATGCTTAAGTATAACACATCACATATAATTTATTGGACCAAACATATTCAATATCAAAACATATGTTTTATTGAAAAGGATTTCTAGAGGAAAAAGTTGACTAAGGATTTACTCCCCAAGGTTAACAACATGAAGACTAACTACCTTAACTTGAATTTAATTGTAAATATTGGAGGACAAAAATTGTATTTATTGGAAATATTTGTTACTACAAAATACCTTTTATGTTGTACTTATAATATGTCTTTTTTTGAATGAAAAATATTAAACGTGTTTCTCAAATAGTTTGATGTCTTTTAAATGTCCTAGATTAGTTGTTTTCACATAAATGTGTTTCCTACATACATTTATGGATATCAATGACTATAATTCTTAACTAGAACACTTGACATATATGTTATTAGACTAACCATATGCATTTTCCAAACATATGTTTTCCTACAAAAGATTTATAGAGGAAAAGTTTTGATTAAGGATTTACTCACCAATGCCAACATATTTTTCTAGTCAGCTATTCAAAACAAGATTTTAACACTAGACAATGTGAGAGAGGATATAATTAATAATTGGACCATAAGCAATATTCTTAAAGATACTAAAGCAAATTTTCAGAAAGATCTTGATAAATGTAATTAATTATTCACACCCCAAGAAAGAGTAATAAATGTGCGGGTTATCTTTCCAAATTGGGGGCTAAAGGTAGTAATTTTAAAGTGTGTGAGAGGGGAGATAATATCACCAATGTTATTAATCTCATTAAGAACATTAATTAATAATGTGCCAGTGGTTGTTTTACCTCATTAGGATGGCATCCTTGTACTTATGGTTAACATGACCCTTCCCTTGTGTAGGATATATAGTGATATTTTTACTAATTTTTCTCTTACAATTAATTTTGGCCATTTTTTCATCTATTTTCAATCTCAATTGACTAAAACAATGGAAAATTGTTGTTTGAGAGCTGATCCCATGAGCTATTGTTACCTGAAGGAAAAACCCTCCTTGTGGCACATTCTAAAAATTAGGGGGTTTAGGAATTTCATCTCTAAAATCATGTGGTTTGATCCTTATCTTGCATTGGAGTTTGGTCAGGCATGGAACAATGGTGGCATGGAAATTCAAGTTTCGGAGGATTGAATAGTGTAAGAAACTGGAAAAAATATGGAGGGCTTAAATATATTCAAAGACCACACTATAAGCAAGCATGAAATTTAGACTTTCTTCCGCAGTAAAGAAATGGTTTACCTGGTGGTAGACGGTCTAGCTAGATTCTGCATCCCTAATATTTGGAATTTGGTATGCCTCCACCTTATGAGGTACATTAATCTTGAGGAAAATTATATAAATATATTTACTCACCATCTTACTATGATTAAGATGTTTAGGCATAAGATTGTTATGAGCCTTCCTTTTTTCTTGTTTATGTCGCTCTCTGTTTCAGTGCATGATTTTCAATAGGGAAAGATCGATTCCTTGATACACCATGGACTAATTCATTTTTGTAAGAATGGTAAACCAATTGTGGAAAATGAATTAGAGCTCGAATCCTAGGATTTAGATGAAAATTGTACTCTGGTGGACCATATGAAAATAATGAGGAAAAATAATAGAAAGACACCTCAGGGGAATGAAAATATTTATACTGGGGTTGCAGGTTCTTTGCTTTATACAAAAATGGAATCATCTGAAGGGTAAGAGAGAGAGGATCTTGGTTAAAATGTGTATTTTGATAAAATTTCTCTCTAGGTGAGTTAGGCAGAAATGGATATGGAGGCCTTAGGTAAAGTTGAAACGGATATGGGAAAAAGTTTCATACATTGCATTGATGCCTCTAAGAAAATTTACATTAGCCAAAAATCTATTAGGGATGATATGGTAGAGATACAAAGCTTTGTTTTGGAGTTTCAGGGGTATGTGGTCAAGCTTGAGTAGGGACACAAAGTTTGTAGGTATAATATTCACTTTAGTAGTTCTGAATAGAAAGAGAAAGTTAAAGATGACATACCTATCATGAGTGAGAAGGATTATAATATGAAACATTTGAATACTAACTAGTTTGTTGGTTCTTAGAGATTTTGTTTGACTATTTATGGATGGTATCATTTGGCATGTTTTCCCCTCCATGTTTTACGATTTATCCTTGTATAGATCTTTGAGATTGTAGTTTTAGATAAGTTGTTTTAGGCTTTTTTTTCCTGTTTATTTTTTGTTCACTCTTGGTGATTCTTAGGAGGCATTCTATTGTAAGGATTTTGGGTGGCATAATCCCTGTTTAAAGTAGCCAATCATTATGTTAATGTATATTTAATAAAAAAAATTAATATTAATTTTATTAATGACATTTTAAATTAAATCTTATAGAGCAGCAAGTTCATGCCTCATGGATGGGAGATGTGCTAGTTGTGTGATTGTTTTCATAGAATTGTGTTTTTTATTATCTAGAATAAATCAATGTTGCAATAAGGCCTCATATTTTTCAAATCAATACTAACTAGCAAATAAATAAAATTATAAATATGTTTCATATTTTATAAATTTATTTAAATAAATTATGAACATTAGAAAGTTGAAAAACTATATAATTTTTATTCTTTGATTGGTGGATTGAAGAGAAATTTTAAGTAAGATGTTTTGAGCTTAGTTCCCTCTAAGGTAACCTGATACTTCCACAACATAAAATTTTGATCTTATGGACTGCTAGAATTTAGCAATTTAAATAATATTATTTTTAGTTAAGCGTCCACTAGCATATACGACACCATAGTAATTCGATATTATCGATTGAAAGGATTTAACAAAATATTGTAATATATTGTCATCATAGAGTATTCTACGTTATGCCACAACAACATATTATGATGTACAAAAATTAGTTCTATTTTTTTATGAGACGTAATATGGTGGTTTAGAAAGTACCCACATCCTTTTACAGAAAAGTCCTTAAGGCAGAATATGACATTGAAGCATAGAAGAGAGAAATCCCATAGGAAGCAAAAGAAAAAATCCACATAGCCATGAAGCAATAAAAAAAAATTCACATTTTGTGAAATGTTTGGAGGATAGTTTCTACTTACATAATAGCATCATCATAGAGTTTCTTTGTTGCTCAAATTCTCCTTTCACAAATCTTTATTCGTTTTTTCTCTCTCAAAAATATGTTTGGTTCTCCCACTCTTGCATAACCATATTTTCTCGCAAATAGGTCATTGTAATCCATCACCAAAACATTCAATGGAAACTCATTCTTAATATTGTAATTTACAATGTCAACAATGTTGTATCCATTGAAGTTTGTTGAGTATGTGTAGCAGATGACTATTTGTGGACAATAATAAGGACAAAATAATAATATAAATTTTATAAAACACATCTGATCTTCTATACCTACACACGACCATGTCCATAAATCGATTCTGATATTCACTTTTTTAGTGTGTAAATTTAGCCACCATCCATACCACCGGGATTCTTTTTCTAGACTCAACAAAACAAGTTCTTGACAGGTGTTTTGGGTTTTTTTAAATTATGCAAGTCTTTATGTCATCTTATTATGTATTAAGATGTGTCATTTCAATGTCAATATGTGCTCCATTCCATCTTGTTTCACTTCTCTAACAAATGTTGAATATATTGCTAAATTTTTTATTTTATAAATAAAACTACGTTCTACAAAATATTGAATAACGAACTTGCTTCCATTTAATTATCTACAAAAGCTCTACATGGATATAAGCGCTAATCACCTATGGAATATTTGACATGGATATAAGCCCTAATCAGCTATGGAAAATTCTCCATTAACATAAATTTGTAATTTTGGAGGGACTAAAGTTGAGAATGCGTACCAATTTTTGGCATACAGAGGAAATCAAAATGTTATCAGAACTCGAGCAGAAACTTTTTGATGCTTGCACTAGTGATATTTTTCATTTGATGAATAAGCTTAAGCATTGACGAAGGGAATAGAAAGGAAAATGTTAAAAATATAAACTAAAAAATTGTCTACTTTTAGCGATATGTAAACAAATATAACATTCAATTCCGTAGGAGCATGAATTTAAGATGCCATGCGTATGATTTTACATTTATTTTAATTAAATAGTTGATTAATGGTTGACAATAGTTGCATTCTCCAAAAGGAACACATATTTCAAATGTCACATGTACTTTTAAATGATGAATTTTACATGCACATGAATGTTGAGGCAAACACAACATTAATTAGCATTTTCCATACAAAATGGTTATAATTAATACTAAAAATACTTGCAAATATTTTTAATAAACATCACACGCAAATTACATATTTAATATTTAACTATCTACTATTAATATATATTTATATATAAGTTATAAAAAATATAAAAATTTCTATCAATATATATTAAAAATAATGAACTCTATACATAATAATTGGTATAAATAAACATTGTTTTGTATTTTTAAAGGTCAATTTAAAAATTACCGTTACCCAAATATTGTTCAAAATGTGATTTATAGTACTTATCCATGTAGATCAAGACTCACACTTAGTTATGTGGATAAATATTTGCACTTAGCGGTTTGAATTAAGACTCACACCTAGAACTGTGAGTCGAGACTAGAACCTAGAAGTGCAATTCAAGACTAGCACTTGGAAGTGTGAGTGGATACTTGTACTTATAATTTTCAGTTGATAATCACAATTAAAGTTTGATTCGAGAGATGTACGACTCGATTCTTATACTTAGATGTGCAGCCAATAACACTTGTAAGTACGATCACTCACACTTATACACTGCTTACTAAATTTATAAATGACCTTTTAAACATGTCAGTCACATGTGTGATTTCTATAAAAATTTTAATAGTATGTTATGTCTAAAATCATGAAAAATGTCTAAATAGCCGTCGAATTTAACACCATTCAAGGAAGTGCAGGGAACAAGTTTTCAACATCAACATTTATTAATTTGAATAAGGTATGCATGAATAGTTGTATATGTATGATGGTATTAAGATTAATATTTGGCATAAATGATAATAATCACCTACGCACTATCTTCAAGTTAGTGGAAGCTTTTCTTATATAAGTTAGTAGTCGTTTGGCTTATGTAAATTAGTGGAAGTTTAGATTACGTAAGTGCGTGGCCATCTGGTTTATGTTGAAAAGGTGTAATCCAATAATAACAGTATTGGAATCTAGAAATAGAAAATTTGGAGTAAGATAATAGGGAAATAGGAATCAAATATTAGCAAAATTGGAATCCAATAATAGAGAAAATGGAACTCAAATAAGTCAAATATTGAAAATATTATTATTAATGGAATATTATATTAGTACTAATGGAATCCAATATAGCCAAACATGGAATCCAATATACATAAAAATGGAGATGGATTTCTTCCAATATTAGAAATATTAGAGTCTCAATTAACTGGAACATGTCTCAATTTAGTGAAATAAGTGTTAATTTCATCTTATGGAATCATTACATACACATTGGTATATAATTACATGGATTTTGAAATGTAGTGCAGTGCTTGGTAATAAGTTAACTCTTTAGGTGACAACTGAGGTTAATTCTGATTCCACATTCTCCATATTTCTTATGATATTTGATGTGGTTTATGGACATGTGCATGTAGATAACTTTTTTTGTAGGTTACAAGTAAATTCATCGATCATGGAAAGGAACTAGAGTGAGAAACAAGGACTAACAACGAATCTCCTCCTATATAGAAAAGACGAGATTTGGATCATTCACACAAATAATATCACCCAGAACAGGCAATACCTCCTAAGCGCTCATGTCCTACCATGGGCACTTCTCTCCAACCCATTTTTGAGTCTTTGAACCTTCAACAATCACTTATGACACTTTTCCCAAATTTTTTATGTTATTCACCTTCTTAGATCACTTCTAGAATTCTCAAAAATCAGCTAAGTCTCTCTATCTCCCTCTCTTTCTTAGGGTTTCACATTCATATATTCTTGTTTTCTTATGTCTTACTATGTATTATCTTTTGTATACCATTAATTACGGTGGTTAATCTTTAATTATATTTAATTTCATTTATATTATTTCATTGGGTGAATACACTCGCTTGAACCTTCCCTTGCTTCTAAATTTTTCTCACATGGCTGAGACTTATGAACCCTTTATTAACGAAGATCTTCGTGACCATTTGGCCCATATTACTGAACATCCAAAGGTCAAGATTTATATGTCTTATTGATTTCTTCTCATGAGGAAGAAACTAACATAGGTCATATCAACCAGTGAGTCTCTAATAATACTTCTCTCCATATTACGTCACAATCTCCAACTTCTACCCTCTCACCCACTTGCACCAATTTCATTTCTATTCCTAATCCTACCAATCATTTCACCTAGCCTATTAATTTCTATACAAAAGTCTCCTCTTTTAGCACACATGACCTAACTTCTTTATACCATGATCTACAACTTTAAATATGTCAAATACAATAAGCTATATTACATTCCTCTCCATCTCTTGATTCCTCACTTCAGCTTCATAGCCCTTTTGCCCCTTTCATGTATTCGCATCCTCTACCTCCTAACTTCATTGCACCTAATATTCCTACTTTTAATGGCCATGGTGACCCTAAGGAGAATCTTTAATATTTCCATGTGGCATGTCATGATTATGCAGATGATTTTACATTACTAGCTAAACTATTTTCTAGAAGCTTGTAAGATTATACTATACATTGGTTCTATGATCTACCAGTTTACTCAATAACATATTATTGATAATTATGCTATGTTTTCCTTGCTGATTTTTGTATTAATATTGACACCAAAATATCTAATGCAAAACATGTTCAAATTAAATAAGGATCTAATGGTCATTTAGAAGACTATGTTTTGTGATATAATAACAAGCTTGCTAAGATGACTTATTTTCTAGATAACTTTGAATTCTAAGACCTATTTACCCAAATTATATTCCTCTACTCTAAGAGAGTGTTATATTTTATACCTCTCCCTCCTTTGATCAACTATTCCATATAATTAAATTCCATGAAGGAAAACTCTTACCTATGGGAAAATTCAAATATTATGATGCTTCTTCATATTTTAATTAGATTAAAGAAAAATATGCATTGAAAATATCTCCTAATCCACCTGAAGTTGAGAGGATTGTTAAAGTTGTTTCTACACTTGAAAAGCTTCAATTACAACCCACACATCATGATTTTACTAAGTTACCTTACACACCTTGACTTCTCTTATCATAGCTTATCGAAAGCGATCTTTTTAGTCTTCCTCCACCTCTCAATATGAATTCTTATCTCCCTCATGGCCACAACTATGCAAAAAAGGTATGATTTGATTACCACTAATGTGCTAGGAATGAAAGCGATCAATGTATTGATATTAAAAATATAATTTAATATATTTTTGATAAAAATGCAGTTGAAATCCTTCACCCATCTATTACTAATCCAATCAATAATAATCAAAAGAAAATAATCTTTAATGACCCTTTATCAATGCATGAAAATAAATATACCCATTTGTCTGCAAACCATATACGTTTATTTTTTATTTATTATATGTCAATACTTGTATCCATTCTTATACCATCAACAATACTATGATTTATCCTTTGGTCATTACTAATTTATTCTCCACAACACTCCTGTTAGTGCCTCTATTGGTTCCTAATTCTTATGGTAATGTCAAACTTCCCATTATAATCTTTTTCCTCATCATTCTTATACCATTCATTGTTACATTTTCCATTAAAGGTTGTGACATAATCTTAGGTCTCCTTTGGCTCTACGTTGCTCAAGACATCCTCTCCATGCATCACTTATGTTTGAATTTTATCAATAACAAATCACTTGTCACCATCAAAGGTATTCCTTGATGCACACCATTTCTTCGGCCCACACTTGTTGATATTTATGCACCATTCATGGCATATATGTCCCCTACACTTTTCAAGTCTCAAACTACTTCTTTACCTATCTCTCCAATTCACACAAGGCTTATATCCCCATGTTGTTCTCATCATCAGTCCATTAATCCACCTCATAGGTCTAATTCCCCTATTTGTGTAGTCCATTGTCATAAGAATTCACCACCTTCTTCACCTCATTGGGCTATTAGTCAACCTTGTTTGCCTATGTCCCCCATTTGGGAAGCCCCTTCTTATAGCTATTCTCCACCTCCTTAACCCCATCAGTCTCCTTCACATGCACATAGTTTCTCTCCCACACCATCACCTATAGATCATGGTCACATGCATTTTTTTACTTGGATATCAAGTTGTTGGACCTTTCCCTTAACTATTTTCTGATAGTATTCTATCCCTCACACATTTGGGGGGCACTGCATTTTCTCCCCCCTTCCATCCCTATCAATTTTTCTTTAATATCTACTACCATACTTCATACTATGCACTTTTTGATTAATATTTCTCAACAATTCTCTATCTTTGGTACACACATTATACCATTATTACCTAATGATGTACTTAATTTCTACATTTCACACTTGAGTAATGATGGCACACTTCATCATTGAACCTCACATCATCTACAATTCACAATTTTTTCTTCACGATATAGCATTCTAGATTTTGAAAAAAAATCATCAATAACTATTTCAGATTAGTGAAATTACAAGAAGAGAATAATAAAATCCAATAATGAGAGGTTTTATGGTACCTAAACATAAGATGGTGATGTGTATGAGTGAAGAAAAGAGATCCTCCTCCTTGTAGTGAGATAGATGACATATAAATATGGAGAAACAAAAAATAAAATGGATTAGTAAATAGATGGGTTGGTTAACTGACATTGTCATTCCCGAGAAGTGAAAACTTCCTAAGATGGATGTTAACCCATGTTTTTGATAAAGATAAGATAAAATATTAATATATTGAATGTAGTGGAATGTAAACTATAAAAGAAACTGAAATGCAATAAAACATAATAAAAATTTACATTTGATCTAAAAAAATTAAATCAAACCTCTACAGGTCGATGGCAATGAGGGACTGCAAGGCTCAGTCGATGACGACTATGTCATGTCAACTAAAAAAATGATGGAAAATATAGATAAGAAGGATTTGGAGGAAGATATGGAGTTGATTATAGACTGAAATTAGGAACATGTATATGTAAGAAATATTGAATTAGATCTGATAGAAATGATGCAAGAAAATTATGGAATCTGAAGGTAAATGAAATAAAGACTGATCAGGTTGACAACAACATCACTAATTTGGAGGCAACTTATGGCTGACAGAACAAATTTTAGATGACGGATAGGGAAGAATGACAAGATGTGAGGCTTGAGGGAATGTGGAATTAGAGAGGTAATTACTAGGGATCTGAATGATAGAGAGGCTAAAAAAATGAAATCCAGGTAGATGGTGATCTAGCAGGGTCGACAACAATTATGGATGATCTAGGGTTACATGAAGGAGAAAGGGAAAGAATGAAGATCTGTGGATTGAAAACGAATAACTAATAAGGATGAATTAGACCTCCTGGTTGATAGTTGCACCTACACATGATCTTATGAAGAATATGATAATAAAATTTCAATATTGTACCGAAGTACACAACATAGAAATAGATATCCAAATTTATACAATTGAAGCACAATATCTTCAAGGTGATGATCACAAATAAAGGAGAAATATCAAGATGAGGGAAAGATAATGAGAAATCCTGAAGTCTCTGAAATTACATCTTGAGAAAATTAGGGGTAAGGCAATCTTTCTAGGGTCGATGTTGATTGGTGGAACCCATCAATTTGGGTGGGGAAAAGATGAGTAGCTCAAGGAAAAGAGCCCATAAGAGGTGGGATAAGGGTTTTAGATGATAAATACAAGTTAGGTTTGCGTAGGATGGATAAATGGGTAGGTGGAAGGTGAAAAATATAAAATAATGGCCATGGAGAAGAAAATTTATTAAATGTGGGTATAAGGAGGATAACATTTAGTATTTAGGGAGGATAAATGAATTAAATTGGGATTTAGGATCATTAATGGTGGTTAGGGAGGATTAATATATGATTAAATAAAGGGGTGATGAAGGATAATTAATGTAGGAAATAACGATAAGTGGGATAAATTGAATTTAGGAAGGAAAGCGGATTTTTAAGGGAATAGAGGTATGTATGTGAAAAGAAAACAAAGAATGAATATGGGGCTAGGCGTTATGATAAAAAAAAATTGTGTTTACATTTCCCATCAAGAAAAAATGTGAAAAGATAAGAGGATAATTGCTGAGGTGTTCCCCATCAAACTAGGGATCAATGAAACTAGGGTAAGTGGATCATGAGTTTGAAATAGATCGATGAAGGAAGAAATAATGAAAAGGATGAGAAAAATAATATGATAAGATAAGATATCCCAGATGAGCACAAACAAAAAATAAAAAATTATAAAAATGTGGTGGTGATTTTTAAGTCACTTCAATAGGGAACAAAGTACGACCTCAATGGAGATGGCGCAAATGTCGTATGCACCTGTGAGTTAGAAATAAAATTTTATAAAATGGAGGGAATACAAGGTTAATACTCTTAAATGGTTACACAAGTCATGGTACAAACATATTAAAGGTAGACATCAACTATGCGAAAAAAAAAATGTGAAAATGCTTAAGACAATAGTCTCAAAAAAAATAGGGGATGCCAAAAGATAATGTGATGTCCTGCTTAAAGGAGGAATAAAAAATATGCCTCTGCGGTGGAACAAAAAGAGTAAAGTAATGGTTCCAGAAGATGAAACATGAAGATGGACACAAAGGTGAGATGTGAGATGTAAAATGATAGATGAGATATATATCAAAGTCCAATGGGACCAATAATTTATGGGTATAAACAACACGCAAGGTGAAATGTAAGAAAATATATTTTAAAAGAAAGGATTGATCAAAATAAGATAAGAAATGAAAATAATTGAGAAGTTTAGGCCATTTTAACGATGACCAGGCAGGTTCGGCGGCAACAATGGTAAAGAGGTGGTGACCCACAGTGATGGGTGACAATTGGGGTTTGTAGGAAATATAAGCCTGAAAGTTGGACAAGGATGCTCATTTACACTATGCGAGTTGACGATCAAGATCTTTGAGGAGAGAAGAGAGTTGATGATTTGAGGAAGATGGAGGTTAGTAGAGCAACAAGGAAGCACCATAGGACTTTTTGAGTTCCTAAACCTTAGCCTAGTTTTTAATAATTTTTGATACTTTATTGGTTATTTTTACATATTTCTGATTTTTGGGGTCAATGCAAGGGGTAGCCACTAGTAAATGGTTAAGTTCTCCATTGAACAGTTACTTTAAGGTGTCGACATAATCAAGGAGGCATCGACCTAATGTGAGGATATGTATTTTTAGATTTTTTTAGCAGGGTAAAATTCAATACCCCTAATAGAAACAATAAATAAAATGAGTTTACTGGTTATTAATCCAAACACACACTTGTCTTGATTGAGACGAAAGAATAAGTGAAAAAATTCTCTCCAAAATAACTTAAAGCAAGGAAAGGGGGTCACATCGATGCTTACATATTCCAAAAACGTCATCAAATTAGTACTCTATAGTCTCATGGATCAGATCATGGAAGATGTAAATCATGGGTAACTTATAGGTGACTCTGACATTTTTCAAGATGAAGGGAATAATGAGAGAGTGAAAATTCCCCCAAGGAGTGATGAAAGAAGTTGATATTAAACTTTTTGTATGATGAGGATTTTACTATACTCAGAGAAACCATCTATAAGGGAAAGAATCTTAGGTCATGTGGTAAGGTCCATAAATTTATTGATGTTGGGAAGAGGAAAATCATCTTTAGGGAAAGTGAGGTTTAAATCTTGAAATTAAATGCAGATGCAGAGCTTTCCCGAAGCTTTATCAATAGGGAAGATGTTGGAAACCCATTACAAATAGTCAACAGGAATGATGAAAATAGTTGAAAGATGGGGTTGCAAGTCCTCTTTAATAAGGAGGGAAACTCAAGGTTGTAAACAATGAAGCTTCTTCTTAACCATCTTGGCGTTACGAAAGGTAATGTTATGGACAATAACAAAAGGATAAAGGCTCGACATTTCATTGTACAACAATGAGAAGTATTGGATATGTATAGAAATTAATGTAGTGAGAAACACAAGCTCATGCAGATCAAGCGATGGACCCACTTTAAGAATTTAGGGCTCTTGTAGATTATAAATGGCAATGTCAATAGTGGATTAATTAATTAAGGGTGGATGTTCTGGTGGTAGGGTCTTATGAAGACATGAGTCATTTTCCCCCATGTAAGAGAGGATGTAATCTTCCTCGATGCATTGAAAAACATTAATGGTAGAGGAGTCCTCCTCTATCATATTTGAAATTTGAAGAGGGAGGGACTTTGTTCAACCATCACACTGATAAGTGACCAGTGCCAAGGTAATGGTGGAGATTTAAAAATTTTAGGGGTGATATAAATGGTATCATCCATATCTACTATCTCATGGGATGGAGAAGATGAAGGGTCAATATCCATGAGATCCAGAGATGGAGGGAGAGTTTCGAAAGATTGTTACTTATATCCTAGCCCAAATTTTTCAAGGTGTTTGTGAGATTAATCAATGAACAGGTCATGGATACGTTGTTCATAAAGCCCCATTGCAAATCCATTCTAGGTTTAATGATGAAGATAAGTGTAGGAGAAGGATTTCTTGTAAAGAAATTTGAATCCATCAGTGTATGGTTTAGTGTGTGGTTGAGTGTCAATTTTTGAGGAAGGGCGATTGATACCACCATAGATTAAATTTATGCAAAGATGAGGTGGACCAAAGGGAATGAAATCCCTCATGCTTTTTTTATACATTATATTTTTTTCGGGTCTACTGAGACTAGTAGGTGTGGGAAGAGCATTAAGTGTGATAAGATGATACTCCCCCAACGTAAGATGATAGATTACTCTCTCTAAGGAGTCATCATTGGGAAGCTTGGTCATGGAGATAGATGAAAAATTTGATGCTTCAAAATAATTTTTTTTTGGGATGAACACGTCATTAGGATTATATGTCATGTAACATGCTTTAAACAGATGAATATCTATGCGGAAAGTTACAATTTTCCCCTCATGTTTGTAATTGATGCATCGATGAAGGGTGGAAGGAACATAATGTATGGTGTGAATTCATGGTCATCTAAGGAGGGTATTATTTGTGAACTCCCCTACATTTATATAAAATACCTCATGAAGGAGTCTTTCACCAACATGGATAGGAAGAATAAATGTGCCAAAAGTGGGGGTGAAAAAATCATTAAATGTGTAAAGAACCATGGGTGATTGGGATAAAATGGAATTTGGCAGCTTAAGTTGGTCAAAGTTATGGGATAAGATAAAATTTAATCTAGCTCCATTATCTATCGTATAATGATGGATGAATGTGTCATTGATACACACAGTGATGAAATGGGGAAGGTCATGTTCCTTGGGCGATTTTTCAAGAATTTTAGTGGTGTCAAAGGATATAGAGGTTAAAGTAGCAAGTGCTCAAATAGGATATATAAATGGTTTAGACTCATCATTAGGACTAGGGATAAGTTTCAGAGATTTAATGTTGGCTTTCTCTACGATCTTGATAGAATTAGATGGGATCTATCAAATTACATCTTAACTCGTGCTTGATGGATTTTTATTATAACACTCTATTAAATAGAAGCATGCTGAAAGGCATCTAAAATAGACACTTTGGGTTTCGATGAAGAAGGTGGTGAAGTAGGTGAGCATTGGATGGAGTGGTGACAATGAATTTTATATTTTATTGAGTAGGCAGTAGGAATTCATGGGAATGAAAATGACATGCTCCAAAAAACATTAATGAATACAGGAGGACATTCTTTGGGAGAGGTCATGGTTGGAGGACCAAAGGTGGTGGAAAGTATTGGATGAATGAGGGTACTTAGATATTTTAGTGTATGAAGGTTATGATTGGGAAGCATGGTTGGTAAAAAGAAGAGGGTGATCCTTATGAATGAGAATATCATATTCTTTGATAATATTATGGATAATAGTTTTGAGGTCTTTGCAATATCTAGTATCATGTCTTAGTGCACGATGGTATGCACAAATGACATTAGAGTCGAACCATGAAGGTTTTAGGCTACCCAGATTAAAAAATTTAATAGGGGGAAGGATAATTGTAGATGTTTAAAATAGGCATTAAAATATTTATGTGTAACAGCCAATTCGGGTAGTTGAAGAAGAGGTTACAGATAAAGAGGTTTTTGAAATGGTTGATGATGGTAAGAGGTAAGGTTTTTTTAAGATGTCTTACAAGGTCCTTTGATGTTGTCTTGGAATTATAAGAAGAAGAGGGTAGTTGTGTCTTTGTCTCAAGTTTGATTGATGGTGAATTAAATGGTTTGGATTCTGATTTGGTAATTGAAGATGTGGGTAATTTGGAAGAGGAATCAGATTTAGAGGGAGGATGGGATTACTTTTATTTTGGATTATTGATATTGGGGGTCTTTGATGAAGGTATTTACCCTAATATGGATGGTGATGCTCCTAAGAGTTATGATGTGGCATTAGATTTATTATGAGGATTAATCTCTGGAGAAGAAAGATCCAGATTTTTGTGTGGGTGTGTAACATATTTTTGGATAGGCACACCACGATTTTTATTGATTGGTTTTGAGGATTTAACCATGGTAGGAATGGTGATGATTTCAGCCAAGGGATGTGTAGAGGAAGAACTAGGTAACAAATATTTCATTGTAGAAGTGGATATTGAAGGTGGAAGTGGCTTTTGTATGATGCACTTGACGATATCTAAAGAGGTGGTAGATTGTTTAGGTTTAGGATTTCTTTCATGTGGAAATGATTGCAGTTTTAGATGAGCTGAGAGTCTCATTTGGAGATATTAAGTGTTGATGTTTTCATGGGAGATGATTCAATGGATGGTGTGGAGTTGGATATAGATTCAACTGTAAATGTGGGTATGGTATGAGTATTATATGTGATTGATGTTAAATTAGGCATAGATGTTGGGGTATATGATGGAGATTTTAAGTTGGATGTTGGATAAGATATAGGTGAAGGATTCGATGTTATGGGTGAAGATGTGGTAGATATTGATGGAAAATTGGGTTTCATTAGACTGAGGTCATTGTAGTAGTTATGGACATAGTCGATGTAGATATAATAGGTATAAGGATAGGTGAATATATTGATGAAGCGCTGAGTGTGGGAAAGAGTCTAAAACGAATGTAAAAGGAATGGATGCTACGATGATGGTGTTAGATCTTTGTTTTTAGTATTGATTGTATGGGGATTTGGTTCTTGCGATGTGGGGTGTGGACTTTTATTATTGGGTGGATGATTTGGAAAATATTGTTTGAGAACGTACAAGGGCTGATTGGGTGGTGCATTTGGATTGTTTCCTTGGAGGCCACCAAATTCTATGAGTTTTTTGATGAGATATTTAAATTGGGACACTTCTCAATGTCATCCTCGTAGACTTAATGATACTAGTAATAATTCTCCTCAGGATACCATGTTGGTTTGGATGGTGATTCATCAAAGCGTTAGATGGAATTAAGCTGCATGAGATTGACCTAAATTAACTTGTCTAATATTGCACTATCAGATTCACCAAGGGGGGTATAGTTATCAGGTGGTATAGGATCTATTTGTGGAGGATTCATGTGAAAAGAGGATGTGGAAAAAGATTTAACCACGATGACATTAGTGACATTCTTGGATTTTTCAACATGCACGGAGGATTTAGCGAAATCACACTTGGGTTTACTTGATCAAAGCTTAAGGTGGCATTGCTTAAGAGCATAGAGTTTATTTTTGTGAACTGTGGTAAATTCCACTTCAATGGTTTGGAATGATTGAATTTGAAGACTAGAGAAAATGTGCGTCGCATAAGACCATGAGAAAATGTCGAATAATTTAGTATGTGGAAGAGATAATGACAGTTGGTTTTATATGCCACATCATCCTATGACGAAGTCTGCAATAGATTCTTCATCATATTATCTAATAATACAGGATAGTGATAGTGACCTAATACACTACAATATAGATTAAAAAATGTTTTATAATGCATGAGTTGGGTGAATGAAAATAATGAATTTTGTGGGATGTTGTTATACTAGTCTAATGTCGGTCTGGGTAATGACTTAGGGAATGTGAGAAGCATAAGGTCTTGATAATGGGTAATGAGGTAACATGAATGTCTAAAAGCATGAAGGTGTTATTCTGGGTCCTCCTTGTTATTGAACATGGAAATTTTTAATTCCTTATGAGGATGATAAGGATTTATGGGGACAAATGGATTGATTGGTTTGTTACAATTTTTTTCATCTAAGAAGTGGTCTTGGATCATAAGGTAATGGCTTCAAGATTAGTCATTCTATTCAATAATGCCTGTATGTGATCATTAGATGGATGAGGTTGATAATTTAAAGGATGATATTTTGATGCATATGAAGTACATGGGTTAGGTTGTTGGTAAGTTTGTTATGTTTGAGGATGAGTAGGTGTTTCTAGAAGTGGTTGATAACGGGGAATATAATTGATGGGTCGTGATTGAATGGGTTGAGATAAAGGATGTTGTTGAGAAATAGGTGTGTGATAAGATTGATGGGATTGGATGGGTTTTTGAGATATGGGGGAATTTTAATAGTTTGATATAGGATGATTTGGGATGTAAGTAACACATGGTTCAGATACTTAAGATGATTGATTAGGACGTATGTAGGGATAAAACAACATTTTGTTGCAATTAGCATCCACCATAGATGGAATCACGGTAAAAGCCACCCCTACAAAAGAACCATTGGACATGTATTGCCCTAAGTGTCGGAAGAGACACCCCTTGAGAGAATGTCCTTTGGACATCACAGACATGTGCTTAATCTGTGAAGTTACTGACCATGACACTAAGGATTGCACACTTTTACCACAGTTGAAGGGAGGTTTGAATGCCATCTCTCAAACAAGTTCTTAACTAATTTTTTTCCAAAGACAAAATAATCAAGGTGGGTTCCCATCTAGACCAACTCAGAATCCCCAGAGGATGTCATGGCCAAATCAAGCCTCTCATTCTTCTTGGGGACAACCTAAGTGGGAAAACTCAAATTGGATGACTTATCCATATCCACCACCTTGGAAAAATATCTACACTCAACTAGGTTGGGATCCACCACCCGTAGCCAATCCTTGGCACAATCAGCACTAGGGTCCAGAACAAAATTTTAGTCAAAATCAGTCCTGGGCACCACCACAAAATAGTAATCAACAACCCAGGTTTTAGCAGCCAAAACAAGCTTTAATGCCTCCACCTCAAGCCTAAAAAAATAAAGGACAAGAAACACAAACACAACTTCTGGCCCAACCAGTAACCAGTCCTAAAAATCAATAGTCAACTTTGACTGATGACACAAACCCAGGTAACACCATGCAAATTAACACTATTAGTAATTTACGACTATGATCTTGCAAAATGTTGAAACCTCCTATTGTTATCATAGAATTGCCTATTGATGCCGATAAGGAAGAAAACCTTGAGGATAATATTGGTTCTTCACCAATACCAGATACACCGGATGATCAAATACCCAAACAGATTACAGCTCCTTTCCTTGAGCGATTACAGAACACTCAAACTGCAGATGAAACAAAACTAGTTCAGGAATTGAAAAAAGTACATATTGAGGTCCCACTGTTGTGTGCAATAAGGGACATCCCTAAACTAAACCAAACCATTAGAAACAAGTGTATAAAGACACTAGGAAGGAAAATGAAATACCCAAATACTGTCAGAGTTGAAGGGAATTTGGTTGATTTAGTTGTTGACACCCTTATCTCACCAAAATATGGGGATCCTGGGAGCCCTGTCATTACTATTTGTATAAAAAACTAGTCAATATCTAACATTTTGGTGGATCATTGTGCTGCTATTAATGTCATCACAATAGAAATGTTTAATCCACTATCGTTAATAGGACTTCAATCGACCAACACTATTCTGTTCTGTAGTTAGCAGATCAATCCATTATTGTACCTGATGGCGTGGTTGAAGATATAATGGTCACTTTTGAATCATGGGAGTACCCAATTGATTTCATGGAATACCAACATTAGACATCTCTTCTGCTATTTCCTTGGTAGACAGTACCTCTGCTGAATCTGGTAGGAAACTCTAAGCTTATAATTCTAAACATTTAGTTCCTGATTTCTATTTTCCTTTAACCAAGATTTTGTCTTTTGACAACATACCCATCCTACACATGCTTCAGCCCCATGTTTTCCCATTGAATTGTTTTATCACTAGTACAGAGCTTGCTCTTGCGAATGATAACATGTAGGTGCTTGTTAGTACGGGAAGAGAGCTTACCATAGGTAGCGACTTGGAGGTCAATCAAGAAGCTATGGTGTTTGAGGTTCTGAAGAAACATTCCCATGATTTTGCTTGGGATTACATTGATATGAAAGGAAATCATCCTATCATCTATACACATCCTATTTACACTAATGACATCAAACCTATAAGGCAGCTGCAACGAAGAATCAATCCAGCATTGAGAGACATAGTTAAAATTGAGATAAAAAAAACTCCTAAAGGTAGGTTTCATCTATCCTATATTTGACAGTCAGTGGGTTTCCCCATTAGTTATTGTTCCCAAGAAGGATGGTAAGTGGTGAATATGTGTTGGTTATAGGGAACTTAACAAAGCCACCAAGAAGGATTATTTTCCCCAGCCTTTCATTGACCAAGTCCTAGACAATTGGCTGGTAAGAAATATTTTTCTTTCTTGGATGGGTTTAGTTCGTATAATAAAATTAGTATTACCCCTGCTAATTAGGATAAGACTACTTTTACGTTCCCTTGGGGTACATTTTCTTACCAAGTCTTACCATTTGGGCTTTGTAATGCCCGTGCTACGTTTCAGCGAGCAAGTTTGGCCATTTTTGTAGATCTTGCTAATGATGGTGTTGAGGTTTACATGAATGATTTCATTGTCCATGGATCCACTTTTGAAGAATCTTTGAATAATCTTGAGAAAGTACTCAGTTGATGTGAACAACACCAACTATCTCTAAGTCATGAAAAATGTGTAATGATGGTTGATCAAGGAATTGTCTAAGGTCACCATGTTTCAGCCCAAGGTATACAGGTGGATCCTATAAATATATTAGTCATCACCCAATTACCTATGCCAGCTAATTAGAATGACATTAAAATTTTCCTTGGTCATGCATGTTATTACCGCCGATTCATAAAATATTTTAGCAAAATTACCACCCCAATGTTTTCACTGCTAACCAAAGATTGTGTTTTTTGAATGGTCTCCTCAGTGTCAACAGGCATTTGATTCTATCAAAGAAAAGTTGACAACAGCCCCTATCTTACATGGCCCTAACTGGGGACCACCTTTCCATATCCACACTGATGCTTCTAATACAACCATGGGTGCGGTCCATAAACAAAAAGACTTAGAATATCATATGTATGCAATTTATTTTATCAGCAAAAATCTGACTCCTATGGAAAGGAATTACACCACTACGGAAAAAGAGTTTTTGGCTGTTGTCTATGCTTTGAATAAATTTCTTCATTACATCACTGGATATAAAACTATTGTTTACACTGACCACTCTACCATTCCATATTTGATGAACAAACCAGTGGTTGGAAAAAGGCTTATTCGCTGGTTACTCTTGTTGCAAGAATTAATCTCACTATTATAGATAAGCCTGGGAATCTAACGTTGTTGCTGATTTTTTTTCTAGAATAAATGTTTCAGGTAATGACGAACAAGTCTAAGACCAATTTCCTGATGAACACTTGTTTGCTATCTTGACTAAGACTCCTTGGTTCGGTGATCTCACAAATTATTTAACAACAGGGAAGTTTCTTGCCTATTTTACTCATAAGGAAAGAAGGCACTTGGTTAAGAATAATGGAACATATAATTTGTGTAACGGATTCTTATTGAAATTTTGTCCTGACATGGTTCTTCGCAGGTGTGTTCGAGAGGATGAGGTACATGACATACTACGAGCATGTCATGATGAGCCAGGAGGTGGACATTATTCAGTGAAATGAGAAATTCATAAGATCCTTGGAGCAAGGTACTATTGGCCTTCCCTCCATAGAACTGTCAAAAAGTATGTGTGGCAGTGTGATGCATGCCAATGAATGGGAAAACCTACACTTTCTATGGAAATTCCTCTGAATCCTTAGTTGGTTCTAGGACCATTTGAGAAATGGGGTATTGAATTTGTTGGACCATTTGATCCTCCATATTTCAGGAAGGAGTATCTCTTGGTATGCACAAACTACATCACCAAATGGGCTGAAGTTCAAGCATTGGCATCTGCCAATGAAGATGTTGTTTTTGATTTTTTATACAATCAAATATTGTTACGATTTGGAGCATCAAGGGCCATTGTATCTAATCAAGGTCTTCAATTTATTTCAAATATGATTGAAACTTTCTTGGAAATCTACAGAATCAGGCACCGAAAATCGTCACCATATCACCCCCAATCCAATGGGCAAGTGGAGGTAACCAATCAAGAACTTGAGAATATTCTAACTAAGGTGGTCAATGCCGATAGAAAGAATTGGGTACAAAATCTTCCTGAGGCCGTCTTGGCCTACAACACGACCTAGAAAACAAGTACCGGTTTTTCTCCATATGAACTAGTCTTTGGGAAGAAACCACTATTACTTGTTGAGTTTCAATTGCGCACCTGACAAACATCATTGGAAGTTGGGATCAATTTGGATGAAGAAAAACTTGAACGATTTCTACAGCTGAATGAATTAGATGAAATGTGGATGGAGGAACAACGGTAGACAGAAATTCTACAACATCATCGGAAAACCTGACATGATGCTCACATCAAAAAAAGGACATTTCATGAGGGACAGTGGGTTTTACTCTTTGATTCCCACTATCAGTAGTTTAAAGGAAAGTTGTGTACATGTTGGTTGGGTCCCTATCAGGTAAATCAAGTGTTTGATAATGGATCTGTTTGATTGATACTGATTGATGAAAACAAACGGACTGTTCTGGTGAATACGCATAGGCTCCGAGTTTATCACCAACCACTAGATAATAAGACTTTCACCGATGACATTCTGTTACACACGGACATGCATTCTGAGGAGGCTCTTTGCCTCTCAAGCATGGAGTAATCAATCTCTTGAAAATTCAATAAAGGAAGATGATCCTTCATTCGATCTTCTTCCCTTAGTTAGCAGTTTTTCTTGTTGTTATTTCCAATAAATGTAGGAATTTTCATTATTTCTACATTCTCTAATCATGTTTCATCTCAAACTACAGGGCATAGGAATCTACGAATATCGGCTAACTAAATTTGGCATGGGTAAGTGCATTCCAACTCGCTAATGATATTTATAGGCAAAACATTTCCCCATGTATGCATTTTTCATCATTACACCATCATGAATTGATTGCTATGTTTATTTCGGATCTCTTTCCAAATCCAATTCTATGGATGATGGCATAAAAAGAGTAATGGCTCATAATCACCACATGCCTTGAATGTGTTGCACTCTCCAAAGTTAGGATGGGTGGCGCTCACTCCTCAACCGTGGGATATGTGTTGCCGTAAAAATCTTAAACTCACATGGTTGACCAGTCTCATTCACTATTTTTCCACTACCACCTTCACTTGATTTTGTGCCACCCAAGGAATATGGTGCCATTTGAAATTTACTTCTTCTACAACTGCTTCTTATCGTTGTTGTATGCACATCCAACATGATTGGTTTTATCAGTCACTAGATGGGAAGTGGGAGATACGCTCTGTTCTAGTTTTTTCTTCTACTTGGTATTACTCACCTTCAGCTTCAGCATGGGACCGCGAAAGAAATCAGAACCTGATTCACTAGATGCCTATTAGGAAATAAGAGATAAAATATGTCGAATAATCCCTTACAGAATTACAACAGTAGAAACTAATATGCAGAAAATATTACAGATCTCAAATAAAAGTGCAAAATAAATAACACAACATAGAGAGACAAGATTTAACGTGGTTTACCCAATTTGGGCTACATCCACCAAGAATCAATTGCTCAAATTTTATTACAAGCCTCCACTCTCTCAATACAATACCCAGATCCATTTGGAGCTATGCTCAACAAACTATACAGAATTCACACCCGAATTCAAAACACATCTGTAATACATTTGCTTGTACATTTATCATATGCAGAAGACCATATAAATAGACAATTTCTTAAGTAGTTTTACAAAACTGTGGGTATCAAAAGCATGGGAAAAACGCATCCCATAAACCTATGGGTCCAAAAAATCACCCATATGAGAAGAGTACATTTCCCAATATGTCTGGTGCATTTTTTTGAGGCCAAAAAAATTTATGCCTAAATTTTTTTTTTTCGGGGGTTGTGCCCCCAAACCTCTACTACCGGGGGCTACTACCCCTAGACCCCCACTTGGGGCCCGGCCTGGCCCTGAACCTCGGTGAGTATACATTAAAAGTGTATAGTACTCTTAGCGTACAATCTTCAACACTTTCACACATGAAAACAGGCTCCACAACCTAACAATCTCCCACTTGGAGACTAGTTTTCCTCTGAGCAAGCTCCTCAACCCTTCACTTGTTTCTATGAAGACCAATCAAAGTTGAACACAAATTCAATTTTTCCCTTGTGACCACCTTGGTCATCATACTATAGGATTCTGACTAGTATGAATCTTCTCCAACTTCAACTTTTCTTCCTCCAAAGTTGTCCTGATGAAGTGGTACCTTAACTGTATATGCTTTGTCCTAGAGTGGAAAGCAGATTTCTTAGCTAGGTGTATAGCACCCTCACTATCACTATGTAACTTCCCGTCCTCTTGCTTATGCCCCAACTCCTCAAGTAATTTTTGTAACCAAATCATTTCCTTGCTTGCCTCTGTGGCAGCAACATACTCAACCTCCATGGTTGACAAAGCCACCAACTTCTGTAGTCGTGAAATCCAGCTTACTGTTGTTCCACCTACAGTGTAAACATAACCTGTTGTGCTCCTCTTGTTGTCTACATCTCCAGCCATATCTGAATCTACATAACCACACAAAATGGTGTTTGATCCACTTTATCACAAAATTGTCCTCGTCGTCCCTCACAAATACCGAAGGATCCACTTTACTTCCTGCTAGCGATCTCTACCTGGATCACTCATAAATCTACTCACCGCTCCCACTACATGGGCAATATCAGGCCTAGTGCACACCATGGCATACATCAAACTACCAACTGCTGATGAGTAAGGTACCTTGGACATTTGGTTTCTCTCCTACTCTATCTTGGGACACTGCTCCTTTGATAACTTGAAATGGCCTGCCAAAGGAGTCCCAACTGGTTTAGCATCTTGCATAGTAAACCTCTCCAAGAATTTCTTAATGTACTCTTCTGGAGATAAAGTTAGCTTATGTTCCTTCCTATCTTGAGATATCCTCATACCAAGGATTTGTTTGGCTTCCCCCAAATCCTTCATAGCAAAGGATTCACTTAGCTGCTTCTTGAGTACTTTTATTTCTTGCATGTTTTTACCTGCAACCAACATGTCATCCACATATAGACAAAGGATGATATAACTGCCATCCTCAAATTTCTTTATATACATGCAATGGTTAGAATTACATCTAATATAACCTTGCTCCGTCATGAAGCTATCAAATTTCTTATACCATTGACTTGGAGCTTGTTTCAAGCCATACAAGCTCTTCTTAAGTTTTCACACCATCTCCTCTTTACCTTTGACCTCATAGCCCTCTGGTTACTGCATATATATTTCCTCCTCCAAATCACCATGGAGAAATGCAGTCTTTACATCAATCTTTTCTAAGTGCAAGTCTTCAGCTACAACTATTCCTAGAATAGTTCTAATAGAATTCATTTTTACTACAGGAGAAAAATCTCATCAAAATCTATACCTTTTTTCTGTGCAAACCCCTTGACCACCAAGCGGGCCTTGTATATTTTCTTGCCTCCTTCTTCCTCTTTGACTTTAAACACCCACTTGTTTTGTAATGCTCTTTTTCCTTCAGGTAGCTTTACAAAATCCCATGTTTGGTTCTCCGTGAGAGCCTGATGCTCCTCATCTATGGCTTGCTCCCACTTCTTCATGGCATCTACCTGCATTGCTTCATCAAAGCTCTCTAGTTCTCCACTATCAGTGAGTAATAAATAATAAAGAGAAGAAGAAAAATTTTCAGGTTCTGTCGACACTAAAATTTTCCTCCGTAATTTCTATTTCATTAATGTATGTATTAGGAATAGGATGTTGTTAAGTATAATTAGTAGTAGCGTCTGATAGAAGATAACGATGTCGTCAGTACAGTGCCGCCATTAATGTGGAGTACGGTAACAGTCAAAGTATAATAGGAATGTTGTAAAAAGTAAATATTTGTCGTAAGTGGTCCGGTAATGTTAAAACGTCAAAGTTTGGGTAATTAGAGAAGTAGGGTCTACATGATTAGGAATTAGAAATATTATATTGATAATAAAGACAAGGAGTGAGGTCATAAATATTTTGTGTATTTTATTTGTAAAAAGTCTAAAAATGTGGAAACCCATGTAAAATGATAAGGTTTATCTTATCTTAACAGATAAGCTTACATGTACAGATAAGAGTGAAGGTATGGAATATGATTCATCAGAGTGGATTTCTTATCCTATCTTAGAGATAAGATGGATAAGCCTGGAAGTTCTATAAATAGAGAGGCTACCCCCCTCATTTAGCATAGAAGGAAGTAGTGAGAAATATTGTAGGAAGTGTGCGAAGGAAGCCATCAGTTTAAAGGTGTGTTGAAGAAGCCATTAAGAGGTGTAATTGTAAAGTTTCTCCCATAGTCTTGGTGAAAGGCAAGTGAAGTCAATAACACTTGAAGTACCTCATGGGTGAGATTGTAACATTTTCATGTTAATATTATAATTTATTTTGATATTTCAGATTTGTCATCATTCTGTCTTATCATAGTCGATGGTATTCTTGTGTTATGTTGTTGTTTTGTTTCTAGATTACATCCACCAAACTAAAGGTTGTGCATTAGTAAATAATCATAGCACGAGGAGTTCTTGGTGAAGAATTATCATAGTGCCAGATTGGGGATGACAGTTCCCTTCTTACCCTAGAATACCTCCTCAATATAGGAGTTTGGGGTTCCTGTTGAGGAAGTTCCTGAACTGATTCGTGTGTCACTTTTCCATCCGGAAGATCCTCTACCGCTGCATATTCTTTCTTGTATTCTTCCCTATTTTCATGAAACTTTTGCTTATACATGAATTTCTCATTAAATACCACATCCCTAGACCGAATGATTTTCTTTTCCTTAATACTCCAACATTTAAATCCAAAGTCATCACCACCATAGTAAATGAAAGTACATTTTTTTGATTTAGCCTCTAGCTTGGTCCTATCATCCTTGTCTATATGAACAAACACCTCACATCCAAAGACTCTAAGAAATGAATAATCAACTTTCTTACCATACCAAGCCTCCTCAGGTATGTCTCCATCTAAGGCACTTGAGGGTCCTCTGTTTATCAAGTACACAGCTGTGTTCACCACTTCTGCTAAAAAAAAGAGGCAATCCTACATGTAACCTCATGCTCTTAGCACGTTCCATTATTGTTTTTTTCATCCTTTTTGATACCCCATTCTACTATGGAGTTCCTGGAACTGTCTTTTGCCTACGGATTCCATTCTTAGAACAGTAAACATTAAATTCATTGTTGTAATACTCCCCTCCATTCTCTGACCTAAGACATTATAGCTTAAGACCTGTTTCATTTTCAGCCAAGGCTTTCCATTTTAAAAAAGTGTCAAATACATTATATTTATTTCTAATACAATAAACCCAAACTTTCCTTGTTGCATCATCAATAAAAGTAACATAATAACTTGAACCCCCAAGAGATGATACCTGAGCTGGTCCCCACACATTAGAATGCACCAACTCTAACTTACTCTCTTTCTTTGTAGGTCCAACCTTGAGAAACCTTACTCGCTTTTGTTTCCCATATATGCAGTCCTCACAGAAATCCAAACTTATTTTTGTATATCTGGGAAAATCCTTCTTTATGATCTCCATGCCCTTATGGCTCATATGACCAAGCATATAGTGCCAAAATGTTGTATCTACTTCTGAAGCCACAAGATTACAAACATTAGTGCTATAAGTGGTTAAATACAAGGTTCCAAACTTCTTACCTTTTGCCACCACAAGAGCACCCTTGGTAACCTTCCAAGAGTCCACTGTAAATATCATATTACAACCATCACTTCCCAACTACCCTGCCAATATCAAATTTCATCTTAATGTGGGCACATGTTTGACATCCTTCAATAGCCAAGTATTCCCATTCTGCATCTAAACCTAAATAGAACCTTTTCCAACTATGCTGCAAGGCTCGTCATCACCAAGAAAAACATGCCCAAAATCTCCTTGAACATAATGAACAAAATAATGCCTATGTGGAGAAGCATGGAAAGAATCCCCCGAATCTAAAACCCAAGATTCAGTAATATTGTGCAAAGAAAGAATCAAAGCATCCTGACATACATTACCCATTGCCACATTTGCCTCCTTGTTTTCTTCCTGTTGTTTCTTCTTAACCCGAAACTCCCAACTATCCTTCTTTGCGTGCCCAAGATTTCCATAGTGATAGCATACTATCTTGCTTTTGGATTTTGACCTTGCTTGATCCTTTGATTTTCCACAGTTTCCTCTATTCTTCTATCTCCCTCTAGTTTCCACTGTCAAAGCATTCCCTAAAGTAGAATATTCACTAGAGATTTTTCTTTGCATTTCCTCGTTTAGAATCACCCCTACAACATCCTCAAACTTCAACTTTGAGTTATCTAGAACCGAGTTGCTTACCGCCATTACCAAGCTATTCCAACTTTCAGGTAAAGAGCATACAATTAATAAATCCCTAACTTCTTCATCAAATTCTATTGTAACCGAAGCTAGCATATTCACAACCATATTGAAATCGTTTAAATGATCTGCTACTGAACTATTTTCAGACATCTTCATATTAAACAAATTTTTCATTAAAAATATCTTGTTAGAGGCAGAGGGTTTTTCATACAACTTCCCTAATGCATCCATTAGATCTTTTGTTGTCTTTTCCTTTGAAACATTAAATAATACCAAAGATGTAAGACACAACTGGATCCTTCTAAGTGCATTCTAATCCAAAAAATCCCATTCCACATCTGTCATACTAGAGGGTTTTTTCACCTTCTTAGACAAAGGAGTATAAAGATCCTTCTGATAAAGGTAAACTTCCATCTGCATCTTCCAAAGACTGAAATTCTACCCATTGAATTTATCAACCCTAGATCTTCCATCATCTGCCATAGCTCCCACTCAAGCTAAAAAATTTCCCTGTGATTCAACACTTCAGCAAACCAAACCACGCTCTAATACCAATTATTAGGAAATAAGAGATAAAATATGCGGGATAATCCCTTATAGAATCGCAACAGTAGAAACTAATATGTAGAAAATATTACAGATCTCAAATAAAAGTGTAGAATAAATAACACAACACAGAGAGACAATATTTAACGCGGTTCACCCAATTTAGGCTATGTTATCTCAATTTTGAGTTTACGCCAAAACTATCAGATAACCCCTACGAAATTTTTTAAAGCTGGTTTTGCAAAATTACCCTTATGAGAGAAAATCAGGTTTTCGGGTTTCACCGACAGGTCAACATGTGTTTTTAATGTTTTATCTCTTCTGTTCCTTAAAACCCGAAACCCGCTTCAAGTAAGTCGAGTCAAGTTTTCGGGTCTTCGGCGCATCGGAACATGCCTTATCCGAAACATGTTTTGTGTCGTCTGTCTCCCGATACCCGAAGTCCGATTTAGTCCTTTGTGTCGGGTTTTCAGAAATTTGAAGCACCTAAACATCTCATGTTTTGTGTCATCTGTCTCCTAATACCCGAAGTCTGATTTAGTCCTTTGTGTTGGGTTTTCAGAAATCTGAAGCATCTAAACATCTCATGCTTTGTGTCGATTGTTTCCCGCGACCTGAAACCTGAATTACTTTACACACCTTTGTGGCTGGTTTTCGGACCTCCTGAGCATGCTGACATGGCGTTAATGCTGAGTTGTTGGGTAAGTTGGCACATGCCAAGCTGAAGTATATTAATTACAAATTTTCTTATAAATATGTGGATTTCCACGTCATTTTTACCGGACGTATTTTTAACTCGTGGATTTTCATGCATACTTCTCCAACCTCGAAACCTGAAACTCTCCTGTGCCCGATTGAATCACCCGTTTTTGATCTTTTCTCGCTCTGGTTGAAGGTATTTCTCTCTCCATTGTTTGTTCTTGGTTTTTATGGATTGACTATGGATGAAATTCTTCCCATTCCCTTACTAGGTTTGTGGGGTTTTTCTTCTTTTTCCTTTTGTGGTTGTTTTCCAAACAGGGTTTATGTTTTAGGGTTTATTTCTTTGGAATTACCATTTGTGGATTTTTACCCAAATTTTGCTGTTGGAATTAAGATATGTTTGGTAATGAATGGTAAAAGAATTTACATGTTTTAAAATTTAAAACCAAACCCTTGTTCCTCCTTTTTGGGTTTTGGAAAGGTGCCGTGCATGCAGTAGTATGAAGAGACGAGTATATCATAAGATTAAAAGGGTCGGGTTTTCTCAAGGATTCTGCAATCCCTGCTAAAGTGTCCAGGCTTTCTCAAGGGTTTCTGACATCGTTTAAAACGTGTCGGGATTTCAAAAGTTCCGACATCTCTCCAGCGCATCGGGTTTTCTGGATTCCCCGACATACTCCTCAGTGTGTCGGACTCTTCCATTCTTCCAGAATCTCCAGTAGATCAGGATTTCCACAGTGTGCAACATCTCCTGATCTCCGAAACTCTCTTCCTTCAACATCCTTCATGTCGGACCCTAGTCCATCGCAAGAAAAGGCTGAGAAATCAGGAAGGATGACATACAAGTTCAGAAAGGTGTTGTCCCCGTCATATATCGATTACAATTATGACATCCGAGATACAAAGCTCGGGAATATAGATATTGAAGATTTCTGGAGTAGGGTAAGGAGTTCCTCCCAATCTGTGAGGATGAAAGCGATAGCCGATAGTGGCTTACCTCTTGCAGCGGGATTTCCCATGTCTGCTCAATGCCCTGAATTCATCTTATCCTGTGCTTCCAGTTATGACTTTGTTTCTCGTTCTGTGAGAAATCAGGAAGGAGAAGTAGTGATCAAATTGGACAGAGGTTACTTTGATTACCTCCTCAAACTACAAAATTTTGAAGAATATGGAGAGTTGGATGTCAAGTCAGCTCAGAAAGCCTGGGATAACGATCAGGAAAATTGTATCAAGCATGTAAATAAGAAGTTCTTGATCAAGGCCAAACCGGCTGTCTCTAGATTCCCAAGACTTATCCCCAGGAGTGATTTCATCTAGGAGATCAATGACATCATCACTTTGTTGAGTCGGGTTTTTGGCTTACCCGAATCAAATGTGTTCCAAGGGTGGATGTATCAATTCATGATCACCATCAAGAAGAATCAACAAGGGATTGATTGGGGCACTCTCATTAGTAATGAGATAGATTCTCAACTGACAACAGTCTCATCCACAGGGAAATTTTATATGTCTTCATATGTCACATATGCAGTAGCCGGGATGAGGAACTATCCCAGGTTGGATACCAAGGGAAGCAGGACAGGGAGCCATGTGTATCAATACTTCCCTCAACTGATAAGAAAGGGATCCCAAGATCAATTCAGAAGGGTGAATGACGCCTTCTTTTATGAAAACATCTGCAGGCTACACCCTGAGTTGAGGAAGACAAGAGTCTCAGATGAGGCTTGGGCTGAAGTTTCCAAATGGGGATTTGTCTTCTTACAATTCAAGAAGTTCACATATCTATGGGTGCTTATGTACTTGGGAGATCCTTTCCATCTACCCCGATATCCAGGAGATAAAATAATATTGATGGAATTGGTTAGGAAACTGTTGGATTTCCATAAATTCCAACAAAGTAAACATAAGGCTGTTATATCCTTCCCAATTTCTATTAGGAGATACACTTGTTCAATAGTGGTGAAAGCTAAAAATGTTATCCATGAGCTTCAGGACAAGTTGAGGAAGCATATGAAGCCCCTAGATGGGTTTGACATTCGAGGAGTCCTCAGGGCATATGGAACCCTGCACCTACACAGGCCAAGCATAGAGGACATTTGGATTGATCTGCGTGATGAGGTTGCTATTCGTAAGAAGGATCATAGCAGATTGACAATTGCTGAGATTCAAACACTTGAGCTTGCTGATTTACCAGAAAGTACTAGTGACAATGAAAGTGTTTTGGATCTTTCCTATGATGGACTAAATGAAGATCAATATGGTTTCCCACCTATTGATTGGTCAATCAGTGAAAAAGCCTCCATCACAGATAGGTTAGCTTTGATTCTTGCATCCACCAAGGCATGGCTCTCCTCTTGAGGAATGAGTTTTAAAGATGATAAGTTTTCAAAGTTGGCTGCTTCAGAGGCGGGGCCCTCCAAAAAAGAAAAGGATAGAAAATCCTCTAGGGGGCCTATAAAGGTCAAGATTGTCAAAAAGAGGAAAGAAAGAAATCTCTTCAATTGTTTCTCCAGTTGAAACGGTGAATTTGCCAGAATCACCAACACCACCAGAAAATAGGAGAAATTACTTTGGAAGGAGAAGGAAGCCAGCCTCTGGTTTCACCATTTGCTGATTCCTCAACTAAAGAGACCTTATGTCTTGCATCCAAGGCTTTGGAGTCTGAATCTGTGCCTCTTTCCTCACAACCACTCCTACCTCCTTATTCTCCGTCAACTTCTTCAGTAATGGCCAGTATTTTCTCTGGAATTTCACCCCTCTCTGTTGGGACCCCAAACCCCAATAGTAAGATTAGGTAAACTATATATATTGTTTTCACTGTGTTTTAGATTAGTAGCAAGCAAGCAGCCTCACCTGTCCCTTGAGGAGGGTTAAACTCCCTATACTGTGGTTGAACCTCAATATTTGGGTTGAAAAAATATCCAACCAATATGCTTACATCCACCAAGACTCCCCACTAGCGCTTTTGCTCCGATTTTTAATTACAGCCTCCACTCTCTCAATACAAACCAACCCGAGATCCATTTGGAGCTATTCTCAACAAACTCTAAATTCACACTAAATTCAAACACATCGGCAATACATTTGCTGTACATCTATCATATGTGTCATACGACCATTAATAACAACTGCTTAATTAGTTTTACAAAACCATGGGTATCAAAACCATGGGAAAAACCTGTGCCGTAAACATATGGGTCCACCATATTAGAAGAGCACGTTTCCCGATATGTCGTGTGCATTTTTTCGAGGCCAAAAAAAATTACGTCTAAATTTTTTTTTTTCGAGGGTTGTGCCCTTGAACCCCTGCTACTGAGGGCTACCACCCCCAGCCTAACCCTAAACCTTGGAAAGGATACATGAAAAGTTTACAATACTCTTAGTTTACAATCTTTACAAACACTTCACGCATAAAAACATGCTCCCTACTAACAAACACGCCTTACTCCACCGGAATGCCACATTTTCATAGGTTGTTTTGTCATGATTTTTGATCCCTGGATTTCATTCGCCAACTTTTGAAGTGTTTTGATTAGTGCAGTGTGATAATTCTTGAACAATTTTGAGTCCACTTGTTTACAAGTTGGTGGAAGACGAGTTGAAATTACCAGTCAGGTCATTTCTGACCTATTTGGCCTGCCAAAATTTGGTTTAAAGGTTATGATGAATGCTCCTTTACATATCCTAATTGCCCTATTTCATGATGAAGGGGAGGCACTCTCTGAAGTCATCTTGACTCCCTTAGGTGTCCAGAAGGGTGTTAAGTGGACAAGTTTACCTAGAATCTGGAGCGAGATTATGAAATGGGTCAAATGGTATTTTATATGCGATGGTTAGGCATCTGTCCTGGGTGGTGATGCACTTGAAATGCTTATCCACCTTAAAAAGGGATGTTTCAACTAGGCCCTTTGGGTAAATCTACTAGAATACCTCCTGGAATTCATTATCAAAGTTTGTCAGAAGTACCGGTCTGGTGGAGGAAAGACTGTAATTAAACACCTGGGGTTGATTCATTTGTTGTGTTCACACCAAGTCTTCTTTAGACCAAAGTGGAGGCTTGAGGGATGTGCTAGTGGTGAAGGGTCCTGACCAAAGCAATTGAAATCCGGTCTCTCTTCTACACCTCGGTCTACCCATGCATCGGGCCCTTGCCCTTCACACAACCAAGAAAAGGAAGCTGATGTTCCTGAGTGTGCAGACACAGTTGGTACTCCTGAGGGTCCATTCCCTCCCATTTCTGATTCAAAAGGCAAGTGCACCATGGCTCCATCTTCCTCCATGTAACTATGGTCTCAACGGATTAGTTCATTTTTGCATACAGGTAGTTCCCAATAAGAGATCCTGCCTAATGATACCACCCACATTCGGGAAGAACTGCATAAGGAGGATCACCTAGCTGCTTCAGCATCTTCTATTATGTCATCTACGAAAATTCACCCTGTGGTTCCTAAAGTACTTAACACCCAAGTTGCGCCTTCTCACAACTATTTGGAGGAAATCGTGCTACTTAAATGTCAATTACAAGGTATGGAAGAAACAAAATTTTTATTAGAAGATAAATTTACACAACAAACAGTAGAAAAAGTTCAGGATATTGTTGCCCTGCAGTTTGAAGTAAGTTGTTTAAAGTGATAGCGTGATAAGATTCTTACACTCTTGGATGGTTTCCATCAGTTATCCCTTCAGGAAAGGGAATCGTGAAAGGAAAATCAAAAATTAAAAAAGGAAAAAAAATCTATACAGGAGGAAAAACAAAAAGTAACATCTATTTTAGACTTTTTCTGTCCTTTGGCCCTCAAACTTCTATCTTGTAGGAGACCCTCTTCAGTCTATAGCATGTTTATCCAAGAACAATTTTATTCCTGACAGTTATTTCAATTGTGTTCTCAAGCCCCTCATGAAATTTCAAATGGCCCTAGTTTCTTATCAGTTTAGAAGTGCAGTACTCCAGAAATCCAAAATTTGCTTTGTGAATTCTATCTACATAATATGATAGTTTTCAATGTCCTTGATTTCTTAATCAACTTATTTTTGGGTGATTTTCAAATTAAAGCCTTTCATTCTACGTTGTGGAATTATATCATTTGGGGTTAGCAAATAGACATTTTAAATCACACTGCTCAGTCCATTGGATTCCACATCCACCCAACTAGTCATACAGATGTAGACCTGCAGAAAAAAAATTTCTCACTTTACTATCAGGAAGGGCTTGGGGTGAATACTTCTCATATTTTACTTCAGTGTGTCATTGATTTTGAAAGCTACACTAAGGAGAATTTTGGGACAGCTTGGCAAGATTTTGATTGGAGGTGGGATTTTCTGAGTCTTCCCTTGAAACGTAGGGAGGTTCTCTCTCCCCAGAACTTGAGCTGGAGCATGCACGGGGGTGATGCCCTCATCACCATTATCAGACAAACCATAGAGAAAACCAGCCAACAGTATAATGATGAAAGGGTATGCCTACAAGTAAGCCCACCAGTCCTTTTGAGCCCTCTCACTACCTGGAAGAAAAATGCGGCACAATCAAATAATAGTTTCACAACATGGCTAGAAATTACCTCCAATACCCAGGGCTGCAAGAACACCACAAAGCAATACGTCGATCAATTTGACGAGTATGACATGGCTGAGCAACTTGGAAGGTGGGCAAGACACAGATGAGTTGCATAGGGACATGCAATAGGTAAAGTAAGGGGGAAAATGATGAGTGCATTGTTTGGCTTATTAATATCATTTCTTGAGGCCAAAAATACTCTTTTTGATATGACTTATTAGTACATGGGGATGTTTTGTGTAGTTATATCCTAGTAGGTTTGATGCATTTTCCATGCTATACATTATGAAAAATGATTATCACATGAACCTCCTACTAACTATCTTTGTGAGATCAAACATGATGATGTGTGCAGGGAATGATGGAAGTTGTTGGTGGTTATGGAGCCCGAGTTCGAAGCTAAAGACTGTTTCCATCAAGTTGACCTATTAGCTTGGGCTTGATCCTAATGGCCCGTAGAGATTTATGTGTTTTAATTATAATTTTGTGGATAGTGTTTAATGTAGCCTGATATGGCAGATCTTGTCCAATAGATCTATATTGAAGACTCATCTTAAACTGTTGGACCGGAGTTGAGCTAAAAAGAGCGCATGAAGGAGGGTGCGCACCTTTTTGATCTACTCCCGAATCTTCTCTGCCTCCAGTTCTTGCTTCTTTTCTTCCTGTACTCTTTCATTCCCTTCTTTTGCGTTCCTTCCCCCCTGGTTTTTTTCGCATCCGAATTAGCTATTCCCTCTATCTTGAGAGAGTAAGGCCCACTCGACTGAGGAGATAAAGAGGTTATTTTGAGTTCAATGGCAACCATACTTTGATTGTGATTTACTACAATTTTTCATTTGAATAAAATTTTACTTGCATGTTCTTATTACCTGCACCTCTTTCTCCATTACTAACTTTCACTTAGAATAGATGCTCTTTTATGCAAATATGGTTAACGAATAGTCCTTGTTTTCTCTTTCTGCTAAGTTCCATTTTATACAGTTGTGATTTCCATTTGTTAAGATAGTGCGTGTGTTTTCATTTTAACATAGAAAGATTAGTTGTGAAAGTTTTCCTTTCATCACAAATAGTTGAATTCTGTAGAACTATATTTTGATTTCATAGTTTGACTTACCTTTCCCATTGAATGTCCACTAACTAAACACCCCCCAACGACCCACGTATAACTGGTTCCCCTTACTCCATTGCATATTGCCCTAGGACACATCCCTGGTTAGATGAAACTACAAAGATTATGTCAATTAAAAATGATTGAAGAATTCAATGAACCATCTCGTTATGTACATAACATTTTCTAGTCTCATTGACCTTCGTTTGTCATTCATTGGCATCACCTTGATAATTTCTTGTTGAAATGTTTTCGTGTTGTAAATTGGTTAACTTGTGTGCTTACTTTGTATGATTGATGCTAACAATATTTTTTGGGGAAGGTTTATTATCTATCCTAATAGCCTCCCTTCTCTTTACAAAAGCGTTGGACAAAACTTGGGTTCCTATGGACCTTTTTGTTTCTTTAGGTAAAGAAACCCTGTGGAAGGCGTGATGTTAGTCATACAAATGTCTTTCCCGACCTTCTTTCTATGACTTCCATGAGGATGTCGAGTCTAAGGGGAGGGATGTAGTGTCCACTCCTCTTGACACATAGTTTTTATATGATCATGTTTATTAGTTGCTTAGTAACATGAACTTTTATAATATTTTGGGTAGCTTATTGTTAGACATTAGCACCTTAAACGATTATCTTTTGTTTTAATAGCTCTTATGAGGGCATTGTCTAGGTACATAGAGAACATTGATAGACCCTTGTTGTACATGATGATGATTAGTTTCATTTATTATTGCTAACAACTTGGATTCTTTACAGGGATGATTATGTTAGGTGGCATGATAAACCATATAAGCCCATTGATGTCATATTTATTATTACTATGATATAATGGGAGTAATTAGTACTTTGTATTTAAATACTCTAGGATAGAATATGTTACATTGGATGTATGAAATGGCTGGTTATCGTAAAAAATTAATTCTGATAGATGACTATACTTTCCATAGGGTGATAGTAAATGTTATGGATATGGTACAATTTTGATAATTATAATTGTAAATAAGTGACTTAGAAGAGAATTTATTAACCATTATATGAGGTATTCATTTGTTGATGATGTTATATCAAGAATGATATATATTTTTAATTTTTTGACATATTGATATAGCCTTGAGGTCGAATGGTGGTATTAACTTGGTTTTTTGTAGGAAATGAAATGACACTAAACAAAGAAGGGACATAGACTAACTATGAAAGAATAGTGTATTTTTACAACTTTTTCACCCCTAGCTTACGTGTGTGTTTTTGTGGTTTTTACTTGTCCATGTTTTTAGGAGACTTCATGGGGGTGTACCTTAATAGAGGTGCGAATTGGGTGTTAACGTTTTATGTCCCTTTTATTTTGGTTCTTTATTTGTGTATTTTATTTTAATTTAATTGTAATTTATTCTCATTTCATTTTTACTTATTTAGTGTGTACTTGATTTAGTTAATTAACTAGTGGATAATGCTGATGAGGACTATAACAAAGGGAATTAAATGTGGTAGATATTCCTTGTTTCCTCATAATTTTAATGTATTTTAAATTGATTTTGATTTTGCACCCATTCCCATCTCTCAAATCTCGGAATTTGGGCTTTGAGCCCCTTTTCGGAAGCTTGTGGAAAATGTTTACCTTTCCCATACTCACTAAAAAGTCTCCCACTAACCCCAACCTATGATATGAGGTTCAAATTGACCCCCTATTAGTTTTTTTATGAAGGAAAAACGCCGTTTAATTCTACCATTTCCTAACCCTATTTTATGTCCTTGAATGTATGGAATAGAGTATTGTATGTGAAAATGAAGTGTCATAAACCTCATCTTCCTCATTTAGGGAGTCTTGTTATTTATTTCTTTGATAATAATGGTATCGCTTATATACCTAAATGATAGAATAGCATAAGATTGCAAATGACCAAAGATGGACGGAAAGCCTCACCAATATTATGATCATGACATCAGATTACATTCCAATGCAAGAGCTATAATTTTATAGTAGTACAAGCATATATGGATAGACAATGACACCCTAGCAGACATCCAACTACGAGATTATACGACCCATCTCACATTCAACTGTAATTACTACTAATACGCACTATTGAATTATTAATCCAACTCACACTAGTGGAATGCAAGTCACTAGACTAGAGTGCACATGTTGCACATTATTAAATAAAATCGACAATGCATAAACATCAATAAATATGCCTCTCTCAATTCTGCTAACATTCGCCCCCCCCTTAATTTTGCATAGTTTCCAATGAAGTGGGAGAGGAAACTTCTCTGAACAGTGTGAATTTGTCACGCGTAGTGACTTTCGTGAAAACATCTACCTTCTGTTCGCTGTAGGAAAGAAATAGAGCTGTATGTTGGTGCTTCACGACATCTCGCGTATGAAATAACCTGTACTTAAATATGCTGTGGTTCTCTCCATGAAATTAAGTTGATTGAGAACAAGCTTTAGAATCCTTCATTATCCCACAATATCTGGATTAGATTTCTGTTGTGTATACTAATTCCTTCCAATATTCGGTGTAGCCAGATTGCTTTCACAAAATCTTCATCCTGCGCTTGATACTCTGCTTCTGTATAAGAGAGAGAAACAAGTTTTGTTTCTGGGCTTCCCCATGATAGCGGTCCAGATCCCATAACAAGACCACAAAAGCTGATGTGGACTTCATATCAATCCATGGTTCCTACCTGATCTGAATCTGAATATCCGATCAAGAATAAATTTTCATTCTTCTTGTACTCTAGACCAAGGTCAATGTACCATTTAGATATCTTAGTATTCTCTTTGGCGGATTTCCAATGACATATTTTCGGTTCTTGCATGAAGTTGTGATAAATAGCGGACTGAAGCTGATATCGGGTCCTATATATGTCAAGTAATAGACTTCCCGATCACTGCCGATAAGAGAGTTTGCATTCCACACCGGTGGTTGATGGATCGAAACTAGATAACTGAGTCTCGCTTCCATGGGTGTAGCAATCGGAAGTGCAGTCCATCATCCTGAATTTCTCGAGCGTTGTCTTGGTGTATTTCAACTGTGAACAAAGATAATATTCGTCTTTTTTTCCATCTTCCAACCCAATTACAATAGTGCAATGAGCCCGAATCTTCCATGTCAACGAAATCAATTAAAATCTTCTTTGTTGCATCGATCATCTTCACAGCACTTCCCTATAATGACTGATCGTCGACATAAAAACCCACAATGCAATCTTCGCCCCTTTATTTTTGAGGAGATATTGGGGTCATAAGATTCCTTTCAAATCCATGACTTATTAGATGCCATCAATTTTGCTGTACCATTCCCGGGTGTCTGGTTTTAGTCCATATAGAGATTTTTATGAGTCGGCATACCATCATCTCTTTTCCTGGTATTACCTAACCCTCTGGCTGAGTATATAGAATTCTATCATTTGGGTTAGCAAATAGACTTTTTAAAAATCACACGCGGCTCAGTCCATGGATTCCACATCCACCCAACTAGTCATACAGATGTAGACCTGCAGAATAAAATTTCCACTTTACTATACAGGAAGGGCTTGGGGTGAATACTTCTCATATGTTACTGTCATTTTGTGTCCTTGTTTGGAAAGCTACACTAAGGATAATTTTGGGTGACATGCTTGGCAAAGAATTTTTGATTGGAGGTGGGATTTTCGAGTCTTCCCTGAACGTAGGGAGGTTTCTCTCTCCCCAGAACTTGAGCTGGAGCATGCACGGGGGTGATGCCCTCATCACCATTATCAGACAAACCATAGAGAAAACCAGCCAACAGTATAATGATGAAAGGGTATGCCTACAAGTAAGCCCACCAGTCCTTTTGAGCCCTCTCACTACCTGGAAGAAAAATGCGGCACAATCAAATAATAGTTTCACAACATGGCTAGAAATTACCTCCAATACCCAGGGCTGCAAGAACACCACAAAGCAATACGTCGATCAATTTGACGAGTATGACATGGACTGAGCAACTTGGAAGGTGGGCAAGACACAGATGAGTTGCATAGGGGACATGCAATAGGTAAAGTAAGGGGGGAAAATGATGAGTGCATTGTTTGGCTTATTAATATCATTTCTTGAGGCCAAAAATACTCTTTTTGATATGACTTATTAGTACATGGGGATGTTTTGTGTAGTTATATCCTAGTAGGTTTTGATGCATTTTCCATGCTATACATTATGAAAAATGATTATCACATGAACCTCTACTAACTATCTTTGTGAGATCAAACATGATGATGTGTGCAGGAATGATGGAAGTTGTTGGTGGTTATGGAGCCCGAGTTCGAAGCTAAAGACTGTTTCCATCAAGTTGACCTATTAGCTTGGGCTTGATCCTAATGGCCCGTAGAGATTTATGTGTTTTAATTATAATTTTGTGGATAGTGTTTAATGTAGCCTGATATGGCAGATCTTGTAACCAATAGTATCTATATGAAGACTTCATCTTTAGAACTTGTTGGTACCACTTTTTGATATACTAAAGAATATTATCTGCATCCAGTTCTTGATTATTTCTTACTGTCTATGTTATGAACTTATTTTGAGTTAATGAAAACCATGGTGTTTTGAGAATCAGAATTAGCTATTCCCTCTATCTTGAGGAAGAGTAAGGGCCCACTCGACTGAGGAGATAAGAGGTTATTTTGAGTTCATGCATACAATACTTTGATTGGATTTACTACAATTTTCATTTGATAAATTTTACTTGCATGTTCTGATTAACTGCACCTACTTTCTCCATTACTACTTTCACTTAGAATAGATGCTTCTTTTATGCAAATATGGTTAACGAATAGTCTTGTTTTCTGCTAAGTTCCATTTATACAGTTGTGATTTCATTTGTTAAGAATAGTGCGTGTGTATTTCATTTTACAATAGAAGATTAGTTGTGAAATTTCCTTTCATCACAAATAGTTGAATTCTGTAGAACTATATTTGATTTCCATAGATTTGAATTACATTTCCATTGAATAGTCACTAAACTAAACAACCCCCCAACAGACCCAACGTATAACTGGTTCCCCTAGACTCCATTGCATATTGCCTAGGACACATCCCTGGTTTAGAATGAAACTGACAAAGATTATGTCAATTAAATGATTGGAAGAATTCAATGAACCATCTCGTTATGTACATAACATTTTACTATTCTTCATTGACCTTAGTTGTCATTCATTGGCATCACCTTGATAATTTCTTGTTGAAATGTTTCGTGTTGTAAATTGGTTAACATTGTGGTGATTACTTTGTAGGATTGAATGCTAACAATATTTTTTGGGGAAGGTTATTATCTATGCCTAATAGCCTCCCTTCTCTTTACAAAAGCGTTGGACAAAACTTGGGTTCCGATGGACACTTTTTTTCTTTAGGTAAAGAAACCCTGTGGAAGGCGTGAATTTTATTCATACAAATTCTTTCCCTACCTCTTTCTATGACTTCCAGGAGGATGTCGAGTCTAAGGGGAGGGATGTAGTGTCCACTCCTCTATGACACATATTTTTATATGATCATGTTTATTAGTTGCTTAGTAACATGAACATTTTATAATATTTTGGGTAGCTTATTGTTAGACATTATGCACATTACGATTATCTTTTTGTTTTAGCTCTTATGATGGATTGTCTAGGTACATAGAGAACATTGATAGACATTGTTGTACATGATGATGATTTAGTTTCATTTTATTATATGCTAACATCTTGGATTCTTGACAGTGATGATTATGTTAGGTGGCATGATTAACCATATAAGCACATTGATGTCATGATTTATTATTACTATGATGATAATGGGTAATTAGTAATGTGTATTTAAATACATCTAGATAGAAATATGTTACATTGGATGTATGAAATGCATGGTTATCGTAAAAAAATTGAATTCTGATAGATGGACTATACTTAGTCATAGGGTGATAGTAAATGTTAATGGATATGGTACAATTTTGATAATTACTAATTGTAAATAATTGACTTAGAATAGAATTTATTAACCATGATAATGATGTAGTTACATTGTATGATGATGTTAATCAATAAATGATATATATTTTTTAATTTTTTGACATATTGATATAGCCTTGAGGTCGAATGTGGTATTATCTTGGTTTTTTGTAGGAAATGAAATGACAATAAACAAAGAAGGGACTAGGAGACTAACTATGAAAGAATAGTGGATGTTTACAACTTTTTCACCCTAGCTATCGTGTGTGTTTTGTGGTTTTACTTGTCATGTTTGTTAGGAGGACTTCATGGGGGTGTAACCTTATAAGTGACGATGGGTGTTAACGTTGTATTTTCCCTTTTATTTTGGTGTCTTATTTGTGTATGTTATTTTATTTAATTGTAATTTATTCTCATTTCATTTTACTTATTTAGTGTGTACTTGATTTAGTTAATTAACTATGTGGATAATGCTGATGAGGACATATAACAAAGGGGAAATTAAATGTGGTAGATATTCCTTGTTATCCTCATAATTTTAGATGGATTTTAATTGATTTTGATTTGTGCACCCATTCCCATCTCTCAAATCTCGGATTTGGGCTTTGAGCCCCTTTTCGGAAGCTTGTGGGAAATGTTATACCTTTCCCATACTCACTAAAATCTCCCACTAACCCAACCTATGATATGAGGGTTCAAATTGACCCCCTATTATGTTTTTATGAAGGAAAATAAGCCGTTAATTCTACCCATTTTCCTAACCCTATTAATTATGTCCTTGAATGTATGGAATAGAGTATTGTATGTGAAAATGAAGTGTCATACCCTCATCTTACTCATTTATTGAGTCTTGTATTATGTTCTTTGATAATAATGGTATAGCTTAGATACCAAATGATAGAATAGAATAAGATTGCAATGACCAAAGAGGGACGGAAGCCTCACAAATATTATTGATCATGAAATCAGATTACATTACAATGCAAGAGCTATAATATTTATAGGTATTAGACAGCATCATATGGATAGACATGACACCCTAGCAGACACCAACTACGAGATGATAAGACCCATCTCACATGCACATGTAATTACTACTAATACCAATATTGAATTTTATCCAACATAACAATATTGAATGCAAGTCACTAGACTAGAGTGCACATGTTGCACATTATTAAATAAAAGACAATGCAATAAAATGCAATAAATATGCCTATGCTAAATTATGCTAACATTCCCCCCCTTAATTTTGCATAGTTTCCAATGAAGTGGAGAGGAACTCTCTGAACAGTGTGAATTTGTCACGCGTAAGTGACTTAGTGAAAACATCTACCTTCTGTTCAGCTGTAGGACAGAAATAGAGCTGTATGTTGTGCTTCAAGACATGCTCGCGTATGAAATGAACCTGTACTTAAATATGCTTGGTTCTCTCATGAAATAATGGATTGAGAACAAGCTTTAGAAATCCTTCATTATCAACATATACTGGAGTAGATTTCTGTTGTGGTAGACTAATTCCTTCCAATATTCGGTGTAGCCATATTGCTTCACAAATAGCTTCACCTGCAGCTTGATACTCTGCTTCTGTAGAAGAGAGAGAAACAAAGTTTTGTTTCTTGCTTCCCCATGATATCGGTCCAGATCCCATAAAGAAGACAAAGCCTGATGTTGACTTCATATCATCCATGTTTCCTACATGATCTGAATCTGAATATCCTATCAAGAAGAAATTTTCATTCTTCTTGTACTCTAGACCAAGGTCAAATGTACCATTTAGATATCTTAGTATTCTCTTTGCTGATTTCCAATGACATATTTTCGGTTCTTGCATGAAGTGTGATAAATAGCTGACTGCAAAGCTGATATCTGGTCTAGTATATGTCAGGTAAATGAGACTCCCGATCAACTGCCGATAGAGAGTTGCATTCACCGGTGGTGATGGATCGAAACGAGATAACTGAAGTCTCGCTTCCATGGGTGTAGCAATCGGAGTGCAGTCCATCATCCTGAATTTCTCGAGCGTTGTCTTGGTGTATTTCAACTGTGACACAAAGATATGATTCTCTTTTTTCCATACTTCCAACCCAATACAATAGTGCATGAGCCCGAGATCTGTCATGTCAAACGATCAATTAAAATCCTTCTTTGTTGCATCGATCATCTTCACAGAACTTCCTATAATGACTAGATCGTCGACATAAAAACCCACAATGACAATCTTCGCCCCTTGATTTTTGAGGTAGATATTGGGGTCATAAGGATTCCTTTCAAATCCATGACTTATGAGATGCTCATCAATTTTGATGTACCATGCCCGGGGTGCATGTTTTAGGCCATATAGAGATTTTATGAGTCTGCATACCATCATCTCTTTTCCTGGTATTACATAACCCTCTGGCTGAGTCATATAGAATTCTTCTTGCAAATATCCATTAAGAAAGGCACTTTTCACATCCATTTGGTGGACTTTCCAACCAAATTGTGTAGTTAGAGCAAAGATCATCCTGATTGTCTTGATCTTGGCTGTGGGAGAAAATGTCTCCTCATAATCAATGCCTTCTTGTTGTCCATACCCCTTTGCTACAAGCCTTGCTTTATACTTGTCAATAGTCCCATCTAATTTGTACTTAGTCTTGAATATCCATCTGCATCCAATGGGTTTCTTCCCTAGTGGAAGGTCGACAAGTTGCCATGTGTTGTTCTTCATCATTGACTGATACTCTGAATCCATGGCATCTTTCCAAGCTTTTGATTGTAGGGCTTCCTGAACTGTAGATGGATCAACTATTTTAACGACTCTGCTCATTAGGGCATAATTTACCTCTTCACGAGCTTGACTGTGAGTTCTAGGTCCAGGATTGGACGATGTGCTCTGTGCTTCATCCAAATTTGCATCTCTTATTAATTGAGTATACCATTTAGGTAACTTCTTAGCTGTTCCATTGGCTTGTGGTGGATCCAATTTTTCACCATCATCCCATTCATCACTGTCATCTTCAGTGGGAACATCAAATTCTGTCTTCACAAGAGGTGTATTCTGCATGTTTGTTGAGTCGTTGAGTGGAGCATCTGCTTGTTTCTTCTCAAAGAATTCAACATCCCTACTTGTTTATAATTTCTTTGCTTTTGGATCCCATAATCTGTACCCAAGTGCTTCTTCACTGTATCCAATGAATATCAGTTTCTTAGCTTTCATATCCAACTTGTTCCTATTCTTCTTGGGTATGTACATTCTAGCTTTACACCCAAATACTCTTAGGTGTGCAATTGATGGTTTCCGATTTGACCATGCTTCTTGACATGTCACTCCTTCAAGAGCTACTGTGGGAACTCTGTTCAACAAATAGACTGCAGTTCTTGTAGCTTCTGCACAAAATTTCTTTGTTAAACCTGAGTCGTCAATCATACATCGCACCATTTCCATGATAGTATGATTCCTTCTCTCAACTATACCATTCTGTTGCGGTGTGTGAGTAGGAGGCATTTGTCTACGAATCCCATGAGCTTCCAGGTAAGTCTTGAACTCATTACTTGTGAATTCCCCCCCTCTATCTGAGTGGAGAGTGTTGATCTTGCGACCAGCTTCATTCTCAACAAGTGCTTTGAACTTATGAAATGTCTCAAAGGCTTGACTCTTGTTTTTTAGACAATATATCCACATCTTTCTTGAGTAGTCATCAACACAAAGCATGAATTATTGACATCCAGAATGACTTGGTAGCATGGGCTCGCAAAGATCGGTGTGCACCAAATCAAGCTTTCCCTTAGCTCTATATGTGTTTTTCTGGAAGGGTACTCTGTGTTGTTTTCCAGCTAGGAAATTGTGACACTTGTCAGTGTTGTGCTTGAGTGTAGGTAATCCTTTCACCATGTTTCCCTTTTGAAGTGTTTGGAGATAGCAAAAACTGATGTGACCATATCTGCGATGCCATAGTTCTGCAGATTGTGTGTCTTTGGCCACTAGAGCTTGATCATCCTTGTGGAAAAAATCATGTTGGAACATGCGTCCCACATTGGAGGCTCTTGCTACAATCTTGGAACCTCTTGACTTATCTCTTATCAAGCACTCTTTTTCTCCATTATTACTATCAAAATCCAACTTCAAGTTGTGATCAAGGAGTTGAATAACTGATAGCAAATTCTTGGTCAACCCAGGTACATACAATACATTTGTGATTTTGTAGTCATGCTTTCCAAGAGGTAGTGAAATGTTTCCAATCCCCTTGACACTGTATGATGAGTCATCACCTAATGACACATGGTTCTTGTTAGGTGAGTCACGCAGTGTGTAGAACCAATCCTTACATCCAGTCATGTGTCGAGTTGCACCCGAGTCAACATACCAGATATCTTGTGTGGACTTGGTTTCTTCATCAAATTGAGCAGAATACATGTGGTGTCCTTCATCTGAATCAACCTCATGTTTGGCAATGTACCCTTGTTGTTTGGGTTTTCTTTGCCAATTACCATTTTTCTGCCCTTGATTGTTGTTGTTGTTGGACTTCCCTTTATTTGAATTATTGTTACCCTGATGGTTATTGGGTTTTGAATTGCTTGATGAACCCTTTTTATAGGAATTGTACCAACAATCTTTGATGCCATGTCCCCCTCTATTACAAATGGGACACTTCTTGGTGTTGTCTCATTGACTTTGGTTTTGTTGGGACTTCTTGTGATTGCACTGAAGTTTTCCCTTTCCTTTATAATTGGAAGATAGTGCTTGCTCATCTTCCTAATCTTTGTTGTTCATTGCCTCTTCTTGTTGGAGTAGATTGACCAACTTCTCAAAGGTGACTGTGTGTTCACTCATATTGATAGTTGTCACAAATATTCTGTAGGAAGGAGGAAGTGCTCGCAACACAATTGGTACGAGGTCTTCATCACTTATCTCTTTTCCCAATGCCAATAGAGATGCCCTCAAAGTAGCAACTCGTCTCAAAAAAAACTTCAATCTTCTCATTGTGCTTGAACTTGAGAGTATGCAGTTGTGATAGTAGGTTGAGGATGGCATTCTTGTTCTTTTCCTCATAGACTGTGCTTAACTTATCCCATGCATCCTTGGCCGATGTGGCATCTCTAATGTGGATTTGCACATCGTCTGTTACGCTAAACAAGATGATCAACTTGGCCTTTTGACTGGCCCTGTCAAATTGAACTTGTTGTCTTCCATCATCAAGTGATCTTGTTGTTTGTCCATCTACAACTGTCCATAGGTCTTCAAACTCAAGTAACATCTTGATCTTCAGTTTCCATGCAGCATAGTTGTCTCCTCTAAGCAGTTGTGAATCTGGAAAGAAAAACTTTGGTGCTTTTGCACCCATTTCTGCAATCTAAATTTCTGAAACTCTAAATTTTTGACAAAGGGTAAGGCTCTTATCACTCCAGGTTTATAGTCTCCCTCTCAATATACTGTCAGGCTGATATACCAAACCTTTCTATATACACTCCCTTTTGATATACCTGTTGGTACGTGGAAGAAGATCACCCTTTCAATATACCCGTCAGTATGGAAAGAGGTGTTAACGCACGTGAAAGAATTTAGTACGTGGTACTTAGACAGTACGGAGAGGGGTTTGTGCAAGCACAAATAGATGGGAGGGCTCAAATGTGTGTATTGTGTCCTTATTACTCCCTGTCGATTTTATAGGGTCGATGCCCAGACGAAATTTAGGCAGCTGTGTTAGGCGTTAAGTGCAGTAGTAGTCGCGATGGCATCACCCGTAAGCGCTTCCCAGAGGCACCGTATATACCGAACGCTGCTATGAGATCAAAGATCTCATGTGATATAACCAAACATAAAATAAAAAATTTGTACCTTTTTTTTTCACTTTATGCACCAAGAATAGTACAAAATGCTCCAAAAGTAAATCGAAATGAATTTTTTGTGTCCCCCCTCTTTACAAAAAAGGGTCAAGAATCACAAAATACACAATTTAGGCCAAAAATATTTTTTTACCCCCCAATAGGTGTTTTTCTGCTAAATTTAGCGGTGGCTCTAAATGTGTTTGGTGATCTTCTAAATTTGGAAATCTCCTAAAATTTATTAATTTCTCCAAATTTTCTAAAAAAATAATTTAAGAAAAAATATGGAGAGAGTGGGAATTGAACCACTGACTTGTTTGTTCCCAAGATCCGAACAAACAATCTGAATATTGTTTTCACTTTTTCTCAAAAACCGTGATTTGAGTTTTTCTAAAATTTTGATAGCAGCATAATAAAATATTTTTCTTGAAACCCACAAAATTTCAGAAGAATCAGAATCTTATTTTTTGAGATCTTACCAATTTACCAGCTAGATCTGATTTTTTTTCAGAAATAAATGATCCAACTTGTACAGACTTTTCGTCATATTTAGAGGCCGAATCTGAAGATGATGTAAACTGAAAAGTTGTGCACCTCCTTCTTATATTTCTATAAAAAAAAATGGCACATCAATCTGATGTTTTATGAAAAATTTACGTTTTTTTTCTAAGAGCTATCTGCTGGAATTTTGTTGACGGGACTACTTCAACCTTTGCTCCCGAATTCTTCACACCTCCACTTTCAGATCTGATTTTTTTTTTTTTGTAGATCTGATATTTTTTTTTCTTTTGATCTGCAATTTTTTTCAAGATCTCTCCCCTCTTTTTTTTTTTTTTAAGATCTTTCTTTTTTTTCCACAAATATTTTTTTTTTTTTAGATCTGCAATTTTTTTTCAAGATCTTTCTCCTTTTTTTTTTAAAGATCTCCAAATCTGAAATATTCCACCAATATGTTAGATCAATTGGCTATGCCAATGACTAATAAAAAAAAATTTACCTTCCAAATAAGTGGATAGGTCAAATTTTAGTTGATGGATGCTTGGGAGGAATGGAGGCTGCGGGATGCTTCAATGGCTCTCCTTTGATGCAGATCTTCTTCTCCAATGGATCCTCTCCAATAGTGCTCCTCTTCAACCTTTCTTGGATAGAACCTGCTCTGATACCAAATGATAATAATTGTATAGCTTAGATACCAAATGATAGAATAGAATAAGATTTCAATGACCAAAGAGGCACGGAAGCCTCACAAATATTATTGATCATGAAATCAGATTACATTATAATGCAAGAGTTGTAATATTTATAGATATTAGATAGCCTCATATGGATAGACATGACACCCTAGCAGACACCAACTATGAGATGGTAAGACCCATCTCACATGCACATGTAATTACTACTAATACCAATATTGAATGTTATCCAACATAACAATATTGAATGCAAGTCACTAGACTAGAGTGCACATGTTGCACATTATTAAATAAAAGACAATGCAATAAAATGCAATAAATATGCCTATGCTAAATTATGCTAACATTCTTGACTTGTGAGGTGGATTCAGGGAAATGATGTGATATTGTCCATTGAGCCAACTCACCATCCTCTCCACCATTTTCTATTTATTGGAGCTTTTTAGTTTTTTGGGGGGTTACTTGTTTTGGGGATTTTTTAAATCTTGGAGGGGAATTCACTTGCATTTTGGAAAGAAGTTAGAGCTTGGTTTCTTGAAGATTTGAAGGATTTTTCAATATAAAGGTATGCTTTTATACTTGTAGGTTAACATCTCGTGTTTATATTTCTTGTTGTGAATGCATGAATGCAATGTAATTGTTTATGGATTTGGGTAGATTTGGCCTTAGGGATGGTGTAGGGAGATATAAGTGGATCCATTTGTGGAGTTATAATGTCATATGTATTGAATTTTTAGAGGGAGTGTGGGAAGGGTAATCCACCTATGTGGAGTTAGATGGAAACTATATGATTTTCATCTCTTAAAATGGAGATATTTGTATGTATGTGATTTGTGTTAGTGCAGTTGGAGGCATTGGGTGGACCCCTATCCCACTTGGGAGGCATAGGGAGACAGTTTCCATGATCATTTCTCCTTTGCCTCCACTTGGAGCCTATGTGTATTTTATTTATATATGAGTGATTGTTATCTTGTTGTTTGTGGCTATGGATTTTATTGTGTGTGAGTGTTTTATTTTGAATCCATTTTGTGAGAGATTCCAGGGTTGTAAACATTCCTTATTTTTTCCATTTTTCAAGATCATTGCCCAATGATAAGGTAGGACTCACCTTCTCATTGGGTTAAGGTTTGGAGGTGAGTGTTTCCTAGCTCCCTTCCTTTGTTGTTCATGTGAATATGGAGGAGAAAAGAAGAGAATGTAGATTTTAAATATGGAATTGAGATGCAAGTGTATCCAATAAGAGAGATTATTGTAAAATTTAACATGTTGTCTCCACTTTTGTGTGGAGGGATTTTGATACTGGTATTTTAAGTTTTAATCTTCTTGTAAATGAATTTTTCAAATATGATATGAACCATTAAATTGTTAAATGTAGATAGATGAAGGAAGGACATTTGAAAGGTGGAACCTTATTGACAATGTATTCCATTTAAATTTTATTGTGTTTTGAATCCACAACTAAATGTAAAATCTCAAAATGGTCCTTTCTTGGATTAGAAATATATTAAAGTAAATGGGTTGTTTTCCCTTTTGAAGTGATATTCCTATACTTTCTAAAGAAAAATAGCAGGTGTGTTATTGTTCTAATACCCATTTTTTCCCCTTTTGGTTTGGTTGTGGAAAAAAAATGAAAATATTGAATTACAACATAGTTTAACATCATAATTTTAATGGAAAAACTTGAAATAGATCACCACTCTAACACCTTTTAAAATCCAGTATAACCCTTTTTTGATCAAGGAAAGAAACTTATATGATTTATACTTGTGTATTATTTTAAAATATTAGTTCAACAACTTTATATATATATATATATATATATATATATATATATATATATATATATATATATATTCTCATTTATACCATAATGAGCTGCCTAAATACCATTTTTTTAAAACAAAAAAACCATGAAACATGTAAATGTATATATATTTATTTATATAAGTTCATACATATATAGTTATATCAATATTTATATATTTATATATATAGTTATATATATTAATTTTTATTTTTTTTTATGTAGTAAGGATATTGATAAATGTTTGTGATTGAGGAATTTAGTAAAAAAAAAGAAAATATGGGGGGGTACGGGGGCGGCTGACACCCCCCGAACTGTGTATTTTAATAATAAAAAATTTTAAAGTACATGGGGAAGGGGAATGGGGGAATCCTCCCCCACCGAACTTTAAAAATTATTAAGGGGTGGGAGGCCACGACTGATCGACCCCATTATATTAAATTGGGGTGGGTTGAGCATGGCCGCCCATCCCCATCTCCCTTTTAACACTGCATGGCCCAAATTAAACTGTCTGCAACCCTTTGGGTGACTCATATATACACCATAAACACAAAATAAATTTTAATATATATATATATATATATATATATATATATATATATATATATATCAAATCATGTTTACCTAGGTTATTCAACAAGATATCAATGAGAGTAAAAAAATACCCATAACCAACAAATTTGGTTAAATCATTAAAAAAACTCCATATGGCAAACACTTGTAAGAGAATGGAAAAACAAATTAAAAGACTACATGGGAAGAAATTTTCGCTCCATTTTCTTATCTAGAACAAAAAAAATATGCATGGTCTCTTGTCAAGCATCCATAGCCTTCATTTTCTTCCACCTCCAAAATCCACAAGAGAAAATGAAGATATAAGGGCAAACTAGAGATTAAAAAGGAAATCATAAGGATATTTAGGGCTTTTAGTCATACCTACATCTAATGGATCTTATATTCTCTAATCTAAGGGTGGAGATTAGATCCTAAACTTTTTAAGTGTTTTAATGGGAATGAGTGCTTTAATATTAAATGGGGAAATTTAACTAACGGGGTCATCTAGAGAATTTTTGACATGGGTAAATAGAGTAAAGTTTAACATGGGGATCATGTATTTTAATTAAAGTATTTTAGGGAAATAAATTAAAGGTGTAGATAATTAAATTAATGTGGACATGGGTATTATCACATAGGGAAATAAGATTAAAATTAATTTGGGAGATTTTTTTATTAAAATTTAAGGTAACTTAGGAAACAAATTTTAATAAATCTAATAGAAATTTAGCTGAAAAAAATATACGAAGTTAATACTAAATTGGGAATGAATTAAATAAACTTAATACACATAGACAAAAGGGATTTATAACCCATGATGAACTACAAAACTAAATTAATATTAATTAGTGAAGTATTGTATTAACTTGTAAACAATTATTAGACACAATACAAGTATGGTTAAACAAAAACAAAATCTTCATTTTTTCCTAAGCGATTGAAGAAGCTCTGGCATAGTGTTGATGCATCAAAATTTAGGCATTAGAATGGGCATAGGAAGGATAAAATGAAGGATTTAGGAAGAATAAATGAATTAAATGGGGGTTTAGAATAATTAATGGTGATTAGGGATAATTAATATATTATGAATTAAAGGGGATATAAAGGAGAATTTAGGTGGGAAATAATGATAAGGGGGATACATTTAAATTAGGAGGGAAAGGGGATTTGAAAGGGTAGAGAGGAATCTATGTGAAAAGATGATAGAGAGTGAACACGGGGTAAGGGGTAGCGATACCAAAAATTGGTGTCAACACTAGCATCTACTCTCACAGTCTACACCCATTTCTCGATGACACACTTTGGTGTTATAGTTCATCCTTGAGTACTAAGGAAGCATTTATAAATGAACCTCATCACATACACATCCATTGAGAGGAAAAATTGATCCTATCATCTGCACACCTTGCATCTAACTCCATCAAACTCATACAACATTTGTAAATCATGGTTGCATTTATTCTTGCTATCTTTTGGTACTTATATCTCAAACTTTTATTACTATACTCGCTAAATAATAAGTATATCATTATCTTTATCATATACACAAGCACATTATATTAGTCTTTCGAATAGATTGGAGATCTATTATAGCTCCTTACACAATATATGATGCTCCAAAATCAATCTCTTACAATTCCCACAAAGGCTCCTTGAAGCATCTAATTTTTCTACTCTCATACTCTAAAAATACTAGTTCTATTGTTACATCATTTATGTTATTATTAATATATATTTCACTTATTTATACATGTTTTGATATCATATCTATTTTTTGAACATACTAATGGTTTCTTCGTGTACAAAATTTTCCTTTTAGGAATATATAGAACCATGATTATCTAATGCATCTTACTTGATATTATATTTTATCATTGCTAGAATATGCCCCATGTTTTGTTTGATCATTGTATACTTTTTGATGCTTTAGCACTAATTGTCTTGTGAAATTGTGAGTGATTTCCTATGTATGAAACCTACCCTTTGCAATATATCTTGTTTTCTTAGTTACTTTTTACTGTAACCTGTACTACATGCTAGGTTTTACTACTAACACTTTTTACTAGCCTATCTTATCTGCATTTGTGTTGGTTTCTACCATGCACATCCCCTACCCCCATAGGTATCTCAACTCAAATAGGAATATGAAATTAAGGTCATCTCCTTTAGACCACATTCTCCTCTAATCATAAAATGCACCCTAAACAAGATGGAATTTATTAGGTGAAAAAATCACCCCTATAACAACTCAAAGCTAAAGTAAAGATTAGCACATTATAGAATCAACACAGGAATACAGTCACATAACAGTTTGGAATTAGACTTAGACCTCACACACATAGCTCACACTTGTGCACAGTAGCTAACAGTAGCTCCTCGCGCTTGTGTCCTCTCATGGGCATAATTTTTGGGTGAAATAAATAGTCAAATTATTACTAAAGAACAATCTCCAATATCTTTAAGAAAAATTATACAATACAAAGAATTTTCCTTTAGTTACAATTGAGAGTAATCATAAAATTCTAAAAAAATTAAGACATACCATATACAATAGTACTTATTCTAGAATAATCATGGAAGGAGAGAAAATCTAGACCTCTCTCTCCAACATTCTTTTGTTGGCATGACATCACCCAAAAAAATTACTCTTGGCATGAGATCACCCGAAAAACTTACACTTGACCTAAAATCACAAAAGAAACTCACTCTTGGCATTAGATCACCTAAAGTAATTCTCTCTTTGTGTGATATTTCCCAAAAAAATAACTCTTGGCATGAGAATGCCCAAAAACTTCACCATTCCATAACAAATCCAGCAACACAAAATAAATAAGGACAATGCTCTTTATTTTTCACTCTTATGGATTAGGTGCGCACTTTCCGTTTACATAATTTTAAACTTTTACTTGTGCACATGTTATTTTGATCTCTCATATAATGAAATTTGAATACTATTTCACTCTTATTTTGAATGTTTATACTTAATACACAATAATATTCCACTCGCACAAGAAAACATAATACATTATTATGAATACACTTTACCCCTAGGGTCCACTTCCTTTTCCTAGTCTCCACGTTTGGTACACTATCTTCTACACACTTATCTACAAGGTTTAAAGGTATGCATCTTCTATCTACTTTTCTTATCGAGATTCAATCAAAAACATATAGTCGGGGAAAAATGTAGACCCAAAAACTATGCAATTAGGTACATTTCAAGTGTTAAAAGCATGATAGCATTTACATAATTCTTAAGCAATAAAACTAGTAATTGACAACTCCCTTCTACCTTTTCATTTTTCTTCTAAAATTTTATTTAATTTATAAATCTTGCACTCTTTGTCGACATTTGACTGTTTTATTTTTCTATGGATTCAGATACTAGCACCAAGCATTCCTATCCTCTTGGACACTCATGTCCTTTTTTATCTTTTTCTTATCCTTTTTGGACCTCTTTCGATTTTTTATTACTTTTTACTAATTTGTGTTGGCCTTCTTGTTGTCAATTACGAAATTCAAACAATGGAATCATATACATATAAAGTTATCTTGTCTAAATAAGGGACCAAACAGTAAGCATTACATACTATCACCTAATCTTGCATCCAAAGGCACATAATCACTTCAAAGCATCCATTTAACACACTCATTCTATGGAGAACTGCTCCATTCGTCTTCATACACATCATATGAGGGGACGTTTATTCTATATCACTTCACATATTCTATATTTTTGGTACATTATAGATCTATCACGCTATCATTTTCACAACACGCACAAGGTAATCCTAAAACATCATTATACACACTCTTATATAGAACTACATGGATTTTGAAATGTAGTTTAACTCTCAGTAATAAGTTCTCTCTTCAAGTAACTGTCAGGGTAAGTTTGAATCCACATTCTACATATTTAATTATAAGATTTAATGTGGTTTGTGGATATGTGCAAGAACATAACTTATTTTTCACGTTATAGGTACATTTTGTTGGTACCCAAATTTGTTCTCCTTTTAATTATGAGTAGCATCAGAGATATGGCATGAAGATTGAAGTCAGATAGATCATGATGTGTGTCATTTTGTAGCCGGGGAGGTGATCTAACTGACACTAAGATTTTTGGAGAGATGGATAGCATCTTGAAAGGATTTTGATCTAACCCTCACTATTTTAGGTTGTGCCTTTCGACCAAGGTAAGAGAACCTATATTTTAACCTCTGTTTTATGTAGGAGGTGGAGATATCCTTATATTGTGGATATTGTATGAAGATGGCATTGGAAAACATGATCAATATTCCATTATTGTAACTCAACAGAGTTGTCACTACTAAATGATGGAAATGCTCTCAAGACAAGGTTGAGGCTGCTAGAGACATGGTGTGATCCTGATTTTCCTTGTGCATTTTTGTAGATGGGTTCAATCCTTTTGCTTACACACAATGCAATGCAGGGGTATTATGGGTAGGATTAGTTCATTTGAATGAATTTTTTTGTGGGGTGTTGAAAAGAAAAAATGGGATATATGAGATCTTTGACAACCTCTACAATACTTGAACAACTATCAGATAAAATGCTTCAAATAATCAGGATATTCTTTCAACTAGAAGAGGCATAAATGGAAGCCCAGGTTGCACTCTTCACACAATATTTGAGAATTAACCACAAAATCTTGAAGTAAAGAACTCAATTAAACACAAAAATCCATGATCAAACCACACCTAAGGTACCCCCAAAGGATTACAATCAATCTCTGCAGTCAAGGAAGGTAAAGTGATTTTTAATTTGTTTATGTCTTTATCAGATGAAGGCTCTTCTCAACATGAGATTGCAAATGCAACTAAAATATCAACAAGAAATGGAGATTCTTTGTGATTTCTAAAGACATTCAATGCAAGATTACAACAAGAAAAATGAAAACTATTTGTAGGCATTTAAAAATGATAACAAACATCATATTGCCCAAAAAAACACAGGTTAACTCAAAATATTGTTAGATTCATCAGCAAGGGAGAGTTTCATGAACAATCTCAAAGCTGTGTGATGGATATATACTTATAACCAACTCACATACATGAAGATCCAACATAGAAGAAATTATTCTGGTTCTTTGGTGGGTATTTCAAAAAAATGAGATTTTTCTTATAATTTTCTCGTGATTTTCAACTTCCAACCTTTTTCAATTTCTCCAAAATGCATTATATACCTTATGCCACATTGGAGCCTTATTTCCCAAGAAAATAATATGCTATGGGATAAAGTTTGTTACAAAAAAATCCTCATGAGTCAATGAACATGACATCAAACAGAAAAACATTCGTAGGTTGTCAGGTGTGCCCAAAAAAATTAAATCATTAAAAATATCTGGATCATTATCCATCCTGGAGACATATTTTTCATCATTAAGGCATACAAACACATTCTAGTCATCATTTTCACCTTTTTACCTTTTCAAATTACCTATGCAACTTTTGATTTTGTCATTTCACGTGTTTTTTCAGGATGGGGCAAAATAAATCTTCAAAAACATCTCAAATCAAAATATTGAGTCATGAAACTGATGTCAATGATCCTGGCAGGACAAGACGACACACAATCACTATAAATTTGATGAATCTTGATGCAAAAATCATTATTCCAAGCTTCCTGGAGCTCCCATGGTGGTCAAAATAAATGGATGCACAACAACCGTCGATCATATCCATCTTTTTCCTTTAATCTGGGCCCTCCACATGTCACAAAACAATTGGGACTGAAATTGGGATCATTTTTGACATTTCCACACTTTTAGTAAAAAAGGAAATTTTTGACATTTTTCTTCACCCCTTCACCCTTGAAATTTGGAGTTGACACGTGGCATATGGTGGGTCCCATTGAAATCGTGCTTCAATTTTGCACATTTTGACCTCTCTTGGAAATTGGGAAAAATTTCACTTTTTTCCCCGCGGGCCCATAGACCCGATTTCTCCCTCACCACGTGTCTTCTTGTGATTCGTCATGGGCCAGCGCTTCAAATTTTGATTTTGAGCCCTTTTTGCAAAAGGGAAAAATTTTCCTTTTTCCTCCACCAGCCCGCAGACCCACTCAAAATTGATGCCATGTGTCCATCTCTCATTTGCCGAGGACCCGTAGGCTTAATCTTCATTTTTACTCCCTTTAAGCCAAGGGAAAATTATCAACTTTGTCTTCATGGGCCTGCGCCTCTGATTTCTCCTCTGTCATGTGTCACCCATTGATTTGCTAGTGAGTAAGTGCTTAAAATTATGATTTTGAGCCCTTTGTGAAAAAGGGAAAATATTCCCTTTTACCTCCGCTAGTTTGCTAACCCGCTAAAAAGTGATGCCACGTGTCTTCCTCTGATAGGAGTGGGGGTAAAACTGATTTTCAAACTTTAGAAAAATAGAGCTAAAAAAATCTAAGTCCCCCATCGGTCTGCTTCTCTGATTTCATTTTTTTAGGACACGTGTCCACTCTTGATTGGTGGCAGGGCTTCGAACCATTTTTTGACTTTAACATTTTTACAAAATAAGGTATATAAACCTTAAGGGAATCTGACCATGCACCATCCCGCCTGCCAATCAAAACATGCCATGTAAGAAAATATGGAAAAAATGGGTCCCTGGGCCCGAAAATGCCCGATTTGCTTGTAAAGGTGAGAAATGAAAATTTAGAGTGTCTCCCTACCTTTCCTCAGCCAATGCAAACCCACCACGTCGCCAATACCTCTTGAGGATGAATTTGATGGGCGAATGAGGCCCGTCTGACCTTCAAAATGTAAAAAAATTCAGGGATGCCCTACAATTGGATTTTTTCACCAAGGATGGCAGATTTTCAATTTTGAATAAACCGAACCATGTTTTTTACAACATTCCCGATCTAGGATTTGGATTTTTAAATACAAAAAAGTATGATTTGATCAATTTTGATTTTTCCATGATTTGGTAAAGGGAAAAATGACATAGCCCACAAAATTGGAAAAACTTGGGCACAAAAAAGGGAAAATTTGGATTATTCTTTAAAATTAGGGAAAAATAACAAGTTTGTGAGCATTTTTAAAGCATTCAATTGGAGGGGAAGAATTTTAGACTATCAATTCAAAGGATAAAACATTTTTTGAGTAAATACAAATTTGAAATTTTTAAGGGCAACATGGTGCAAGCTGAAAAATGCCACCAACATCAGCTCTTGATTGGGGATGGGCACTCCCAATGAGTGCCACAAGGACAAAATGTAGACCAAGTGCCAAAATATCCATTAGGAAAAGGAGTTAAGATCCAAAATCACCAAAAACCAACTGAGAACAAAACAAAAAAGGCTGCCACATAGCAACGCAAACCACAAAAATGAAAAAACACAAAAAATAGAGAAAAAACCAAATATTATACACTGTACAAGCTTTGCATACCTCAAATTTGGGGATTAATCCAAGAAATGTTTCAAATGTCTTCCATTAATAGGTAGCTCCAGCAATTCCCCATCTAAGTCCTTGAGAAAGAAGGTATGTTCACTAATTCCGATATCAATGACATAAGGGCCCATCCATAATGCATCAAATTTTCCATGCTTGCCCTTGTCTTCATGCCTACTATCCCACAAAAAAACCAGATCTCCAACATTGAAGGCTCTAGGAGTGACCTTCTTGTAAAACAATCTCTTCAATTTTTCCCTAAATTTTACATGCCTTTGATGGGATGATCTTCTCTCCTCATCAAGCTAAATAATTTGATTGATCCTTGATTCATATGGGCCAAGCTCTTGATCTCCCAACTGTTGGGAAAACTAAAATAAATAGAATTGTAGGTGCAAGGGAAAAAAATCCTGAGTTCCATACACCAATTCAAATGGGATTTTACCAGTAGCTCTTTTAGGAGTTATCCTATCAGCCCAAACTGTAAATTTCAATTGTTCACCCCATTTCTTCTTGTTTTGCTCCAAGGTTCTTCTAATGATCTTCAACAAATATTTATTGCTGGACTCGGCTTGTCCTTTCCCTTAGGGATTATAGTTTGAAGAATAAGTCAGATTGATTCCATATTCATTGCACATTACCATTAAAGGTTTGGCTCTAAAGCACATGGCATTATCAGCTATAATCTTGACTGGGACTCCAAATCTGCATATGATTTGATTCAACAAGAAGTCCATTACTATTGGTGTGTTGCTTTCTTGGTGGGAATTGCCTCTACCGACTTTGTAAAATAATAAGTAGCTACAAGGATCCACTTATGGCCAGCACTAGAATAATTTGAAATCTCACCAATGAAGTCCATCCCCCATTACTTGAAAGGAGATTTAATTGATACAGGATACAAAGGAAGGGAGCATGAAGCTTTGAGTCTTTTAGAGAAACGTTGGCAACTATCACATTTTCTAACCAACTGGGTTGTATCGTTGAAGAGATTAGGCCACCAATAACCATCTCTCAAAATATTATGTGTTGTTACTCTTCCAGCAAACTGTCCTCCAAAAACTCCCCCATGGAAATAATCAACTATCTTAGGAGCATGATCTGCAGCTATGCATTGTCATCACCAATCCGGCACTATTATGATTATTTCCTAATGCACAGCCTTTAGTTTGGTGGATGTAATCTGGAAACAAAACAACAACCGAACACAAGAATACCATTGACTATGATAAGACGGAATGATGACAAATCTGAAATATCAAAGTAAATTATAATATTAACATGAAATTGTTACAATCTCACCCATGAGGTACTTCAACAAGACTATGGGAGAAACTTTACAATTACGCCTCTTGATGGCTTCTTCAACACACCTTTAACTGATGGCTTCCTTTGCACACTTCCTACAATATTTCTCACTACTTCTTTCTATGCTAAATGAGGGGGGTGGCCTCTCTATTTATAGAACTTCCAGGCTTATCCATCCTATCTCTAAGATAGGATAAGAAATCCACTCTGACGAATCATATTCCATACCTTAACTCTTATCTGTACATGTAAGCTTATCTCTTAAGATAAGATAAACCTTATCATTTTACATGGGTTCCACATTTTTAGACTTTTTACAAATAAAATACACAAAATATTTATGACCTCACTCCTTGTCCTTATTACCAATATAATATTTCTAATTCCTAATCATGTAGACCCTACTTCTCTAATTACCCAAACTTTGACATTTTAACATTACCGGACCACTTACGACAAATATTTACTTTTTACAACATTCCTATTGTACTTTGACTGTTACCGTACTCCACATTATTGGCGACACCGTACTGACGGCGCCGTTATCTTCTATCAGACGCTACTACTAATTATACTTAACAACATCCTATTCCTAATACATACATTAATGAAATAGAAATTATGGAGGAAAATTTTAATGTCGACATCTTCCCCCTTCCTAGCTTCTACTCCGTCCTCGGAGTAGACTATTCTGGTGCTTGGAAAATCTTCAACTTGTCGTGGTTGACCCATTTCGTAATGGGAGTGCCATCCAATTCCTCCAGTCGGTACGTACCATTTTCATGCACAGCTGCTATTTTGTAGGGCCCCATCCATTTTGGAAGAAATTTTCTCTGTCTTCTTTTTTTGTATCTGGAATCATATACTAGGACCAAGTCATTCACATGAAATGGAGACCACTGGATCTTTTGATCAAAGTATTCCTTCTGCTTCATTTTCTTCTTATGGCTTGTATCCTTTGCTATTTCCCTCATTTCCTCTAGCAAATGAAGATGTACCAACCTTTCTTTTACTGAATCACTTTCATCCATCCTTTCATTTTTCATAACTCTCACAGTGGGAATATCAAACTCAATAGGAAGAACTGGATCAATGCCATAGGCCAACTGAAATGGGGAGTATCCTGTTGCTGACTTTGATGTTGCCCTATATGCCCACAATGCTGCATGAATCCTTTTATCCCATTTATGTACCTGCAAGGCTGCATCTTTTGCTAGAATTTGACACAACACAAAATTTGTTCGTTCCACCTGTCCATTTGTGCTTGGCTTGTATGTTGTTGCCTTCCTGTGCTTAATAGAAAACTTATTGACTAGGGCTTCTACCACCTCATTAATGAAGTGGCTTCCTTGATCTGTTACAATTTCTAATGGACAACCAAATCTGGTGACAATGCGTTCATATATGAACCTTGCCACTTCATCCATGGAAGCTGTTTTCAATGGCCTAGCTTCAACCCACTTGGTTAAATAATCTGTGGCAACTACAATATACTTATTTTGACGTGATGTAGTTGGAAGTGGACCTACAATGTCTATTCCCCACTTTTCAAAGGGACCAAGTGGAAGAATAGGACATAATGGAGCTGATGAAGTCTTACGGTTACCATGTGTTTGACAAATATCACATGTCTTACAATAATTATAACAATCTTTAAAAAGAGTGGGCCAGTGATAACCTGCATCCAAGATCCTTCTTGCTGTAAGTTGTCCAGAGAAGTGCCCTCCACATGTACCATTGTGGAATTCTTCTAGCAGCTCCTTTCCTTGATCACGTCCAACTGCCCTCTTGTACTGTCCATCAGGTCCTATTCGAAATAATGCTCCATGTAGAATAGAATATGGACGACTGGCTTGAGTAATCTTTCTCTTAATCTTTGCATTGGCACCATCAGGAAACTTGAATTCATTCAGATAATTCCAAATATCTATGTATTCACTAGGGATTGTGTCAAGGGAGAACAATGCTGCATCGGGAAAATCATCATCATCACAAGATGATCCTAAACCATCATAGGCTCGAGAGAGTGCATCTGCATTGACATGCTTCTTTCCTGGCCTATCTATAATATCAAATTCAAATTCTTGTAGCAAAATTATCCATCTTGCTATCCTCCCTGATGGGTTAGGCTTATTGACAATATATTTCAGAGCCTGATGATCTGTTACAACTATAAATTTCTGCCCTAGCAAGTAATTTCTAAACTTCTTTACAGCAAAAATGATAGCCAGAGCCTCTTTTTCAGTTACAGTATAGTTTACCTCAGCACTGCTCATTTGTCTGCTCCCAAAGTAAATTGGATGTTCATTCCCATTTTCATCCTTTTGGCTCAAAGTACTTCCTAGTGTTGCATCTGAGGCATCAGTGTACACAATGAATGGCTTGCTCCAATCTGGATTCTTCAAAACAGGTGAAGACACCAGGGCTTCCTTCAATTGTCCAAAAGCTTCATGCGCCTTATTTCCTGGTTCATAAGTAACATCCTTCTTCAAGAACTGGGTTAGTGGCTATGCAATCTTTGAGAAATTCTTGATGAACCTTCTATAGTAACCCACATGGCCTAAAAATGATCTCAACTTACTTCTATTAAGAGGAAATGGTAAATCTTTGATTTTTGAAACTTTATTAGGATCAGTACCAATACCATCTCTGGATACAACATGCCCTAACAAAATGCCTTTAGAACATCCAAAGACACACTTTGTAGGGTTTAGTGAGGCTTGTGCTTCATCTAACCTTTGAAATGTTGTCTCCATCTGGTGCAGGTGGTCCAACTTGCTCCCATAGATGCAAAAATCATCCAGAAATACTCTGATGAAGGTCCCAATGTAGGGTTCGAACACCCTATTCATCAAACGCTGGAATGTTGCTGGAGCATTACACAACCCAAAAGGCATAACTCTATAAGCAAACGTTCCCCAAGGAGTGGTGAACGTGGTCTTCAGCTGATCTTTCTCTGCTATACGAACTTGGTTGTAGCCGCTATATCCATCAGCAAAACTATAGCACTCCTGGCCAGCTACTTCATCCAAGATCTGATCTGAAAATGGAAGAGGGTAATGATCCTTCTTTGTTGCCTTATTGAGCTTCCTGTAATCAACACAAATGCGTAGCTTCCCATTCTTTTTTATTGAGATCACAATGGGAGAAACCCATTCTGAATTCTCCACAGCAAATATGAATCCTGCATCAAGCAACTTATCTATTTCTTCTTTTACAGTCTTGGAAAAATTAGGATTCATTCTATATGGCATTTGCTTTATGGGCTTAGCACCATCTACCAGCTCAATACAATGTTCTACCCAACTTACTTGACGGAGTTCCTTGTAATCAAAAGTGAATAGGTGTATGTACCTTCGAAAGAGCTGGAGGTAGGACTCCTTCTCACTCTCCATCACAGCATCGCCAATCTTTATTTGTTGGAGACGATCATCAACTTCTTCTTCAGATAATTTTATGGGGTCCTGAGTTGGTGTGACTGGAAGGATATCCATGACTGAAACATCCACCTCACTTTCTTCATCTTCAGTGTCCACTTCACTGGTACTAGAGTAATCAGAGGATGTCCAATCATCAGTTTCATCACTTGAATCCACAGGTTCTGCTTTATGATGTCGAGGGATCACGTTTATCTTCACCCTCTCTCTACCACGTCCAAGTGTCATGAAACCTTCATTCCAGTAGTTTCTTGCATGAACTCTCCTGAGCCATGGTCTTCCCAGCAGCATTGGGTACGCAACAGTACCATTTTTCATCACCTGAAAGTCTACCACACATACAACACCCATAACAGATATTGCCACATTTGAAATTACACCTTCTAGTTTAGTTTTCCCTTATTTAATGACCTTAACATAAGTGTTGAAGGGCGATCAATTTTTAAACCCAACATATTCATTACAGACTCGGTCATTACATTAACTGCAGCACCTCCATCAACTAAGACATCATGAATTGAAATACCATTACATAATACCTCAGCTTGTGGAGCATAGGGATCTGCCTCTGCCTCCAAAACAGGGACCTCAACCTCCTTCCTTCTTCGAGCATTGAGTCCACCTCGCAACTCCCGCCTCTTCTCAGAAGACATAGCCAAGAGTTGACCATATGTAATATTTGCAGGCCTTTTGGACAGATCTTCCAAGATGGAGTATGGTCCTTGCCCCTGTGAAATCAGAAAATCCTGCACACCCAACTTTCTTCTCCTATGTTTCTTACTAGTTTCTCCTTTCATCTTCTTAGGATCAGTTCCATCTTGATTATATTTTTCTTTCTTCCTTTTTGTTACAAACACATCTACTTCATTATTTCTACTCTTATCTACTACATCAAGAGAATTCACAGGTGCTTTTCCTTTATCATTATCTCTTGTACCAGATGTAGAAGCTCTATCTGGACAATTATACTTATAATGACCCTTTTTATAACAACCATAACAAAAAACTTCAGAAATATTTCTTTTTGGACCCCTATCTCCTCCCTGAGAACTAAATTCCTTTCCTTGAAGAAGATTAATAGTTAACTGGCCCATTTTCCTAAGCAGATCTTCATACTCAGTAGATGTACTAGGAGAAATATTTGTGCTCACCGGGAGTGGTTGTGGATTCTGGACCAAAGGTGCTGGTGTAGGCTCTACTTTAACAACAATTTCTTTGGGCTCCTCTTCCATGCTTTCTTCTTGCCTTCTTGCAATCTCCTTTGCTTGTTCAATGGTAGCTGGGCGGTCATACTTCACTCGTTGTCTGATCTCTGGCTTCATCCCAAGAATGAAGTGCTTACATAGGAGATTATCCACGCCATTCATCAACCCATCCGCTAATCCTTCCTTCCGGATCTGGGCATCGAGCTTCCTCCTTAGCTCTAGAACACGAGCATGATAATCCCTTATCTTCTCCTTCTCTCCTTGGGTTAGCTTTGTGATATCAATCATGAGATCTGCATATCTCTGTTGTTCACCAAATTCTTCCAGAAAACTTTCAGTTAATAAATCCCATGAATTTTTCACATTATCACCTAGTGTTTCAAACCACCTAAGTGCTGAACCATCCAAAAAGGTAGGAAAAAATTCAGTCCATTGTTCCCTTCTTATAAGGCCATTACAAATACAAGATCGCTTAAACTCTTGAATGAAAGAAGAAGCATCTTCATTAGATTGAGCTGAAAAAACAGGAATCTTTCCCATTTTTAAAAGTAACCACCGTGAAATACCAACCCACAAGTACAATCAACAAGACTTATGTGCACAAATAATTAGAATTACTATAGAAATGACCACGGTAAACTATGGTAAAACTTGACTTACTGCGGTAAAAACTGATTTTACTGTGGTAAACACTATTCATGGTAAAAAGTGAAGTTACTGCGGTAAATACTATTCACGGTAAAAAGTGATTTTACTGTGATAAATACTATTCACAGCAAAAATGACTTTGTCATGGTAACTACTATTCACGGTAAAAATGACTTTACCATGGTAACTACTATGCACAGTAAAAACAAGGTTACCCTCCAATTGATTTTTGACTTAGTGGGAATATCTCTCCAGAAAATCCACCAACGAGGAATGGTCCCGGCAACGGAACCAAAATGTCATCACCAATCCGGCACTATGATAATTCTTCACCAGGAACTCCTCGTGCTATGATTATTTCCTAATGCACAGCCTTTAGTTTGGTGGATGTAATCTGGAAACAAAACAACAACCGAACACAAGAATACCATTGACTATGATAAGACGGAATGATGACAAATCTGAAATATCAAAGTAAATTATAATATTAACATGAAATTGTTACAATCTCACCCATGAGGTACTTCAACAAGACTATGGGAGAAACTTTACAATTACGCCTCTTGATGGCTTCTTCAACACACCTTTAACTGATGGCTTCCTTTGCACACTTCCTACAATATTTCTCACTACTTCTTTCTATGCTAAATGAGGGGGGTGGCCTCTCTATTTATAGAACTTCCAGGCTTATCCATCCTATCTCTAAGATAGGATAAGAAATCCACTCTGACGAATCATATTCCATACCTTAACTCTTATCTGTACATGTAAGCTTATCTCTTAAGATAAGATAAACCTTATCATTTTACATGGGTTCCACATTTTTAGACTTTTTACAAATAAAATACACAAAATATTTATGACCTCACTCCTTGTCCTTATTACCAATATAATATTTCTAATTCCTAATCATGTAGACCCTACTTCTCTAATTACCCAAACTTTGACATTTTAACATTACCGGACCACTTACGACAAATATTTACTTTTTACAACATTCCTATTGTACTTTGACTATTACCGTACTCCACATTATTGGCGACACCATACTGACGGCGTCGTTATCTTCTATCAGACGCTATCACTAATTATACTTAACAACATCCTATTCCTAATACATACATTAATGAAATAGAAATTATGGAGGAAAATTTTAATGTCGACAGCATTTCAAGAGGACACCTTCAGGGTTCTTCCAAGCCAGCCCAAGGTCTGTGATGATATATTTTTTAGAAGCCAAATTGAGTGATCTTTTCTAATTTTTATTTAAGTGACTAGGGAAACACAGGTGTCTGAGGTAGAAGATCACATCTTTGTACCACTTAGATCTTACCAATTTTTTAAGAACATCTTCCCTTTCTTCTACTAGCTAATTCACTTCCACATTCTGGAAGTTTCTTTTAGCCATGATCTTAGCAAGAAACAAACCTGCTACCAACTAAATGTGGTTTGGATGTCCATATCATACTCCTATAGTTTATTCACCCATCTAAATATTTTCCTTGAGACCTCCATCTCTGATAAGATTTCTTTCACCATGGTGTGGGGAACATAAGCAACAACTTTTGAACTCAATATATAAGGCCTGAAAAATTTTGTTGCTTTCACCAAGGAAAATGCTTGTTTCTCCATGATTGTATACTTCAACTCAGCTACTTGTAAAGTCTTACCAAAGGAGGTAATAGGTCTCTCAGCCCCATTCTCATCCTTTTGCAACAAAATAGAAGCAATGGTATACTTAGAGACAAAGGAAATGATTTGGAAAGGCCTCTTATAGTTTTGGGCTGGTAAAATAGGTGCATGTTTAAGTGCATGCTTACTTCCTTCAAAAGCTTAAATGGCATCCTCCTCCCACCTAATTACTTAACCCTTATTTAGCATGCTTATGATTGGAAGAGTCAACTCAGACAAGTTGGAAACAACCTTTCTAATAAAATTAATCTGACCAAAGAAATATTGGATGCCTTTCTTAGTTCTTGGAATAGGTACTTTGGTGATTGCTTCCACTCTCTCAAGGTCTGTCATAACACCATCTTTTGATACAATATGTCCCAGAAACTTAGCATTTTACACACCAAAATGACACTTCTTTAGATTAAGAGAAATTCCATACTCCTTACATCTGATCAAAATCTTCTCCAAGTGATGCAAATGATCATCTCTTTTCCTTGAAAACACAGTCACGTCATCTTGGTAAACTACGATGAAATCATTGATGTAACCAGCAAAAGCAACATCCATTGTTCTTTGAAAAGTGGCACCAGCATTCATCAAACGAAAGGGCATCCTAACAAAAACATATGTTCCCCAAGGAGTAGTGAATGTTGTCTTAAGTCTTTCTCATTCTTTAACAACCACTTGATTGTATTCGGAGAAACCATCAAATGTAGAAAGCAACTCAGACCCTGTCACGAGCTACAACATATTTTCCATTTTTTGCAAGGGATATTTTTTCTTCATGGATGCTTTGTTTAGATTTTTAAAATGCACACAAATTTTGATGTCTCTGTTCTTCTTTCTGACTGGCACAAGGTTTGCAACCCATGATGAATATCTAGTGGGCTGAATAATACCTCCATCTCTCAACTTTTTTAACTCTTGCATTTTCATGGAGAGAAGTGGACTAATTGGTAGTTTTAGCTCAGAATATGACCAAGCAAGGCAGTCTTGATATTTTTTCAAGAGTTGGGCATAGGACTGTTTTTCCTCTTTACTTAAACTGCAGCCCAACCAAATCTTCCTTGGTTTACCATTAGTGCCCAAGTTATGCTCTTCCACATCCCTTGAGGTAAACATATTTCTATTTATGATGCAATCAACATTGTTAAAATTTGACTCAAGTGTAACAAGACCTCTAGGAATGGTGTTTCTTTTCAATTGGATGATATATTTTCCAAACAAAGTATCTCTTCCTTTAGTCACGCATACCATTGGCTCCAAATCAATATTCTGATTTGCAAATTCATCTTGGTTTTGCAATAACCTTAGCACTTGAGAATCATCATCAAACACTTGCCAATGTTTCACATTATCAGGGACAGCTGGCCTAGTTAGCACTTCAATGTTGTATTCACAATAAGGTGAAAAGGTACAATTTTCAAATCTAAAACCCCACACTACCAACTTATTATTAGTAGCATTGAGACCTCTGTCACGATACATATTGTTAACGGAATCAAACATTTCAATTAGGTCCCAAACTGCATGCTTATACTGTTTCATACACTAATTTTTTGAATCATACAATTTTCTTATTTGTTTGACAACCAGCTCTGAGTCTCCTTTTGCAACAATATCTTTCACTCCATACTTCCATGCAATTCTTAACCCCAACAACAATACCTCATACTCAGCAACGTTGTTAGTGCATTCAAAATTAAGTTTCAAGGAAAAAGCAAATTATTTTAAACTAGGAGAAAACATAACTATACCAAAACCATTCCCAAATTTGGAGCAAGCTCCATCAACTAGCAATGTCCATGGATAACCTACCATATCAAGGAACTTTGATTTTTCCATCTTATTTTCTTTTCCATCAGCAAAACCGATGAAATTCTCAACATCTACATCAGCAAACAACACTTCATAGGAAGCATTGTTGGCATCTTCAATTAGGTGCAACATCTTCTTCTCACCATAAATTTTAACAAGGTTGCCTTCAATTGGAATGGTGGTAAAAGACATCTATCTGAATGCTGCCACCAACACTTGTAGCCCATTTTCTTGACAAAAGCGTACCCCATTTGGCAAGACAGTCAACAATTACAACATCAAGTTTACTATTCTTACCCGGAGAGGCTACAAGTTGCACTACCAAACCCTTCACACAACCAACCAACAACACTTCCCTTGGATCCATAGTAGTACACTTTCCATAGGCAGTTTTCACTTTGATATCCAACTCATTCATGACTTCTAGAGGCATGACATTACATGATGCATGGGAATCAAACATACAATTGTGAAGTAGCCTATCTTTTATGATCAAAGTTGTGAAGATTGGATCAACATTCAATTGGGAATCAACCAAAGATGTCCCCAAATATACCTCAGTTTTCTCTCCAAGATCTTCTACTACTGGTGGTGTATTAAACTCAACAATGATTTGAGGTGGAGTTTCAACAACATTTACATTTCTACCTAGAGAAACCTTCTCTTCTTTCAATTCCAAGTACTCAAATGATCTCTTCTTATGCTCAGGAATTCTAAGCAACTCAATGATTGAAACACTCACTTTAATTTGGCTCAATACTTTGGTTATGTCATAGGGGACACTCTTTGGTAAAACAACATTGGAAGGGAGACAAGAAGATTCGTTAGATGGCAGTGGATTCTTGGCAGCTTGCACATGAGGAGGACTGTAATTTTTGTTTGGGAAAACAAAACTTTTAACAGGTGCTTCTTTCTTGGGAACTTATTTTTGAATGCTTGTGAGAAAGGGTGCTTTAGGTTAGGCTTGATGCCCAACTTCCCTAACAACTTTCCTTCTAGTGTTATATTCTTTCTCTTGAGCTACAATAGCATTCATCAACAATTTTCTATCTTCCTCTGAAGGGATACTACCATCATACTTCTTAATAATCAAAGCTCTTAAGTATTCAAATTCATTGTTAGGAAATTCAAAATCCTGCACTACATCAACTTCAAGAGCATGAGGGGGGAGAAATAATTGTACCCATTTGATGCAATCCCAAAACATTGCAGCTATCCTAGCACTTATTACTTCAGTAGATGTTTCTCGTCCTTGTTGGATTAAAGAACAACCCATCATGCACATATCATCATCGGTTCCATCCTCATTATCAGCTTCATCAACTTATTGGTCCACTTCACATGGAGGATGAGGAAGAAACAATTTATCACACCAATCCATATCAAAAACTTCATCAATAGTAGCAACCCTAACAGTTAGAGGGTCAAGAACCAATCTACTTTCATGTTCTTGGGGTTTTCTATTTCCCCCCCATAAGTCCTTTACCTCTATCATCTTGTCTTTAATCACCCCTAGGATGATTACAAAATCTATCATGGTTTTGTGCTTACTACCTAGGCTGATCTTATGAAGTCTACCCAATTCCCTTCTCAGCTCTTGCCAACTTGTATGAGATTTCTTTGACAACCCCTGCTAAAGTTTTCAAAACCTATTCTAAATAAAACCCTTTTCTAGCTTGAGGTTTTTCAAGGTTTATCAATTTTACACCATCTCTCTTAAGAGGTTTACTAACGGATTTAATATTGTTTTCAATTTGTAGTGCCATGGTAAAATCCTACCTCAAATTTGTAGGGTTTTTGTCGCTCAAGTAATAGGATGCATTTTTATCAAATGCATCTGCATATTTGATTACACAAGATTCATCACAAGGCCTCAAACCAACAGGAAGCATTCTCAAAGTTTTGTTAAACCTTGTGTTTGATTCATGGACTGATTCATTAGGGTTCTTATTGATATTCTCAAACTCAGATAAAAGAAATCTTGGATCAGTCTTGTCACCATATTGCAACCTAAATGCATTTTTCAATTCACTCTATGAATCAATAGAATTATTTGGTAGAGCCTTGTACCAATCCCTATCATCCCCTTCTAGTGTATGAATAAACAATTTGACATACACATCCTCAAACTCTATCTCAAAATCTTCCATCATATTATCAAAAATTTTGAGTTGTTGATCACCAGTAATAACATTGTTACCCTGGAATTTTGGAAAACCTATTTTTGACATCTTGTGGGACAACATTTGGGTAACCATCCATTGCTCTAAAATTTATAGCACCAAAGGTGTTAACAACAAATGGATGTCTAGGATGAGCCATATTGTTTAGTGGGGGTGATCTTGGAGGTGAAACAAGTTGATGAGGAGTGAGAGGTCTCTAGGGAATGGGAATGAAAACTTCCAAACAAATCTCTCTTAAGGGCTCTCCTTCTTGATGATCTCTAGAAGTTATTTAGAAAATATAGGAGTAGATTTAGGATCAAGCATTTCAAATGCACAAGAATGTCCCTGGGGGTAATCAGTCCCGAATTATTCAAACCCTCAGTAGCCATAAGTAGGATAGAGAGGTACTTGAAGCAAGTCCATGTTGAAGAAGAATTGGAGTCCTCAATAACATGGGTATTAGAACTCCAAGTTGTAGGGACTCCTTATAACTTACCAGCCAAAATCTTAACAAGAGGAAAGCATGGTATCTTCCTATGAATAACTCTGAGTTGTCCTGATACCTTTAAACAACCTCTTAAAAGTTCTTGATGACCACAGGAATACTATCTCTAGGCCTTCTAATTTTGTAGCTAAATTAAGGTCAAGAGACCAGAAATAGAATAACATGAAATGTGTAAAGCCTACACCTAAAGTATGATTCATGAAAATCAGGGTGTGAGAGTAATCACTAAATGGAAATAGTCATGCAAGCGAAGTGCACACTAAAAGAGGTATGTCACATGTTTTCCATAATCTAGCAAAACTTGCATTGCAAGAGATATTTCAATGACATACACATGATACATGGATTCTTCTTGAAATTGTGTCAATAGACACAATATGTACCAGAAAGTGTATGAAGAGGCAAGAAGAATGCAAGAAAAGATAGCAACGGAAGACATAATCCACTTGAAACTCTTAGTTTCATAATACTTGCAGATTCCTAATATGCATAGAATGCAATCGGTTACAATGTAAGTGTATAGTTCTTGAATCACCAATGCTCAAACTCTTCCAACAAGGTGTTTCACAACACCAAGAAATTCCAAAAATTGTAGTCTCGGTGCTTCTAATATGTTTGGTACCCAAATTTGTTCTCCTTTTCAGTCTGAGACCCAGCATCACTTCAGATATAGAATGAAGATTGAAGTTAGATAGATCTTGATGTGTGTCAAATTGTAGCCAAATCCTGATCTAATCTGCCACTTCAGATTTGTGGAGGGATGGATATCTCAGATTGAAAGGATTATGATCTTACCCTCATCATTTTAGGTTGTGCCATTTCCCAAGGTAGAATCAGAGAACCTATATTGTAACCCACCAAATGAGGAAGGAGATGGCATCCATCAACTATATGCAAATAGTATGAAACACCTGCCTAATTCTTACGAACCTTTTCGATCCAACATCTCCAGTTGATTCAAACTCAACCAAGTTGTCACTACAAATGATGGAAATATTTTCAATTGAAGGTCAAGAGGCTACTCAGAGACATGATGTGATAATCTTGATTTGTCTTGTGCAATTTTGTAGATGGGTTAGTATCCTTTTGTTGAGACACAATGCAAAATGCAAGGGTAGTATGGGTAGGATTAGTTTGTTTGAATGAATTTTTTCAATTTGGGGAATGACAATGAGACAAACTAGGATATATTCCTTCGCTGATCTTTGACAACCTCTACAATACTTGAACTACTATCAGATAAAATGCTTCAAGATAATCTAGGGATATTATTTCAACCAGAAGAGGCATAAATGGAAGTCCAAGTGCACTCGTTCACACTAATGTGAGGTGATAGAATTCAGCACAAAAGCTTGGAAATACACTCTCAAATAATAAGACAGAAAAATTATCAAACCACACCTAAGATGACACGGAGTCAAAGGCGTTGACTTTTCAGATCTTTACAGTCAAGGCCGGTATCATTTTGAATTTGTCATCGTCCACATAATCACGATAAGGCAGCGTAAACCTTTGTCTCAACAGTGAGATTGAAAATGACACTACCATACTGCAAGTAGATGAGAAATCGGAAATTCCTATGTGATTGTTTAAAGACATTTTAGAGTAGAATATCGTAGTCCCACGAATCCCTCGAAGTACTTTTGTCCTTAGGAATATGCACATATCATTACAATGAAGGGACAAATATCATATGAACCATTAAAAACTAAATCTAAAGCATGCGCAAATCTTATTAGATTCACTTTGAAATGATGAGACTTGCATGAACTAAGAGTTTCAACAGTTATGTGAATGGCTATCCACTTCTAACCAATTCGATAGAACAATGGGATCCAACTTAGAGGAGAAGATTTTCCTGGTTGAACTTTCGGCCATTTCGGGTTTTCCAGTCCCAAACGTCCCAACATGTCATCTAATGGATTTTCTGGTGACAAATAGGCATGGTCAACTTACAATACCATTCCCACGTGATACTTTCGTTTGCCAGGAGAAGCATTGGTACGACCATATGCCACATTCAGAACCAAAATTCTTTCCGAAGAACATAATATGCCTGCAACCTGTATCTTTTAATTGCATTGTATTTCCTCTTTTTTCCAAATCGAAAATTTCCTCTTGGATTAAGAAATCTAGTTTTTTGGTGTAGAGAATGCCGAGAGTCCCCAAAAAAGCATGATTTCATTGAAAATTGGAGTAACTGGGTCAATTTATGGCCATTTGAAGCTTCGGAGGCATGTTATTCAAAATTCCCTTGAGGAGTGCAAATCACCTTCAATAATCCATTTTCACCTTTTTACCTGATGGGATTACAGATCAGCCAATTGAGGATTTTGTAAATTCACATGAATAGTTTCTTGTGTGCTTTTCAGGTCAAGAATTAGCTAGCATACATCTCAAATCAACAAGCTCCTGATGCTTGGGAAACTGATGTCAATGGGATCTCCTTTCTTAGGTGGCCAAGTGACACAAAAGTTCCTACCACACTTGATTAATCTTCCTGCTAAAATCGTCCGAGTTTCCCCTGTAACACTCCCATCCCCACTAAACTAACTGGATCACATTAGACCGTCATTGATGATCCAGGGATTTCTTCCTTTAGTCTTGCAGGGATTAGCAACACAAAAATAAATGACATAAACAAGTGGGAAAATCTGAATCGATTTTCAAGATCATTTCCATCACTGGAGTCAGTTCACTAATGGAAATTTTTGACTTTAGTTCTCGCAATACTGTCTCGACTCCCTTGAATATTTGCAGTCAAATGGCATTATAGTACTTACAACCCTTTAGAAGGCTTCTTCTCATGCCATAAAATCAATTTGCTTCATTTATCCAAATACATTGTTACAACCACAATTGCAAACATGATGTAAATGAAAATGCAGAGAAATAGAAAAACGAGAATTGCTAGTTGCATCTAGGCTTGATTTACCCAAAACACTCAATTGAAACTCAATTTTTCTAAAACTTACTGATAAGTTGAAACATAGGAGGCATGATATTTTAATCAGTGAGGCATAGCAAATACCTTGAAGTACATGATTCTTCCCACTTTTGATCACTTTATTCCCCAATTACCTTTGAATGAACATGTAATTTTTCAAACAACCCTAAGAGAGTATTTTGGATAACACATGAAGTAACAAGGAAAGGTGACTTGCCATGAAACCAAGTCAAATCCAAGCTAATTTGGTTCCCTTTTCCACATACTGATGTCAATGGCCGATCAGAGATATGGCCCAAGATTGAAGTCAATGGAGGATCACTATAACCATGTGTTGAATCTTGGATTGCAACAAGATCATGATAATCCAAGCGTCCTGGAACTCATGTGCAGTCAAATATAAGATGGATAGCACCTTGAACCTTGAATTCATGATCTAACTATCACTATGAGGGCTCTTCTCAACATGAGATTGTAAATGCCCTAAACCTCAGGGTAACAAGGATAAGGGAACCTATGTGCCATTGACAAAGACTTTTATGTAAGAGGTGCAAATATTACTTATACTGTAGAATATTGGTATACTATTGAGTATGGCATTTTTTTAAAAGGACGAATGATAACAATTGGGATTCCATTATTACCCAACTCAAACAGGAGGCTGTAACTACTAAGATTTTTAGATGCTCTATCAATTTGTTCAGGGGTTGAGGCTGTTAGAGACAATTTTAGAGCTGATGGCTATACACTTGTAACCAACTCACATATTATGTGCATTTCATGTAGAAGAAATTATTTCTCTGGCTTTTCTGGAGAACACATCGTTGGAAATGCTTGTGGTAGTATGGGTAGATTAGTTATGGATTGAATGAATTTTTGTCTAGTGGGGTGATTTTCAACTCCAACTCACATTTTTATCCATTTCTAGACAAAATCTACATTATATACCTTATGAACCACATTATCAGATTCTTTACTTGCAAATAATATGCCATGGATCAGATTTTGTTACAAGAACAATCCTCATATTCAATGACGAAGCTCGAACAATGCACTAGAGTCACACAATTCGCGTTGTTGCTAGTTTCACCATCAAAAATTTGTATGATTAAAGTGTAGATCAATTAAACACATTAAATCTCATGATTAATTGGCATTTTAATGCATACAATAGAGGCTTTTTACAATCACATCTCTACAGTCAAGGAAGGTATCATTTTCACCTTTGTTTATCTCTTTAATCTAGATGACCTTCTGAACATGAATGATTATTAAATTTCCACTTAAATATCAACAAGGAATGGAGATTCTGTGTGATTTCTAAACACATTCAAATGCAAAATATTGAGCCATGAAACTTTTTAATGTCAATGATCCCAGGAGTTTGAAAATGATGAACATGACATCACTATTTCCCAGAGAATCTTGATGGTAAAAATCATAGATTAATTCCAAATCTTGTCCTAGATGTCATCAGTTCATGGAGATTTTCATGAATAAATGGATGTACATCAGACCTAGTGTGATGGCATATGACATCTTTGTAACCTTTAAGCTAGGCTCTACATGATGGTCCCAACACAGATTGGGAATCATTTTTAGATATTTAGTTGGTTTTTATGTAAGAAAAAATGGAAATACTCTCATGAATTTTCTCATGATTTTCAACTATCCCTCCACCCTTGACAATTTCTCCAGCTGAACGTGGCATTATATACCTTATGCCACATTAGCGATCCTTCTTATCCCAAGAAAATAATATGCCATGGGATCAAGTTTGTTACAAAACAATCCTCGTGATTCAATGAAAATGACATGAAATAGAAAAACATTTGCAGGTTGCCAGGTGTGCCCTTGGAAAAACTATTAAATCATTAAAAATATCTTGATCATTATCCATCATTGGAGGTCATGATTTTCATCATTGAGGCATGCAAACACCTTAGTACTTCTCATCATTTTCACGTTTTCTATACCTTTTGGTAATTTGACCTCTGTAACTTTTAGATTTTGTGTCATTTCACATGTTTGACTCGGGATGGGGCAAATGAATTTCTTCAAAAACATCTCAAATGAAAATAGTGAGCCATTGAAACCCAATGTTCAGTGATCTTAGGAGGCCAAGATGACACAAAATTCACTTTAAATTTGATGAATCTTGATGCAAAAATCATGATTCCAAGCCAGTCATGGAGCTTCCATGGCAGATCAAAATAAATGGATGCAGATAGCAACCATCGATTGATATCCATCCTTTATCAGATCCTTCTAATTCTATGGTCCCTGCAAATGTCCACAAAACAATTAACGAGAAATTGTGATCGTTTCTATTGACTTTTCCAAAGACTTTTTTAGAAGGAGATGAAATTTTTTTTTGATATTTTCTCCAACAAGAATAATGCAATACTATTATGTAAAGGCATTTGGAAAATATGATCAACACTCCAAATCTGACTTTCATAAGTTGTCACTCCTAGATTACTGGAGATATTTTCAACTCCAAAGCTTGTTAGATTCATCTGAAAGGGGAGACTTGTCATAATCCAATGATTTAGAGCTGTGTGCATGGCTATACACTGGGTTAGATCCTTTGGTTGACATACATGATGATCCAATGCATAGAAGAAGTTTTTCTGGTTGGATTGGTGGGCTTTTGATGAAAATGAGATTTCTCGGTGGGAATTTTCTCGTGATTTTCAAACTTACAACCTTATATCAGATCTTCTGACAAAATGCATACATATACCTTATGAACCACTATAAGATAAAATGCCTTAAATAATTAGTAAGAAAATAATATGCCAGAAGAGGCATCAATGGAAGCCCAAGTTGCACAATCCTTATGATTCAATGAAAATTTGAGAATCAACTAGAAAAAAATTCGCTAGTTGCCAGGTGTGCCCAATAACTCAATTAATTCATTAAAAATATACATGGATCATTATCCATGCTTGGAGGTACCCCCAAAGGCTTTCAAGAAATCATTGAGGCAGTGCAAGGACAGGTATTCAAGTCATCATTTTCACCTTTTTACCTTTCTCTAATTATCAGTTTGCAGGCTCTCCTGATTTTGTCATTTCACATGACACTAAACTATCAACAAGAAATGGAGATTCTGTGTGATTTCTTGAAATACATTTCAAATGCAAAATATTGCAGCCATGAAACTGATGTCAATGATCCTAGGAGGCCAAGATGACACTTAAAATCACTGATAAATTTGATGACATCTTGATTGCCCAGAAAATCATAGATTCCAAGCGTCCTGGAGCTCCCATGGCAGATTCAAAATAAATGGGATGAGTTTCATCAACCATCATTCATATCCATCTTTATGGCTTTAAGCTAGGCTCTCCACATGTCTCAAATACAATTGAAGATCCGAACACAAAAGATCATTATTGACATGGTTCCACACTGGGTTTCTAAGAAAAATGGAGCCTTTTCTCACTAATTTGCTCGTGATTTTCAACTTTTCCAACCCTTGACAATTTGGAGCTCCACACGTGGCATTATATACCTCATTCCACATTGGATCGTTCTTTCCCAAGCAAAGAATATGCCATGGGATCAATTTTGTTACAACAATTCTTCATGATTCAATGAAAATGATATCAAACCAAAAAACATTTACAGGTTGTCAGGTGTGCCCAAAAAGATTAAATCATTACAAATATCTGGATCATTATCCATCTTGGAGGCATGTTTTTCATCATTAAGGAATGCAAACACCTTTTACTCATCATTTTCACCCTTTTACCTTTTCAAATTACCTCTGCAACTTTTAATTTTGACATTTCACGTGTTTTCTCGGGTTGGGGCAATTTTTACTCTAGACAATACGTCTAAAATCAAAACATTGAGTCATGAAACGGATGCCAATGATCCTGGAAGGCCAAGAAAACACAAAATTACTATAAATTTGATGAATTTTGATGCAAAAATCACAATTCCAAGCTTCTTGGAGCTCCCATGGGAGTCGAAACAAATGAATGCACAACAACCGTTGATTCATCATCCATGTTTTAATCAGATGAGGGCTCTTCTCAACGTAAAATATGCAAATGACACTTAGGAATATAGCTGAGAAATGGAGTTATTCTATGTGATTTTAAAAGACTTTTAATGCAATATTACAACAAGAATAAGGCCGGAATACCATTTGTAGGCATTTAAAAATGATTGGAAACATCATATTACGGGCCAAAAAACTTAGATTGACTTTTCAACATTTTTTTGGATTCATCAAAAGGGGAGACTTTCATGAACAATTTTAGAGCTGTGTGATGGCTATACACTTGTAACCAACTCACATACATGATGATCCAACATAGAAGAAATTTTTCTGGTTGTTTGGTGGGTTTTTCAGAAAAATGAGATTTCTCTCAGAATTTTCTCGTGATTTTCAACTTACAACCTTTTTTAATTTCTCCAAAATGCATTATATACATTATGCCACATTAGAGCCTTCTTTCCCAAGAAAATAATATGCCATGGGATCGAGTTTGTTACAAAACAATCCTCATGATTCAATGAAAATTACATCAAATAGAAAAAAATTCGCTAGTTGCCAGGTGTGCCCAAAAAAATTAAATCATTAAAAATATCTGGATCATTATCCATCTTGGAGGCATGTTTTTCATCATTGAGGCATGCAAACACCTTCAAGTCATCATTTTCACCTTTTTACCTTTTCTAATTACCTTTACAGCTTTTGATTTTGTCATTTCACATGTTTTCTCGGGATGGAGAATTTTTTTTCTAGAAATACATCTAAAATCAAAATATTGAGCCCTGAAACTGATGTCAATGATCCTAGGAGGCCAAGATGACACAAAATCACTATAGATTTGATGAATCTTGATTCAAAAATCATGATTCCAAGCGTCCTGGAGCTCCCATGGCAGTCAAAATAAATGGATGCACATCAACCGTTATTCATATCCATGTTTATCAGATGAGGGCTCTTCTCAACATGAGATTGCAAATGACACTAAAATATAAATGAGAAATGGAGATTCTATGTGATTTCTAAAGAGTTTTAATGCAATATTACAACAAGAATAATGAATACTATTTGTAGGCATTTAAAAATGATAATAAACATCATATTACCCAAAAAACTTAGATTAACTCCAAAGCTTTTTAGATTCATCAAAAGGGGAGACTTTCATGAACAATTTTAGAGCTGTGTGATGGCTATACACTTTTAACAAACTCACATACATGATGATCCAACATAGAAGAAATTTTCCTGGTTGTTTGGTGGGTTTTTCAGAAAAATGAGATTTCTCTCAGAATTTTCTCGTGATTTTCAACTTACAACCTTTTTTAATTTCTCCAAAATGCATTATATACATTATGCCACATTAGAGCCTTCTTTCCCAAGAAAATAATATGCCATGGGATCGAGTTTGTTACAAAACAATCCTCATGATTCAATGAAAATTACATCAAATAGAAAAAATTTCGCTAGTTGCCAGCTGTGCCCAAAAAAATTAAATCATTAAAAATATCTGGATCATTATCCATCTTGGAGGCATGTTTTTCATCATTGAGGCATGCAAACACCTTCAAGTCATCATTTTCACCTTTTTACCTTTTCTAATTACCTTTACAGCATTTGATTTTGTCATTTCACATGTTTTCTCGGGATGGAGCAAAAAATTTCTAGAAATACATCTCAAATCAAAATATTGAGCAATGAAACTGATGTCAATGATCCTAGGAGGTCAAGATGACACAAAATCACTATAAATTTGATGAATCTTGATGCAAAAATCATGATTCCAAGCGTCCTAGAGCTCCCATGGTAGTCAAAATAAATGGATGCACATCAACCGTCATTCATATCCATATTTTTCCTTTAAGCTAGGCTCTCCACATGTCCGAAAACAATTGGGACCGAAATTGGGATCATTTTTGACATTTCCACACTTTTTGGAAAAATTGAAATTTTTGACTTTTTTCACCGCCCCTCCACCCTTGAAATTTGGAGCTGACACGTGGGATTATATACCTTATGCCACATTAGAGCCTTCTTTCGCAAGAAAATAATATGCCATGGGATCAAGTTTGTTAGAAAACAATCCTCATGATTCAATGAAAATGACATCAAATAGAAAAAAAATCGCTAGTTGCCAGGTGTGCCCAAAAAAATTAAATCATTAAAAATATCTGGATCATTATCCATCTTAGAGGAATGTTTTTCATCATTGAGGCATGCAAACACCTTCAAGTCATCATTTTCACGTTTTTACCTTTTCTAATTACCTTTGCAGCTTTTGATTTTGTCATTTCACATGTTTTCTCGGGATGCAACAAAAAAATTCTAGAAAAACATCTCAAATCAAAATATTGAGCCATGAAACTGATGTCAATGATCCTAGGAGGCGAAGATGACACAAAATCACTATAAAATTGATGAATCTTTGATGCAAAAATCATGATTCCAAGTGTCCTGGAGCTCCCATGGCAGTCAAAATAAATGGATGCACATCAACCGTCATTCATATCCAAGTTTATCAGATGAGGGCTCTTCTCAACATGAGATTGCAAATGCCACTAAACTACAAATGAGAAATGGAGATTCTATGTGATTTCTAAACACTTTTAATGTAATATTTCAACAAGAATAATGAATACTATTTGTAGGCATTTAAAAATGATAACAAACATCATATTACCCAAAAAACTTAGATTAACTCCAAAGCTTGTTAGATTCATCAAAAGGGAGACTTTCATGAACAATTTTAGAGTTGTGTGATGGCTATACACTTGTAACCAACTCACATACATGATGATCCAACATAGAAGAAATTTTTCTGGTTGTTTGGTGGGTTTTTCAGAAAAATGATATTTCTCTCAGAATTTTCTCGTGATTTTTAACTTACAACATTTTTTAATTTCTCCAAAATGCATTATATACCTTATGCCACATTAGAGCCTTCTTTCCCAAGAAAATAATATGCCATGGGATCAAGTTTTTTACAAAAAAATCCTTATGATTCAATGAAAATGACATCAAATAGAAAAAAATTCGCTAGTTGCCGGGTGTGCCCAAAAAAATTAAATCATTAAAAATATCTGGATCATTATCCATCTTGGAGGCATGTTTTTCATCATTGAGGCATGCAAACACCTTCAAGTCATCATTTTCACCTTTTTACCTTTTCTAATTACCTTTGCAGCTTTTGATTTTGTCTTTTCAAATGTTTTCTCGGGATGGAGCAAAAAATTTCTAGAAATACATCTCAAATCAAAATATTGAGCCATGAAACTGATGTCAATGATCCTAGGAGGCCAAGATGACACAAAATCAGTATAAATTTGATGAATTTTGATGCAAAAATCATGATTCCAAGCATCCTAGAGCTCCCATTGCAGTCAAAATAAATGGATGCATATCAACCGTCATTCATATCCATCTTTCTCCTTTAATCTAAGCTCTCCACATGTCCCAAAACAATTGTTACCGAAATTGGGATCATTTTTGACATTTCCACACTTTTTGGAAAACCGGAAATTTTTGACTTTTTTCTTCGCCCCTCCATCCTTGCAATTTGGAGCTGACACATGGCATTATATACCTTATGCCACATTAGAGCCTTCTTTCCCAAGAAAATAATATTCCATGGAATCAAGTTTGTTACAAAACAATCCTCATGATTCAATGAAAATTACATCAAATAGAAAAAATTTCGCTATTTGTCAGTGTGCCCTAAAAAAATTAAATCATTAAAAAAAATCTGGATCATTATCCATCTTGGAGGCATGTTTTTCATCATTGAGGCATGCAACACCTTCAAGTCATCATTTTCACCTTTTTACCTTTTCTAATTACCTTTACAGCATTTGATTTTGTCTTTCACATGTTTTCTCGGGAATGGAGCAAAAAATTTCTAGAAATACATCTCAAATCAAAATATTGAGCCATGAAACTGATGTCAATGATCCTAGGAGGTCCAAGATGACACAAAATCAGCTATAAATTTGATTGAATCTTGATGCAAAATCATGATTCCAAGCATCCTAGAGCTCCCATTGTAGTCAAAATAAATGGATGCATCATCAACCGTCATTCATATCCATCTTTCTCCTTTAATCTAGCTCTCCACATGTCCCAAAACAATTGTTACCGAAATTGGGATCATTTTTGACATTTCCACACTTTTTGGAAAAATTGAAATTTTTGACTTTTTTCTTCGCCCCTCCATCCTTGCAATTTGGAGCTGACACATGGCATTATATACCTTAGCCACATAGAGCCTTCTTTCCCAAGAAAATAATATTCCTGAATCAAGTTGTTACAAAACAATCCTCATGATTCAATGAAAATTACATCAATAGAAAAAATTCGCTAGTTGTCAGGTGTGCCCCAAAAAAATTAAATCATTAAAAAAATCTGATCATTATCCATCTTAAAGGAATGTTTTTCATCATTGAGGCATGCAAACACCTTCAACTCATCATTTTCACCTTTTGCCTTTTCTAATTACCTTTCCAGCTTTTGATTTTGTCATTTCACATGTTTTCTCGGGATGGAGCAAAAAATTTCTAGAAAAACATCTCAAATGAAAATATTGAGCCATTGAAACTGATGTCAATGATCCTAGGAGGCCAAGATGACACAAAATCACTATTAAAATTTGATGAATCTGATGCAACAATCATGATTCCAAGTGTCCTGGAGCTCCCATGGCAGTCAAAATAAATGGATGCACATCAACCGTCATTCATATCCAAGTTTATCAGATGAGGGCTCTTCTCAACATGAGATTGCAAATGCCACTAAACTACAAATGAGAAATGGAGATTCTATGTGATTTCTAAACACTTTTAATGCAATATTACAACAAGAATAATGAATACTATTTGTAGGCATTTAAAAATGATAACAAACATCATATTACCCAAAAAACTTAGATTAACTCCAAAGCTTGTTAGATTCATCAAAAGGGGAGACTTTCATGAAAAATTTTAGAGTTGTGTGATGGCTATACACTTGTAACCAACTCACATACATGATGATCCAACATAGAAGAAATTTTTCTGGTTGTTTGGTGGGTTTTTCAGAAAAATGAGATTTCTCTCAGAATTTTCTCGTGATTTTTAACTTACAACATTTTTTAATTTCTCCAAAATGCATTATATACCTTATGCCACATTATAGCCTTCTTTCCCAAGAAAATAATATGCCATGGGATCAAGTTTTTTACAAAACAATCCTTATGATTCAATGAAAATGACATCAAATAGAAAAAAATTCGCTAGTTGCCGGGTGTGCCCAAAAAAATTAAATCATTAAAAATATCTGGATCATTATCCATCTTGGAGGCATGTTTTTCATCATTGAGGCATGCAAACACCTTCAAGTCATCATTTTCACCTTTTTACCTTTTCTAATTACCTTTGCAGCTTTTGATTTTGTCATTTCACATGTTTTCTCGGGATGGAGCAAAAAATTTCTAGAAAAACATCTCAAATCAAAATATTGAGCCATGAAACTGATGTCAATGATCCTAGGAGGCCAAGATGACACAAAATCACTATAAATTTGATGAATTTTGATGCAAAAATCATGATTCCAAGCATCCTAGAGCTCCCATTGCAGTCAAAATAAATGGATGCATATCAACCGTCATTCATATCCATCTTTCTCCTTTAAGCTAGGCTCTCCAGATGTCCCAAAACAATTGTTACCGAAATTGGGATCATTTTTGACATTTCCACACTTTTTGGAAAACCGGAAATTTTTGACTTTTTTCTTCGCCCCTCCATCCTTGCAATTTGGAGCTGACACATGGCATTATATACCTTATGCCACATTAGAGCCTTCTTTCCCAAGAAAATAATATTCCATGGAATCAAGTTTGTTACAAAACAATCCTCATGATTCAATGAAAATTACATCAAATAGAAAAAAATTCGCTAGTTGTCAGGTGTGCCCAAAAAAATTAAATCATTAAAAAAATCTGGATCATTATCCATCTTAAAGGAATGTTTTTCATCATTGAGGCATGCAAACACCTTCAACTCATCATTTTCACCTTTTTGCCTTTTCTAATTACCTTTCCAGCTTTTGATTTTGTCATTTCACATGTTTTCTCGGGATGGAGCAAAAAATTTCTAGAAAAACATCTCAAATGAAAATATTGAGCCATGAAACTGATGTCAATGATCCTAGGAGGCCAAGATGACACAAAATCACTATAAATTTGATGAATCTTGATGCAAAAATCATGATTCCAAGTGTCCTGGAGCTCCCATGGCAGTCAAAATAAATGGATGCACATCAACCGTCATTCATATCCAAGTTTATCAGATGAGGGCTCTTCTCAACATGAGATTGCAAATGCCACTAAACTACAAATGAGAAATGGAGATTCTATGTGATTTCTAAACACTTTTAATGCAATATTACAACAAGAATAATGAATACTATTTGTAGGCATTTAAAAATGATAACAAACATCATATTACCCAAAAAACTTAGATTAACTCCAAAGCTTGTTAGATTCATCAAAAGGGGAGACTTTCATGAAAAATTTTAGAGTTGTGTGATGGCTATACACTTGTAACCAACTCACATACATGATGATCCAACATAGAAGAAATTTTTCTGGTTGTTTGGTGGGTTTTTCAGAAAAATGAGATTTCTCTCAGAATTTTCTCGTGATTTTCAACTTCCTAAATGTTTTTCATTTCTCCAAAATGCATTATATACCTTATGCCACATTCGATCCTTCTTTCCCAAGTAAATAATATGCCATGGGATCAAATTTTTTACAAAACAATCCTTATGAATCAATGAAAATGACATCAAATAGAAAAAAATTCGCTAGTTGCCGGGTGTGCCCAAAAAAATTAAATCATTAAAAATATCTGGATCATTATCCATCTTGGAGGCATGTTTTTCATCATTGAGGCATGCAAACACCTTCAAGTCATCATTTTCACCTTTTTACCTTTTCTAATTACCTTTGCAGCTTTTGATTTTGTCATTTCACATGTTTTCTCGGGATGGAGGCAAAAAATTTCTAGAAAAACATCTCAAATCAAAATATTGAGCCATGAAACTGATGTCAATGATCCTAGGAGGCCAAGATGACACAAAATCACTATAAATTTGATGAATTTTGATGCAAAAATCATGATTCCAAGCATCCTAGAGCTCCCATTGCAGTCAAAATAAATGGATGCATATCAACCGTCATTCATATCCATCTTTCTCCTTTAAGCTAGGCTCTCCACATGTCCCAAAACAATTGTTACCGAAATTGGGATCATTTTTTAAATTTCCACACTTTTTGGAAAAATGGAAATTTTTGACTTTTTTCTCCGCCCCTCCACCCTTGAAATTTGGAGCTGACACGTGGCATTATATACGTTATGCCACATTAGAGTCTTCTTTCCCAAGAAAATAATATGCCATGGGATGAAGTTTGTTACAAAACAATCCTCATGATTCAATGAAAATTACATCAAATAGAAAAAAATTCGCTAGTTGTCAGGTGTGCCCAAAAAAATTAAATCATTAAAAAAATCTGGATCATTATCCATCTTGGAGGCATGTTTTTCATCATTGAGGCATGCAAAAACCTTCAAGTCATCATTTTCACCTTTTTACCTTTTCTAATTACGTTTGCAGCTTTTGATTTTGTCATTTCACATGTTTTCTCGGGATGGAGCAAAAAATTTCTATAAATACATTTCAAATCAAAATATTGAGCCATGAAACTGATTTCAATGATCCTAGGAGGCCAAGATGACACAAAATCACTATAAATTTGATGAATCTTGATGCAAAAATCATGATTCCAAGCGTCCTGGAGCTCCCATGGCAGTCAAAATAAATGGATGCACATCAACAGTCATTCATATCCATCTTTTTCCTTTAAGATACGCTCTCCACATGTCCCAAAACAATTGGGACCGAAATTGGGATCATTTTTGACATTTCCAAACTTTTTGGAAAAATGGAAATTTTTGACTTTTTTCTCCTCCCCTCCACCCTTGAAATTTGGAGCTGACACGTGGCATTATATACCTTATGCCACATTAGAGCCTTCTTTCCCAAGAAAATAATATGCCATGGGATCAAGTTTGTTACAAAACAATCCTCATGATTTAATGAAAATGAGATCAAATAGAAAAAAATTCGCTAGTTGCCAGGTGTACCCAAAAAAATTAAATCGTTAAAAATATCTGGATCATTATCCATCTTGGAGGCATGTTTTTCATCATTGAGGCATGCAAACACCTTCAAGTCATCATTTGCACCTTTTTACCTTTTCTAATTACCTTTGCAGCGTTTGATTTTGTCATTTCACATGTTTTCTCGGGATGGAGAATTTTTTTTCTAGAAATACATCTCAAATCAAAATATTGAGCCCTGAAACTGATGTCAATGATCCTAGGAGGCAAAGATGACACAAAATCACTATAGATTTGATGAATCTTGATTCAAAAATCATGATTCCAAGCGTCCTGGAGCTCCCATGGCAGTCAAAATAAATGGATGCACATCAACCGTCATTCATATCCATGTTTATCAGATGAGGGCTCTTCTCAACATGAGATTACAAATGCCACAAAACTATGAATGAGAAATGGAGATTCTATGTGATTTCTAAAGACTTTTAATGCAATATTACAACAAGAATAATGAATACTATTTGTAGGCATTTAAAAATGATAACAAACATCATATTACCCAAAAAACTTAGATTAACTCCAAAGCTTTTTAGATTCATCAAAAGGGGAGACTTTCATGAACAAATTTAGAGCTGTGTGATGGCTATACACTTGTAACCAACACACATACATGATGATCCAAGAAGAAATTTTTCTGGTTGTTTGGTGGGTTTTTCTGAAAAATGAGATTTCTCTCAGAATTTTCTCGTGATTTTCAACTTACAACCTTTTTTAATTTCTCCAAAATGCATTATATACATTATGCCACATTAGAGCCTTCTTTCCCAAGAAAATAATATGCCATGGGATCGAGTTTGTTACAAAACAATCCTCATGATTCAATGAAAATGACATCAAATAGAAAAAAAATCGCTAGTTGCCAGGTGTGCCCAAAAAAACTAAATCATTAAAAATATCTGGATCATTATCCATCTTGGAGGCATGTTTTTCATCATTGAGGCATGCAAACACCTTCAAGTCATCATTTTCACCTTTTTACCTTTTCTAATTACCTTTACAGCTTTTGATTTTGTCATTTCACATGTTTTCTCGGGATGGAGCAAAAAATTTCTAGAAATACATCTCAAATCAAAATATTGAGCCATGAAACTGATGTCAATGATCCTAGGAGGCCAAGATGACACAAAATCACTATAAATTTGATGAATCTTGATGCAAAAATCATGATTCCAAGCGTCCTCGTGCTCCCATGGCAGTCAAAATAAATTGATGCACATCAACCGTCATTAATATCCATCTTTGTCCTTTAAGCTAGGCTCTCCACATGTCCCAAAACAATTGGGACCGAAATTGGAATCATTTTTGACATTTCCACAATTTTTGGAAAAATGGAAATTTTTGACTTTTTTCTCCGCCCCTCCACCCTTGAAATTTGGAGCCTACACGTGGGATTATATACCTTATGCCACATTAGAGCCTTCTTTCCCAAGAAAATAATATGCCATGGGATCAAGTTTGTTACAAAACAATCCTCATGATTCAATGAAAATAACATCAAATAGAAAAAAAATCGCTAGTTGCCAGGTGTGCCCAAAAAAATTAAATCATTAAAAATATCTAGATCATTATCCATCTTTGAGGCATGTTTTTCATCATTGAGGCATGCCAACACCTTCAAGTCATCATTTTCACGTTTTTACCTTTTCATATTACCTTTGCAACTTTTGATTTTGTCATTTCACATGTTTTCTCGGGATGGAGCAAAAAATTTCTAGAAAAACACCTCAAATCAAAATATTGAGCAATGAATCTAATGTCAATGATCCTAGGAGGCAAAGATGACACAAAATCACTATAAATTTGATGAATCTTGATGCAAAAATCATGATTCCAAGCATCCTGGAGCTCCCATGGCAGTCAAAATAAATGGATGCACATCAACCGTCATTCATATCCAAGTTTATCAGATGAGGGCTCTTCTCAACATGAGATTGCAAATGCCACTAAACTATAAACGAGAAATGGAGATTCTATGTGATTTCTAAAGACTTTTAATGCAATATTAAAACAAGAATAATGAATACCATTTGTAGGCATTTAAAAATGATAACAAACATCATATTACCCAAAAAACTTAGATTAACTGCAAAGCTTGTTAGATTCATCAAAAGGGGAGACTTTCATGAACAATTTTAGAGCTGTGTGATGGCTATACACTTGTAACCAACTCACATACATGATGATACAACATAGAAGAAATTTTTCTCGTTGTTTGGTGGGTTTTTCAGAAAAATGATATTTCTCTCAGAATTTTCTCGTTATTTTCAACTTACAACCTTTTTTAATTTCTCCAAAATGCATTCTATACCTTATGCCACATTAGAGCCTTCTTTCCCAAGAAAATAATATGCCATGGGATAAATTTTGTTAACAAAAAATCCTCATGATTCAATGAAAATGACATCAAATAGAAAAAAATTCGCTAGTTGCCAGGTGTGCCCAAAAAAATTAAATCATTAAAAATATCTTGATCATTATCCATCTTGGAGGCATGTTTTTCATCATTGAGGCATGCAAACACCTTCAAGTCATCATTTTCACCTTTTTACCTTTTCTAATTACCTTTGCAGCTTTTGATTTTGACTTTTCACATGTTTTCTCGGGATGGAGCAAAAAATTTCTAGAAATACATCTCAAATCAAAATATTGAGCCATGAAACTGATGTCAATGATCCTAGGAGGCCAAGATGACACAAAATCACTATAAATTTGATGAATCTTGATGCAAAAATCATGATTCCAAGCGTCCTGGAGCTCCCATCACAGTCAAAATAAATGGATGCACATCAACCGTCATTCATATCCATCTTTGTCCTTTAAGCTAGGCTCTCCACATGTCCCAAAACAATTGGTACCGAAATTGGGATCATGTTTGACATTTCCACACTTGAAATTTGGAGCTGACACGTGGCATTATATACCTTATGCCACATTAGAGCCTTCTTTCCCAAGAAAATAATATGCCGTGGGATCAAGTTTGTTACAAAACAATCCTCATGATTCAATGAAAATTACATCAAATAGAAAAAAATTCGCTAGTTGTCAGGTGTGCCCGAAAAAATTAAATCATTAAAAATTGCTGGATCATTATCCATCTTGGAGGAATGTTTTTCATCATTGAGGCATGCAAACACCTTCAAGTCATCATTTTCACCTTTTTACCTTTTCTAATTACCTTTGCAGCTTTTGATTTTGTCATTTCACATGTTTTCTCGGGATGGAACAAAAAAATTCTAGAAAAACATCTCAAATCAAAATATTGAGCCATGAAACTGATGTCAATGATCCTAGGAGGCCAAGATGACACAAAATCACTATAAATTTGATGAATCTTGATGCAAAAATCATGATTCCAAGTGTCCTGGAGCTCCCATGGCAGTCAAAATAAATGGATGCACATCAACCGTCATTCATATCCAAGTTTATCAGATGACGGATCTTCTCAGCATGAGATTGCAAATGCCACTAAACTATAAACGAGAAATGGAGATTCTATGTGATTTCTAAACACTTTTAATGCAATATTACAACAAGAATAATGAATACTATTTGTACGCATTTAAAAATGATAACAAACATCATATTACCCAAAAAACGTAGATTAACTCCAAAGCTTGTTAGATTCATCAAAAGGGGGGACTTTCATGAAAACTTTTAGAGTTGTGTGATGGCTATACACTTATAACCAACTCACATACATGTTGATCCAACATAGAAGAAATTTTTCTGGTTGTTTGGTGGGTTTTTCAGAAAAAAGAGATTTCTCTCAGAATTTTCTCGTGATTTTCAACTTACAACCTTTTTTAATTTCTCCAAAATTCATTATATAACTTATGCCACATTAGACCCTTCTTTCCCAAGAAAATAATATGCCATGGGATCAAGTTTTTTACAAAAAAATCCTCATGATTCAATGAAAATGACATCAAATAGAAAAAAATTCGCTAGTTGCCAGGTGTGCCCAAAAAAATTAAATCATTAAAAATATCCGGATACTTATCCATCTTGGAGGCATGTTTTTCATCATTAACGCATGCAAACACCTTCAAGTCATCATTTTCACCTTTTTACCTTTTCTAATTACGTTTACAGCTTTTGATTTTGTCATTTCACATGTTTTCTCTGGATGGAGCAAAAAATTTCTAGAAATACATCTCAAATCAAAATATTGAGCCATGAAACTGATGTCAATGATCCTAGGAGGCCAAGATGACACAAAATCACTATAAATTTGATGAATCTTGATGCAAAAATCATGATTCCAAGTGTCCATGAGCTCCGATGGCAATCAAAATAAATGGATGCACATCAACCGTTATTCATATCCATCTTTGTCCATTAAGCTAGGCTCTCCACATGTCCCAAAACAATTGGGACCGAAATTGGGATCATTTTTGACATTTCCACACTTTTTGGAAAAAAGGAAATTTTTGAATTTTTTCTCCGCCCCTCCACCCTTGAAATTTAGAGCTGACACGTGGCATTATATACCTTATGCCACATTAGAGACTTCTTTCCCAAGAAAATAATATGCCATGGGATCAAGTTTGTTACAAAACAATCCTCATGATTCAATGAAAATGACATCAAATAGAAAAAAAATCGCTAGTTGCCAGTTGTGCCCAAAAAAATTAAATCATTAAAAAAATCTTGATCATTATCCATCTTGGAGGCATGTTTTTCATCATTGAGGCATGCAAACACCTTCAAGTCATCATTTTCACGTTTTTACCTTTTCTAATTACCTTTACAACTTTTGATTTTGTCATTTCACATGTTTTCTCGGGATGGAGCAAAAAAATTCTAGAAAAACATCTCAAATCAAAATATTGAGCCATGAAACTAATGTAAATGATCCTAGGAGGCCAAGATGACACAAAATCACTATAAATTTGATGAATCTTGATGCAAAAATCATGATTCCAAGTGTCCTGGAGCTCCCATGGCAGTCAAAATAAATGGATGCACATCAACCGTCATTCATATCCAAGTTTATCAGATGAGGGCTCTTCTCAACATGAGATTGCAAATGCCACTAAACTATAAATGAGAAATGGAGATTCTATGTGATTTTTAAAGACTTTTAATGCAATATTACAACAAGAATAATGAATACCATTTGTAGGCATTTAAAAATGATAACAAACATCATATTACCCAAAAAACTTAGATTAACTCCAAAGCTTGTTAGATTCATCAAAAGGGGAGACTTTCATGAACAATTTTAGAGTTGTGTGATGGCTATACACTTGTAACCAACTCACATACATGATGATTTAACATTGAAGAAATTTTTCTCGTTGTTTGGTGGGTTTTTCAGAAAAATGAGATTTCTCTCAGAATTTTCTCGTGATTTTCAACTTACAACCTTTTTTAATTTCTCCAAAATGCATTATATACCTTATGCCACATTACAGCCTTCTTTCCGAAGAAAATAATATGCCATGCGATCAAGTTTGTTAACAAACAATCCTCATGATTCAATGAAAATGACATCAAATAGAAAAAAAATCGCTAGTTACCAGGTGTGCCCAAACAAATTAAATCATTAAAAATATCTGGATCATTATCCATCTTGGAGGCATGTTTTTCATCATTGAGGCATGCAAACACCTTCAAGTCATCATTTTCACATTTTTACCTTTGCTAATTACCTTTGCAGCTTTTGATTTTGCCTTTTCACATGTTTTCTCGGGATGGAGCAAAAAATTTCTAGAAATACATCTCACATCAGAATATTGAGCCATGAAACTGATGTCAATGATCCTAAGAGGCCAAGATGACACAAAATCACTATAAATTTGATGAATCTTGATGCAAAAATCATGATTCCAAGCGTCCTGGAGCTCTCATCGCAGTCAAAATAAATGGATGCACATCAACCATCATTCATATCCATATTTTTCCTTTAAGCTAGGCTCTCCACATTTCCCAAAACAATTGGTACCGAAAATGGGATCATTTTTGACATTTGCACACTTTTTGGAAAAATGGAAATTTTTGACTTTTTTCTCTGCCCCTCCACCCTTGAAATTTGGAGCTGACACGTGGCATTATATACCTTATGCCACATTAGAGCCTTCTTTCCCAAGAAAATAATATGCCATGGGATCAAGTTTGTTACAAAACAATCCTCATGATTCAATGAAAATTACATCAAATAGAAAAAAATTCGCTAGTTGTCAGGTGTGCCCAAAAAAATTAAATCATTAAAAATATCTGGATCATTATCCATCTTGGAGGAATGTTTTTCATCATTGAGGCATGCAAACACCTTCAAGTCATCATTTTCACCTTTTTACCTTTTCTAATTACCTTTGCAGCTTTTGATTTTGTCATTTCACATGTTTTCTCGGGAGGGAGCAAAAAATTTCTAGAAAAACATCTCAAATCAAAATATTGAGACATGAAACTGATGTCAATGATCCTAGGAGGCCAAGATGACACAAAATCACTATAAATTTGATGAATCTTGATGCAAAAATCATGATTCCAAGTGTCCTGGAGCTCCCATGGCAGTCAAAATAAATGGATGCACATCAACCATCATTCATATCCAAGTTTATCAGATGAGGGCTCTTCTCAACATGAGATTGCAAATGCCACTAAACTATAAACGAGAAATGGATATTCTATGTGATTTCTAAAGACTTTTAATGCAATATTACAACAAGAATAATGAATACTATTTGTAGGCATTTAAAAATGATAACAAACATCATATTACCCAAAAAACTTAGATTAACTCCAAAGCTTTTTATATTCATCAAAATGGGAGACTTTCATGAACAATTTTAGAGCAATGTGATGGCTATACACTTGTAACCAACTCACATACATGATGATCCAACATAGAAGAAATTTTTCTGGTTGTTTGGTAGGTTTTTCAGAAAAATGAGATTTCTCTGAGAATTTTCTCGTGATTTTCAACTTACAACCTTTTTTAATTTCTCCAAAATGCATTATATACCTTATACCACATTAGAGCCTTCTTTCCCAATAAAATAATATGCCACGGGATCAAGTTTGTTACAAAACAATCCTCATGATTCAATGAAAATGACATCAAATAGAAAAAAATTCGCTAGTTGCCAGGTGTGCCCAAAAAAATTAAATCATTAAAAATATCTGGATCATTATCCATCTTGGAGGCATGTTTTTCATCATTGAGGCATGCAAACACCTTCAAGTCATCATTTTCACCTTTTTACCTTTTCTAATTACCTTTGCAGCTTTTGATTTTTTCATTTCACATGTTTTCTCGGGATGGAGCAAAAAATTTCTAGAAATACATCTCAAATCAAAATATTGAGCCATGAAACTGATGTCAATGATCCTAGGAGGCCAAGATGACACAAAATCACTATAAATTTGATTAATATTGATGCAAAAATCATGATTCCAAGCGTCCTGGAGCTCCCATGGCAGTCAAAATAAATGGATGCACATCAACCGTCATTCATATCCATATTTTTCCTTTAAGCTAGGCTCTCCACATGTCCCAAAACAATTGGGACCGAAATTTGGATCATTTTTGACATTTCCAGACTTTTTGGAAAAATGGAAATTTTGGACTTTTTTCTCCCCCCCTCCACCCTTGAAATTTGGAGCTGACACGTGGCATATGGTGGGTCCCATTGAAATCACACTTCAATTCTTTAAATTTTGACCTTTTTTGGAAATTGGGAAAAATTTCACTGTTTTCTCCTTGGGCCCGCACACTCGATTTCTCCATTGCCACATGTCTCCTTGTGATTCGTTGTGGACCAGCACTTCGAATTTTTATTTTGAGTCTTTTTACAAAAGGGGAAATTTTTCCTTTTGCCTCCATCGGCCCGCCGACCCGCTCAAAATTGATGCCACGTGTCCATCTCTCATTTGCCTAGGACCCATAGGCTTAATCTTCATTTTTACTCCCTTTAAACCAAGGGAAAATTCTCAAATTTTTCTCCATGGGCCCACACCTCCAATTTCTCCTCTACCACGTGTCGCTTATTGATTTGTTAGCAGGCCAGCACTTAAAAGTTTAATTTTGAGCCCTTTGTGAAAAAGGAAAAAAATTCCCTTTTACCTCCGTTGGCCCACCAACCCACTCAAAATTGATGCCATATTTCTTCCTCTAATTGGAGCAGGGGCAACTGATTTTGAAACTTTAGAAAAATAGAGTAAAAATCTCTAAGGCCCCCATCGGCCCACTCCTCCAATTTCAGTTTTTTTAGGACATGTGTCCACTCCCGATTGGCGGCGGGGCTTCGAACCATTTTGTTTCAACATTTTTGCAAAATAAGGTCTAAAAACCATAACGAAATCCAACCACCCACCATCTCACCTGCCAATCAGAACATGCCACGTAGGCAAATTAGGAAAAAATAGGTCGCTGGGATCGAAAATGCCCCATTTTCTTGAAAAGGTGAAAAATGAAAAGTTAGAGCACCTCCCCGCATTTCCTAAGCCAATGCAAACCTGTTACGTTACCAATACCTTCTGAGGATGAATTTGATGGGTAAATGATGCAAATTTTTAGCAAGGATGGCAGATTTTTGATTTTGAATCAAATGAACCATGTTTTTTACAACATTCCCAATCTAGGATTTGAATTTTCAAATACAAACAAGTATGATTTGATCACTTTTGATTTTTCCATGATCCGACAAAGGGAAAAACAACATAGCCCGTGAAACTGGAAAAACTAGGGCACAGAGAAGATCAAATTTGGATTATTCTTTTAAATTATGGAAAAACAACAAGTTTGTGAGCATTTTTAAAGCATTCAATTGGAGGGGAAGAATTTCAAACCATCAATTCAAAGGATAATTTTTTTTTGAGAAAATACAAATTTGAAATTTTTTAGGGCAACATGGTGCAAGATCAAAAATGGCACCAACAGATTCGATGATCAAGGAGTCAAACGAGAACAAAAAACAAGGACTAAAAGAGAAGCTCCTCCCACATAAAAGAGACTAGATCAAGAGCATTCACACATATCATCGAATGTGTTGGTACCCATGGGAACTGTTGCTTAGCCCATTTTTAATTCTACAGGTTGCTCTCAGCCATGAGCTTAGCAAGACCCAAACCTCTTACCAAATTTGTGTTTTGGATGTTCATGTCATACTCTTACAGTTTGTTCACCCATCTCCATCTTTTACTTGAGATCTCCATCTCTGATAAAATGTCTTTTACCATGGTGTGTGGAACATAAGAAATAACTTTTGAACTCAATATATAAGGCCTAAAAACTTTTGTTGCTTTCACTAACACAAATGCTTATTTCTCCATGATTGTATACTTCAGCTCAGCTACTTATAAAGCCTTACTAAAGAAGGAAATAGGCCTCTCAGCCCCAATCTCATTATTTTGCAGCAAAACAAAAGCAATGGTATACTCAGAGGCAAAGGAAAAGATTTGGAAAGGCCTCTTATAGTTTGGGGCTGCTAAAATAGGTGCATGTTTAAGTGCATCCTTAATTTCTTCAAAATCTTGAATGGCAGCCTCCTCCAACCTGATAACTTGGTCCTTCTTTAGCATGCTTCTTATTGGAAGAGTCAACTCAGCAAAGTTGGAAACAAACCTTCTAATAAAAATAATTTGACCAAAGAAAGATTGGATGCCTTTCTTAGTTCTTGGGACAGGTACTTTGCTGATTGCTTCCACACTCTTAGGGTCTATCATAACACCATATTTTTACACAATGTGACCAAGCAGCTTGGCCTTTTTCACTCCAAAATGACATTTCTTTATATAAAGAGAAATGCCATACTCCCTACATCTGATCAGCATCTTCTCCAAGTGCTGTAAATGATCACCTCTCTGCCTTGAAAGCATGGTCACATCATCTTGGTAAACTACGATGAACTCATTGATGTAACCAGAAAAATCAACATCCATTACTCTTTGAAAAGTGGCACCAGCATTCATCAAACTAAAGGGCATCCTAACAAAAACATATATTCCCCAAGGAGTAGTGAATGTTTTCTTAATTCTTTCTAATTCTTTGACAACCACTTGATTGTATCCAGAGAAACCATCCAACGTAGAAAGCAACTCAGATCATGTCACAAGCTACAACATATTTTCCATATTTGACAAGGGATAGTTGTCCTTCATGGATGCTTTGTTTAGATTTCTAAAATCCATAGAAAGTTTGATAGCTACATTCTTCTTTCTGACTAGCACAAGGTTTGCAACCCATGATGAATATCTAGTGGGTGGAATAATACCTCCATCTCTCAACTTCTTTTACTCCTCTTGCATTTTCATGGAGAGAAGTGGTTTAATTGGCCTTTTCCTCTATCTAAATGGATTTTTCTTTGCCTCAAGAGGGATCTCATGTTGAAACAAGTCTTCTCTATATGCTTTTAGCTCAGAATAGGACCAAGCAAGGTAGTCTTGATATTTTTTCAAGAGTTGGGCATAGGATTATTTTTCCTCTTTAAATAAATTACTTCCCAACCAAATATTCCTTAGTTTTCCATTAGTGCCAAAGTTATGCTCTTCCACGTCCCTTGAAAAATACATGCTTCTATTTATGATGCAATCGACATTGTTAAAATTTGACTCATGTGCAACAAGACCCCTAGGAATGGTGTTTGTTTTCAATTGGATGATGTCTTTCTAAAAAAAAGTTTCTCTTCCTTCAGTCAATCATACCATTGGCTCCCAATTAATATTCTGATTTGCAAAGTCACCTTGGTTTTGTAAGAACCTCAGCACTTGAGCATCATCATTAAAAACTTGCCAATGTTTCACATTATCAGGGATAGCTGGCATAGTTAACACTTCAATGTTGTATTCACAGTAAGGTGAAAAGGTGAAATTTCCAAATCTTGACCCCAACACTTCCATTGTCAGCAGCAGCATCCATACTTTTGTCATGATGTAAAATATTGAAAGAATCAAACATTTCAATTAGGTCCCAAACTGCATGCTTATATTGTTTCATACACTAATTTTTTGTAGCATATAGTTTTCTTATTTGTTTGACACCATACTTCCATGTAATTCTCTGACCCAACAACAAGGCTTCATACTCAACAATTTTGTTAGTACATTCAAAATTAAGGTTGAAAGAAAAAAAAAATTCTTTCAATCTAGAAGAAATCAGAATTACTCCAGCACCATTTCGAAATTTGGAGCAAGCTCCATCAAATAGCAAGGTCCAAGGATAACATACCCATTTTAGGCGCTTTGAATGATCCATTTTGTGTTCTTTTCCATCAGAAAAACCAATAAAATTATCAGCATCAACATCAACAAAAAACACTTCATAGGAAGCATTGTTTGGGTCCTCAATTAGATGCAACATTTGCTTTTCTCCATAGAGCCTGACAAGGCTGCCCTCAATGGGAATGGTGGAAAAAGACATATCAATTTGGAAAATCCCTCCAGCACTTGCTGCACACTTCCTTGACAAGAGTATACCCCATTTGGATGGCTAATAAACAATCACAACATCTAATTTTAAATTCCTCCCTAGATAAGATGCAAGCTACACAACCAAATCTTTCACACAACCAACTACTGGTACTTCCCTTGAGTCCATGGCAGTACACTTTCCATAGGCTGTTTTCACTTTGATTTCCAACTCATTCATGACTTCTAGAGGCATGACATTACATAATGCACTGGAATCAAACATACAATTGTGAAGTAACTTATCCTTTATGATCAAAGTTGTGAAGAGTGTATCAACATTCCATTGGGAATCAACCAAATATATATCCAAACATACCTTAGGTGTCTCTCTAAAATATTCTACTGCTGGTGGTGTTTCAAGGAGAATAATGATTTGAGGTAGATTTTCAACAACATTTACATTTCTACCTAGAGTAACCCTCTCTTCTTTCAATCCCAAGTACTCAAATTCTCTCTTCTTATGCTCGGGAATTCTAAGCAACTCAATGATTTGAACACTCACTTTAACTTGGCTCAATACTTGGGCTATGTCAAAGCTTTGGTAAAATAACTTTTGAAGGGAAAAAAGAAGATTCATTTGATGGTAGTGGATTCTTGGCAGCTTGGGCATGAGGAGGACTGTAATTTTTTATTTGGGACAACAAAATTTTTGACAGGTTCCTCTCTCCTTGGAGATTATTTTGGAGTGCTTGTGAGAAAGGGTGTTTTAAGTTTGGCTTGAGGCCCAACTCCCTTAACAAATTTTCTTCTAGTGTTATAGTCTTTCTATTGAGCTACAACAAAACTCATCAACAATTGTCTATCTTCCTCCGAAGGGATACCACCATCATGTTTCTTAATCATCAATGCTATTAGGTATTCAAAGTCGTTGTTAGGAATTTCTAATGCCTGAACTACATCTACATCATGAGCTTGACGGGGAAGAAATATTTGTACCCATTTGATGTAATCCCATAAAGTTGTAGTTGTCATAGCACTTATTACTTTAGCAGATGTTGCTCCTCCTTGTGAACTTGAAGAACAACTCATCATGCAAATATCATCATCAGTACTGTCATCATTATTAGCTTCACCTTCTTGTTGGTTCACCTCACATGGAGGATGGCGTAGAAAACATCTATCACACCAATCAATATCAACAACCTCTTCAACAAAAACCCTAGCAGTTAAGGGATCGAGCAACACTCTTCCTTCACGTACTTGAGGATGTCTATTTACAGATCCAACAGGCCCTTTACCTTTGTCATCAAACCTCTGCTAATTTCTATGGTGATTGCCAAATCAATCTTGTTCTTGCTGCCTAGGCTAACCTTGTGATGTCTGTCATATTCCCTTCTCATCTCTTGCCAACTTTTATGATATTTCTTTGACAGCCACTGCTAAAGTTTTCACAACCTCTTCTAAATCAGCACCTTTGTTAGCTTGAGGTTTTTTAGGGTTTATCAATTTTACACCATCTCTCTTAAGAGGTTTCCCAATTTCTTTGATATTGTTCTCAATTTGAAGTGCCATGGTGAATGCTTGTCCTAGATTAGTTGGGTTCTTACCTCTTAGGTAATAGGATGCATTTTTATCAAATGCATTTACATATTTGATTAGACAAGATTCATCACAAGGCCTCAAACCAACATGCAGCCTTCTCAAAGTTTTGTTAAACCTTGTTTTGAAATCATGGACTGATTCATTAGGGTTCTTCTTGATATTCTCAAACTCAGACAAAAGAAATCTAGGATCAGTCTTGTCACCATATTGTAACCTAAATGTATTTTTCATTTCAGTTCATGAATCAATAGAATTATCAAGTAGATCCTGGTACCAATCCCGAGCATCTTCTTCTAGTGTATGAATGAACAACTTAATATACACATCTTCAGACCCTGTCTCAAAATCATCCATCATATTAACAAAGAGTTTGAGATGATGATCACCATTTATTGCATTGTTGCCTTGAAATTTTGGCAATCTATTTCTAACATCTTGTGGAACAGCATTCGGGTAACCATGCATTCCTCTAAAATCTAGGGGACCAAAGGTGTTAACAAAAAATGGAGGTCTAGGCTCAGCCATATTGTTTTGTGGAGATGATCTTGGAGGTGAAACAATCTGATGAGGGGTGTAAGATCTTTGGGGAATGGGAATGAAAACTTCAAAATAGATCTCTCTTAAGGGCTCTCTTTCTTGATGATCTTTAGAAAATTTAGAAAATGCAGGAGCAAATTTTGAAGCAAGCCTTTCAAATGCACAAGAATGTCCCTCGCCTGATGGGGAATTCAAATCAGTAATAGGATTGTCTAAATTAGATCCACTTGAAGAAGAATTGCAGTCCTCAATAATAGGCTACTCACTTTCAAACTGAACAATAGGGATCTCCTTTCTTGCATTCAAATCTCCAATAACCTTCCACACCTTTCTCCCCTCCAAATTTGAATTCCTTGAATCTATAAACAACTTCTTAGCAGAGTCTCTAAGGAAGAGAGACATTCTTCCTTCCAGTTTCACAGGGATTAGCAACACAAAAGTAAAATACAGAAAGGTAAAACACTGGTATTTATCAATATTAGAACACCATGTAGTCGCCACTAAGGATTTTCACCCTAGTTGTGCAAATGCACTAAAATAATCTATCAAATTTTTTCTAGTAATGAAACCTTTCCAAGGATTTATAAATCAGACCTTCTTCTTAAATCAATTAATCACAATACACCCAAAGTCTATGAACTACTAGGAAATGGAAAAAGGGTAGACAAAACTTGAAACCCTTGTTTAAAACTTACAAATATGAAGCATAAAATGTTATTTTAACAATGTAGCAGCTCAAATAATTGAATACAGAAATGCTCAAACTCTTTAGTCCCTTCAAAAACACTAGGAAATTCCAAAAAGTCCCCAACAACGGCGCCAGAAGGTGTTGGTACCCAAATTTGTTCTCCTTTTCAGTCTGAGCAACATCAGAGAAATGGCATGAAGCTTGAAGTCAAATATATCATGATATGTGTCATTTTGTATCTGGGGATGTGATCTAACCGGCACTCAGATTTGTGGAGAGATGGATAGCACTTTGAAAGGATTTTATCTAACCCTCACTATTTTAGGTTGTGCCTTTCAACCAAGGTAAGAGAACCTATATTGCAACCCCCAAATGGTGAAGGAGATGAAGATATCCCTCAATTTATGCAAATAATATGAAAAGGCCTTGGGAAAATTTGATCAACACTCAAAATTTTACTTTCACAAGTTGTCACTCCCAAATTATGGAGATATTTTCAATGCAAGGCAAGGGTTACTGAAGACATTGTATAATCTTGATTTTCCCTGTGTATTTTTTTAGATGGGTTAGATTATTTTGTTGACACATAATGCAATGTAGGGTTAGTATGGTTAGGATTAGTTTTTTTGAATGAATGTTTTGGTGGGGTGTTGACAAGACAAACTGGGATGTATCAGATGTTTGACAACCTCTACAATACTTGAACAACTATCAAATAAAACACTTCGAATAATCAGGATATTATTTCAACCAGAAGAGGCATAAATGGAAGCCCAAGTTGCACTCTTCACACAATCTTTGAGAATTCACCACAAAATATTGAAGTAAATAACTCAATTACACATAAAAATCCTTGATCAAACCACACCTAAGGTAACCCCAAAGGCTTATAAGCAATCTCTACAATCAAGGAAGGTAAAGTGATTTTAAAGTTTTTTATCTCTTTATTAGATGAAGGCTCTTTTGAACATGAGATTTCAAATACGACTAAACTATCAACTAGAAATGGATATTCTATGTGATTTCTAAATAATTTCAATGCAAGATTGTAACAAGAGCAATGAGAACTATTTACAGCAATTTAAAAATGATAACAAAAATCATATTGCTAAGAAAAACACAGATGATCTCAAAAACTTATTAGATTCATCAGCAAGGGAAAGTTTCATGAACAATATTAGAGCTGTGTCATGGCTATACACTTGTAACCAACTCACATACATGAAGATCCAACAAAAAAGAAATTTTTCTGGTCCTTTGGTGGGTTTCTCAAAAAATGACCTTTCTCTCAAAATTTTCTCGTGATTTTCAACCTTTCCACCCCCTTTACAATTTCTCCAAAATGCATTATATATGTCTTGCCATCTCAGATCCCTCTTTCCCAAGAAAAGAATATTCCAAGGGATCAATTCTGTTACAACCAATTCTCATGATTCAATGAAAATGACATCAAACAGAAAAACATTCACAGGTTGCCAGGTGTGCCCAAAAAGATTAAATCATTACAAATATTTGGATCATTATCCATCCTGGAGGCATGTTTTTCATCATTGAGGCATACAAACACCTTCTAGTCATCATTTTAACCTTTTTACCTTTTGAAATTACCTCTGTAACTTTTGATTTTGTCATTTCATGTTTTTGGATGGATGAGGGAAAAATTTATTTCAAAATTACCTCAAATCAAAGAATTAAGCCATGAAAATGATGCCAATGATCCAGTAAGGCTAAGATGACACAAAATCACTTTAAATTTGATGAATTTTGATGCAAAAATCATTATTCCAAGCTTCCTAGAGCTCTCATGGCGGTCAAAACAAATGGATGCAAAGAAACCCTCGATCTTATCCATCTTTTAAACCTCGCCCTCCACATGGAAGATGCGGACATAGAAATAAGCCCGAGTTACCTTTTTAATTTTTGGATAAGGCCGGACGCGTGTCAAAAAATGATTGGATCGGGCCCATTTTTAAAATATTTACTTATGACCTTTTGAAAATTTGAAAAAAAATTAATTTTGTCCCCGCCCTTCGCATTTGAATTTTGGAGCTGACACGTGGCACATGGTGGGTCCCATTGGGATCACGCTTCAATTCTGCACATTTTGACATTTTTTGGAAAATTGGAAAAATTTCATTTTTGTCCCGCAGGCCCACACCTCCAATTTCTCCATCGCCAAGTGTCTCCTTGTGATTCTTCACGGGCCAGTGCTCCAAATTTTGATTCTGAGCCCTTTTTTGCAAAGGGGAAAAAAATTTCTCTTGCCTCCGCTGGCCCGCCGACTCACCCTATCCTCTACCACATGTCACTCATTGATTTTCTTATGGGCCATCACTTCAAATTTGATTTTGAGCCTTCTTCACCAAAAGGGAAAAAAAATTCTCCTGCCTCCGCCGGCCTGCTGACCCTCCTTGTCCGCCACGTGTTGCTCATTGATTTGCTTGCGGCCCTGCGGCTTAAACTTTTTCCTTAACTCCACTCTTTCCAAAACGGAAAAATTCCCCATTTCTTTCTGTGACCCAAACTTCCCTCTGACCCTGTTGGACATGTATCTGCCATTGATTGGCCATGGGGCCGTGCTCCAAACATTTAATTTTAAGCCTTGTTTTTGTAAAATGGAAAAAAATTCTTTTTGCCTCCGCCAGCCTACTGACCCGCTCAAAATTGATACCACGTGTCTTCCTCTAATTGGAGCAGGGGCAAAACTAATTTTGAAACTTTAGAAAAAAAGAGAAAAAACTCTAAGCCCCCCATCAGCCCGCTCCTCCGATTTCAATTTTTTAGGACCTGTTCCCACTCCCGATTGGTTGTGGGGCTTCAAACCATTTTGTGACTTTAACTTTTTTTACAAAATAAGGTCTAAAAACCTTAAGGTAATCTGACCACCCTCCATCCCCCTACCAATTAGAAAATGCCACATAGGAAAATTTGGAAAAAGTGGGTCCCTGGGCCTGAAAATGCCCCATTGCCAAAAAGGTGAAAAATGAAATGTTACAACACTTCCCCGCTTTTCCTGAGCCAATGAAAACCTGCCACATTTCCAATACCTTTTGAGGATGAATTTAATGGGAAAATGATGCCCGTCTGATGATCAAAAATGTAAAAATTCTACAGATGCCCTAGAATTCAATTTTTTCACCATAGCGGTCGATTTTTTCGATTCTGAATCAACTGAAGCATGATTTCTGAACATTTTTGACCTTGTGATTGGATTTTCAACTGTACACAAGGATGATTTTATCAAATTCAATTTTTCCATGATCTGACAAAGGGAAAAATGACATAGCCCACAAAATTTGAAAAACTAGGGCATAGAAAAGGGAAAATTTGGATTATTCTTTCAAATTATGGCAAAACAACAAGTTTGTGAGCATTTTTAAAGCATTTCAACTAGAGGGGAAGAATTACAAATGATCAAATCAAAGGATAAAACATTTTTTGAGCAGATACAGATTTGAAAATTTAGGGCAACATGGTGCAAGCTCAAAAATGGCACAAACACATTTAATATAAGCAAAACAAATTATGTATGTATGTATGTATATGTATTTAATTATATAAATTTATTTTATAAATATATATATATATATATATATATATATATATTAAATATAATATAAATATATATTCATTGAATTAGTTAAAAGTAATTGTATTCCATACTATTAATATTAATAATAAATAAATTTCAAAAAATTGCATAATGAAAAAATGAATAAGTCGAATGGCTTATGTTTTATTTATAAACAAAATTTATAAAAAAAAAAGGATGACCGAATGATTGGCCATGCCTATGTATTGGGATATGGGTTAAAAATGGGGGCAGGGGAACGCCACCAGACCAACCTACCAACCCATTGTAATATATGGGGTGGGAAGTGGGGTGGACAACCTCCCCTTCCCCCACCAATATAAACCTTGCTAACTAACAAGTGACAGCATTTTAATAAACCCTGGAGTCCTTTTCTCGGGCTAAACACGTGACTTTACTCTATTAATTTATTTTCATATTTTTAGTTATATTCAACCACACTTGTATCTAATAAACAATATTATACACACACACACACACATATATATATATATATATATATATATATATATATAGACACACACACACACCCAAGCTATTTATGTTTATATCATCAAAACCTGATCTAAAAATGGGGAACAAATGACCACACCCAAATAGGGAAAATGGAAATTAAATACACAATAACAAGTAACATTATGAAAAAACCCTGAGAGAGCGTTAAAAATAGAATAAGAAACAAAAAAAATGTGTATATCCATCTTTGAGCTTGAGAAACCTTTCCATGGCCTCCATTCGCCATCTTCTCCCAAACTGTCAAAATGAAATTGAGAAAATAGGGTAAAGGAAATGAATATGAACACTTCATAAGAATGATTAGGGTTAGACTGAATACCTAAGATCCAAGGGCTCTAAATGAATCCATCTAATGGTTGGGAATAAATCCTAGAATTGCTATGAGAGGATATTTTTGTGGGAATCTAGTTTAAATTAAATGAATTTTTAATTTGTGAATGTTTCCACTATAGGGGTGTTAGGATGATATGATTAAAGTGTGACTTTTATTGTTTAGTTTAGTGACTTTTGTAAGGGGCTTGACTTTGTAAATCAAGTGAATTAAGTTTATACAAAGAAAACTATAAAATGTTTCTTATAGGGATTAAAATTTGTTGAACTTAATTATATGGGATGGTAAGTTTAGACTTTAGCCCTAAAGTATTAAATAAATAAATGATGTTAGAACTATAATGGGGAATTAAATTTTTTTTTACAGGGGTACTATAACTAATGTCTTATAAGAGTTAATTCATGAGAATTAATGGGAACCTTAGGAGGGGATTTAAGCCTGAAATGGTTGAATTAAAATAATAATAATTAATTATTAGTTTAAAATGAAGGATTTATTAATCATAAAATAATTAAATGTAGTTTAGGGTTATCATGTTGCAATCTATTTAAACAAAAAAATTATTCCGTAAATTTTCTTAACTAATTTTTGGGTTTTATTTTGGGTTTTGTGGGTGAAATCTATGGGCATTACATGATCTCAAATAAATTGCAATGCATTACTATGTGTAGAAAATGATAGGTATGAATGGTCCTCTAGCTACCTGCATGCTTGACTATTTTCCCCTACCTTCATGCCACCGAGAAGCCACCAACCACCCACTCAAAGTTAGCATTAAATAAACATTTTAAAATAAAATATCCTCTGCCAAGTGTTTTACTCGTTTTGGCTAATATGACAGCTATTTCTGACTAGGTTACTGCTAAATATGAATAAGTCAGTGGTTAGTTTCATTAAATTCAACATTTAAATATGCAAGTACCCTAAGGATTGGCACATCCACTTAACTCTTCCATGCAATGCCAAGTCAAACCACGGTTTGCCAAAGGTTAAGTCTCAAGTTGGCTCGATGTATCCTTGGTTAGGTTTAGGGATAATTATCCCCTATTGAAATGCACTCAAATATAGATTAGGTTAATGATCTATATATCCTAATTAGTTGGAGTATTTTTAGGTCCTAGGTCACTAACCTTCAACTTAGATTAGGTTTCTGTAATCCTCGGAGCTAGTTAAACCAGAGCGTCATAAAAAAAAATTACTTTAATTAAAATACAATTAATATAAAGTATGAGTGTTCTCATAAGGTGTTTCAAAATACCACATAAATCTTATATGCATTTACGTATGAATAATATGACATGTCTGAAATCTAAAGAAGTCCAATTTACTTTGCAAAATTTATTGTAATTACCTAACGATCATAGGTATGCCTTGGATCATTGAAATTTATCAAAGGCATGACCATTTGTAACATAAAAATGAAATATACTAAGGAATGAGTTTAATAGTGCTACTTAGGGAACTTACCTGTAGCCCCATAATATCGCACCTACCACATACTACCTAGATTCAAAAATTGAGGGTCAAAACTCATCATACAGAGAACATTATAATCAGTCAACATTTTTACAACAAATTCAGAAGGTAAATCATATCATCTATGGAAAACCTAATCAGTAATTCAAAAGAGTACACTAACTCAGGACATGAATCACCTATTTTATATTGGCAAATTATAGTGAAAGAGATAAGTACACATATCAACACAGAATGGGGAATTACATTCCCTTCCCCTTATAAGAGCATCATCCTCGATGTAACATAACATCGAGGTTAGCAAATGGGATAATCAATAAAGTAAAGCTAATGAAAAAAATTTATGTCTAGTGATAAGATTTTTGCCATTAGAGCATGACCATAGAGAAGTATAGAAATTTTAGCATTTTATTAAACTTTAAATTTTCTATGAAGATTGGTATTTCTCCTTTATTTCATTATCTAGTTAATCTTTTTCATTTAAATTATTCCTAAAAATCAAGCCCTTAATATTTTATTATTGTAATATTTTAGTTTATTTATTCTTGTGGGTTCCCAAAAGGAACTTACATCACAATACCATACCAGGACCACACACGCAACTAATGGTTCACATGCATATTTATACATACTTACACAACTATATCAAACCCCAAGAACTCAACCAAACCATGGAAGGAACATGCATGATCCATATAACTATTACTTATCACACATAAATGATTGACACATTGACACTCAAACATAAATATACAAGAACAACATAATATTCCCAACAGGTACACATATAAATGCTTCACACAACTTGGAACAGTAATTATAGATACATAGTGAAAAAAAGGGAATCAAAGCCATATCCTCAATGAGGGGCATCAATCCTCAACATCAAAAAACATATCTAGACTCACATGAGTACACATCCATCATAACTCCAACTCCATACACCTCCCAAAACATGAATCACACACACACAAATATTTAATGTCTCCCTCAAGTTTGTTTTGTTTGCCTCAAGTCTCGTATGCCTCCCTCAAGAAATAACATAAAGATAGATTTTCCTTTTCGCTCTTCAAAAGAGGTCAGTCACCCTATGGCCCAACGAACATAGGGTCCAAAAATCTCTAACCCAAGTAACATAATAGACTCGTGGTTTGACAACCCACTAGTTATATGTAACTCCTTGGGGCATACCCCCATACAATAAAGTGGGTAGATAGGTTTCAATAAATCCATGATGCATCCCATGACCCTATTCCTCACATTACGAACATTAGAACCAACATAACAGATATATTTCCATATTCCTAGTGGAAATAATACTCAAGACTTGGGATATGCTATAATACTTTTAAACTTAAAAAATAAAAATATTAAATCTAAGCAAAAAAAAATGGCCAAATAGCCATAGTTAGTGATAAAATCCACATGTTAGTGTAACAATCCAAATAAAATGCCCAAAATCTAACAACACATTAATAAAAAAAAGTTTTGGTTCTCGCAAGAAAAGATATAATTTTCCATTTACAAGTTTAATACATATATACGAATAACACATTATGATAGCTATGTGGCCTCCTATAAAGCCATCAAAGTGGTACTCAATGAGGTTGCTGACACTCATGGACATAGAGTCCACAACTTGTAAAAATAACATATCAAATAATACAACTATCATCATCTATGTCTAGAATCATCCCGCCACCACTTCGAAAAGGCTCAACATATTTGTAACTACACTTAGGTTAAATCCATATGATAACCATATAGGGAGAGAGAAAGGATTATAGATCATCATAAACTGAGCCTAACATTAGATCAAGTGACTAATCAATGGTACACATTTCCTCAACTCCAAACATACACCTCTACCGATTTCCCTTAGGGTCAGATTAATGTAAGGTTCACAAAATAACACATAACTACATCACTTAACACAATGGTGGTTCAAGTACATTAACCATAAAATCTTACGCATGGTACATATAGAGGGTATATCACAATCATTACATTCACGAGTTAATAATAAATCACATTACCACATACTGCACCCAAAGTGCAAGCACTAAAGAATAGGGATCATACGTTCACCATATGCCCCTAAATCATGACACAAACGATCACATATTACACAAATTCTACTTATGATGAACACAGATGAATACCATTACAACATATAGTCAATTGTAACATAACATGGTGATGCAAACATGACACATCACAATACGGTGATGATATCACTATACAATTGAATTCACTATACATTAATTCTTATCATGCAATACATCAACACACCTACATATTACAAAATGCCAAAATTTCTTCAACACTCTGTAATCCACAATAACATTCCTTTCACATATACAATAAGGTGGTGCATCAGATATGAATTCCTCATTGATTCCAATGAAAAGGAGAGAAAAATACATCTCATCTCTAGCACATCAACATGACAATATTTATGCACTAAGTGACATGCACAACATGTGCATTCATAATATCACAATTAAAAAATTGTTCACATCAGAATTATATCATATTACTGTTCCAATCTCCACCACCACACCCATAAGCAAAACCATAAAAAACTCCATGATCTCTCCCAGAGGTTCAAGAGCATGAACCTCCACTCTGATATAAAGTATAACGCCCACAATTTTAAATGTAGAAAAAAAAACAACATTGAAGATATACCTGATTAAATATTTTTTTGACTTACATCGTAGTTCACATGACACAACAAGTTTTATCTCAATGACTACATGAACAACTGCACGATATATTTTACACGAGTATTAACCCACATAGATAACATGAAAACATGTGATGCACATGAAGACCATTTCTCCCCCTTTTTTACAAGGCACAACAATAACGATTCCAACTACAATACACACTTATAGATAAGGTCTCCCCACAGTATGATATTTTAGTACTACACATTGATTATAATTATGCTTTGATTATTAACTTAAGTTCTAGAAAGCTCATGATATGTGAAACAGACATACTTTTTTTCTTGCTATATTTCCTCTATACTATTAACATTTAATTGATGATGTATCCCATTTAATAAATTTTTTTGACATTATTTCAAGTACTTAATTAATTAATTCATTTCTTAATAGGATATTTATTACACATAGGGCCATTTACCCACACAAAAGCTAATAGATCTTTTTTCTTACCTTAGTTGTACAATGGAAACAAACATAAGTCCAAATTGAGGTGAAGTACCATTTAGGTTCGGGACTCATACTCCTTCATGCAAGGATCCTAACAAATAATTCTCATAAGAGAGGATCGTAATGCACCTTTACAAGAGTCTATGTTATGTGCAGGTCAAGTCTGAATTCATCTTTATGAACTCAATATTCATTTACCATTAGTTCATTAATCCTTATGATTTAGTCTAATTTAGACAAATAAAGGACATCACCTAAGTCTCATTTATTAAAGTTCATCAATGAGTATAAACTAGATTGTATAATGGTTAATATAGTTTTTTTTTGAATTCTTTATCATTTATCCCCCATCTTAACATAACCTTGTTATCATTTCAATTTACCATACATTGGTTTACATTTTAATATAATTTTATATCAATTCAACTTTAGGGGCATAATTACCAACATATGTCGATGATCATAAAGTATGTCCCTATTAAAAATAAAATAAATTTCCTTTTCTTCCACTTTTAAGGAATTATTATTTCATCTAAATTATTACAACATCATATTTTAGTATAACCTTTATGAGGATCACAATATCATTCTGTAATACCTAGTATTAAATTATTATCACAATCTAGTAAGGTTTATTATATTAGGATTATAACTCAAATTAGTTTACAATTATCTTTTTAGATTAATATACTTAGATACATAGTTTCCTATCAAATCCACACATAATCCAATATTGATCATGTCGAAAGATAAACTACCTTTCCAAGTTCCAATCATACAATAAGATACTCATAACAAATGCAAAATTCACTTTATTCCATCCACAATAATATTTCATAAGTTTTTTTTTTTTTTTTTCAGTCAATAATGACATCATTACTCAAAAATTGCAAAATACTAAGGCACTATGTCCTCCTAGCTTTTCCAACAAATTCCATTCAAGATCCTTTCATTACATTTAAGCATCTGAGCAAGATGAAACTTCATTAATAAAAAAGATGCAAATTTCTATAAGTATTTCTCCTTTTACTACTCACAAAATCCATCTGCACATTTGTTAGCATGAGTCATCTCACGAGAAATGAGCATGATAATTACTAAAACATTAGAACAATATGCTTCTATCTAACAATTTCATGAAATGATCTCCATTAATTAATTAAATTGTTCTAAGTTATAAAAATATATGAATAATTCTTTAAGAAAAGCCAATGCTACATTATCCAAGTAAGAAAAAAACTCAATATAAGTCATATTTAGCAACCAATTAATTTAATCAATAAGGTTCAATAATCGGTTAAGTTAAATCTCATTTGACCCGTAACATCAAGACAAGAAAATCAAGTGTTGGTAAAGTTAAAATCATGTAATCAAATAGAAATTGGTAGATAGTCAAGTTAGTTTAATCCAATTATTAAACAACCAAAATTACATCATGAAGTATTATAATGATAGTATCAACAAAATTAAATGATCCAATGTGAATCTATTTGAGCACAAACAATAATAACCAAAGGATTTGACCGTTTAGCTTCACAAGGGAGAAAAGTGAAGTTGATATAAAACTTAAGAAGATCTGGTATCTATTATCAAAATAGTAATTTTCACCCAATCCATGCCACCATAAGTTGGTAATCAACAACCATATAACTTCTTTATATCATAATCATACCCCAACTGGGAAACTCAATTCTAAATAAAGTAAGATTCCAAACAAAAAATTCCACGAGTTTGTGCATACAGAGGTAAGAAATTCCAACTCATTCATAGACAATACTGTTGTAATCCAATAGAAAGTATCTCCATCAAAGTAATAACCTGACATAGAATTAAACTAACCAAAAATAAAAAATATAGAATAACATAATTATGAGTTCGATACAAGGCAGGATTTGAACCACAGTAGGAACATATCTCTTAAGGATCGATTTGATGTTCCCCAAATGAGTGAAAAAATAGATAATTAAACCCACGAATCCAAAAAATTAACTATAAGAATATAAACCGAATGTCTACCTTACAAGTTTGCGTGACCAGGTAGTCGTCAAATCTCAGTCTACCAAACTAAACTAAGAATAATATCGATAAAAAGGTTGGTTAAAGAAAAAATGAATAAGATACAAAATTCCCTAATTAGAGAAATCACGAACCCGTATATGAATGGATTCCCTAACAAGTAAGTGAAAAATCAAACATGAGTAACACAAGGTCCGGGATCAAATATAGCCTACACAGACAAAGACTAAAGCTAACCTAGAAATGGGTGATCACATAAACACAAAAAATAGTTATCCATAAATTGAAATAGGGATCTGGTATCGTACTAGTAACCATTACTAATGTCCCGTAAGATAAGCTTAAAAAAATACAACTAACACCCCAAATGGATGTCAACCCATTTTCGAGGCTTAGAATGTATTAAAAAATGATTTACAAATCGAATGGTCAGAGAGAGAGAGAGAAAGAGACTGATTAAGAACCTACACTGGTTCGTTTAAATAATGACACGCCATCATTTTCTTAATGATAATCTTAGTAAGAGTACGATGTACTAAAACATTATGGCATATGGGTATGAACCCAAAATTCCAGAGCTCTATCACTACACTAAAGGATTTCAAGTAACTCATAATAAACGACCGGAACAATATTCACACAATATTATCCATGATCATTCATAGATTTATACTGCAACATAGTCGATATAACCGAATTAAATTCTCAACTAAAAATGATAACCACTTTAAACATACAACCACTTTACACAATTGGGAGAAAATTATTTTACTGTATCTACTCATGAAATATTCACCGATTTAGATAATTAAACAAATCATTTAAACTGACTTAGAACTGAATAATTATTTAGAATCTATATTAAAAACAAGAATAGTAAAGATAATAATTGCTTACAGAAACCCAAAACTCAGAATGCCAAATACAAAATATGGACAACGATATTTTCATGAAACTATTAAGTAGAGCAAGTTATTATACTAGGTTAGGGCTTATCATGCATGTAAAAGCTCTTGTGAAAACTCTTCGAGCTTCCAGAATCTTCCTTCTGACTTTTGCAACAAAATATGCAAAACTTTGCTAACACGTCTACCAGGTCCCTTGCTACTAAAACATCTGGAAATATTCCTTTTTCATTATGTTTTTCTAGACGTCCATTATCTTTTCTCGGTCCCACGATTTGATAAAAGCTTGGAGTATGTGGAAAATGTAACCGATCCAGTTGGAGACTTGTTTACTGCAATGGTGAAACAATGTGACTATCTCGTGTGAAACCCATGTCTCCTAAGCATGTAACTATCCAAATATTTCTAAATTTGAAATACGCACTTGGGTTTTGCATGGGAAAAATTCTTTGGGTCTCAAATAAATTACAATGCATTACTATGTAAGGAAAATGATAAGTCTTAATGGTCCTCTAGTTGCCCACGTGCTTGAATCCAGTTCCCCCATCCATTCTTGCCACCCAGAACCCGCCGACCACCCATTAAAACTTAGCATTAACTAAACATTTTAAAATAAAATATCCTCCGCCAAGTGTTTTACTTGCCTTGGCTAATATGGCTAGCTATTTTTGACTGGGTCGTTGCCAAAGATGGCTGAGCTAGTGGTTAGTTTCATTAAATTCAACATTTAAATCTTCAAGTACTCTAAGGATTGGCACCTCCACTTAACTCTTCCATGCAATGCCAAGTCCAACCATGGTTTTCAAAAGGTTATGTCTCAGGTTGGGTCAATGTATCCTTAGTTAGGTTTACAGATAAATAACCCCCATTAAAATGCATTCAAAGATATCTTAGGTTAATGATCTATATATCCCAATTAGCTAGAATATTATTAGGTCTTGGGTAATTAACCTTCATCTTAGATTAGGTTTCTGTAATCCTTGGAGCTATTTAAACAAGAGCGTCATAAAAAAATAATTCCTTCAATCAAAATACGATTAATCTACAATATGAGTGTTCTCACAAGGTGTCTCAAAATACCACATAAATCTTATATGCATTTTCGTCTAAATAAGATGACATGTCAGAAATGTAATGAAATCCAATTTAAATTACCACAATGATCATAATTACCTAACGATTATAGGTATGCCTTGGATCACTTAAATTGATCCAAGGCATGACCATTCATTACATAAAACTACCATACACTAATGAATGGGTTTAATATTACTACTTAGGTAACTTCCCTATAGCCCCATAAGATTACATCTACCTCATATTACCTTGATTCAAAAATTGTGCTTCAAAAATCATCATAGGGAGTAAGTTATAATCATTTAACATTAGTACAATATTTCCAAAGTATGATTTACATCAGATTCAGAAGGTATATCATCTCATCTACAACAAACCTAATCAACAATTTAGAGCAGTACACTAACTCAGGACAGGAATCACCTAACAATGTTTGCAAACTGTACTCAAAGAAGAAAATACAGATATCAACACAGAAGGGGGCATTACAATGTTCATTTGTCAATGAATGAAATTTAATGATAAAGGTCATATTGCACTTCTACATAATCCCATGCAATTTTATATTTGTAGCTTTCGATTTATTGAAGAAAAAATTTCATCTCATTAGAGAATATTAAATATTTTTTAATTTCAATTTTCTTAAACCATGACTGGTTGTAACTTGCATCATTATTGCATATATTTATTACAATATGTTTGTGTAGAATGTAGTGCCCACTTCCCTTTGATAACTTGTGATATTGATCCTGATATTGCTTTTTATATTATGGACATTGTTAGAGTTTAATTTAGTATGATGTTAGATGTTAAATCATGGTTTATTGTGGACTTTGATTTATATATGGTGCATGATGATTATTAGAGACATTTTAGATATTGATATTGATATATTGTTTGACATGGTTATATTATAGATGTTGTTCGGACTTATGATTGTTGGATATTTTGAGTAGACCTAGAAAATGAGAATTGAATTAAAATTAATGATATAGTTGTGGATGAAATTGTAAGTGATATTGTTGATTGTCTTGATGATTGTTGTGATTCACATATATGTTGATGACATTGAAATTATTTATATATTCATTTGGATGTTCTAATATGGCCATGAGGCCAAAGGAGGTATTTGTATTTTGCAGGTTTAAAATATCACAACAAACATTAGGGAATTAGAGACCAACCACTTTGGAATTCTAGATGAATTCAAAAAGGTCACCATGGCAACTGTATTGTTTGTGTGTGTTTGATTTTGTTAGAGATTCCCATGGAGGGGATCACATTTAAATGTGAGCAAGGGGTTTTATGTATTTTCTTTTATTTTGTGCCTTTGTTAATGTTTGGATGTGTTTATTTTGTGGTTCTTTGAACTCTTTCATTATTTATTAAATGGTGTGTAATATTGTGAGTAATCTTGTTGTTAATTTAGTTAAATAAAATATCTCATAAGAAAGTAATTAATAGAGTTGTTGGCCATCAATTAAAGTGTTGTAAGAAATGTGTAAGTAATGTGTAAGGGATATGTAAGTTGATTTTGGAGTAAGAAACACTTCATCTTCTTTTAAATTCGAATTTGTCCTTGGAGGCTGATTTTGGAGGATTGTGGGACAAGTTAAACTTGTCCGATGCCTCTTAAATTTATATACCAACCTTTCATATGGTTGGAGGGTTAAATTTAGACCTTATTTGTGCATTTTTGTAAGTCAAGCTAAATGTTTTAATTGCTCTTTCTTACCTGTTTTTAATTTCAGTACCTTATAGGGTGTGGGCTTGTTTTGGAGTGTGTAAGTAAATTCTCATATTATTCACCCACCTATTTATTGTGCCTTGGAGATTGAAGTTGACTTATGACTTGGAGTTGAGGATGTGTGATGTGGCATCCCACTTGGATCCACCTCATCCTCTTCTCTTCCCTCTCTATGTATTCAAATTCTTTACCTTGTTCTGGGGATTGCTTCACTTTTACATACTTCATTGGGGTGAATTTTGTTGTTGTTTACAGCTCTTACTTTTGGAGAAAGTTTGCATACTTTTTACAAACCTTTGTTTTGTTGATCGTAGGCTGTTTTGCATTAGAAAGCTTGTTGTTTAGAACTTGTAAAAAACTCCATTATGGAGAGGTAAGATCTTGGCTTTTGAAATGCTCTTCTTTTATTTGTGAAAATGTTATTGCTGTGAATGTTTTGGCTTGTGTGTAGGAGTTTTTGGTAGATTTCCTAGGGATGGTGTAAGAGAAGACCGTGGGTATTTTTGTGGGAGCTATAAGTGTGGAGGGAGTTGGGGTTTGGGATCCACCTTACGAAGAAATAGCTTGCATTTCTTTACTCGTTATGGGGTGCCATAAGATTTTGGGGAGGCATAAGGGCATGTCAGGGATTTGAAATGATATATATATATATATATATAGGCAGTTGTTCTCAGGTGGTGTTACCCATTTCCCCTTGGGAGGCATAAGAAACATCCACCATAGTTTCTTTGCTCCTTTGGTTTGCATGATGAAGCCATAGTGTTGTTTGTTGTCTACATTATGTGGTTGTAAACTATAGTTTTTCTTTGGATTGTATTTTTTAAATGTGAAATTTTCATGTGTGTTGTGGAAGCCTATTGTTTCGATGAATTGAAACACATTTCTTATTGCATTGTGGTTGTGGCTCGGGGGAAAATGAAGAGGATGGTTTCCCCTTGTCATTGGATGTCTTGGTTGGGTGAAGAGTGTTTCCTTTACCCCTGTTCTGTTGTGGTCAAATTGAAATAAAGAAAATGGAAGATATTCATGTTGCTATTTTGAAGCAGGGCAAAAAAACAAGTTTGACAATTGTTGTGGAGATTACTATTACAGTAACCTTTTTTCCACTTGAAGTGGATGACCTTGTACATTATTGGTGATGGAAATTTGTTTTATATTGGCTATGAAAGTTGCAATTTGAAATGTGAAAAAGATATACTTTGTTTTTTGGTTTTGAATAAATTTGGAAGAAATTGTATTTGTTACATTGTAATTAAGGAGGAAGACAGAGTTCTAACATTCAATTGTAAAAAATCTTTTGTAACCTTTCCCACTTGAAGTGGATGATCTTGTATATTAATGTGTTGGAAAGACTACTCTATTTTAGCTATGAAATTTTTAATTTGATTATGGAAGAATATATCAAGTATTCATTTTTGTGAACAAAAAAGAAAGATATGCATTTGGTATATTGTATTTCGAAAATAAATGGGTAAGAAGTTGTAAGAGATTCTTTTGAATTAATATAATTGTTTTTCCTTATCCATATAATATTATTTCCATTAGAAATCTGTGTTTGATATACAGTAGAAAATTTCTTTGTTGTAAAAGTTAAAAGGAAGAACGTATGATCAAATTTTGCATTGCTCTGTCTCATTTGAAATGTTTAATTTTTTTTTAAAATATAAGTTACATTCTTGTCTCTATCATTTAATTGAAGGAAAGAAAAATATTTAAATATAGCATGGAATAAATCCAATGTTTTTATTGCATGAGAAAAGAGATAGTTTAATCTCTGTTCTTGAAGTGTACAAACCTCATTTCTACTTCACTCTATACTTCACAAATTCCTTTTTATCAAATGTCCAAAATAACCTTGAAATTTTATAATAGACAAATGAAATATTCATTTGGACTTAATGAGATCAAAATGATCCCCAAACTAAACTAAAACACTGAAGAAATTTGTAAAGAACCTTTCAAATGAAGTAAAGGTGAAATTGTAGGTTTTATGCTATGTAAACATTGGTAATTTTTTAATGCAAACCAATCAAGAAAATTTTAACCTTGTAATCTATCCTAAAATTTTCCAAGTAAAATCCTTCATGCCTATTTGCCAAGATAAAAATAAATTAATGACTAATTTGAACAAAATTGATAACTTAAAAATATCAGCTCGCTTCTAAGTGACAGAAAGACTTTTTCTCAAAATTAACCCTTTAAAATTTATCAAAATAAAATTCCTAAGGTTTCTATGTAAAGAGGTCATCGAGAGCTTTCCAGAAAGTCCTCGTTAGTAAAAACCCAGTTCTCTATCAAAGGTTATGGCCTTTTGATGTTTTTACTTCATTTGGCTTTAAAAATAATCTAACTATCAAATTTAAATGAAAAAAATATTCTTGGGCAGACCTGTGGGCTAATTTTTTTTTAAAATTATTTTTACACAAAATTAAAAGGTCATAAATTTTCTCACCACTCCACTAACCCGCAAGCCTTCATTTTATCTAAAAATGATGTAAGTCCAAAAAAATTATTTGAATTTTTTTTTTCCGCAGCCCCACCACCCCGCAGTCAATCCTCGATCTACATGTGGCTTTATTTAGTGCTAGAGGATGCTCGAATTGATTTTAACCTTTAGCACTTTCAAAAAAATAAATTTGGAAAAATTTGTATGTTCTCTCTGCACCCATGCCGACCTGCAGCCAATTAGGTCCTACCACGTTGCTTCACGAGGCGATGACAGAGGAGTGTATCTTTTTAAGCCTTGATGCTTCAAAAAAAAATTGGGAAAATTTTCCAAAATATCCCCATCGGCCCGCCAATCCATAGCCAATGGTTAGCTAACACATGGCATATTCTCACATCGGTGGAGGTGCGGGTTAATTTTACCCTTTTCGCCCTTCTGGGTGATAAAATTATTTTATCCCTACCACCTCGATATCTCTGCATTGGCTTAGGATGCACCACATGTCCCTTGCGGACTTGCGAGCACATGGGTGCAAAGGCAGATTTTCACCCCAAGAAGGAAAATTTCCTAAATTTCTCCCTATCGCCTGCAGACTCGCCCTGGAGAAAATTTTCTCCCCTAGACCCGCCGACCAGATTCCTACTCCAGGAAAAAAATTTCCCCATGGCTCGTAGACCTGCTCCTAGGGAAATTTTTCCCCTAGTCCTGCTGACCCAACTCTTCCTCTTGGAAAAATTTCTCCCCACAGCCCACAAACTTGCCCCTGGGGAAAAGATTCTCCCCTAGGCCCACCACCTCACCTTGGGAAAAATTTCCCCCAAGGTTAGTCGACCCATAACTTTGGAAATACACAGAGTTATGAGGACTTTTTTAGATCACTGGAAAGGTGAGAAAAATTCCTATCTAATGGAAATAATTTTAGAAGGTTTCAAGTGTGTTTATTTTGAGAAAAATTACGTTGAATCTCTTAATCCTGATAGAGGGTGAGAGAGTGAGAAATTTCCCTCTTAACCTTAATGATTATTCTAACCCTAAGTTTTGACCCTGTAGATTTAATATTTTTTGTAATGGGAAAACTATGAGCTAAGATTAATTTTTTATTCTACCTCTAAACCTTGCTTATGGAAACTATTGTTTTTTTAACCTAGTAACAGACACTTTTCAACAAAAAAAAATTATCCCATAATTTTTCTGACTAATCCTAGGTTGTTCTTGGGTCTCAAGTGGGTTGTTTTAGTAGGCGTTACATTTGGTATCAGAGCGTGGGTTCAAAATCTTGGACCCTTGGGCAAACTAGAAAACTTGAGACATGAACATTTCAACCTAGTATAATATTAAACTAGCACACTTTTTAAATATAGAGAACAACTTGTGGGAAATTACATATTTAGTGGACATGGAAAATTGAATAAAACCTAGAATAGTGAACTAATTCTCACCTTGGTCTATGCAAGAGACACATGTAAGACAAGGGGTCTTTTCACATAGACCTAGACTTACCACCACTAGATCATGTTTTAGCAACTATCCTACAACATATTTTATAGACACTTCAGGATGTTAATGCCACTCTATGTGGAGGGACCATTGGAGTGCACAGAGTCGGACATGATAGGGTGAAATCCATTGAGGCTCATGCATCTCCTCAGCATAGCGAGGAGAATAGAGGAGATAAATCCCATGAGGATTCAGTCAGAGAAGATTCACTATAGAGGGGACAAGGAGACTGTGTTTTAGGACACAGATATAGGTCTCGGAGCGCTAGGCTTAGAGATGAGCATGCAGACAGGGCTAGGGGCTGCCAGACTACACCGATAGATCATATCAAGGAGATCCTAAAGCTACAGCCAACTCATCACTCTGGTGACATAGGTGTATTTTAGGAAAAGCCTTGATTGGTGAGATTGAGTGGATGCTTCAAGATGTTCCCTTGTTCTTGAAACACGAAAGCTCGTGTTGTGATCCATCTGCTGAGGGATGGAATAGGTGTCTGGTGGAGGACATAGGAGTAGAAGAACCATATTGATTCTTCGACAGTTACCTAGGAGCTCTTTGAGGAGTGGTTCAGGAGTAGATATTTATCTTGGGGGTTCATACAGTAGAGGATTGATGAGTTTCGTGACCTCTGACATGAATCTCTTATAGTGGATGAGTATAAGAGTAGATTTCTGGATCTACTCCAATATGTTGATTACATTTAGGATGAGTGCGTGTGGATCCATAGGTTCATCTGGAGCCTGAATCTTGACATTGGACATGTAGTGTAGATCCATTGTCCATAGACATTGGCTGAGGTTGGAGAGAATTCATATATAGCAGAGGAGACTCAGGGAAAGACCCAACAGGATAGAGACTAAGTCTAGAGCTGTGTACAACAAATGCATGACAAAAAATCAAGGGGGTAAGTACCTCCTCCTCATGGTGGAAAGGTTTCAACACAGTCATCTTTTAGATCACAGTAGGAGTAGCAATAGTCTCGCCCACCATATAGACCTCCACAATGAGTTGATCCACATAGGGGTTAGAGTATGGGGCCTCCTCCTAGGGGTCCCATTAGGACATAGGGAGCACCTAGAGCTCAATCAAAAGGAGCTCACCAATAGAGACCTCAGAAGTCCACAGTCAGGTCATCAGGATCCACAGAAAACCCCTCTAGGGCATCGACTGCAGCTGCTACTCATGGGAGAGGATTGGGCAGTTGTTTTGGATGTGGTATTACTAGAAATTTTTAAAGAGACTTCCCACAAATTCCTAGCCTATTTTTTATGACATGCAGTACAGTCATAGTCCATGTATGCAGTAGTAGAGAACCACCAGGTAGAGCATCAGAGTACAGTTATTTAGACTACAAGTAGCATTGGTGGTATTCCTACCTCCATTTTTTTTTTATTCTAGTTCTTCTGATTCCTTTATTGTACCATCTTTAGTAGAGCGATGCAGGCTGGTGGCAATTAGGCAGGGTAATAGTTGGGATCTTGGTATGGCTTCTAGATAAAATATCACTGTAGACTCCTTAGTTAAGGAGTGTGCAGTGGATTTGGGACCTTTCACCACTTCCTCGGATCTTCGTATCCTTCCATTGGGCTCTTATGTAGTCATCCTAGGCATGGACTAGTTATCTACACATAGAGATAGAGTAGATTGTTGCCACAAGATCATATCTTGTATAGATGATTTAGGAGTTGAGGTAGTGATAGCGGGGGTTAGAAGACCCGTTTCTAGTGCACCATCTCTGCTATGCAGCCTAAGCAGTGTGTGCGATAGGGTTGTCAGATGTTTGCTGTCACAGTTAGTGACCGATCAGAGGATGGGTCTAGTGGACCATCGCTAGATGACCATCCCATTTTGATATATTTTTCTAATGTCTTTCCACAAGAGCTATGGGGGTTACAGCCACGACGTGAGATAGATTTTCATATAGATCTGGTTCCGATAGCAGAACCTTTCTCACAAGCACCTTATCAGATGACTACCCCCGAGCTCCATGAGCTCAAGTTGCAACTTGAGGTCCTTCTAGAGAAAGGTCTAATTTATCCTAGTGTATCCAATTGGGATGCACCAGTGATCTTTGTAAATAAGAACAATGGATCCTTGCGGTTGTGTATTGATTACCGCTAGCTGAACAAAGTAACGATCAATAATCGTTATCCACTTCCATGCATTGATGATTTGTTTGATCAGATAAAGGGAGCCACAATTTTCTCTATGATAGACCTTAAGTCAGGATAACATCAACTGAGGATTATGGAGGTAGATATTCATAAGACCACCTTCCATACGAGATATGGCCACTATGAGTTCACAGTGGTACCTTTTGGCTTGACCAACATCCCTACAGTTTTTATGAGTTTGATGAATGGGGTATTTAGGACCTTCTTAGATCACTTCGTGCTCATCTTCCTTGATGAAATTTTGATTTACTCATGTACGCATGAGGAGAAAGAGGTGCACATTCACCAAGTTCTTCAGTGTCTTTAGGAGCAGCAACTTTACGGGAACTTGGAGAAGTGTCTGTTGTTTCAGACAGATGTGTAGTATTTGGGTCATATCATTTCTGGGAAAGGTATCGCAGTTGATCTTTCTAATATTAGAGCTATTATGGATTGGCTAGTACCCACTAATGTGACTGAGGTGCACAGCTTCATGGGGTTAGTAGGTTATTATGGGAGATTTGTTCAGGACTTCACTCAGATTGTGCACCCCATCACTTCCCTTCAGTAGAAAGGGAAGAAGTTTGTGTGGTCAGACAGGTGCAAGCAAGCCTTCAAGACATTGAAGGAATGTCTCACTACAGCACCTTTTCTTGTAGTACCGGATCCACAGGGTGAGTTTTTTGTATGCATGGATGCTTCTTTGGTAAGACTTGAAGGTGTACTGATGCAGGAGGGCAGAGTGGTGGCTTTTGAGTCTCACAAACTCAAAGATTATGAGCTTAATTATTTTACTCATGATCTTAAGCTTGTGGCAGTTGTGCACACCTTGGTTTGATGGAGACACATTCTTCTTGACATGATATTCACACTTACGACTAACCATTTGAGTCTTCACCACCTCTTCATGCAGCCCAATCTCAACACTCATCAGCAATGATTGGATGGAGTTTATTTCTGAGTATGATATGGAGATAGAGCATGTGAAAGGGAAGTAGAATGTGATGTCAGATGCTTTTAGTAGAGGGAGGCATGTGGCTATGGCCACGTCAATGAGTATAGATTTACGGAGTAGGATTCTACAACAGCTTCCGCATGACATATTGTACATTGCAGCTAGGGTAGAGATTGAGTCTTAGAGACCCCTTGAGGGGAATTTTTATGGTTTTTCTTTAGAGGAAGATGGTGTTCTTAGGCATAGAGGTTGGATTTATGTTCCCAGAGACAGAGGCTTGAGATAGGATATTCTAATAGAGGCACATCATGCACCCTATTCAGCCATTCTCGGGGTGAAGAAGATGCACGCCACCTTGAGACAATTCTATCATTGGAGTAGACTTCAAAGAGATGTGGCTCAATTCTTATCATGTTGTTTAGAGTGCAAGAAAGTGAAGGCTGAACATTAGAATCTAGCTAGCCTTTTCTTTCCTCATGTTATAACAGAGTGGAAGTGGGACACCATTTCCATCGACTTCATTATTGGGCTACCGACGTCAAGAAACCACCATGATGCCATCATGGTCACAGTGGATAAATTGACAAAAGTGTCTCATTTTTCTCGAATAAACATCGCTTATATAGCTAGTCCAGTGGCACGGGTATATCTTGATGAGATTGTAATATTTCATGGGATTCTGTAGAAGATCATTTGTGACCACGATCCTTTGTATACTTCCCATTTTTAGACCACCATGGAGTATGCCCTTGGGATGAGGATAAACTTTAGCACATCATATCACCCTTAGATAGATGGACTAACTGAGTGGGTGACTAAGATTTTGGAGGACATGTTTAGGATGTATGTGATGGATCATCAGATGAGATGGGAGAAGTATTTATACTTGGTAGAGTTTTCCTACAATAATAGTTTTCAGAGTTCTTTAGGAATGACTCCTATTAACTGGGATAGGTTAGAGGACAAGGTTTCTCTTAGACCAGCTTTGTTTCAGGACATGGAGCAGTAAGTGATTATGATCAGGTAAAGACTGCAGGAGGCATAAGACAAGCAAAAGAAGTACACAGACAAGAATAGGACCGACCATAGTTTTGATGTGGGCATGAAAGTGTTCCTTCATGTCAGGCCACACAAGAGCCTTATCCGTTATGAAAAAAAGGTTCTAAGTTAGCTCCTAGATTCATGGGTCCTTTTGATATCCTGGAGCATATCGGCCCTTTGGCCTACTGTCTAGTGTTGGTACCTAGCTTGTCTCACGTATATGAAGTATTTCATGTTTCAGTTCTTAGGAGATATGTTGTAGATCCTTCTCATGTACTAGATTGGACATCATTACAGGTGCAAGATTAGGGGAAGGTGATGGTGGAGCCTGTTTGAATTATAGATCGTAGGAACCTTGGCCTTTGAGATAGAGTTATTGATCAGGTCTGGGTGCAGTGGGAAAAATATGATGAGACTACAAATACATGGGAGAATTTAACTTTGTTACGAGTTTAGTTCCCACATCTTTTCCAGTGACTTTCAAGAGGAAGTCGAATCTAAGGGGAGGTGGATGTAGTGCTCGCTTCCCTTCGACACCTTGGGATATTGATCTAGATACTGCTAACTATATTATGGACATTTTTATAGTTTAATTTAGTATGATGTTAGAAGTTAGATCAGGTTTATTGTGGACTTTGATTCATATATGGTGCATGATGATTATTAGAGACATTTTAGATATTGATGTTGATTTATTGTTTGACATGGTTATATTATAGATTTTGTTCAGACTTGTGATATTTGGATATTTTGAGTAGACCTAGAAAATGAGAATTGAATTAAAATTGATGATGATATAGTTGTGGATGAAATTTTAAGTGATACTGCTGATTGTCTTGATGATTGTTATGATTCAAATATATGTCCATGATCTTGAAATTATATTTATATTCATTTGGATGTTCTAATATGGACACAAGGTCAAAGGAGTTATTTGTATTTTCCAAGTTTAAAATATCACAACAAACATCAGGGGATTGGATACCAACGACTTTGGAATTCTAGATTAATTCAACAAGGTCACCATAGTGATCATATTATTTGTGTGTGTTTGATTGTGTTAGTGATTCCCATTGGTGGGGTCACCTTTAAATGTGAGAAATGGGTTTTATGTATTTTCTTTTATTTTGTCCCTTTGTTAATGTTTGAATGTATTTATTTTGTGGTGCTTTGACCCCTTTCATTATTTATTAAATGGTGTGTAATATTGTGAGTAATCTTGTTGTTAAGTTAATTAATTAAAATATGTCATAAGAAAGTAATTAATAGAATTATTGGCCTTAAATTAAGTGTTTTAAGAAATATGTAAGGGATATGTAATTTTATTTTGGAGTAAGAAACACTTCATCTTCTTTGAAATTAAATTTTTTCCTTGGAGGCTGATTGTGGAGACTTGTGGGACAAGTTAAACTTGTCTGATACCTCTTAAATTTATATACCAACCTTGCCTATGGTTGGAGGATTAAATTTAGACCTTATTTGTACATTTTTTTAAGTCAAACAAAATGTTTTAATTGCACTTTCTTACATGTTTTTAATTTCATTATGTTACCAACAAATCACAACACCCCTATCATTTATACAAGTGCATATACTTGAACTCACGGTGTGATTGGATAACATGGGTACTATCTCCAAGTTTTGGGACTTGCTACTTGAGATAGACCTCCAGAGAAAGCTGGTTCTTGCTCCTAAACTACCTGCCACAATCTACTCTAATGCAGGGGAAACTAACTATTCTAATCTAAATTTCCAAGGGGCCAGGGAGAGAGAATACATAAAATGAAAGCCTACACTACAGTGGTGATACACTAGAAAATGAGGGTGTGAGAGTAGTCTTCAAATGCGTGGGATATAGAAGCAAAGTTCACACTAGAAGGGGTGATAACAGTTCTCCATAATCTAGCAAAATGCATTTTACAACAATATTTCAAACATACAAAATGATAATGGATACCTACAAGACATAATAATAAACACAATATTTTGTAATCAAGGTTAAAGGGGCAAGAAGAATGCAATAAAACATAGCAGGGGAAGATACATCCACAAACTTATATTTTATTGCTTCCTGATATGCATAGTTCAATTGGTTACAAGATAAGGGCCTGGATCACCATGTAAGGAGTCCAAAACAAGGGCCTATAGCACATTGGATTCACAAAGAAATTTTGGCAGAACTTTGCTACAAAAACTACCCCGCCTTTACAATGAGCCCAACACTCCCATTTATAGAAAATGAGAAGAGAGAGAGAAGGGGAAAATAGAAATCCCGAAATCTATCCTTCAACCACTTGTAAGAGGCATTAAATGGAGTGAAATGATTGTATATTACTTGAAAAAGGTCACCCATACTATCCCAGGTGCTGCAGCAGAGAAAGAATGGTGACCATGCCTCTTAATTGCACTCCCAACTACCAAATAAAACACTGTTATGAACCCGGCCACGTTTTATAAAAAATATCCACTGATTTCTCATAAAATATTCAATTTATTGATAACTATGTTTCAGGATCGGATTCATGATTCCAACGGTACAAATTTTGTGTGATTTCATTGAGAAATGCAAAAGTTATGGCCTTCTGAGTTCGGGTAGCTATTTTGGGTTTGGTAGGCGTTTTCTGTCATTTGACGGGAACGAGCATTAATTGACTGGAGCCTAATATTTTTTATTTTATTTACATATATCATTTTTTTTTTCATAGAGGACGTCGTGCTCGTTCTAGAAAGTCCAATTTTGTGAAAATCGGAGCTCAGAGTCAAAAGTTATGGCCGTTTGAAGTTCACGGGTCAAACGTTGACTTTTCTTCTTTGCTACAGCTATTTCGGCAAATCAGCCGATTCGCATCCTACGCGTACTTTTGTCCCAGCTATCCTTGATGAATTCTCCCACATCGGCTGATTTGGGCTTCCTTGTCCCTTTTGCGGCCTTTTCACCTTTTCGCGTCCCGCGCGTACTTTTGTCCTGGCTGTCCTGGACGAATATCTCCGAACTGCCCGCAATAGACCGTCTTACAGAGAATCGTCTGATTTGCGCCCCGCATGTACTTTTTCCCTGCTGTCCTGAACTGTGTGAAACAAAAGACTTGACGATTTTTATTGCCTGCGGCCGTTTCGCCTTTTCGCATCCTGATGTCCCAACTGTCCTGCGGACCGCCTGGGACAAAAATGTCTGACTTAGCCAATTTTCTTTGTATTTCGGTCGCGAACTTGGTACGATGAACCTTGGTACGACCCGCACTGGTATGATCCACACCCTTCAAACCTAAAATGCTTTAAAACAATCATGTAACCTTTTTTTTGCATTTTTTCCATTTTTCTAACTTTTTGGGATTTCTTCTTGGATGGGAAAGTTAGAGAGAAGCCGAGGGGGCCCCAAAAACATGATTTTGGGCCTTGAATCAATCTACTTGCTCAGGACTGAATAATTTGATGCATGTTATAAAAATTACCTTAAGGGGTGAATTTTGGATAACACATTCCTTACGGGGTGTGGGCTTGTTTTAGAAAGTGTAAGTAAGTTCTCATATTATTCACCCACCTATTTATTGTGCCTTGGATATTGAATTTGACTTATGAGTTGAAGTTGAAAATGTGTGATGTGGCATCCCACTTGGATCCACCTCATCCTCTTATCTTCCCTCTCTATATATTCAAATTCCTTGGCTTATTTTGGGGGTTGCTTCACTTTTGCATACTTCATTGAGGTGAATTCTTTTGTTGTTTTTATCTCTTGCTTTTGGAGAAAATTTGAAGAATTTTTACAGGTCTGTGTTTCATTGATCTTGGCCTGTTTTCCATTAGAAAAATTTTTGTTTGGAACTCAAAATGAACTCCATTATGGAGAGGTAAGATCTTGACTCTTGAAATGATCTTCTTTTATTTGTGAAAATGTTCTTGTTGTGAATGTTTTGGCTTGTGTGTGGGTTGTTTGGGTATATTCCCTAGGGATGGTGTAGGAGAAGACTACGAGGTATTTCTGTGGGAGGCATAAGTATTTTGGGGAGGTATAAGTGTGGAGGGAGTTAGTATTTGGGTTCCACCTTTTAAATAAATAGCTTGCATTTCTTTTCTCGTTACGGGATGCCATAAGTGGTTGGGGAGGCATAAGGTCATGTTAGGGATTTGAAATGATATAGTATGTGTGTGTATGTATATTATATATATATATACACATATACATATATGTATATATATATATATATATATCTGTGTATGTTAATATATATATATATACAGATATATATATATATACATATATATATATATATATATATGTGTATATATATATATACATATATATATTATAATATATATATATGTTGGTGGTTCTTCTCACGTGGTGTTACCAATTTCCCCTTTGGACGCGTAAACAACATCCCACATAGTTTCTTGCTCCTTTGGTTTGCATGATGAAGCCTGATTGTTCTTTGTTTTCTACGTTCTGTGCTTGTAAACTATTGTTTTGCTTTGGAATGTATTTTTTAAATGTGAAATTTGCATGTGTTGTGGAAGCCTATTGTTGCCATGAGTTGAAACACATTTCTTATTGCATTATGGTTGGGGCTCGGGGGCCAATGAAGAGGGCGGTTTCCCCTTGTCATTGAATTTTTTGGTTGGGTGGAGAGTTTTTTCTTTCCCCTTGTTCTATTGTGATCAAATTGAAATAAAGAAAATGGAAGATATTCATGTTGTTTTTTTGGAGCAGGGAAAAAAGATAATTTTTACAGTCCTTGCAAATATTATTCTTATTGTAACCTTTTTTACACTTAAACTGGATGACATTGTACATTATTAGTGATGGAAATATGTTTTGTATTGTCTATGAAAGTTGCAATTCGAAATGTGAAAAAGATATACTCTATTTTCTTGTTTTAAATAAATGTGGAAGAAACTATATTACATACATTATAATTGAGAAGGAAGATAGAGTTTTGATAGTCCCTTGTGAAACTTATTTTTTAATCTTTCCCACTTGAATTGGATGATCTTTTATATTAATGTATTAGAAAGGCTACTCTATTTTAGCTATGAAAGTTGTAATTTGATTATGAAATAATATATCTAGTATTCAGTTTTGTGAACAGAAAAGAAAGATATGCATTTGGTATGTTGTATTTTCAAAATAAATTGAAAATAAGTTGTAAGAGATTCCTTTGAATTAATTGAAGTGTTTTGCCTTGTTCATATGATATTATTTCCATTGGAAATATTTGTTTGACATACATTAGGAAAGGTCTATTGTAAAAGTGAATAGGAATCACGTATGATGAAATATTGCACTGCTCTTTCTCATTTGAAATGTTTAAATTCAAAAAAAAAAAAAGTTGCATTTTTGTCACTATCATTTGATTGAAGGATATAAAACTATTCACAACTAGCATGGAAAAAATTCAATTCACTATATACTTCGCAAATTCCTTTTTATCAAATGTCCAAAATAACCCTGCAAATTTATAAGAGACAAATGAAATATTCATTTGAACTTACTAAGATTAGAATATTCCTCAAAATAAACAGAAACACTGAAGAAATTTTTAAAGAACCTTTCAAATCAAGTAAAGGCGAAACTGTAGGTTTTTCTGCTATGTAAACATTGGTAATTTTTGAATGAAAACCAATCAAGAAAATTTTAACCTTTCAATCTATCCTAAAATATTCTAAGAAAAATCCTTCATGCATGTTTGTCAAGATGAAAAATAATTAATGACAAATTTGAACAAAATTGATAAGTTAAAAATACTGGTTCACTTCTAAGTGACATAAATACTTTTTCTCAAAATTTACCCTTTAAAATTTATCAACATTGAATTCTTAAGGTTTCTGTTAAAGAGGATGTCGAGATCTTTCTAGAAAGTCCTCATTTTAAAAAAACTGAGTTCCATATCAAAAGTTATGGTCTTTTGAAGTTTTTAGTTCATTTGGCTTCAAAACGAATCTAACTGTCAAATTTAACTGAAAAAGATATTCTTGGGCGGACCCACATGCTAAAACTTTCCTTTTTTTTTCCTTTTCCAAGAAAAGTACAAATTCATGAAGTTTCCTGCTGCTCCGCTAACCCGCAAGCCTTAATTTTATCTAAAAATGATCTAAGTCCAAAAAATTTATTTGGTAAATTTTCCTCCGCGGCCCCGCTGCCCTGCAACCAATCCTTAATCGACATGTGCCTTCATTGGGCAGCGAAAGATGCTCGAATCGATTTTAACCTCTAGTGATTTAAAAAAAAAATTGGAAAAATTTGTAAGTTCCCTCCTCAGCCCTGCCAACCCATAGCCAATCAGGTGCCACCACGTGGCTTCACGAGGCATTCGCGGAGGAGTGAATCTTTTTAAGCCTTGACACTTCAAAAAACTTTTCAATTTTTTTACAAAATATCCCCACTAGCCTGCTTATCCTCACTCAATGGTTGGCTGACACGTGTTATCTTCTCACGTCAGTGGAGGCACAAGTGAATTTTACCCTTTTCACTCTTTTAGGCAATAAAATTATTTTAACAGGACATAAATGAATCAATATTTGTCCATTGATATATTAAATCAATATTAGATATGAGTCTTCTTGTATTTACTCCAACATTAAAACATACTCGCTATATTGTAATCTCGAATAATAGTCTAAATACTTAGTAAAGACACATTTCAATTATTTGGACACATAACTTGACGTGGATCCTACTGTAAGAGGTTGACGGGTCTCCAAAACACATGTACAATTTTTCAGAGCACAAGAAACTTCGAATTAGCTTCTTTCTCATTTCTGAATCCACTCTATGTACTCCCAACATTACAATCACTTTTTATTTCAGACCAACTCTTAAAATCCCTAATGTGTAATAAAACCCTAAAACCAAAAAGTAATTGATGGGCCCTATTTTTTCTATATGATGTACTCCATAAATGAAGGTTTCTATCAAATCTTTGCTAATTCCATAATGTCAACCAAAAAATATCAAAATTTGAAGTTCTAGAAAATCCTAAATAAATAGTCTCAAGACAATTTTAGATCAATAGCTGAAGGAATTTATCCCTAAAAATGATGATCAGTTTGTGACCAACTAACCTACATTGGTTGTTCATAGTGAACTATGCATCATGATCTAACTCCTTGTAAAATTTCAAGATGATCTAATAGTCAGATCAAATGTTATGGTCTCCGAAAGTTATGTTCTCTCATGATTGTCTTTTGGTTGAAAATAACTCTGCTCTTACAAATTAAATTGATACAACTCATCATATTTTCCACCATCGATCTTCTTCAATTCCCAATCAATAACCTATGTATTATATTCTCATTTTTAACCTTCTTGCTATATCAAATATCTATTATAGCTCCAATGCCTACTAGTGATTGTATTTTTGTGCAAGACACGTAACAACCTCTCCTTTTTCTTCTTCAACATATGCTACTCCCAGTTTACTTATTCTTCTTCCTCAACATTTTTTTCATTACCTTTGAAATTATACAAGTGAGATACATTAAAAACTAGTTAAATAGAAAATCCATCATGTAGCTCCATGTTGTGGTAATTATCACTCATTTTATTTAGAATCCAACACGGCCTAATATTCTCAAAACTCAGTGTATTATATATTCCCTTACCTCTCCTTCCTATTATGAATCAACACCATATCTCCTTTTTCAAATTAGTTAAATTTTATACTTGTATTTGCAAATTATTTAGATCTTGTATTACTAACTTTCAACATCTCTCTCACTTCTATGAGTTTTACATGTGCTCTGTAAATGCTTCTATCTCAACGCTTACTTTATGTTGATCTATCATCTCATTTAGATCTGACACTCCCTTGGGATTCCTACCTTAGAAAATATAGAAGGGATATTATCTTGTTGACCTGTTTACCCATCTAATATAAGTGAACTCATCATGTGGTAGGTCCAAATCCATGTGTTTTATACTTTCTACAACTACGCATTGTAGAAGATGTCTAAGATCCCTTTTACTACTTCTTTATGTCTGTATATTTGGGGGTAATATGCACTACTGAACTCTAGTTGTGTCCTCATCTTCCTACACAAATTGTTTCAAATATGACTCAAAAACATTGTGTCCTAATCTAAAGTAATTTTTATTGGAATTCCATGCAATCTAACCACTTCCAAATAAATAAATCTAGAACTCTAAACACACCATAAGTTTTTCTACAAGAAATGAAATGTTCCATTTTATAATATATATCTACCACAACAAAAATATAATCATTTTCTCATTTTATGTGACAAATTCCCAACACAAAGGTTGGATTGTCACTAGTAAGTACTCATCACAATCTAACTCCCTATAAAATTTCAAGACGATCTGACGGTTGAATAAAAATTTATGGTGTCCTAAATTTATGCTTCTATATCACAACTCAATTGATGACATATATTTATTTCATTTCGATTGTGTCAAAAATTGCACCATTGGTTTAGTCGTGGAAGGATAGAAATGTAATTTTTAGGCATAAATATATTTCTCAACATTTTTATGTTCGTAATGAAATTTATGTGTGAACATTGACCATCTATCAAATTTGAAGTAGAGGATGATATTATTTCTCTATAATTACAACATTTACACGGGATGTTCAACTATTGCAAGAATTCTCCTTGTATTGAGAGTAGGTTTTTTCCATATATCCCGAAACCAAAACATGCTTATTCCTTTTTTCATCTTTGTTAGTGAAAAAATAAATCAAGTAGTCATTTTAGATCTCATCTTTCATAAAGAAGGGGAGGGATCTATGGGAGATAGCAAGGGTTGGGGGGCTATTGAGAAAATTATAGGATGGAAAGCCTATTTATGGGCATTCTCACTAGTGCTTTCTTGTGTGGGATTTAGTTAATGTTATATAGAGTTCATTATCCTCTACCAATTTCATGAGATTATTTTGTTCCACTAAGTATAAAAGATCCAAGGAAATATGCACACTTACTATGAAATATGCTATTAGGATAGCCATCCTTTTGTGTTTATTTTCCTTCCAAAATGAATCTACTTAGTATGCCCTACTCTCTTCATTTTTGATGTAATTATTAATAGGTTTATGACTTTGGATCATATATAAAATACTAACAATATATACATTACAATTCATCTACACACTTTAACTCTAAAAAATTATGATTAATTTTTATGATGATGTGTTTCGAATATAAAAAAACTATAACTCTAAAATAAATAAATAAACTTTAACGATTAAAAAAATCCTATCCTTCTCAAGAAATTTTAATTGATTTGTGCAAAACCTTATGTTGAATCTTACAACACTTTGTATCCATGCAAACCTCCTCACTTGTCTCGTAAAATTATACTCCATATTAGCTAAGCATTATCGCTTAAAAAGATCCTCGCTATAATGGACATCAATGACCCAACTCCTCAGGAGTCTCCACACAACTATTCTTTTGAAAGCAACATTTTGCACAAATCTCATCTTTAGTGAAAGTTAACGTATAGTTATGGTCTTCCACAAATTATGTTACTACCTTGGTGCATTTCTCCTTTCAATCCCATGAGTTCCCAATAATTACTTCATATCCAACACAACATATGCCATGTTGTCCTATGTAATTAATAAACCTTTGCACTTTCTGTAATCATTTGCAATCTCGAAGATGATGTTCATAACATTTGTTTCATCATATCCAACCATGATTTAACCACAACCTCTATAATATCACTCAACAAGCCATTACAACTAAAAATTATGTTTGAATTTATTAGCACCTCAAAAAAAATTCCCCAACTGGACAAAATGGCCGCCACATCATTGCACATGCCAATTATCATCTAGAATTCACAAACGACCATTTTACCTCAAGATTCACTCATCAACACATTAATTATAATGAAAATTTTAGATCGAACTTCTACATAATCCCATGTTAGAGTATCTCCATAACATGCCATGTGTCAAAGAACAACTAACACATAATCAAGGAAGATAGAACATTATATAGTTTCACTCATAGTAAACCATTTTAATTCTAACTTCCATCATCATTATATATATATATATGTGTATGTATGTATTATAACATGTATAGAGTTAAAGATCTATAGATAAATGGATATCATACATGAATCAATCATCATCTGTTGATAGATTGGCTAACTGCCAAATTAGAGTTTTCTTGTCTTAATTCCTACATTCAAACACACTAGGTTTGTAATCTCTCATTATAGTCTCCTTTATTACTAAGAACACATTCTCCTTCTTCGAAGACTTGTCTCAGTGGATGACATCTATTTCTTTCATTTTGATTGTGTTCAAATTTATATCATTAATTTTCAGCCTTAGAAGATAGGAATGCAATTTCCAGCCATAATTATATTTCTCAACAATTTTATGCTAATAAAAAAATTTATGTCCTCACATCTACGTTCCTTCAAATTTTAAGTGCAAAAATATAATGTTTCTCTTGAACCCCATTATTTGTGGGATGCTCAACCATTGGGAGAGCACCGGGCGCATTGTGAGTATTTTGTTGTCAAATATCCTGATACCAAAACATGTTTATTCCTTGCACCTCCTTGGTGGTGACATAGGAAATTATGCTGTCATTTTGGCTCTTGTCTTTGAGGAAAGAGGGAGGGAGTTGAGGGTGAGAGTAGGGGTTTTGGTGGGCTATTGAGCCAACTTTTCAATGGAAAGTTTATTGTCGGACCTTCCTAGATGGTGCTCTTCTTTAGGATTTACTTAATGATTTTTTATTTTTTTTTGGAAATTAGATGAATCATTACATATTAGATTTTTAGCACAGTCTCTACCAGCCTCAGTGAATTTAGCCTTGGTGAGGATGGGACCACCAAGTGCAAAAGTTTTACACCGCCTGCATTCAGCTGAAGCCTAGGTTTCATACCACCTCCATACAGCTGGTGTACACTTCATACCGCTTTCGTACAGCTAGCGCACACTCAGGGACGTTGGTCGAACTACTCCAACAGCACCATCGTACAACTGTCGCACACTTAGGGACATTGGTCGGACTACTCCTTCGGCACTTAGGGACATTGGCCGGGCTATTCCTCACACAACGGACATGCCAATGGGGGTTGAACCTTGGACCTCCTCTTGGTAAATACCCGGACCTTTTGGAGTTCATTCTCCTATGGAACTTGCATCATGTCTTTTGTGCCGCTAACCACACAAGATCCGAGAAAAGATGGGTGGTTATTGCAAGATTTGCTGTTAGGAGAGCCTCCTCTTGGGTTTTGTTGCCTTTCAAAATGAAGATAATACATATGACTGACACTCTTCATTTATATTGTAGTTATTTATAAGTTTATGATTTTTTGACCACAAATACCAACACGCACTATTTTTATTCTAATTCGTCTAGGCACTTCAATGCTCTTATCATTTTGAATAATTCTTATGGTGATATGTTTCCAATATTAAACAAATATTATTATTAAAAAGAAAATTCCTATCCATATAATTTAACTTTCGGTGTACCCAAAAAACACAAATTCTCAAAAATGGATGGATCATGAACAAGTATATGGCACGCTTCTCGCATCTTGACAAAGTGTCCCGTTTTTAATATTTCAGTGTTTATGTTAAATGTCATCCTATTCTCCTATCCAAAATATGCCTTACCTGGTCCTTAAAAAAATGCAACTTTCTCTTCGAATATCAATTTTAAATGATTAAAGAATAATAATCGAAGGTTGATAGATTACCATGAAAATCTAATCAATATTAAAAGCATGAAAACATTAACATTTTCCAGACGCAACGAATGACGAAACTGACGGCATTAACATCGGATATTTTTTTCTAGAAGCGAAATAATATGGAAGGTAATTGTCGAGATGCTAAAGGTCAATGCCTCATCACCAAAAGTCAAATGTCGGCGCCGCCCCCACGGGCATGAAATGCCCCGTGGTCTGATAAAGACTGCCATGGTCGCCTGAAACTCATGACTGCATCTACCACATTTCGCTTTCTTGTTTAACATCGTTAGTCCTTCTACATTAATTCCCAAACACCATGGGTTCACTATTTAAAATGAAGACTTCATGCAAAGCAAGATTGACCTGTCAAAGGACACAGACAAATGTGGCTGAGCCTAACCATCACGCACATTAGGGCAGCCTGTACCAAAACTTGAACCTACGAGCTCTGCTATGTCAGCAACCTCACCAACCCCTGCATCACACTGTTTTTTGAGCATGTTTGGGAAAAAAATGTATTTGACATCAGGCTTCAGCTGCTAACTTACGTGACAGTTAGGCTGATAGGACATATGTTATGTTAAACCAGATGCAGATGAATGAAGAAAAAACAAGCAAACTGCTTTTATTGGAAGGAAAACTGTAACAACCCAATAGAACAATTAAAAAACAAAACATGATAATTGAAGCTTAGGTAATAGGCATTAAAAAAATTTCTTCATGTTAATGTTTAAATCAGGGCTTTCCAGCCTTGCGTATCTGGGTAGGATCTGAGTAAAAAAAAAATTTATTTTTAATTAAAAAAAATTGTTCATAACAATTGAACAACAAACGAAAGTAAGTGAATTGCAATCCAGTAACATTACATACCTAAAGTTTATTATAGTTGAACTTCATCCAACCGAGGAAACATTGAATATTATTGAAACTCTTAATGCAGAGATTTCAGCAAGTTTAGAGAACCAAAAAGAACTTGTCTCTGAATTCAATCAATCGACACCACTTAGGCATTGATAAAGAAAACTACAAGAAATATCATATTGTAGATGTAGTGATTCAAGGCAAATATGAAGACAAGTTACAATGAAAATTGATGGCCTTTATTTAATGAAATAGAGGCCTAAAAATACATGACAAACCTCTCGTATCTACAAAGGAATTATTGCACGGGACCTACAAAAAAAGGTCAAAAATCGTTTTGAGAGGGTGTGGTATACCCATGAGGTTTCTAATTGTCAAGTTTTAAAATCTTCATCATGGAATCTAAATCTAAATATTGTTATGGATGAAAAATCTTTTTGCTCTTGTTCAATTTTTTTACATAGATGAAGAGCTACCAAGGATCCAATCAGAGGACCTGAAAGAAAACATAACTAAAATTGTTGGTGAATGGAAGCTTAGAAAATGGGTTGTCACGTGAAGAGAAAGGGGTTTGGATTCGACATGCCCTCCTCTAGGCTGATGCAAATTACGACATTTCCCATCTTCCTCATCAAGAAACTAGCTTATAGTTTTTATTTTTATACTCTCCATATAGCCCTGTGGAATTCTTGTATCTCACTCTTCTTCTCATTGATAACTTCCAAGAATTTGATACAGAAATCAGACTTTACTTTTTCTGTGAAAACACAGGAGAATCTTGTCACTAGCTTCTCATGATACATTTGTCTATGTTATGGCGGAATATGAATATGTATATGCAAAGACTATCTATCTCCCTCTATCTATCATCAAGGATAATACGTCAATGATAGAATTCGTTGGGCATATTTAGAGATGAAACCCACTTCCAGTAAACATTTCCTTACGTGCATATAATTATTTCCCATTCTCTCCAGCATATAAAATGTCTTTTATTATACAATTTCTTATATTAGTGGATCTTTCTTTATTAGACTTGCAACAAGAAATAGCAATTTTTTCGGCTCTTGGAGACATTGTAGAGGATTTTGATGCATTACCTGAAATTGTATGCAATAAAATCTAAATTCAAATCAAGATAATTCCATAAATTGAATACATTGGTGATGTTTTAAACTAAAATTTACTATATAGAATATTCACACCTTAAAAATATTATTTTGTTAGCTTCAAATATTCTCATGTTTTTTTTTTTATGGATATTCACGAGGTTTTCAGAATGGAGAAAAGGAATGTGAGGATTACGAATGGTGAAGGGGTCGAGGGCAGAAATAAGGAGCATTCACAGGCTCAAGAAGGGGAGCTAAAGGGATTCGGCTTGGCTTCGGGAGGGATACAGGATGGGGGAGGAGAGACAGGTCATGGGGGATGGGTTAAACCTACGAAAGTGTGGTGCCCTAACCCTAGGGCATTTAAAATAGTTGCGACTTCGACTAAAGTAGGCGGGCAAGGCAGAGACGGCTACATGTATGTGGGGGGCGGTGATCCTGACAATGGTGGCTCGACTCATCTCCATCTGACCACCTCTTTCAAGGATGTGTTGGGTAACAAATGAGGTAGAACTTAGGGAAAGCAAACAATTGGTATGCAGGCTTACCAGGTTGATTTGGCAGAGGCCATACCAACTTTAACCATTGTGAGCCCAAAAATAGAGGAATATTACAAAACATTATCCCGGGATGCAGTGATTGGTAGGTTTAATGGATTGTGGCCTTCCTCCACTCTGTATTAGTGGGTTTTCTAAAATTGGACAAATAAATGTGAAATCTCTCTCTGTTCCAAAGGTTTTTTTGTTTTCTATTTTAGGGAATTGTTAGATTATCAGCGTTGCTCAACAGAGGGTCCTTGGTTCTAGGGACATGCGGGTTTATTTTTAACTCCATGGTTTCTAGACTTCGATCCGAATACCTATTCGATGGCCAATACTCTAGTGTGGGTCAGATTACCTGACCTTTCCTTGCATCTGTGCTATGCCCTAAACGACATTGGAAACGGTCTAGGAAAGTTTATAAAAGACGTTTTAGATAGAACACACTCGGGTCTGTGCTCATTTGCTGGAATATGCATCAAAATTTATGTGAGGAAAGGAATCCCTAATAGAATTAATCTTAAATTTGAGAACTTACAGCATACACATGTTTTAAAATATGAGAATACGTCATTTCGAAGTACATTATGTAGAAATGTAGGCCATTTGCAAGATTTTTATCCCTTCAATAAAAACATGAAATATCTAAAAAAGAATGGATCAACTTCTTCTAGTGGATGGGGTTCGACAAACCCAGATTTGGTTTCTACTTAGAATTTTAAAGACAATCTGAGTAATCATAACTCTGATGGAAAATAAAATACATGAAAGGATATCCAAAAGGAAGGAATTCAAAAAAAACTCTTGGTAGTGGGGGGTATGAAGAGGGGACATACCGCGAAAAGTTTAGAATCAAACATGGAGTTTGAGACAAAAAAATTGATGGCAATAGAGAATCCCAATGACCTTGGGCTTGTTATTTCATTTGATATGGGCAAGTGGCAAGAAGTAAAGAAGCGGAAAAATAAAAAGTGTCGTATGGGAAGCATCAGCGATAATTTTCAAGCCTAATATGGGAAGTAATTATGTGTTTCTCCGTTTTTAGTTTGTCTAGTTATAGTTTATTTTTCTGTTACCTGGAAAGAAGTTGTAGTAGTTTTAAGCTATTGCTCTAAGTCTTTTGTTTCTCAACGATTTGGCCTCTAATTTTGAATAGGGAATGGGTCCCTTCAACCTGCCTTAACAATAAAAAATATCTATTCTCACTTTTTGGTCATTATCAATGGGACTAGTCATTCTCTGCACTCTAGAGGGTCTATATACTTCTCTCATCATAGACACTCTTATCTTGTTGAATAAGTTCTTGCAAATAGGCAACATTTTTTGAAATACAATGCCTTTAGGTTTATTACACACCTCATTTGTTAACATTTTATTTTCTCTTTTCAGGTCCCATTTAGTTTCTTTACTACTTATCTTAAATTATAATTGAGCATTACAATCTACAAATAAAAAATTTCACTGCTAGCTTAACGATAAATACATAAACTTCCTTAAAATGAGGGTTTTATGATTTTATGATACTGATGATCCAATTGAGAATTTTTTTTGCTTCACTTAGTTCAATTGGTATTTCTCCTAAAACTCTCCATATTCCCACTCTCCACATTCCTATTAATGTTTTTTTATTTGGAAGTAAGGAGGTTTTGAAATGCACCGTCAAACCTTGTACAAACATCAAAAGATATAATAAAGGTAAACCTTTAATAAAAAACATGGAACAAGATTGATCAAGCTTGATCTGAGTGGAATTTGAAAGGTCCCAAATACCTTAAACATTAATGAGATAAGACATGAATCTTAGTTCCTCATACTCCATGTTACCATCACTTTTATTTCTATTCAAGACTGGATTTCATACAGCCTTCCATTCCACCATGTTTTTGAAGGTGTCCTTTTCTAGATCTACTCTCATAAACTCTTTATAATCTTATATTCCTTCCAAAAATACAAAAACACATAACTTAATGTTCATTTTCCTATTAATGTTCACTTTCCTTGTAATTATTTTTTATTGAGGATAAAAGTTTTTGACTAGGGCCCTCCCCAAGTACATAGAAGGCTTGAAAGCCCATATAAATACATTAACAACTAGGAAGAAAAAAGAAGTAGTTGTCTAATAGTAAAAGAAAAAACTAGGTGGGAGAAGTAGTTTTGCTATGAATGGATTTTTTCTTGTTGTGTATCATTTTCCAAACATATGAAACCATCTTGACATTTAGAATACCTTCAAGATCATCTATCGAAATGTATGTGCATTTTTTCGAAGGAAAGAGAGGAGGGACTTTTTTCTTAGTCTCGTTATAAGAATTTTGGTAACCATTCTTCTTTTTTTGTATATCATTAATTTATTTCTCCTTCTTTTCAATAGCTAGAATTTTTCTAAGAGGAGTTTCTGTGATTGCTTTGGCCACTTTCTCTAAATCTGCATTTAACTCTAAATATCCCTTAGTATCAAACACCAAATGTTCAAGGAGATAAAATTTCCACCAAATTTCCTCTTCCATTATTCCTCTTTTCCACCCCACAACCACAATTAGTACGCGAGAGATAAAAAACATCTCATTCATATGAATGGTAAACCCTAATAGTCTAAAGTATGAGTCGAGGTTAAGTTTGAACATTTAGCTCAATGTTCTCATGTACCTTCTTAGAGGTGCCAGGCTCATATGAAATAATGGTTTAGGTTATATGTGTAAAATCAGTAGTTTTGGTTTCGATGTATAAATTTTTACCTAACACATTGCTAATGGAGATCGAACAAACCTGGTCCAAAAATTTCAAAGCTAAATGTGATAGTCTAATCTAGAATGCTTTGCAAGAGAAGGATTCAGTGAGTAGATTAAATCAAGGAAACCATGGTTTCACGATAAGATAACGTGAATGAAAAAACCACAGTTTTACAACCATTTTTTCCTTATCAACTATTTATGAATATTTTTCAATGGAACTACCCTTTGCACAGGGATAAAGACCTAACCTTCCATCGAGGAGTGATATCCAGTGCTTAGTGATGCATCCATTAAGAAAAGGTAGGGTGGTCTAGAAAGCACCAAATGTGTGGATCGGTGCATGTTTCTAATAATAAGACTCATCTTCAAGAAAATATTCCCTAAAAGTGACCTAGGGAGTAGACAAAGAAGGGGTCATGGGTTTCATCTTTCCCTATAACTCTTCCTTGAATGAGCTTTCATCCATGCCATCCATATTAATCTTAGCTTGATCGTGACCCAATAAATCCACATCATCGGGTTCAATGCCTTGAATTGAGGTAGGGAAATTAATGGAAACATTTAGAATAGGGTACAAGTTACCACTGCCCACAATAGACTACCCTGCAAGAGCTCTACTTTTACAAGTGCCAATATTGTTGCCACTGAGGATATCTACATGTGTATGTAGAGTGGTCGACGGTGAGTAATTTCTCAATAGGGTCAGTGTCAACAAAGAATCCCCGAAGGAACCCCCATCAACAAAACCAAAATCATCAAGCCTCTAGCTAGGGAAATCCTATTCCCTTCCATTTGCATCACCAAAAACATTAGGGAAACATTTATTCGTGGAGGATTTGAAGATTATTTTTGTGGGTATAGAGCTAGAGCCATGGCCATAGATTCCCTAACTTCAATCAAATGGACATAACACACCAAATCCACCATTGTCACCTTAGTGAACTACCTGTGAAGATTTAAGAGAACTAGCTCTGCCTTTGTCTAGGTTGAATAACCTAGAGTTAATTTAAGGGTTCATGGAGGGGGGCCAAATTCTCCTCCCTGAGAAAAAGAAGACAGATTTAGAGTCCATGGAATTTCTCCTAGGCTTTGCAAAAGCTTTTCAAAGGATCATTCTAAGATTTTTAAACATTTCTAGTTATGTGAAATATAACATGAAAAATTAATATCCTAACCCTCCAAGTCATGTATCAAATGTACTAGTTTAATACCCAAAATTTAGACCTAATTTACTTGGAAATATTGATTTATTTTTATCTCATCCAATTTGTAAATTTATTTGACTAAACCTAAATTCATCCTTCTTAATATCCACACTCTAAGACCACTATGTTGTTACTTGATTCTTAGATTAAAACCTATGGCATCAATACTTAATATAAAGAAACCATCATCACACTTTGAATATTCACATATTGTTTTTGATCATGTTCCATTCTAAACCTATATGGGTTAAATATTACCATATATTTTCATGTATCAAATCTATCTAAGGGGTATAAACTTGTATTTTGGACTTTAAATGTTGACATTTTCAAATGCACAAGACTTTACCTCGGTTAGAATAAATATATGCATAATGACATATTATGAACATCTAGGGATCCCATTTAGGTATCTACCCAAGAGATACCTTTTGGAAGATGTCCACAATGACCATTCTACTAATATTCACATTCTAGTTCAAGGTTAAAAGGAATATTGTAACACCCATGAATTTTGATGTTCAAATACCATATTAAAAAGTAATTTAATTGGGAAAAACATTTGCGGTATATATTTTTTATTTTTAAATAGGTTGCAAGGGTTAAAAAATACCAACTACTATTTAAATAATTTAATTCCCGATAATATGGTTCTCTGTTTTAATTAACTATTAATAGTTACGATTTAAATAGAAACATTTCAGTCTTAACTCCCCTCCTAGGGTTCCAGATAATTGTCATTAATTAACTCTTATAAGGTCCATTAGTTAAGATACCCATGATTACTAAATTTATATAATTTAGTAATATATCTCTAATGTCATTTATTGCACCCCTAATATCCTAAGGTTAAGGTCTCATTTACCTTAACCATATAATTTAGTTCAAATAATATTTTAAACACCTATGATAAAAATAGTCTAGTATGTGCTTTGTATAAAATCAAGTTAATTGAATTCTTAAAATTGACATTGACCTTTATAAAATTCACTAATCTAACAACAAGGGTCATAATGTCACATTTTAATCCTGCATCCTAACACCCCCTTTAGAGGTCCCATCCACATAGTTTACCCATACCAGTTTAATTTAAAAACATATTCCCACGAAAATATCCATCACCTAACTTTTGTAGTGATTGATTCTAAATCATTTACATTTGAATCTCATTTATGAGCCCTTGAAGTTTAGGTATTCAAAATAATGCATAAATCATCCTTATGAAGTGCTCTTATTCTCATTTCTTTACCCTAAACTAATTCATTTTCTTCATTTTGTTTTTTTTTCAAGTTTAGACAAAGAGGAGGAGGAGAAGTTATGGAAGCCATACTCAAACTAAAGGATGGATTACGTAAGTCACATTATTTAGTAGTTTCTGCTAAAATCCATTTATCTACCCTCTTCCTACTGTCGGTATTGTCTACACATTATTATTTTCTATTGTATAGTTTGATTTGTGTTTTCTTGCTAAGTGGGATATGGGCATATTTGACATAATTTTAAATTTCGGTTTTAAATGAAGTGTACATACATACATACAGTACATACATGGCATACATACATACATACATAGATATATATAGTCGTCATATATATATATATATGGTCACTATATATATATATATTATGTATGTATGTATGTATGTTAATGGGGATTTTTTATCAACATATAAGCCCACTGATCAAACAAATAAAAAAAATTGCAGGATTTTGAGCCACCCTAGGCCACAATTTAAGAATTGTGTAGCCGCATTGAAATTGTGGGGATTTGTTGATATAAGTGGGGGTTTAAATGGGTTTCGGGGAGGGGTGCCACCCCATCATTAATTACCCTTTAATATTATTCAAGGGGTTGGGGGTGGGGCGGTGCCCCTCCCCCTATTACTCAGCTCTATATATAGGATCACTATTTTAGAATAATTTACACACATATATATACACATTTATATTAGATATATAAACATACAAATTTTTAAAATAATTTTAGATATTTATATATAAATATATTTGTGATATCTATTTTTGTGTGTATTTGTATTTTACATACATACACACACACACACATTCTAGTTTCTATTGCATAGGTGGTAAAATGCATTCAAGTTTCAAGACATGATGTTTTGTATGGAAAGTGTGTGTTGACTTGTTCCCTAAATGAGGAAAATTTAACAATATTACGTTGATTTCATACACGAAGTTATAAAACTATCTTAGTTAAAACTTTGTAAAGAATTCGACTATAATTTCATTCTATCCCAACTTATTAATTTTAACACTAAATGAATAAGGTATCTTCCTTTAGTTGTTATATCCATATCAATGGTATCTGATTATATAAGAGATAAAATATTACTTCAACATACATTTCCATTACAAGATCACTATATATTTGGATATATGAGATTACACACACACTCTTGATATCAAATAGATATATAGATATGGATACATATATACATACATATTTCCCCTTCCATATGTAACGATGGTTTCCATAAAAAAATCAAATCTACTTTATAGTATAATGTAATATACATTTATGAAGGGATACTATAGTATCATATCCATATACATACTTCACATAGTTATCCTTTTTCCATACATACATACAGATATATGATATATCCATATCTTGCAATTTAGTTTTAATCAAATACATTAATTCAAGACAGAGGATCTTTATAACAACTGAAATTTTACAAGCCTTCCGCTTTAATTTGAAATATCATTAGATAACATTTTTACGAAAATAGGAGTAAAATCTTAACATTTTCTTCAAAGTGCAACTATGACAAAATATTCACTTGAAGCTCTAACATCTTCTCCAAAATCCAAATACAAAACAACTTAGGGGAGAAGGTGAACACTCTCTTTCCATACCAAAACATCATAATTCAGGAAGATTGAATGCATTCTTACCTCCTATTGGCCCCCGAGACCCAAAAATGAATAGAACTTATAGGTGTATAAGACATACCAACTTGGAAACTATACATGGATTCCAATTAACAACATTGAAACAAATTTGATAACATGAAATTTAGAATAAAATTATCCAAAAATCACAAGAAGTCACTAGTTTCCACTCTAAGTGGGAACAATGGGGTTGAATTTCCATCATAGAGATTGTTCCAAATGCTCAAATAGGTAGGTCTTAGCTTCAATCATCTACCAACTTCATAGGGTCCAGTTTGGTACTAACCTTAAAGCCTATACAAATCTTGAAAAAAAATCAGAATACCCACAATGGGACTCTTATGCCTGATGCTCCAAAAACCAACTCTATAATGCCTCATTCAAGGAGTTATACCTTCCTCAATATTAGCCCCTGAGCCCCATACCAAAGAATAAGCAATAAATGTTAAGTTATTTTGACAAGGTGGCACATCACAACCCCAAAACTCCATTCCACGAATATAAATACATATTAGTCTTAGGAATCCCTCCAAAATATCCCCATTTACAATTTTATCCTACAATACCTAAAGGTCATTCTATTTCCAAAAATCTAAAACCATGCAAGGAATCATTCATTCACATCTCATTTTACCTCAAAATTAAGTTAAGGGTTCCAGCAATAAGAAACTCATGGGTGAACGTCCCTAACTTCTCCAAATATCAAGAGTCCCTCCCAATAAAAAATACACAAAGGATAGAAATTTTAGCCTTTTTCCAAGTCCAAAGAATGGAACATGCTTCTCATACTCCCTCCATAATGCTTTAAAAAAAATACCCTCCCTAATGGTCCCATGATTCCATCTCCCACACATCGCAAGAGAGAAAATAAAAAACCTAATCCCACTCACAAGTACATACACCAATAAACTTACAATAACATAGAACAAGAAATTAAGAACAAGAGTGTAGACCCTGGCTTTCCATACTAGGATACCACAATCATTCAATGTGTCCACTCCACATCAAATTAGTTTCAACCCCATTTGTCCTTTAAATCTCATTAAATTGGTGGGCTCTATCATGAATTCTATCAAGCCGTCTTGATGCATGACACAACACTGTCAAACATTTGGTTGCCATGATCAGTCCCTTCCTTGGACAAGGATCACTTAAAATTTCATGTAAGAAAGTGCCATAAATAACATTCCTATTGCCATATGACAATATTCACGTAACTTGGGCGTCAAACTCTAGTTTTACCTTTCCTTCTATTTTCCACATTCATGATTTATTGGTAGGTGAAATTGAGTGGTGTGGGGGAATAGCTATGGAAACATGTTTGACATGTAAGGCTTGGAGTACACAACATTTAAAAATAATATCAATCCTTACAAATCTCTTTCCATGAAGATCAAGAACCATATACCCAGGCTTAAATATCCCCCTTTGGTCAGATCTTGCAATTTACAGTCTAATTAATAAAGTTTAATCAACATTCAAATGGACTATACTAACCAACAATAATAAAGTGGAGCACAATACTAGTTAGATGTGGCTTCACAGGGCACTCATAATAATTAAAATAAAATGGAAAAGGGGAACACCAAATTTTATCTTGGTCACATTTGGAAGGCCAGTGCTCCCATTTGAGGAAACCACCTATAAATTTATCAACAAAAAACATGCATACAAAAACACATGTGGAGGTTTCCTCTGCGGTGACAAGATCCCAATACCAAAAAATTATTCATTATTGGTCTCATATCCCCTTTTGTTTTGGTGTGAACATGGACATTTCCTAGGGGCAAAGGCGATCATTTAAGAAATACCACTCTGACCTCATGGTCCCATATTAATAACATTAAAAAAAAAACACACATGGAGGCATCCATTGATTCACATCGTCATACTTAACACTTTTCAAAGTCAGTCGCTGAGAAGGCATGGGATACATTTAGGGTCCACGCATTGTATGGGGATTGGCAATCTGATTTCAATTCTTCCATTTCATCGATAGATAGCATCCAATAACAAACTTGGAGGCTTCCGCTCACTCTAGCCCTTGGTTGGATCTATCAAAATTCAATGTGTCAACATAGGATATTACGAAGTCGTAACTTTATATCATCAATACTAAAATGCCTAATCCATGCATGTAATCCATCATATATGTCACAACTAATGTCAAAATTCAAAAATGATGTGAGCCCATACTCGTCTATCAAATCTACTAATCAAATATAATAATATCCATCTACAAATTTCTAATGTTCAAATATGATAGCATGGAGGCTCCAAGTCTCTAATGCAAAGTAAGAAAATTCCTACTAAGATAAATTTCGAAGAGGCTCAGTGGCACACTGGAAGGCACAAACGTTGATTTGAAAAATAATGGCCTTGTCATTTCTACCTTTACATTTGTGCACATAAGAATATAAATGGATCGGTTTTGATATAAAGTTAGTCAAGGGGGTAGGATTAATTAGTTACTTTAGAATAAGGATTGCATTATGAGTTTCTACCTATGTTTTCTCTGAAGACTCTTAAAGATATGAAAATATGCGAATATTTAAAATCACCTTTTTGAAAATCCTTGTCGTGTAAGTAGGCTTTAATGTATCATTCAATGGATATGTAGAGACTAAATTCCTGAGTTCAACGATTGTTAATATCGATTTTGATTGAACCTTAGTACAAGCTCAAAGACACTTACAAACATGGGATATTTTCGAGAAACTAGATGAGAGGACACGATGATTACTATGTAGGAAAGAATGGGAATTAAGTATAAAACCATTCCAGATATATTTTCACGTATATAATCGATTAGATATGTAAATTAACTGTTATCCAAAATTCACCCCTCAAGGTAATTCTTGATAACATGCATCAAATTATTCAGTCCCGAGCAAGTAGATTGATTCAAGGCCTAAAATCATGTTTTCTAGGGCCCCCTCGGCTTCTCTCTAACTCTCCCATCCAAGAAGAAATCCCAACGAGTTAGAAAATGGAAAAATGCAAAAAATAAGGTTACAGGACTATTTTAAAGCATTTCGGGTCTGAAGGGTGCAGATCGTACCAATACGGGTCATACTGAGGTTCATCGTACCAAGTTTGGTGCTGAAATATAAAGAAAATCGGCTAAGTTAGACATTTTTGTCCCAGGCGGTCCGCGGGGCAGTTGGGACGTCGGGACGCGTAGGACGCGAAAAGGCGAACGGCCACAGGAAATAAAAAAATCGTCAAGTTTTTGTTTCACATGCGTCTTGGGACAGCCAGAGACAAAAGTACGCATGTGGGACGCGAATAGGCCAATTTTCCGAAAGGATGGTCCATTTCAAGCAGTTCGAGGGAATTTTCCTCCCTGGGACAAGCCAAGACAAAAGTACGCGAGGGACGCGCGGGATGCGAAAAGGTCGAAAAGGCCGCAAAAGAGATAAGGAACCCCGAATCGGCCGATGCGGGAGAATGTGTCATCCAAGACAGCTAGGACAAAAGTACATGTGGGATGCAAAAAGGCTGATTTTCAGCCAATAGTTGTAGCAAAGAACAAAAGTCAACGTTTGACCTGTGAAACTTCAAACGGCCATAACTTTTGATTCCGAGCTCCGATTTTCACAAAATTGGACTTTCTGGAGCGAGCAGGACATCTTCTACGCCACAAAAAACTAGATTTATTATTTTTAACAAGGGTAGATATATTTAATTGAAATAAACATATTCGGCTCCAGTCAGTTAATGCTCATTCCCGTCAAATGACAGAAAACGCCTGCCAAACCCAAAATAGTTGCCCTGCACTCAGAAGGCCATAACTTTTTCATTCCTCAACGAAATCACACAAAATTGGTACCATTGGAATCGTGGCTCCGAGACCGACTACAAAAAAATCAAGAAATTCCAGATTTTATGAGATATAGATTTGATATTTTTTATAAAACGTTTCCTGGTTCATAACAATGTTTTGTTTGGTGGTTGGGAGTGTAATTAAGAGGCATGGTCATCATTCTTTCTTTACTGCAGCACCTGAGGACAGTATGTGGAATATTTTTCAAGTAATATATAATCATTTTACTCCATTTAATTCCTCTTACAAGTGGTTGAAGGACAAATTTCGGGATTTCCATTTTCCCCCTTCTCTTTCCCTTCTCATTTTCTCTATAAATTGGAGTGTTGGGCTCATTGTAAAGGGGAGGTAGTTTTTCTAGCAAAGCTCTGCCAAAATTTATTTGTGAAGCCAGATGTGTTACAAGCCCTTATTGTGGACTCCTTGCATGGTGATCTAGGCCCTTATCTTGTAACTAAATTGAACTGTGCATATCATGAAGCAATAAAATATAAGTTTGTGGATATATCTTCCCCTGCTGTGTTTTCTTGCATTCTTCTTGCCCCTTTAACCTTGATTACAAGAATATTGTGTCTATTATTATGTTCTTGCAGGGATCCATTATCATTGTGTATGTTTGAAATATTATTGTAAAATGCATTTTGCTAGATTATGGAGAACTGTCATCACCCCTTCTAGTAAACACTTTGCTTCTGTATTTCACACATTTGAATACTACTCTCACACCCTCATTTCTATTTTATCACAGTTGTAGTGTAGGCTTTCATTTTATGTATTCTCTCTCCTTGGTCCCTTGGAAATTTAGATTAGAATACTTAGTTTCCCCTATATTAGAGTAGATTGTGGCAGGTAGTTTAGGAGCAAGAACCAACTTTCTGTGGAGGTCTATCTCAAGTAGCAAGTCCCACAACTTGGAGATAGTACCCATGTTATCCAATCACACCGTGAGCTCAAGTATATATTGCTTGTATAAACGATAGGGGTGTTATGATTCACTGATAACAATTTCCTTGAGAACAAAAAGGATTACCTATCATATCGAGCTATGCAGAGCCTCTAGAAAATGATTAAAATGGGGATTTCTCACATGAAAGAATCAGAATGATTAGAAGGATTTCCAAAAATTTTTGGCATGACATCCTAGTCATTAGTCAATGGTCCAAGAAACGTGTTCAGTTCACAATTGGTCCACCTAGAAGCTTTCGGATGCAAATTTGTTAAACGCCACTTTCTGAGAAAAATTGGTAACAAGAAAAGGTCCCTAAAATATTATTCTCTTTTGGGGGGAAAATTGAGTGAGTAAAACGTATAAATGAAATGAGAATACTCTTACAAATGTTCATGGGTTGAATTCTTAAGAGAAAATTTGAGAAATTCATTTTCCTGAGAGACCAAGCTGAGATAACCTGTTCTTTTCTTCTGTGTTATATTTTCTATCATATCAAGTTGGTTGCAAATGTATAGCCAATGATGAGCACAAATATTTCTTTGGAATATTTCTCCTGTTGATGAATGTAAGAAATTTTGAAATTAATTTATTTCCAATCTCTAGCAATTTTTATCTTTTTTGTTTCAGAATGTCTGCAAATGGTTTCTTTTGTTCCTATTGTAATATTACATTTAAATCTTTGTGAAATCAGATAGGATCTCGTCCCTATGACATTTTAGTGGTATTTTTAATTTCATCTCAAGAGTAACCTTCATCTTGTGATGAAATAAACAAATTTAAAATCAATTCACTATCATTTGTTGATAAATATTGTTTGTTAGTCTTTGGGTGTAGCTTAGGTGTAATTGATTAGAGATTTTGGTGTTTAATTGAGTTTTTCAATTCTAGCCTTCATGTTAAAGTCTCAAATATTGTGTTAAAATGTGTTGATTTGGACCTCCATTGAAGCACACCTTATCGTTGAAGCAACGTCTTAACTATTCTGAAGCTTTTTGTTGTTGATTTGTCCATTGTTGTGAAGTACCTCATATATTTGGTATAATCAACTTTATCCTACTTCATCTCCCACCAAAATTATTCAAAAACCATGAATCCACCCTAAACTACTCCTGTTTTCCCTGTATATCAACAAAGGAACAAAATCTATTTACTAAAATATGCAAACAATTAAGATTTCTTACTGTCTTTAGTAACCTTAGCCTTGTGTTGCAAGTATCTCCATATTTGAGTAGTGAAAACTCTTGAGAGTTAAATTATAGATTATTGACCATATTTTCTCAAGTATTTATTCATAAAATTTGTGCAAAAGAAGGATATCTCCACCTCCTTCATCAAACAAAGGTTACACTACGGGTCCTCTCACCCTAGTCAAAAGGCATGACCTAAAGTAGCGAGGATAGGTAAAATAATCTTGAAGGTGTTATCCATCTCTCCATAAATATGAGTTATAAAGGGATAGTTAGATCTCATCCCTAGCTACAAAGTGACACACACTATGATCTATTTTTCTCTAATCTGTATGTCCAATTTGTGTTACTGCTCAGCTTTAAAAGGAGAACAAATTTTGATACCAACACTAGTGGCACCATTTCCAGAGAGTATTTGAACAAAGGTGTATACGTATAGACCCTGGTAATATCTCTTACATTATCTAAGTGCTAATACATTGTTGAAACATAATTATCTATTTAGATCTGTAAGAATTGTTCATAGTTACAAGTTTTGAGTGTAATATTTCTAGCTTATATAGTTATTGCACTAAAATATGTATCACCATTGATAAAATTGGGTAGAAGAAGATAAAATCTTCTCATCTTTACATGAATTTGGTATTGATAGACATTTGATAAATATTTCATAGTGCATTTGCACAAACTAAGGTTAAAATCCTTAGTGGCGACACCATGTTCTTTAAATTTTGTATAAATGTTAGTTTCTTAACATATATCAAGTAAGATTTGTCATTGATATCTGCAATGCTAAAAGGAATAAGACATTTCTTCACTAAGGAACCTAGTAGAAGGTTGTTTTTAGAGCCAGGAAATTATAATTTAAAAGGAAGAAGAATTTGGAAGGTTGTTGGAGATCAAGCATCAAGAAAAGAGATCTCCATTGGTGAAACTACTCAACCTATGATTGAAGATTGTAATACTTCGTCAAGTGCTTCTGAATCATATAGTATTTTTCATGAATTGAATTCTCCATTTAGAGAGGGTCCTTCTTTTGTATTTGAAACATTTTCTTCTTAACTTGTCCCGATATTTTCCAAATCTGATAGATTTTTCCAAGAAACAAATCATTTAGAGGGTAGTCATTCTGAAAATTACATCCCTGTACCACACAAACCCCTCACTCCGCATCATTATGTTTCTCCTGTAATATCACCTCCTCAGAATAATATGGATCATTCTCCACCCAGACATCCATTTTTTGTTAATACTTTTGGTCACATCAATTTTAGAGGTATGGCTGGCTATCCAAATGATGTGCCACAAGATGTAAGAAAGAAATTTCCTACGTTTCAAGGAAATAATGCAATCACTTGTGATCAACACTTGAAACTCTTTGTCAATGTGATGGAGGAAGTTGAAATAGAATTTGAGGATGTATACATTAAGTTGTCTATCTGTAATCTAGAACAAGATGCAAGGGACTGGTATAAATCTCTACCAGATAATTCCATTGACTCTTGGACAGAGACGAAGAAAGATTTTAGAATGCAGTATGGTGATAAAACAAACCCCAAGTTTCTTTTATTAGAGTTTGAAAATATAAAAAATAATCCTAATGAATCAGTGCGTGATTTCAATACTATATTTAAAAAAACATTGAGAAGACTTCCTGTTAATTTGAGGCCATATGATGAGTCATGTATGATAAAGTATTTAGATGCATTTGATAATAAAGTTTCTTATTATTTGAGGGATAAGAACCTTAGGACTCTGAAGCAGGCCTTTATTATGGCTTTACAAATTGAGAACAACATTAAAGCAGTTGGAAAAACTCCTAAGAGGGAGGGTGTTAAAATAATCAACCCTAAGAAGCCTCAATCAAGTAAGGTTGCAGATCTTGAGGAAGTTGTAAATAATTTGGTCGAGGTTGTCAAAGAAATCTCTTACAAGCTAACCAGGAAAGAGAAAGGAATTGGACAAGGTTCTCAGGGTCAACATAGGAAAAAATAATAAGATAGACTTGAAAATCATCCTAGAAAGGATTAGAGGTCTCATGATAGAGCTAAAGGACCCATGGAAGCTAGAAAACCCCAAGCTAGGGAAAATAGAGGAGTGCTTGATCCTCTAAATGTCAGAGTTGTTGTTGAGAAGAAAAATGAAATTGATTGGTTTGAGAAGTGTTTCTTACCCCACCCTCCATGTAAAGTAGATCAGTAAGTTGAAGAAGTTGATGATGATGATAACATTGATTATGATGCATGGATGGTGGAATGCTCTATAAGCTCACAACAAGGAGAAACTTCAACTGAAGTAATAAGTGCAAGAACTACTGCAAGTTTTTGGGACTACATTCACTGGGTACCTCTTCTTCCTCCCTCTCATGCTTTAGAAATAGATATGATACAAGCATTTGAACTTCCTAATAGTGATTTTGAGTACCTAAGAGCTCTAATGATTAAGAAGTATGATGGAGGAATCCCGTCAGAAGAGGATAGATAATTGTTAATGAATGTTATTTTTTTCCCAAGAAAAGGAGTATAACACAAGAAGTAAAGCTGTCAAAGGGGTAGGGCCTCAAGTCAAACAAAAGACCCCATTTCTCACCAATGTCCCAAAAGAAAATCCAAATAAAGATGCATCTAGAAAAGGCCTTATTGTCTCAAGTAGAACTAGTGTTCCCACCCATGCCCAAAATATGAAAAATATTGTGCCATCTGATAAGTTTGTCAACCTTTCTCCGAATGCTGCTTTTCCCAAATACATTCCCTATGAAATTTCCCAAGTCTTGAGTCAGATCAGGATTTATGTCCCAATTATGGAACTACTTAGGATTCCTAAGCACAAGAAGAGGGCTTTTGAGTATTTGGGATTAAAAGAAGATAAGATTACCCAAGGTAGAAATATAAATAATGTAAACACTCCTCCTCTAACCATTGCATTACCCAAATATGTTCCTTGTGACATAACCCAAATCTTGAGTCAGATCAAGATTTATGTTCCTATTGTTGAATTGCTTACAATCCCTGAGCATAGGAACAGAGCATTCCAATATTTTAGGTTTAGATAAGAAAATATCACCCAAGGAAAAAATGTTGAGACTCCTCCTACCATTTCATAGCTGAAAAAACCCCAAATACTGGAAAAACCAAGTGAACCACCTGAAGTTTACTGAGAACATGTTTGGTTGAGTCTTAATTAAATTTTGATCCATTTTTTACAATGTTGATTATTGGGGACAAATTGCTGCATAATTATATTTTTGATTCAAGAGCATCATGCAAATGCCTCTAGAGTTTATGAATGAATTCAACATTAAAGTGATAAAAAATTATGGAAAGTGTACTGCAATTGATTCTAGAGTGGTGCCAATTGTAGGATGTGTAACAGGTTTGGTGGTACAACTTGTAGCTTATCTGGGTAAGAACTTAAAACTTGATGTTGTTGTTGTTGATTGCCCTACCAATTGGGGCATGATGTTATCAAGAAAGTGGGCTGCAAGCATTGGTGGAAATTTTCATATGGAAATTTCATATGCCACCATACCAATTGAGGGCAGCCTTGTGAAGTTACTTGGTGAAAGGAAAATGTTATATCTTATCGAGGACCCCAACAATGTTTCTTATGAAGTATTGCATGCAGATATTGATATTGATAACTCAGTGAGTTGTGTTGCTTTCAAGGAATATGAAATATATCAATGTAGGTATTGTGAGGAGGATGATCTTCCTAAGACTTTGATGTTTGATGCAACCTCGAAAGATGCTAAAAACCTTGACCCAGGAATAAAGGGTAAGCATAAAAAAATGTGGTAAAATAGAGACTTGGATGGAAAAGAGAGACATTCATATGACCACCTGTTAAAGACGTATCAGAACTGCTTAGCATGGTCATATCTAGAATGATAGGCACTTGAATAATTTCCTTGATTGTTTTCTTTGAATCAAGATGCTTGCCATTGTATAGTGTATAGTCTTTTGGTTTCTTTCTACCTTCATGTTTTTCTATTTTTATTTTTATTTTGGTGGCCATTTTGTTGGTTTCTCAGTTCATCCTTGGGGGAGTTGGTTATTATTGTTCTACTCTATAAGATTATTCTTTGACTCCATTTCTCAATGGTTTATTTTCGGCACTTGGTATGCTTCTTGTTCTTGTGGCACTCATAGGGAGTGACCATCCCCGAGTCATAGCCAATGTTGGTGCTCAAATTAGTTTCACTCCATTTTTCCTTGAAATACTTCAGTTTGTAGGCTCTGTCATGCTTTCTATCTCCCCGTATTGATACATGAAAACTTTGTCCTCCATTTGGTTGTCATGATCGATACCTTGGTCGAGGGTCACTTCAAAGTCTAGAATTTGTTTTGCTTTCCTCTGTCCATATGAAAGAGTCTGTAACTTGGGCATAAAACTCAGGTTTTTCCTTTCCTTCCATTTTCCACAGTCACATTTGTTGTCCCTATTATTTTGGTCCCAAATTTCTATGGAAACTTGATTGGATGTGGCTTGGAGGATCAAATTTGGGCATTATATCATTTCTAAACTCTCTTTCCATGAAGAAAGATTCATTTCCGTGATCAAATGGTGATTTTCCTGCATTTTACGGTTTGACGAGTGTATTATTCCTAGTCAAATTCATATCTCAACATCAGTGGTAAGATGGCCCTTTTTGGTTAGATATGGCTTGGTGGGGCACTTTAAAAACTCTAAGGCTTGCTTCAACTCAAAACTTATCCATGTGGAGGGCCAGAGCTCATCTAAAAAATTAAATTTTTGTTTGGCCTTGGAGTTGCACTAGGAAGATACATAGAGGTTTCCGCTACTTTACCATACTTAGACAAATTTCATGTGGCCAGTACAATTTTGGTAGACCATGGACACATGGAGGGCAGGTGCTCATTTGATGATCTGCCTCAGGTTCCCACCTTAAAACTTATGACAGAGAGACATTTGAAGGCTTCCATCAGTTCCATTCTATACTTAAACTTTTCAAAGCAATTTCGAAAGGCTTGGGACATGCGAAGTGACCGTACATGTTTGGGGACTAGCCCCTAAGTTTTATTTTGAATAATTTCTAGGAGGACTCTTGGAGGCTTCTACTCACTCTGCCCTTGCTTGGAATTTTCAATAGCCAAAGAAAAATATCTCAGACCCTAGACACATGGTTCCTTCTACTGATCCTTCAACTTTTTCAACAACTCTATCAGACTAAGACAAATGGTGATCCCATGATTTTTTGGGTCTCCTCTTTTGAGGGCCATTCCAAAGATGTGCCAAGGCAACACTTGGAGGCTCCCACTGGCTCCATTTTACACTGAGACTTTTCAAAGGCCAAAATGCATTTTTCTTAGGCCCAATGCACGTGGAAGGCTCGCGCTTGTTTGGAAACTTACCCCTATACTTCTCCTTTATAGTTGTGCCAAGGAAACATGTGGATGGCTACGATATAAAGTAAAAAAGTGCCAAAATCAATTATTGATGTTTGTTGTGTCTGTTTTTGTACCATTTTTTCCCCAAGAATCCTAGAGACACAAATACACATTTTTTTTCATAATTTTTGATGAAATTCCTTATCATCTCTGTCTGTAAAGTGCCATTCAATGGATTTAGAACTTAATTTGTGAGTCCAAGGATTTTTAAGATTGATATTTTGAAGTTGGAATTGCTTGGGCACTTGCAAAAATAGGAGTTACTAGAGAAGCTGGATGCGGGAAAGAGTTGCAAAGGAAAGAAAGGGAAAAGGATGAAATAATGAAAGTTATAGGTGTAAAAGATGAAAAAGGTGTTTCCTCGAGAGTGAAAAGGATTACCTGTCATATCCAGTTATGCAGAGCCTCTAGAAAATGACTAAAAAGGGGATTTCTTGCATGACAGAATCAGAATGATTAGAAGGATTTATAAAAAATTGTGGCATGGCATCCTATTCATTAGTCGAGGGCCCAAGAAACGTGATCAGTTCAAAATTGGTCAACCTGGAATATTTCAGATGTAATTTTTTTAAACGTTAATTTTCAGGACAAATTGGTAACAAACAAAGGTCCCTCAAATATTCTTCTTTTTTGGGGGAAATATTAAGTGAGTAAAATGGATAAATGCAATGAGAATACTCTTGCAAATTGTTGGGGGTTGAATTCTTAAGAGAAATTTTGAAAAATCCATCTTCTTGAGAGATCGAGTGGAGAAAACCCATTATTTTCTTCTGTGTTAGATTTTCTATTATGTCAAGTTGGCTGCAAATGTATAGCATTGAAGAGCACTCATATTGCTCTGGAAGCTTTCCTCTAGTGATGAATCTAAGTAGTTTTGAAATTAACTTGTGTCCAATCTCTTGAAATTTGCGTCTGCTTTATTTTAGAATGTCTATAAATGGTTTCTTTTGTTCCTATTACAATATTACATTGAAATCTTTCTAAAATCATGCAGGATCTCATCCTTGTGATAGTTTAGTGGTATTTGCAATTTCCTCTCAAGAAGAGCCTTGATCTTGTGATGAGATAAACAAATTTAAAATCAATTCACTGTCATTTGTTGATAAAGATTTTTTTTAATTCTTTGGGTGTACCTTAGGTGTGATTGATCAAAGATTTTGTTGTTTAATTAAGTCTTTCAATTTGAGCCTTCATGTTAGAGTCTCAAAGATTGTGTGAAAACGTGATGATCTGGACCTCTATTGAAGCACACCTTCTGGTTGAAGGAAATTCTTAACTATTCTAAAGCTTTTTGTTGTTGAGTTGTCCATTGTTGTGAATTCCCTCAAATATTTGGTATAATCAACTTTATCCTACTTCATCTGCCACCAAAATTATTTAAAAACCACGAATCCACCCTGAACTACCCCTGTTTTCCCTATATATCAACAAAGGAACAAAATCTATTTACTAAAATATGCAGAACACTCAGGATTTCTTAATGTCTTCAGTAACCTTAGCCTTGTGTTGAAAGTATCTCCTTCTTTTAGAAGTGACAACTCTTGAGAGTTAAATTATGGAGTATTGACCATATTTTCTCAAGGCTTTCTTCATAAATTTGGTGCAAAAGAAGGATATGTCCACCTCCTTCATCAAAAAAAGGTTACACTATGGGTCCCGTCACCCTAGTCAAAAGGCATGGCCTAAAGTAGTGAGAATAGGTCAAATCCTCTTAAAGGTGCTATCCTTCTTTCCACAAATTTGAGTGACAAATGGCTAGTTGGATCTCATCCCCAGCTACAAAGAGACATACACTATGATCTATCTATGTCTAAGCTCCATGTCCAATTTGTGTTTGTTCTCGGCTTGAAAAGGAAAACAAATTTGGATACCAACAGAATCCACAAGGTTTAATCCTTTCTAAAACAAATAAACCACCAAAGAAATCCTTCACGATCCAAGCAATAACTTGAAGACCAAATTTCCAAAATGTAAATCAAGAAAACTTAGACAAGCAACCCCCTTTCCTTGTAATTGACATCCATAAATAGGAAAATGAATTAGGGTGATGAGGTGGCTCCATATAGGATGTCAATTTATCATTCCTCCACTCCAACACAATAATTCAAACCTTAACACCAAGGCAATTAATTAAATAAGGTTAGGTTGTGAAATTCCCACATGCACACTTCACATACACCCCATACCTTTCAAGGAAAATGTAAATGTGATAAGAAGACAAGTGACTTTATTTTCCCTTTGACACTCAACAAAGCATTAAAATTATCAAATTTAGACCCATACTTCATAAGTATGGATGGTAGAGGATTGTGAGAGACAAGGGAAAATGTTTACTTGTGCCACAAGTCTCAAAAAGTGCCCTCCAAGTCAATTTTCGGGTTTAGAGAAGGAGAAAGAGTGCACACAACACAAATGAAATAAATTTCATTCATCATCATTCAAAAATCAAGAACTAACTACCCCATTAATTACCCACATGTCACCTCTTCTTTTTAGTTTAAAATTTAAGTTGAATTTTCTAATTAAGACACATTAGGAAGTGTTAATAAAGTTACTAAATTTTCCCAATAATTAAAAACATGCTCCACAAAATTAAAACAAAAAAAATAAAGAAAAGGAAAACATTACACCACATGGCCATAGATGTGAGGTCACCCCCTTGGGAAACCTCCTAACAAGCATGAAATTACACAACATTTACATTAGACACAAGTTGTCAACTTTGAGCATTTTGCAAACACCCAACATCTTTCTGTGGCTGCTCCATTATCCCCTTTAGGTGTATGATGATATAATTTTGTTGCAATCATAAACAATAATTCCTTTCTAACCTCAAGGCCATATTAATATGTATAGAATTCAAAGCATATTATATTTCCATCATACAATCGTCTGCACAAATCAGGAAATACAACACCTACATACATCTATCAATTAACATCATCGTATAACATAGCTAAAACATTATCTTCAAATTTATGAATTGTTTATCAATTATTTTCAATCATGTAACACATCCACTTCATTCTCGTAAATAATTTACAATCATCATTAATTCAATTTACATTCTTCAATAATAATGAAATTCTCTATGTCTATTGTAACTTTTGTATATTAGATACACGCAATAGCCCATTACCGATCCCTAATACCATCATATTGTTAGCAATTCAAAAATATCGATGAGACCAAATGGTTAGACCAATACTCTAAATATACTCAATATATTCAACATCCAATGTTAGTATATAACCAAGTAACCATCCTGGATCATCATTGTATCCTTAAATGTCCATCAAGGTCCACAATACATTCATACAGTCCAAAGTTACAATCAGAATATAATATTAATCATGATGTCCTCTATACGTAAACAACATGCTAACTAAAATAGATTAATAAGGTCCAAGTCTCTAATCAATTGAAATTAAAATCATAGGATAATCAGTGTTGAAGAGAAGTGGGCATTAGATCGCCCTCCCTTTAGATTTGAATTCCTCCTGGAAGTCACAGAAAGAAAGCATATGAATAGAAGTTATTCCCTTCATGAAATTTCTTTATTTCAAACAAAATTGGGTTCCCTCAACAAATTTTGGTCCAATTATATTGAACAAAGAGAAGGGGATGTTTCTAGGGACAAGATACTAAACCTTTTCCAAACAAGGTTGCAAGCATTCAATTCTATAGAGTAAACTCTACGAGGTTACTCAAGTTACAAAATAGAGGATTTAAATAGGATATTTCCAGTTGAATCCCAAATAATGACAACCAAGGTCAAATAGTAACACGAAGGGTTACCCATATATAGGGTCCACATAATCACACATGGGTGTAGCACGCGAGAAAAGGGAAGGTAAAACCTCCATTTAGGTTTAATTATAATTCAATTTTTGTTCTTTAGACATGGTTAACACTTACAAAACACAACCCTCAATTTTTCACAAGAAAACACACCTATTCATAGGTATAACAAATTCATGACCACACACGATGAGGTTTAGCAACAAAGAACCACCTATATTTTACAAAAGCATTTACATGGATGTAGAGTATTTATTGGAAGATATTTTATAACTCACATGGACTCAATTAAATTATCAAGGAGATACTAAGTATAATCTTGGCCACAAGGTTTCTATAAATTAAATTTGTACTCAAATATTGCACACACAAACACTAATCCTGATTTAGAAACCCCAAACACTTCGATAATATTTTCACTAGGAAGAAAAGTAATCCTTTCCCAAACTAAGATATCAACATAAGAGATACCATTATATTTGTCTAACTAAACATCATTTATTAAGTTTAAGTCTACCCTAGTTAAAATATTCTTAAAACATTAACAAGCATAATAATATAATCCATAGGAACACTCAAGCAAGCTAGGATAACTACGCAATAAGAGGGGTCCAACTACAATTTATAAGAGCAACACACAAGACATTATTATATAATTTTATGAAGACAAAGTTCCACTATTCTCTTCCTTAAAGGATCACGGTTCCACATAAGGAAAGATCATTCCAAAATTTCTCCATATCCTCAACATATGTTGCCTAAGCCTAGCACTAAGCCTAGGTCACTAATTGCCTAATTCATAATGAATAGGTACCTCTATGAAAATTTGAGATATATACTCACACCTACAAGGGGATATCATACACATTTAAGTTCAAGGGAGTACAACGCAACTAGAATGAATCACTATCAACAAGGGGTTTCACTAATAAAGGTAGGAAGATAGAACTAAAGTTCAAAATAGTTTCCACCCTTGGCATGATGGGATGTAATGTCCCTCAATATGTTCATATATCAATTAATTCATGCTACCAAAGGGGTAACATCCTTATGTACTTCTAAAAATTACACTACTCAAAGAGAGGTCCAAAAATGACCTGACATATGCTTGTGTTATATCCATTTTTATTTTGTTTGTTGTTTGATATAACAAGGGGAAGTATGGAAGGTACTCAACCAAATCAAAACCCAAAATCTTAGGCTAAAAATGAGATTAGATAGTCTTACAGTAGTTCAAAGTAACCTTACGGTTGGTTTAACTTTCAGATTATGTTCTTTATAAATTTTAGTGCAAGAAAAAACAACTTATACAATCAAGGTTGCTTATTTATACATTTTTTTTGTTCTTAATCTCATAAAATTGCTCATTCCATAATCCAAAGTATAATACATAAGTCAAACTTACATTTTTTAAGCTTATTTCTTATAAGTTTTCTTAACTAATCCCTTTTATTACTATGATATCCAACATTTTATGTCATTGAAGGTCATCACCAATGTTTACATGATACCTTGCCAGTATAATTACGTGACAAAACTATTTTATTTTATTTTTATAAGGAGCTTAAGGGAGGATTACTTTTAATTTTTACATAGTTTATTTATTCTTCTTTTTGTTTATTTCTTCTATTGAGCTACGCAGCTAGAGTAAGGATCCATTTTCCCCTAATGTTCCAGCCTTCTTATCAAGTTTCAAAATTCCAATCCCCTTAATTTAAAGTTCTAATATGTTTAGGTTAATCACATTACTAAATGAATTTTAATGATTAGGAAGAGTCAAGAATATCATATTACTAATTTTAAAGAGGTAAGAGAACATTAACTAAAACAGAACGCAACAAATTTACAAGATTTTACCAATATAATTACATGCATCGCCAATGCACACCAAGTTTGTCTTTAAAATTATCAATAGGATTTATGATGAAGAACAAATTTTAGTTACCAATTAGCTTTTACAAGTTCTTAGAGTTTAGATCAGTATGAGGGAGAAACAATGTTTGCAGATAATACCCAAAATAGGTTCACTATAAATGAAGGAGATAAGGGGAATGTAACCCATGGGAACCATACTTCCTCATCAAGAGGGCATCAAATACCATTAGGATGATCTATGGAATTACTCGAACATGGCCTCTAAGGCTAAGAGTTAAATCTTGGGGTGAAAGATCATGACATAACCATATCTAAGGTCATATTCTTATGACCTATACAACCAAAATATCCAAGCACAAGGTCTAAAAGGGACTAAAATGTGTTCAAAACTACCTAGACATACTCTGTGGTAATATTTTATTGTCTGATATATGTTAAATAGTTTCAGAGACTAAGAGAAGGTTATGTCTTTCTATGGGTGGTCAAGATTAAAATAAGCACCAATTTGTAGAAGCTAGGTAATTTTATATTTACCATGAGGTGCTTTTAGTTAAAACATTGATATTTACTAAAATAGCACAATAAAATTGAGATAAGAGTCCCTTATACCCATTGGTGGACCATCATGTCCAAAAAAAACACACTATCCACTAAAACCTATAATCGTCAAAGAGTTAATTCATCCCTAACAGTATGCATATTTCCCTAGCATAAAAAACATCTATTTTGACAAGGAACAAAGCTCCTACCAGGGTGTAAAAGAAACACAACCATCATCAAACTACTAACTATAATACACAACATAGAGAACACTCTCCCAAGAAAGGATAAGTGTCAAAATTGTCACTCCAAGATCCTAAATTCACCAACCCCACCACTCCATAACCAAATGCATAACTGTAAGAACCTAAGAAGATAATCAAAACACTTAGGGTGCACCCTCATATGAAAATATATCACAATGCAAACAATGTAGAACCAACACACTAGTAGATAAGAAAAGGGTTACATAACATTCTTGATAACATTTAGCTAAGTGGACAATGAGATAAATGATATCTGAGTCACCAATCAAAGGTAAAATCCAAGAAATCTTGGAAATCAAATAAAATGGCTAAGTAGCTACATTGCGATACGTAAAAAAATTGTAATAAAATAAAAATAACAAGAAGAGCCTTAGATCTTCTCAATAAAATCATAAAATAAAATGTTGGTTCTTGATAAAATAACTTAAGTTTAAAAATATAAAACATAGAAAATGTCCACATAACATTCAATTTATAGCCCTTCATGGGCCATCGGTAGGGATACTATACATTGAGCTCAGATCTAAGAACATGTTGGTACTCAAAATTGTTCTCCTTTTAAGATGAAGTAACAAAACTGATTCAACATGGACCTTAGAGGCAGCTAGATCATAGATATATGTCATTTTGTAGTTGGGGAGGAGGTCTAACTGTCTCTTTGTTACTTGGATTTGTGGAGAGATGGGTAGCATCTTAAAAGGATATGGTCTTATCCTAACTATTTTAGGTTATTCCTTTCAACCAAGGTAAGAGAACCTATTTTGTAACCTTTTTTATTTGAAAGGAGATACAAGTACCTTTCTTTCGAGTAAATTGTGTAGAGAAGGCCTTGGGGAAAATATGATCAATGCACCAGATCATGGAGATACTTTCACAACAAGGCAAAGGTTACTAAAGACATTTAAGACTCTGATCTATCCTGCAGACTTTGTAAAATGGATTTTGGTCTTAAGTGGGTATACAGAGTAGAACGGGGGTAGTATGGATGGTATTGGATATTTTAAATAGATTTTGATGGGAGGGAAGATAGGATGAAATTGACTCACCAGATCCTTAAGATCTTATGAAAAATGGAAAGGTTCAGTCAACAAAATGCTACAAAAGCTAAAAATGTTTCTTCAACCAGAATATGTGCCCAAATGGAGGCCCATATTAGCACTGTTTCACACAACGTATGTGATTCTATCATGGCGGCTCGAGTCAGAAAACCCAATAAAGCACCAAGATTCAAATCAAACCACGTGTGAGGTACACATAGTGGCCTATAGATAATCTATGTCAACAAAAAGAAAGGAAAGTGATTTTAAACCATTTATCGCACTACTGAATGAAGGCTCTTCTAAGAAATAAAATTTCTGATGCCACTAAACTATCACAAGGACTCAAACCTGTGAAATTGAATTGGATTTTGATAAAATATTGCAACAGAAACAAGAAAAACTACTTACATGCATTCAGAGATAAAATAAATACACTTTACTCAAGATTAACATAGAATAACTCAAGTTTGATCAAATTTATCGGCAAGGGAAAATTTCAAGAACAATCTCAAAGCTTGTCAATGGTTGTACACTTGCAACCACCTTGACACGATTGAATTTGATACAAAGAGAGATATACAAGCTTATTACATGGCTTCTTAGGAAGGGATGGGCTCTGTCAAGATTTTTCTGCTAGAAAAATTATTCTATGACTTTTCAAAAAAATCCCAACCATTTGCACAAAAAATTTGTGCCATTTATAACATTTACAACAGAGCCCCTTTTCCCCAAAAGACAAAAAACGTTTAATGCACCAGTGTTTTCCATGATTCTTTCGTGATTCTCAGAATCAAATATATAAAAAGTTTCCAGGTGCTTAAGGGGGTAGATTTCATTAAGTACCTCCCGCATTCAACTCCTTGCTCTAGTAGATCACTCTTCCTTCAATTTTCCAACCACTTCCACCCCTAATTTTTCAAATCATGCCCCTTGCGTGCTTGCGAGAAGAAAAATGGAAAATCTGATCGGGCACGAAAGTCAGACCATTTTAATGGCGAAAGACACCTTCCAGATCTTCCCACCAAACTTTAGATATCAACATTAACTTCCTTCTCTTCTTGGCGTGTAGAAAAAACCAAGAAATCATGAAAACTCACACTTCCAGACATGTTGAAGAGAAATGGAGGGAGAATCAGATTTCGACTCTTAGCTACCATTGATCTTCACTTTGAATTTGGGTCATCCACATGGCAGATTCGTAATTTAGAATAGATGCTAGTGCTTCCCTGGAATTTTTACAATTTTTTGGAAAAATGGAAAAAATGGGAAATGATCCTGACATGTTTCTTAAGGTGGAGCCTAGTGGGACCGCGACCCAATTCTACCATTTGATCCTCTTTATGGAAAAAGGAATTTTTTTCCGAGTTTAACCCGCAGCTCCGTCCTTGAAAAAATGGGCCTGACACTTGTCTAAACATGATTGCAGTAGAACAACACTTCCCTTTTTACTTTTGGCCCCTTTTTTCCAAAAGGAATTTTTTCCAAATTTCCTCTAATAGTCTGCACCTCCGCCATTGACTGGAGCAAGATTTTTAATTTTCCTTTATTGGGCTTGTGGACCATTTTGATTTTTTTAGCCATTTTCACATTCAAGGGGTAAAAATCCAAATTTCCTCCAATGGTCTGCCTCCCCACTCCTTTGACTTCTTAACCTATCACATGTCATCATGGCGTACCTTGAGATGGTCCCAAAAATTTGGTACCTTGAACGACCATGGGCTCGCCAGGTGGCCTCCTACACCAAACTGTACCAAATGCATAAAAAATTCTCTAAGTCTAAGAAAAGAAGCGGAACCTTCCACGTGTCCTCCTACAGGGTCAAAGCGAGACTTTTTCCTTGTGCTTAAATTTGCTCCAATCAGAGTCTGGTGGGGCCATGGGGTGAGTTCAAACTTTTTGCCAAAGTAACTAAAAAAGAACAAGTTCAAAAAAAGAACCACATCACCCCATACAATTGGAAGAAGCCACGTAAGCACCAAAAGAACCAATCAAATACAAACAGGGCCACGGGACAAATTTTTCCTTTTCACCAAAAAGGAAAAAAAGTGATAAGTTAAAGCATTCACCCACTATCCCCTAACCAACCAAAAGAAGCCGCATCCCCTGTCAATGCAAGGATGCAAAGTTTATAGGGAGAAAATTCCCGTCAAATCGTAAAATACAGAAAAACGATCATTTGAGCTAGAAAATGAAAATTTCTTCAATGACTAAGAGTTTAGAAACATTTACAAGGCTCTAATATGTTATTCAAAGATACATCCAATCATTTTCTTCAAGTATTTAGGGTAGAAATGTCAAGGAAGATGAATCTCGACTGTGGAGAACAGAGAGAACAGGAAAATGTGAGTTTTTGAAGAAACAGAGCATGAGGGACTCAAAATACAGATCCTTAAGAGATTTGCAATCCATGAAATAATTAAAAATGGCTACAAGGTTCAACCAAGCACAACACGGGGAAGGAGAGAATGATAGAGGTCATAAATCAATAATTTTTCAAAGGAACAAATGGGGCGAGACTATTTTGAGCACCAACACCGGCTCTTACTGAAGGATGTGAACTCCCTATGAGTACCACGAGAAAAAAGTAGACCAAGTGCCAAAAATATCCATTAGGTAATGGAGTCATCTTTTTAGTGAAGAGAAATAGAGCCATCTTAAAAAAAAATAGAGAAACCAACAAAAACAAGTCACTGAGGACCAGGACAAGCAAGAAAAGAAAATATTGGGAACAAACAACAAGCTATACACTATACATAAGAATTTTTCTTGATTTAAAGAAAATAATCAAGGAAACAATTCATGTGCCAGCAATCCTGGATATGACCATGCCAAAAGGTTATGATATGTTCTCATCAACGTGAAATAGACCTCTTTTTCTTGGTTGTTCTGTTTGTATACCACCCATCTTCTCTGAAGCTCCTCGACTTTGTTTAAGTCAAATTATTTGACATTCTTCAAGGATAAATCACAAACCAAATTCCCAGGAAAAGTAGCATACTTAAGAGCTCTTTTTTCAACACTCTCATATTCCCTGAAATCTACAAATCTCACAAAATTGTTAAGATCAGCATATGCTTGAAAAACCTCATAAGATGCATTGCTTAGGTCTTCAATCAGGTACATCATCTTCTTCTCTCCATAAAATTTCACCAAGTTGCCTTCAATGGAGATAGTGGCATAGGACATGTCCAATTACACACTACCACCAACACTTGCTGCCCACTTCTTGACAACAACATCCCCCACTTGGTAGGGAAGTCAACAATGATTACGTAGAGCTTTAAGTTCCTTCTAGGATAAGATCCAAGTTGAACTACTAGATCTTTGACACACCCCACCACTAGCACCTCTCTAGAGTCCATCGAAGTGCACTTCCCATATGCTGATTTTACTTTGATATCTAATTCATTCATGACCTCAAGAGGCATGAAATTACATGAAGCTCCAGAATCAAACATACACTTATGTAACAACTTGTATTTGATAACCAGGGTAGTGAAAAATGGATCCACATTCAGCTGGGATTCAACCAAAGAATCTCCTAAATAAACCTCTGGTGGTTCCTCTAGCTGTTTTGATGCTGGTGGTGCTTTTGGTTCTTCAATGACAGGTGGGATCTCCAAAATTTTTATGTTTCTACCTGGGGTAGTCTTCTCTTCTTTCAACCTCAAGTATTCAAATGCTCTCTTTTTGTGCTCAGGGATCCTGAGCAGCTCAACAATTGGAACAGAGACTTTGATTTGACATAATACTTGAGCAATATCATATGCAGCATTTCTTGGCAAGGTAGAACTGGAAGGGAAGCCAATACACTCATTAGGTGGTGCAAGGTTTCTGACAACTTGTGAAAGGGGAGGGGTGTAATTTTTGTTTGGAAATACAAGGTTTTTAGCAGGTTCATATTTCCTAGTAGCCTCTTTAGGAATGTTTTAAATTAAGGGAGATATTGGCTTGGCTTGAGGCCCTGCCCCTTTGACAACCTTATTTCTTGTATTATATTCCTTCTCTTGAGCCACAACATCATTCATCACTAACTATCTATCCTCCTCATAGGGGATGCCTCCATCATACTTCTTTATCATTAAAGCCCTTAAATATTCAAATTCATTATTGGGAAATTCAAAATATTGTACAGTATCTACTTCTAAAGTATGAGAGGGAGGAAGAATGGGTACCCTATGAATGCAGTCCCAAAAGGTGGTAGCATTCTGAGCACTTATCACCTCAGTCGAAGTTGCCCCTTGTTGTGAGCTTGTGGAGAAACCCATCATGCATATATCATCATCATTATCATCAAATTCTTATTCTTGTTTATCTTCTTCACATGGAGGACATGGCATGAAACATTTGTCACACCAGTCAATGACATCTATCTCCTCCACCACAAAAACTCTAGTATCCAAAGGATCAAGTATTTTTTTGTTCTCCCTGGTTTAGGACTATCTATTTCCAAATCCAACATGTCCCTTGCCTCTATCATCAAATATTTGGTGATTAGTGAACATGTCTTGGCCTTACTACTTGTGTTGACCCAATGAACCCTGCCAAATTCCATTCTCAGCCCGGGGCTAATTTGTAGGAAATTTAATTGACAGTCCCTATCGAATTCTTCACAACTTCTTCCAAATTAGCAGCCTTGCTTGTTTGGGGTTTTTCTGGGTTAACTAGTTTTACACCTTCCCTCTTTAGAGGTTTCCCAATTGCCTTGATATTATTCTCTATTTGTAGGGCCATGGTGAATGCTTGCCTTAAGTTGGTAGGGTTATTGTCCCTCAAGTAGTAAGTAGCCTTTTTATCAAATGCATCAATGTATTTGATTAAACATGATACATCACATGGCCTTATCCTGACACGAAATATCCTTAAGGTATTATTGAACCTTGTGTAGAAATCATTACTAACTCATTGGGACTCCTCTTGATGTTTTCAAACTCTGATAGAAGAAACCTAGTGTCAGTCCTATCACCATATTGCAATCCGAATGCATTGTTCATCTTAGCCCAAGAATCAACAGAATTATTATGCAATGCTTTATACCAGTCCCTAGCATATTCTTCCAAAGTGTGAGTAAATAACTTGATATACAAATCTTCATGTTCAATCACAAATTCTCTCATCATGTTGATAAAAAGCTTTAGATGCTAGTCACTAGTAATACCATTGTTTCCTTAAAACTTTTTCATTTTGTTCCTTACATCTTGAGGCACTGCATTTGGGTAACCAACCATTCCCACAAAATTTATAGGTCCAAAGGTGTTTACAAAAAATGGAATCCTGGTTTGATCCATATTGATTTGAGGAGATGATCTTGGGGGAGCAAAAAATTGATGAGGGGCAGAGGGCCCCTGGAACACAAGACTATAATTTTCAAAATGGGTATCCCCCAAAGGCCTTGTTTCTTGGAAATAGCTATCAACCTCAGAAAGATAGGTGCAGAGTGTGAAGCAAACCTTTAAAAATTAGATGAGGGCCCCTCTCCAACTGAAGAATTCAATTCCAAAAATACGCTACCTAATTAAGAGTCACTTGAATGTCAGTCTTCAATGATAGGTCGATCACTTTCATCAATGAAGATCCCTATTATTGTCTGCTGATCTCTAACAGCTCTCTAGGATTTTATTCCTATTGATTTTTCTTTTCCTATCTCTGGAAACAACGTCCTAGTAGGATCCCTCACAAAGACAGACCTTCTTACTTCTGGCTTTGCAAGTATTAGTAACAAATCTGAATTTGAAAAAGTTTAAGGCAATGGTATTTTTCAGTAATTAGATCAACAAGGAGTCGCCACGAAGGATTCCCACCTTAGTTGTGAAAATTCATTAAATATGATCTATCAAATGTTTTTCAACACTAGAAACAATAAATGGAGAGACTTTGACCTTTCTCTACCGAGATTTATCAATGAAAACTAGTGCACTTAGATGTAGAAACTGAAAGAATGACGCACAACACTTGTAGCATATAAGAAGTGTTTTACTAGGTTCGTGATTTTGAACTGAGAGTCCCCGGAAATGGAGCCACTGATATTGGTGTTGTTTATGTGTCAAATAAATATGGCTTCAAATATGTATGCACATGGATTAAATTTAACTAAGTTCCCAGTAACGTAAATCAAATCCCCGGCAACATAAATCAAAACCCCGGCAGCGGCGCCACTGATGTTGGTAACCAAATATGTTCTTATTTTTAGACCAAACAACAACACTAATACAATATGGAACTTAGAGGCATCCAGATCATAGATATATGTCATTTTGTAGCTGAGGATGAGGTCTGACTATCCCTTTGTTACTTGGATTTGCGGAGAGATGGGTAGCACCTTAAAAGGATATGATCTTATCCTAACTATTTTAGGTTGTGCCTTTCAACCAAGGTAAGAGAACCTATTTTGTAACCTCTGTTATTTGAAAGGAGATACATGTACCTTTCTTTTGCATAAATTTTATAGAGAAGGCCTTGGGGAAAATATGATCAACACACCAGATCTGACTCTCACGAGTTGTCACTTCCAGATCATGGAGATACTTTCACAACAAGGAAAAGGTTACTAAAGACATTTGAGACCCTATCTATCCTGCATGTTTGGAAAATGGATTTTGGTCTTATGTGGTACACAGGAAAAAAATAGGGGTAGTATGGATAGGATTATTATGTTTAAATAGATTTTGGTGGGAGGGAAGATAGGATGAACTTGACTCACCAGATCCTTGAGAGCTTATGTAAAATGGAAAGGTTCAGTTAACAAAATGCTACAAAAGCTAAAATGTTTCTTCAACTAGAATATGTGCTTCAAATGGAGGCCCAGATTAGCACTCTTTCACACAATCCTATGGGATTCTATCATGAAGGATCGAGTCAGAAAACCCAATAAAGCACCAAGATTCAAATCAAACCACGCCTGAGGTACACCCAAGAGGCTTACAGATAATCTCTATCAACAGAATGAAAGAAAAGTGATTTTAAACCGTTTATTCACTCCCAAATGAAAGCACTCTTCTGAGAAATGAAATTACAGATACCACTAAACTATGGAAAGGATTGAGACCTATGTGATTGGACTGGATTTTGATACAAGATTGCAACAAAAACAAGAAAAACTTGCTTACATGCATTCAGAGATGAAATAAATACACTTTATGCTCAAGATTAACACAAAATAACTCAAGTTTGATCAAAATTATTAGTAAGGGAAAGTTTCATAAACAATCTCAAAGCTTGTCAATGGTTGTACACTTGCAACCACCTTGACACACTCAAATTTGATACAAAGAGAGATATACCTAGCTTCTCAAACGGAATTCTCAAAAGGGATGGGCTCTGTCAAGATTTTTCTACTAGAAAAATAAGTCTTTGACTCTTTCCAAAAACTCCCAACCTTGTACATGAAAGAATTTTTTCCATTTATAACCTTTACAACAGAGCCCCTTCTCCCCAAAAGATGAAAAATGTTTAATGCACCAGTGCTTCTCCATGATTCTTTTGTGATTCTCATAATCAGATCTGTAAAAAGTCTTCCAAGTGCTCGAGGGGGTAGATTTCATCAAATATCTCCTGCATTCAACTCCTTGCTCTGGTAGATCACTCTTCCTTCAATTTTCCAACCACTTCCACCCCTAATCTGTCAAATCTGGCCCCTTGCATGCTTGGGAGAAGAAAAATAGAAAATCCAATCGGGCACAAAAGTCAGACCATTTTAATGGCGAAAGACGTCCTCCAGATCTTCCCACCAAACTTAAAATATCAACATTAACTTGCTTCTCTACTTGGTGTGTAGAAAAACCAAGAAATCATGAAGACTCACACTTCCAGACATGTTTAGAGAAATGGGGGGAAAATCAGATTTCGACTCTCAGCTGCATTGATCTTTACTTTGAAATTGGGTCGTCCACATGGAAGATTCAAACTTTAGAACATACACAAGGGCTTCCCTTGACTTTTTACAACTTTTTTGGAAAAATGGAAAAATTTCACATTTTTTTCCACACCTCCGTCCTCGAGAAATGAGCCTGACACATGTCCTAAGGTGGGCCCCAACCCGCAGCAAAATTATGCCATTTCTACCTGTTGATCCTCTTTTTGGAAAAAGGAAAATTTTCCAAGTTTTCCCCCGGAGCTCCATGCTTGAAAAATGGTCCTGACACATGTCCAAATATGATTGCAATGGATACACTCCCTTTTTACTTTTGACCCTTTTTTCCCAAAAGAAATTTTTCCAAATTTCCCCCGAGAGTCTGCACCTCCGCCATTGACCGGAGAAAGGTTTTGACTTTTCCTTTATCGAGCTTGTGGGCCATTTTTATGTTTTTATCCATTTTCATGTTTAAGGGGCAAAAAATCCAAATTTCCCCCGATGGTCCACCTCCCTGCCCTTTGAATTTTCAACTTGTCACGTGTCATCATGGCGCACCTTGAGATGGTCCCAAAAATTTGATACCTTGAAGGAGCGCGGGCTCGCCACGTGTCCTACTCCACCAAGTTTTTCTGAATGCTTGAAGCTGCGGATAACATGTCATGCTCCGAAGTAATTCTCCTTTGGCCATTGAAAAGTCTAAGTAAAAGTAGAGCGAAGACCTCCACGTGTCCTCCTGTGGGGTCAAATGAATCGAAGTCTTTTTCCCTAACCATTAAATTTGTCTCCAATTAGACTTTTCTTGGTGCTCCAATCAGGGCCGAGGGGTAAGTTCAAAAGTTTTTCCAAAGTAGCCAAAAACAGAACAAGTTCAAAAATTGACCCGTCGTACCCCATCCAATTGGAAGAAGCCATGTAAGCACCAAAAAGAACCAAGCAAATAGCGTGGGGCCATGGGACCAAAATTTTCATTTTCACCAAAAAGGTTAAAAAATGATAAGTTAAAGCATCCAACCAAAGGAAGCCATCCCCTGTTGATGCAAGGATGTAAATTTGACAGGAGAAAACACCCGTCAAACCGTCAAAATACAGAAAAATGATCATTTGAGCTAGAAAATGAAAATTTCTTGCTAAGGATGAGAAAGTTTAGAAATGTTTACAAGGCTCAAACATGTTTTTCAAAGATACATCCATTCATTTTCTTCAGGTATTTAGGGCAGAAATGACAAGGAAGACAAATCCCAACTGTGGAGAATAGAAAAGGAAAACCAAAGATTTTTTGAAGAAATAGAGCAATGAGGGACTCAAAATAGAGATCCTTCAGATGATTTACAACCCAGGAACCAATTAAAAATCACCGCAAGGGTCAACCAAGCACAACACAGGGAAGGAGAGAATGACAGAGGCCATAAATCAACAAGTTTTCAAAGGCACAATTGGGGCGAGACTATTTTGAGCACCAACAAAACACATGCATAATGAGGAATTAATGATCAAATGTGATATCATGTTCCTATGTCTACTCTCCCATAAATGGTTGGTGTAAGTGAAAAGAGTGAAATTCATGAATTTGGCTCAACTCGTGTAGCCATAAGAGAAAATTATGGGGAGCTCTAACAATGTTAGCAAATCAACCTATTATTCTTCCCTGATCATAAGGCTAAACCCATAAATTTTAGACTAACACTAATCCACAAGAGTTGCACCACACAAAATAAAAATCCACCCTTGTAGGTTCATCTATGGGGTCAACACATCACACATCTATACCCAAAAGCTAGGGATCACAATAGACACACTCTTCGCAAGGAAACCCACTTTATCACCCAAGAAGTTCACACCAATATCAAAGTAAATTAGTTTTCCCATTAATTGGGTTTGACAAGATGTCCACTTAGGTGAATAAAACAATCCAGAATATTCTTTTATTATTGTTATATATTATTGGTAATATGGGCTAGAGGTTCAAGTGTTCTAGGTTTAAGTTGTTGTTAACTAGTATATTATTAAGTTCCCACATTTTTCCCAAACCAAAGCATGTGAACCCATAACTCTGATACCAAGAAGTAATGCCCACAGGTTAGACGTTCAACACCATATTAAGAACCTATGTAGTTTATAGTGGGAAAAAAATATGTGGATTTGTTTTTTCGTGCATTTTAAAGTGATCTTGCTAAGGGTTAAAAAATGCATGGAAGAACCATATTTTAATAGCTATTAAGGTTCCTTTTTACCATTTAGTTTAGAAATAAAACAGTAATCCCATTGGATTCATTCAAGGAGAACTTCTTAAGTTTATTGAATTCTTATTTCCTAAGACCACTTACCACCCGAACAAGGCCTTATTTAGCTCTCTAACCATATAATTTGAATTTTTCAATCATTTACAATTGTTTTATAACATTAAATACTAGTTGCCCATCAATAAAATGTTCATTAACCCTTAAAATTAAAATTCATGCTAACTTTATCTAACACTAAATCTTGGAGTCACAATATACTTCTGGAGAACTCTAAGAACACCCTTAAGTAGCCCCATTCACATGTGAATGAATACCAATTTATAGGTAAGTCGTAAACCATTTACACATCAATCCCCATCATGTAAGCTATGAGTAAATTTCTTTGTCAACCATTATATTTGATATATTTTGGCCATTGGATCAATACATTTTCCCTAAAATTCCATCAATGATGTTTCTTTTATTCTCAACTTTGTCCATCCTAAATCATTCATTTGCTTCATATTTTGGAAGGTTTACTAGGAAGAGGGAAGTGAGAAGTCATGGAGGCCATTGAAACTATGCAAGGGTTAAACAACTCGGTTGTGTAGTATTTTGTGCTAAAATGGTTAGACCACATGTGAATTCACATTGTGGGGTATTATGAACCCTTTTATTTATGTGAATTTTGAAAACAAAATTAAGTCTTCCAAGTTGAGGAATATACATTATGTAGGATTACTTTTGGGTGAATGATAAAGTTGTTGGATAAGTGAAATTTCTATAACAATTAAATCTTCGGAAACTAAAATGAAGGTAGAAGTAGGCAGTGAGAGAAAAAATGGTCATGGCTGCAGATGGTATAATAGAATTGTCACAATACATGGTAGGTCACTAATTTTTAAAATAAAATTTAGGTTAATGGGGGGGTTTACACCAACCCCATATTTATTTTTAAAATTTGTTTCAGAAACTAATTGAGGGGGGTTTGAGCCCCTCCCAAACTTACTTTTTAAAATAAACCCTAATAGATTGTGGGGGATCGCTCCTAGCCTCCATGACATTAATCTATTTCAAAAATTTCGTACTAAAATAAAATTTAGATTATTGGTGATAGTATAATATATATATAAATAATTACATATATATAATATATAAACCTAAATTTATATATTAAAGGTATTAATATTAGCTATATTAATACTATTTTCATATAATTTAAAACTCTAACCCTAATGTATATGAGAATTATGTAGTATAAAAATTCATTGAATATATATATATCATATATAATATATATATATGATATTATATTTACACATCCTACATAATTTGGAAGTAGGCCTAAAATCATAGTAACTCAAATGAACTCCATGCAATTTCTTCTTTCAAGGATGGATCTTGAAAATTTTACAATAAAGGTAAGATCAACAACTACTTTCGATGCAAAAGCATCATTCTATTGTAAAATTGAAACCCCTGCATAGCGCAAAATGTTTTCAATAAAACTAGATTTGAAAAGAACATGGGAATTTTCCAAGAAATGGTATGACTTGGAACATCTCCATTCAACTACAACATTACAAATTTGAAAAATGAAGATGTACAATAGACATTATTTTAAAATACAATAATGACAATCTTCCATTCCTATAGGTGGTTACCATGAGGTAAAATTTACAGCATAGCAATTTTTCCAAATGCTGCCACATAGGCAAGCCTTCACTCAAATCGTCTCCTGAACTTCATATCTTCCAATTTTCACTCCTTGCACTTTACAAATTTGTAATCCCATTACATGTGCTAAGAGGGACATGTGACTGGATTTTGCCCAAACTAAATGTGCAATAATTGGAGAAGCCATAATTCACCTTATTAGATGATTTTCCCAACCAAAGAACAATGGTGAGATGTTAGAAACTTTGCAACTTTTAAAAAATTTTGATTCCACAAAACATGCATTTCATAATAGATAACACATTCAAGATAAACAATAAAAGAAAAATTTACAAACTTCCCTATAACACATAGGCTTGACAACAAGCCAAAATGGGCAAGGAATATGGGAACCAATCCTTGTACCTCACAAATGAGTTATGAGGTGCCCCCAAAATTCCTCCAAGTGCACATCCAACTTCTCAACATATACCTTTTCCATCCCAATGCAAAATACTCAAAGCATAGAAATTTTATCCTTTTCCCTCCCCAATGGTCCCATGATTCCATCTCCCACACATCTTAGTGCCATACTACACCAATCCCACTCACAAAACACACACCCATGCATTTACAAAGAATGCAAAAAATAATAAAGAACAATGTGTAGACACTACCTTTCCATAGTAGTTTCCACAAGATTTAAACCTTTCCAAATCCTAGAAAGCACCAAAGACAATTTTTTCCAAAATCCAAATCAAGAAAAATGAGACAAGTGATCCCCATTCCTCCAAATTCATACCCATTGATAGAAATAGGAATGAAGGTGATGAGGTGGCTCCATGTAGTAAGCCACTCCATCATTCCTCCACTCTAACACAAGTCAAACCCCAATACTAAGGAAATTAAGTGAAAAAGATAAGGTTATGACATGCCCACATGCACACTTCATATACACCCCATACCTTTCAAGGAAAAAATAAATGTGATAAGATATATAGTTGCAACTTCCCTTCGACACTTATTATATTTTTATTTCGGGTATTTTTGACTTTATACATGGATGTTATTGTATCATTTTGGCTTAGCATGATGTTAGATGGTAGAGACACTTTGAAAATTGATGGATTTCGATTCATAGTATGATTTGTGTGGATCCTTAGAAAGATATTTTATATTGATGATGATTTGTTGTTGACATATTTATATAATTTTAACACTCGACATTCTCTTCATATTGAGTAGGTTTTAGCAGTTGAACTAATCTTGTAATCTTATTGGTATTGATGAAATATAGAATTGAGATTTTGTTGGAATCTTTAAAATGGTAACATTATTTGTCTGGATGATGATTTAACTTATATATGGATAATTATTAGCATCACTTATATGCGTATATATATTATCTTGGATGTTTTGATGCAGCTCTAAGGATGAAGGAGGTATTGTTTGATTTTACAGGTAATTATATCACAATTAATCCAAAGGGGGATTGGAGACTAACCATAACAAGATATTAGGTGGATACGACAATGGTCACCATGGAAACTTGTGTTATGTTGTGTGTGTTGTTATTTTTTGTTAGGAGGTTACCATGGGGGGTGACCTCCAATTGTGACCAAAGGGTTTGTGTGTTGTTTTCTTCTTTTTCTTTATTTAATTTTAGAGTATGTGATTTTATGGTGATGTAATTCCCTTTTGTCATTAATTGATTTATATGTATAGATTAGTAAATTAATAATGTTACTAAACTAATTATGGATGTAAAAAAGAAAATCATTTATTAGATTAGTTGTTGCTTTGGTTTATGTGTTGTAAGTTTATTGTATATGATTTTGAGTGTTGTACACTTCACCCCACTTGGGAAACTCGGATTTGGGCTTAACGGTGATTTTTGGAGGTTTGTGGAACAAGTTAAACTTTTCCCACACCTCTTAATTTACTATACCAGTTCCCTACCTATGGGTTGAAGGTTCAAAAATAGACTCCGTTATGTGTTTTGGAAGGAAAAAGGTGAGTTTTAATTGCACTTGCTTACATATGTTTAAATTTTTTCCTTAAAGGGTGTGGGTTAGAGTTGTGTGTGTAAGAGGTTTGTCATACTTCTAAATCACCCATTTATTATGCCTTGCGGTATGGGTTTGAATTTTTTGATGTGGGATGGAGAAGAAATGATGTGTCATTCTACATGGAGCTTCATCATCTCTCTCTCCCTCTTTTCTATTTGTTGGAATTTTTGGGAAGTACTTGAGGTTTGTTGCTTGGTTTTGGATCTTTCATTTTTGGGAATGCTTGCTTGTTGGAGGGGAAGGGTTCTTGGAATTTCTTGAGATTGGAAGACTTTGGGACTTTCTTAGAATGTGGAGATTTATCATGGCAAGGTAGGGTCTTGCACCCTTTTTTTTCCTCTTTGTTTTCTTGTATGTTATGTGTTTTATGGATTTATTTTCTTTCTTGAAGTGTTTGGTAGTGAAATGGCTTTAGGTTGTGTTGATATAGTGGAATACAGATGAAATATGTTGGGAGGGATAAGAGATTCTTTGTGTTTTTAGGAGGGAGTGGGTTTTGGATGCCCCACCTTGTTGTCATTTTTTATTTTGTGCATTGTGGGAGCCAAAAGAGAGAGGGAGGCATAAGAGTGAGGGATGCATAATAGACATAAATTTTTAATTGTACGGAGGCATAAGATATTTTGGGATTGATTATGTTTTGGGGGATTCTTGAGGTGGGCATCCAAACCCTTAGGAGGTACAAGGGTATCGCCATATTCCTTTCTCTACTAGGATTATTTTAGAGCCATTTTTTGGTATGTTGTTGTGTTTAAAAATGAGTTTTTTTGTGGTTATCTATCTTGTGTGTTTTTTTCTGTGAAGTAATTGTGGAAGCATTGTATATTTGTCATGTGTTTTATCCATCCCTTATTTCCTTGTGGTTGGGGCTCGAGGGCCAATGAGGAGGATTTCTTCTCCCCCTCATTGGAGTTTTAGTTGGGTGGAGAGTGTTGTCTCTCCCCCATTTGGTATTATGATAAAGTGGAGATTTGATGGAGCCTTATTGGAGATTTGGGAAATTGGAGCACTAATAGAAGAAGAAGAAAATAATTGTAACTTTCATTATAGTTACCTTTCTTGTAAAATTCCTAGTTCAAGTGGAAGATTTATTATATATATTTTTTAAAGAAAAGTTACATTGAATATTTGTTATTAAGATTGTAATGCATTGTTAGAATGAGAAACAATTTTAGTGAGTTGATTTTTTGTATGATGAACATGTAGTATAAAATGAAACCACTTGTTCACATTTTAGGTGATTTATTATAACAAATAGGTGTGTGTTCTTGTTTTAAAACTATGAGAAATCTTGTTATAATTTCTTGTGAGAATGGTTGCAAATTTTTCATTTGTAAAAGCAAAGAAATAGTTATTCCCATTATATTCCATGAAATGTATAGGGTAGTGAAGTAAATTATATTTGTCGCCTTCTCGTATTAGTTGGAAGAAAGTTTTGAAATTTATATGTTTATATGAAAAAGGAATTATATTCTAGTTCTTATCCACCTTATCATTGATTGTATTATCCTTTAAATTTAATAGAGTAAGGAATAACATGAGTACAAAAATCCCATAGCCTTGTTAGGCCATATTAATGTAGCATTAAGTTATTATTAATTTTATATATACACACAATGATAACTAATGTATTAATATGTGGTATTTGGATTGAATTAAATCACCTTATCAAATGTTATCAAATTTTAAGATAAATTTTTAGTGTAAGATTAAAGCTTAGTTAAAAAAAGGAAAATTATATAAATATAGATATTATAACTTCTTGAAAATAGCATTGATTTTAAAATATCATTATTTTATATATGAATAACAATATTAATATTATCAATTTAAATATATATACTTAAAATTTATATAATTAACATATATATAAAAAATTATATTGAATAAATACTAACTAACAAACAATGCGAAATAAAAAAAATCAAAATTTCTTGGCAAACTATTTAGGTCGCGTCATGTGCTAATACAAATAGGGTAAGGGTTGGAGGGAGGGTCGCCGACCCCACCGCCACCGCATTATTAATGGGATGGGGTGGGGTCGGAAACCCTCTCCCCAACCCCAACCTTTTGCCACAAAACATTGTAAACCATAGTCCCTTCAAAAATAAACCTTTCTGCACAACCGACCTTGCATTTCTTTGTTTCACTATGTAAATGGCCTTAAATCCACAGCTGAGTCTTTATTATTTAAATTCGTATATATGTAATCTATGTGATTTTGGGTTTTACTTAAAAAATAATTCTCAATATACACACACACACACACACACACACACACACACACACACACACACACACACACACACACACACACACACACATATCTATCTATATATATATATATATATATATATATATATATATATATATATATATCTATGTGTGGGTGTATACAAAAGTATATACATATATGTATATATATTCTTTTACCCAAATGAAAATTTATACCAAATTTAACCATATCACTAAAATGGGGCAAGACCCATATGCCGATTTCGGTGAATATTAAAATAATGAGATGAAAAAAATAATTAAATGCATTAAAACCCTAGGTGAGGGTGTAAATAAAACAAGAAAACAAATGAATCATGTGTATCATTCCAAAAGCTTGAGGTGGCCTCTCATGGCTTCCTCCTCTTTCACCAATCTGTAAAACAAAACCAAGAAATAATAAGCCAAACAAAGAGAAATGAAAATTTTAAAGGAAAACTTAGTGTTAGATGGATTTCCAAATCCAAAGGCCCTGAATGAATCCATCCAATGGATGAGATTCATCCCTGTAAAAAGTAGGTGGGAAGTGGGTGAGAGAAATTCAAATTTTAAAATGCATATGTAGGATTTAAGTGGGGCCATTTAATTAAGTGTAGAAGGTATGGGTGTTATCACTATTCTAACCCAAATTTATTTTAGAGACATTATAATTTAATGTAAACTTTGACCCCTTTTGTGGGTATAATAGAACCTTATTATTTAATTAATTTTACCACTTTACCCTTGGGATTATTTTGTGCAAGTTTAACTATGATGGAAATTAAAATTTATCAAAAAAAAAAATTAGGGGAACTGAAACCATGCCTTAGACTAACCTAGTTTATTGAAAGGTATTGAGAGTTTTATTGTTCTATTATAATGGGGATCAAAAAAGGAAATTAAAATTATTGATTTAAAGTAACTTAGGCACAAGGATGTTACAACCATTAATTTGAACCTTTTTGTGAGTATATTTAACAAAAACAATTATCTCATAATTTTTCTAGTTTGGCCTAGGTTGTTTTGGGTTTCGTGGGGTAAATTTAGTGGGCATTACACTTCGTATTAGAGCCATGGGTTCGAATATTAGACCCTTGGGCACACTTAAAAACATGAGCTATGAACATTAAACCTAGTGCAACTCGAGAACCTAGAAAAAAAAATTGTATGATATTTGTATAATATAGAAAACTTAGAAAACTGAAATAAAACCTAGAATTATGAACTAACTCTTCCCTTGGTCTATGCAGGAGGTGCAAACTAGACGAGGGGTTATTTCACATAGACCTAGACTTGCAACCTCCAACTCATGATGTAGTGGCCATCCTACCTCAGATATTACAAATGCTTCAGGACATCAATGCTGTTATATGCTGAGGATCCTTAGGAGGATGAATTGCTAGAAAAGATAGAGAGGCATCAGTTGAAGCTCATGCTTCTCCTCAATATAGTGATGAGCATAGCAGAGATAACTCCCATGTGGAGTCATCTAGAGAAAATTCACATCAGAACAGACATGTAGACATGATTTCAGGACATAAAGATAGATCTCGGAGCCCTAGACTAAGGGAGGAGCATACAAAGAGACCTAGGGGTCAATAGTCATCTACTGCAGACCATATCTGCGAGATCCTCAAGCTACGCCCATCTCACTATTCTAGATATACAAGTTGTTTTCAAGCAAAGGATTAGATAGTGAGCTTGAGCGGGTGATTCAAGCTTTGTCCTTATATGAGCAACACAAAATCTCATGTTCTGATCCATTTTCTAAGGGATGGAGTAGGTGTGTAGTGGAGGATTGATGCAGAGAAGCTCCACATAGACTCAGAGAAAGTTACCGAAGAGATCTTCGAGGAGCGGTTTAGAAGAAAGGTAATTATCTAAGAGGTTGATTCAACAGAGGATAGATGACTGTAGTAGAGTACAAGAGTCAATTTCTGGACCTAGTTTAGTATGTCCACTATATGTAGGATGAGTAGGTACAGATTCATAGGTTCATCAGGGGCCTGAATTTGGACTCGAGAGGTGTTGTGTGCATTCACTACCCACAAACCTCAGCAGAGGTCATTGAGAAGGCCTACACTACAGAGGATACTCGGGGGAAGACTCAGTAGGCCAGGGATAGAGTGTGGAGTTACATCCAACAAATGTAGGATAACAGGTCAAGGGGGTTAGATCCTCCTCTTTATGGTAGACATGGTTCTGTACAGTCTTCATTCACCCCACCAAAACAGGCACCTCAATAATAACAGGATCATCCACCATTCAAACCTCCTCATAGATTTGATGATTAGAGGTGATAGAGTATGGGGCCTCCCCCTAGGTTTCCCATTAGGATACAAGGTGCACTGAAATCTCATTCAAGAGGATCTCATCAATAACAACCTCAGCAGTCCATAGTCAGATAATTAGGTTCTGTGACATAGACTTCTAGAGTATTGGCTTCAGCTACATATCATTGGAGAGGACCACGTAATTGTTATGGATGTGGCTTTGTCGGACATCATTGGAGAGAGTTCCCAAAGAACCTTAGTAACAATATTAAGGTGAAGATTTCAGAGTCTACAGTTGGTGACATGGGATGTAGCCATTGGATCTATGCAGTGGTTGAGTACCACTAAGCTGAGCATAAGAGCACTGTGATAGAGACTAAAGGTAGCATTGGTGGTATTTCTACCTCTATACTGTTTGATTCCGGTTTGTCTCATTTGTTTATTACACCATCTTTAGTAGAGTGTTGTAGGCTGGTGATACTTAGATAGGGCCTTATTTGGGACGTCAAGATGGCCTATGGTGCCATGCAAAAATCTTTATAGACTCATTAGTTAAGGAGTGGGTAGTGGATTTGGGACCCTTCAACACTACCTCATATATTTGCATCCTTCCATTGGGTTTTGTATGGAGTCATCTTGGCCATGGATTGGTTGTCTACACATAGAGCTAGGGTGAATTCTTACCATAAGACTATATCATGTACAGATGATCTGGTAGTTGAGTCATTGATAGATGGAGTTAGGAGACCCATTTCTGTCCACACTATTTCTACTATACAACTTAAGCAGTGTGCATGATGTGGGTGTCATTTATACGTTATTATTGTTATTGATAGGTAAAATGATGGGGCTAGTGGAATTTCACTTTATTAACACCCCATCTTGCAGGAGTTTTCTGATGTGTTTCCTAGTGCGTTGTTGGGGATGCCTCCTCCACGTGAGAAAGACTTCCACATTGAATTGGTTACAGGAGTAGAAGTTATCTCACATGCTCTTTAAAGGATGACCACACCTAAGCTTTGTGAGCTCAAGTTATAGCTTGAGGGACTTTTTGAAAAATGCCTAATCCTTCCTAGTGTATCTCCTTGGGGTGCACCAGTGATTTTTGTTAAGAAGAAAGATGGCTCCTTATGGTTTTGTGTGGACTATAAGTAGCTAAACAAAGTAACAATCAAGAATCGTTACCCTTTCCTCTCATTGATGATTTGTTTGATCAGATGAAGAGGGCCACAATATTTTCTAGGATTTATCTTGACTCCAGATATCATCAGCTGATGATTACAGAGGCAAGTATCAAAAATTCAATTTTCTACATACGATACGGACAGTATGAGTTCATAGTTGTGCCATTTTGTTTGACGAATTTCCCCGTAATATTCATGAACTTGATGAACGATGTGTTCAGGATGTTTTTGGATTGCTTCTTGATAATTTTTCTTGAAAAATTATGATATACTCACATATGCATGAGGAGCACAAGGAACACCTTCTTCAGGTTCTATAGTGTCTTTGTGAGCAACAACTTTACAAGAACCTGGAGAAGTGTGCATTCTTTCAGTATTAGGTAAAATATTTGTGTCACATCATTTCTAGGGAAGATATCACAATTGATCCTTCCAAGATTAGATCCATTATTGATTGGCCATCTCCCACTAGTCTGACTGAGGTGTGTAGTTTCATGGGTTTGGTAGAATACTACAACAGATTTGTATAGGACTTTTCTCAGGTTGCACACCCCATCACTTCCCTTCACCGGAAAGGGAATAAGTTTGTATTATCAGATAGATGTGAGAAGGCCTTCAAGACACATATGGAATGCCTCACTACAATGCCTATTTTTATAGTACAAGACCCTCAGGGAAAGTTCTTCATTTGTAAAAATTCTTATTTGGTAGGAATTTGAGGTGTGCTAATGCAGGAGGCCCGAGTGGTTTCTTTTGATTCTTGCAAACTCAAGGATTATGATATCAATTACACGACTCATGACCTTGAGCTTGCAGTAGTTATGCAAAACTTGGTGTGTTGGAGACATTTCCTTCTTGGCCAGAGATTTACACTCAGCATTGTTCACTTGAGTGTTCGTCACCTCTTCACTTAGCCCAATCTCAATGCTCATCAGTGGCGTTGGATAGAGTTTCTTTGTGAGTATGACATCAAGATAAAGCATGTGAAGGGGAAGGAGAACATTTTTGTAGATGCCTTGATTAGATGGAGACATCTGGCTATGGCTACTTCAGTGGATACAAACTTGTAGAATAGGATTTTGAAGTAGCTTCTACCTTGCATCCAGATCAGAGATTGAGTCTTAGAGGCCCTTTGAGGGGAGATTTGATGGATTTTCATTAGGGACAGATGGCCATCTTAGGTATAGAGGTGGGATATATGTTCCTAGAGATGGAGTCTTGAGACATAACATTTTGACAGAGGCTCATCGTGCATGTTATTTAGCCCATCCCGGGGTGAAGAACATGCATGCCACCTTGAGACAGTTGTACCATTAGAGGGGACTATGGAGAGACATGGCTTATTTTGTGTCACACGGTTTAGAGTGTCAGAAGATGAAGGTCAATCTTCAACATCTAGTTGGCCTTCTCTTCCGTCATGATATACCAGAGTGGAAATGGGACACCATTTCCATGGATTTCATAGTTAGGATGCTGACATTAAGATACCACCATGATGCCATCATGGTCACTGTGGATAAATTGAATAATGTGGCCCACTTTTCTATGGTAAATACCACCTACACAACTAGTGTAGTGGCATGATTATACCTTGATGAGATTATCAGATTGCATGGGATTCCATAGAAGATAATTTACGACCGTGATCCCTTCTACACTTCTCACTTCTAGACTACCATGTAGTATGCTTGAGGATAAAGATAAATTTAAGTACATCTTATCACCCTGAGATAGATGGAAAGATTGAGTGGAAGAATCAAATCTTGGAGGGCATGCTTAAGATGTACATCATGGACCATCGGTCTAGGTGGAAGGAGTAATTTTATCTGGTGGAGTTTTCCTATAATAATAGTTTTTAGAATTTGATAGGCATGACTCATTTTCAGCCATTTTATGACAAAGAGTGTAAGACACCACTGAGTTGGGACAGGTTAGAAGATAGGGTTTATTTTGGGCCATCTTTACTATAGGATATGGAGTAGCAAGTTTTTATGATCATGCATAGGTTACAGGAGGTGCAAGAAAGGTAGAATAAGTTTGTAGATCATCCTAGGACAGATTCTAGTTTTGAGGTGGGCACGAAGGTTTTTCTTCGTTTCAGGCCACATAAGAGCCATATCCGTTACGGAAAAGGCTCTAATATTTTTTCAAGGTTTTTGGTTCCCTTTGAGATCTTGGAGTATATTGATCTTTTGGCCAATCATCTAGCATTGCCACCTATCATGTCTCACATCCACGATGTATTTCATGTTTATGTGCTTAGGAGTTACATTGGATATCCTTCTCATATATTACATTGAAACTCATTGCAGGTGTAGGATTAGAGGTAGGTGATGGTGGAGCCCATTCATATTTTAGATTGTAGGATCCTAGTCATTTGGGGTAGAGATATTAACTAGGTTCGAGTCCAATGCAACAGGTATGATGAGATTGTTCATACGTGGGAGGATGCTACATTCCTATGAGTCCATTTTCCTCACCTATTCAAGTAAATTCCATGAGGAAGTTGAGTCTAAGGGGAGGGGGATATAGTGCCCACTTTCCTTTGACACTTATCATATTTTTATTTTGAGTACTATTGAATTTATGCATGGATATTATTATATAATTTTGGGTTGGCATGATGTTAGATGATAGAGACACTTAGATTGTTGATGGATTTCGATTCATAGTATGATTTGTGTGGATCCTTAGAGAGACATTTCGTATTGATGATGATGTGTTATTGAAATATTTATATATTTCTGACATTCAGTATTCTCTTCATATTCAGTAGGATTTACCACTTGAATTAATCTTGTGATAATATTTGTATTGATGAAATATAGAATTGAGATGTTGTTAGAATTTTAAAATAGTAACATTATTTGTCTAGATGACGATTTAATTTATGTATGGATGATTGTTGACTTATATGTATATATTTTATCTTGGATGTTTTAATGCAGGAACGAGGCCAAAGGAGGTATTGTTTGATTTCTGCAGGTAATTATATCACAACAATCAAAGGAGTATTAGAGACCAACCACAACGGAATACTGGGTCCATACAGAAATGGTTACCATGGCAACTTATGTTCTTTTTTTGTGTTGTTATTTTTTGTTGGGAGGTTCCTCTTATCTCAATTTTTTCCCCTCGGAAAAATTAGATCATCCATGACCTTGTGTAGGAAGAAATTCAAGAAACGGTTCCTTCATACGAGCCCATGTTTCAAATCAAACAGATAAGTTACAAGCAGACTCTATAATGGGGTAGTAGGGTCGGGGAAGGAGAAAACAGAAAGAAGAAAACTAGAGTCTCAAAGGAAAAGAAACAAAGAAGGTTCGAAGTCTTCAGGCTCTGTAAATGATTGAGAATGAGAAAAAAAAATGACTAAGTATGGAGGAGACAAACGAAGCTTCCAAGTGGTCAAAACAATGCACCTCCAAAGATTAACCCAAAAGCTAGAGACTCAAACAATGCCAAGCCTCCATGCATCTAGAGCCCAAAAATTCACATCGCCCATTGAAAAGTCTTCAAATTAGTGGAAGGTGCCAAGCATCTAAACGAAGCTACTTCAAAAATAAATCCAAAGAGGGTTTTTAAATGAACGCTGGCCTTCCACGTGTCCCAGATCCAAAAATGAGACAAATTCAGGGGTTGAATAGTCCAAGAAAAGGAAAGCCAGTGGAGGGAGCCAAGTGTCAGTGTGGTGCTATTTCAAAGGTAAAATTTGGGGTGGGTTTCCAAACAAGTTCCAGGCCTCCACGTGTCCAGGGTTAGACATTTGGCTCGCCAAAAAAAGAGACTGCAGAAAAATACAAAGGAACCTAGGGAAGTCACAAAAACTATCATGTGTCAATCCAACACAATTTTAGAAGTGAAATTCAGGGGGAAATTTTCCAAGATACGCAAGGCTTCCAGGTGGACCCAGTACAGACAAACTCTCTAAAAGAATGCACTCCCATAACCCAAATATTCAAATGGCCATATATTTTGACTAGAAGCTCAGATTTGGGTGCGATAAGACTTTTTGGAAATTTCTTGACACCCTATATGCCATGAAAACATAAAATATCATTCTTAACAGGATTTAGTGGGTGAAAAATGGAAAAACATTTTCCAGGACATTAATACACAATCAAATTTCTTCAACTAGCAGACTAGATTTAATATGATCCTCCAGGGAACCTGAATCGACATATTATAAGTGAATTTGAGAGGGGCATTTTTTGATAGTGGTTGAGATTTCAAACAAGGATTTGAATTTTTCCCTCCTCTCTTTCTTATTCTTCCTATATATTGTAAAAGAGGGTCATATTTAAATGGTTTTTCATCCTTTCTCACGTGCCCCCCTCTCTCTTTCTTCCTTAGGGTAGAATGCAAAATATAATCCTCCTTTCAGGGCTTTGTAATGGTGTTTTCTTTCCTCTTGCCACTTGATGATGTACAGTGTAACATTTTGGAGCAATAGAATCTGTTTCATGACGCATATGTCCATCGTTGGCTCATTTTATCGTCTCTTCTTACATCTCATTATTACAAGGTATATTGTGCATACTGTGATGTTTTTTGTAGGTTTTGAGAGCTATGCTTACTAGGTTTTGAAGTGGTATTCCATGTGAAATCTATCTCTGGTCCATGGTGCATTCTATCCAACCTCTCCTTTGCTCACCTCTCTCCAGTTCAGGTAGTTGGATTTAGGATTCAACCACTTCCTATCCTGGTGTATCACCACTTAGTGTAGGCTTTTTCAACCTCTCTCTCTCTTTCTCCCTATCCCCTTAGAAATGTTATATTAGGTTAGATTAGGTTCTTCCTGCACTGGAGTAGCTTGTGGAAAGTAGATTAGGAAGCAAGAATTGGCTCTCTCAAGAGGTCCATCTCAATTTTTACAAGCCCCACAACTTGAAAGATGGTCCAATTTTGTGCAATCACACCGCATGCCCCACTTCACAACCAGGCCATTCAGGGGTGTTGTGATTCTGCAATAACATTTTTGACATGCCTGATGGGACATTGAGGTTATATCTTACATCTTTACTAGGTGTCTCATTACAAAGATCAAATCATAAGCCATTGTGTGACTGCACTAACATTTTTGGCATGCCCAGTGGGACATCAAGATTAGATCTTCCATCTTTCCAAGGTGTCTCATTACAAATAAGAAATCATAAGCCACTATGTAACCACACTAATAGTTTTGGCACACCTAGTGGGACATTGAGGTTAGATCTTCCATCTCTCCAAGGTGTCTCATTACAAACAACAAATCATAAACCACCATGCGACCATAATAATTTTTTTGGAACACTTGATGGGACACTGAGGTTAGATCGTCCATATTTCTAGGTGTCTCATTATAAACAAAAAATCATAAGCCACCATGCAACTGCACTAACATTTTTGGCATGCCCAATGGGACAAGTCTGAAGCACCTTACCACATCATCTTAGCAGGTTGCTGTGTTCTTGTTAAGGTTCAACCTTTTAAGGCACATGCAAGCACATTTGGTGACTCCATTTGGTCAATAACCCATTCTCTAAGATGTAGACCTTTTCCATTCATTTCCACTAATTTTCATCCATTTTATTCTTCCATCTCTTTAATTTTCTTCCATTCCATGAAGTTGTGTAATCATGAGTTCATTCCCTTCATGGAACTCACACTTACAACAGCAATGCAGTTCACCTCCAATGAATTTCCCAACTCCTCTAAATCAGCATTATAATTACATCTAGGACCATTATGCTTACCGATATGAGCAGGGTCAAAGTCATTTTGGCCAAAGAGCTTATCAAGAACAAGGGGACACATACAATGGTGAAAACTATGTGGAGATTGTTGGTTTCCTGGAGAAGAATCAAAAAATTGAAGCTGACATGGTTTAGTCAAGGGTCATAACACAAATGAAGTCATTCAAGATTGGTTGCATGGAACCTTGTCCACAGGGAGGCCCTTTTCCAAGACATTATAACCCTCATTAGAAGCTTGACTTCATGGTTGAAGTGTTACCATAGATTACACACTTGATTGAGGACATTAAGGCTTATGAGCAATGTTTGAGACAACCTTGTCAATGGGTAAGTCAATCACAAGCTCCTTATCCTTCATTATCTCTTTCTCAAACTTTATCATTTCAGCATGATCAAGAGTCAAGCCCCTCAGTTAATGCCCCAAGTGTTGATTTCTCTTCTCCATCTCCTGATCTTCCACACCATTTCAATTCTTCTCCCCTTTTCTTTCCCAAGAAGTCATTCCCTCCAAAGAAACAAGCAGTTCAACCTCCCTCCCCACCACAAACAATTGTAAAACTAGTTAAACCCCAACCTGCCACACCTCTTTCTTTCTCAAGTTCATGTTGGGAAGAGACTGAAGAATTTAGTCAAGGAGAATAGTAATAAGGGGAGCTCAATGGAGAAGAAATGAAAGACAATATAAAGATTTCGGCTACTAAATTTGGGTTTACAAAGATTCCCTTGATGGCCAAGCCAATATATGAGGTCAACATTGAAGAGCTAATGGTGGTTGAGGCTAATTTTACAGTAGAGAAGGAACAAAAAAATAAGAAGAAGATCAACAGCCTATTTTCTTTGAATATAGTGTCCTTAATGGCACTCTATCTGAAGATAATGCTGATCTAATCAAAGCTACACAACTAGTTAAATAGGAGGAACAATCGTCTCCAAGCCCCATTGATGAGGAGCATCTGGGAGAGATCAAATTAGTGTTCAAGCCAATAAATGAGGAAATAATCATTGAAGATTCTTTTATTTCATTTCAAGGGCCTAATTTGATTGATGAACCCATGATGGAGGAGGACCATATAGTTTGAGAGGCTCCAAGCATGGAGCAGGCTACAGAAGAACCTTCAGTTCTTCCTCCCACTTCATCCCCTTCAAATCATAATGTTGAAGAAGAGTTTGAGATTTCAAACTTTGTGTTTGAAGATGAGGGGGACCATGGTGGGTAAGTTTCAAATTAGGAGGATAACATGGAGGAGGTTGAGCACATGCAATAGGACAACAAGGAGGCATATTATTTGTCAGACTTGGAGGATTACTTTGATGGACAAAAGCCCATGGATATCACATCATTTTCTCCTCCATCATAACCATTCTAAGCACATGATATTTTTTCCATGAAGGAGGGCATTCAAGAACAACAACCTATGTCTCACAACATCCCTCTAGAACCAAGGTTGGAAAATATGAGTCTTCCATGTTCTTAACAAGAGAAGGAAGAAGAATTACCAGCTCTAAGTCCAGTTAAAGAGGAGTATATGGAGGGGACCAAGATAGATTCAGAGGAACTGAATCATGAGCTAGTTACAGAAGAAAATAAAGACCCCTATACCATTCAACCTCTCCAAAATTCTAATTTTTTGGAAAATATTGAACTCAGTAGATTCATGTTTGAAGATGAAGCTTCATATGGTGAAGATAACAAAGATTTTAAGATCACCATGCAAGGGGGAGAGACCTTGATAAAATAGGATAGTAAAGAGTTTGATTTCCTATCAGACTCAAAATAATGTTTTGATGAAAAGAATCCAGTTGAAATGACAATATTTTCTCCCCCATCATTCATTCTTCAAGCATAAGAACCTGCTGCCAAGGAAGAGAACATGCAAGAACAACCTAAAGTTTTCAACATGCCTCCTGAATCAAAGTTGGAATATTTTGATCTTCCAAAAGTCACACTTGTTACAGAGGAAGAGAAATATTATGACGATATCATCCATCTCACACAATCCATCCAAGAAGGTCCACAAAAAGACTCCATTTCTAGAGTTAAATTTCATAGAAAAGTGCACATTCAAGGATCTGACCATGCTCAATCAGGTACTTGGATTCATTGGAGCCAAGAGCGAAGCCAAAATCAGTCATGCCTACTTCAGGGAATGAGGGTGAGTATCAAAGTACCAAGGGTCATCATCAACACCTCTAGGGGTCCAATGCCAATCAACTTGAGGAGGTATTTTTGGTTGATGTTAATACCTTAATGATTTGGGTGGAGGACCGACTATATTTCAGTTTTTCACTCATACAAGTAGCCATATTCAGATTCAAATCATTGACATGGCTTCCCCTTTTGAGAAAAGGAAGTTACTTCTCCTTGCCTATAACAGACTTTGTTTAAGCTTTTCTTTCTCTCTGGTTAGTGTAGGAGTAGGAGTAGACTTTGTTTTCAGCAGAAGAAGTGGTTGTGCACACTTTGCATGTCTCATTTGAGGCATGTAACATTTTTTCTTTGTACATAAGTTTTTTTCACATTGCTCCAGAGCTACCAAGGCTAGGTTCATAATTTTTCATGGAAGAAGACCCATAGTTGTCTGTAATAGTTTCTAATTTCAAAATAAAACAAATGCAGAGAAACTAAAAACGTTTTTGAGACAATTTGTTTCTGGGGCAGGTTCAGGGTCACCAAGTGTAAATGGTCAGGCTCACGGATCAGAGACAAGATCAATATCAGGCTATCATTCTTGACTCCATGCCCAATGGATGCTTCAAGGATACCAGTCTCTTCATCTAGCAGGAAAATTCCCCTATGAGTTGCCAATTATTGTCTCAATTTTCACCCCCTAGAAAAATTAGATCATCCATGACCCCATGTAGGAATAAATTCAAGAAATGGTTCTGTCGTACGAGCCCATGCTTCAAATCTAATAGACAAGTTATAGGAAGGCTCTAAAATGGATTAACTGGGTCAGGGAAGGAGCAAACAGAAGGAAGAAAACAAGAGGCTCAAAAGAAAATAAATGGAGAAGGTTCAAATTCTTTGGGCTCTGCAAACGATTCACAACAAGCACAAAAAATGATGAAGCATGGAGGATACAACAGAAGCTACCAAGTTTCCAAACGGTGCACCACCAAAGATTAATCAAAAAGCTAGAGACTCAAACAAGCACCAAGCCTCCATGTGTCTAGAGCCCCAAAAGTTACACCTCCCGTTGAAAAGTCTTCAACACAGCGAAAGGTGCCAAGTTTCCAAAAAACACTACTTCAAAGATAAAGCCAAAGAGCAGGGATGCAAATGAGCGCAGTCTCACCACGTAGTCCAAATTAAAAAAATGTGGGATAGAGCAAACCCAAAACAACTAAGTATAGAGAGCTAGTGAAAGCCTCTACATGTCTCAATGACATAATTTCAAAGGTAAAATCGAAAGCGGGTTTTCAAATGAGTGCAGGCCTTCCACATGTCCTAGGTTCAAAAAAGGGATAGAGTCGGGGATTGAATAGTCAAAGAAAAGGTAGGCTAGTGGAGGGAGCAAAGTGTCAGTGAAACACTATTTCAAAGGTAAAATTTGTGGCATATTTCCAAGCAAGCACCAGGCCTCCACATGTTCAGGGTAATACTTTTGGCCCACCAAGCAAAGAGACTGAGGTAAAATAAAAAAGAACCCAAGGAGCTCACGAAAGCTGCCACATGTCAATTTGGTGCATTTTAGGAAGTGAAAGTCATGGGGAAAATCTCTAAGATGCACAAGGCTGCCATGTGGTCCTGGTACAGAATGACTCTTTAAAATATTGCGCTTCCGTGACCCAAATATTCAAATGGCCATATATTTTGACTGGAAGTTTAGATTTGGGTGGGGGAAGAGTTTTTGGAAACGTCTCAACACCCTCTACACCATGGAAAAATAAAATATCATTATTAATAGGATTTTGTTGGTGAAAAATGTGAAAACATTTTCTAGGCAATTAATACAAAATTAGATTTCTTTAACTACCAGTTTAGATTTAATTTGATCCGCCGGGGAACCAGAATCAACAAATTGTAGGTGGATTTGATAGGGGAATTGATTGATAGTGGTTGAAATTTGAAATCAGTATTCAATTCATATCTCGAGGTGGTTGAAGCAGGATTAAAATTTTTCCCTCTTCTCTCTCTTATTCTTCTTATATATTATAAAGGAGGGGCATATTCAAATGGTTATTGATCCTTTGTCACCTGCCCCCATCTCTCTTTCTTCCTTAGGGTAGAATTTATAGTCTAAGCCTCCCTTTAATGCTCATTAATGGCATTTTCTTTCCTCTTTCCCATTGATGATGTACCATGTAACATCTTAGAGCAATAGAATCTATTTCTTGATGCATCTATCCATCCTCGGCTAATTTTTAATCTCTCTTCTTACCTCTCATCATTATAGGGTGTACTGTGCATACTCTAACATTTGTTATAAGTTTTGAGAGGTGTGCTTAATGGGTTTTGAAGTGGTGTTCAGTGTGAAATCTATCTCTGGTATGTGCTGCATTCTTTCCACCCTCTCCTCTACTCATGTCTCTCCACTTCAGGAAATCGAATCTTTGATTCAACCACTTCCTTTTACTGTGCATCATCACTTAATATAGGCTCTTTCACCCTCTTTATATTTCTCCCTATCCCCTTGGAAAGGTTATATTAGCTTAGATTAGGTTCTTCCTGGAATGGAGTACCTTGTGCTAGGTAGATTAGGAAACAAGAACCACCTTTCTCTCGAGGTCCATCTCAAGTTTTGCAATCACACTAGATGACCCACCTCATAATCGGGCCATTCGGGTGTGCTATGATTCTGAACTGACAGTTCCCATGGGGGGATGACATCCAATTGTTACCAAGGGTTTTGTGTGGTGTTCTCTTATTTTCCTTTATTTAATTTTAGATTATCTGATTTTATGGTGATGTAATTCCCTTTTATCATTAATTGATTTATGTGTCTAGATTTGTAAATTAATCATGATACTAAAATAATTATGTATGTGACAAAAAGAAATAATTTATTACATTATTTATACTTTGGCCTATGTGTTTTAAATTGAGTGTATGTTATTTTGAGTGTTATACACTCCACCCTACTTGTGAAACTCGGATTTGGGCTTAAGGGCCATTTTTGGAGGCATGTGGGACAAATTAAATTTTTTCCAAACCTCTTAATTTCTTATACCAACCATACCTATGGGTTGGGGGGTCAAAACTAGACCCCATTATGTGTTTTGGAAGGCAAAAGGTGAGTTTTAATTGCACTTTCTTACATATGTTTAAATTTTGTCCTTAAAGGGTGTGGATTAGAGTTGTGTGTGTAAGAGGTTTGTTATACTTCTAAACCACCCATTTATTATGCCTTGTGGTATGGGTTTGAATTATGTGACGTGGGATGGAGAAGAAATGATGTGGCATCCTACGTGGATCCACATCATCTCCCTCTCCCTCTTTTCTATTTATTGATATTTGTGGGAAGTATTTGGGGTTACTTACTTTTTGTTGGCTCTTTTATTTTTGGTAATGATTTTTTTTTGGAGGATAAGGGTGCTTGGAATCACTTGAGTTTGTAAGACTTTCAGACTTGATTGGAATGTGGAGCTTTTCCATTATAAGGTAGGGTCTTGCACCCTTGTTTTTCCTCTTTTTTTTCTTGTATTATATGTGTTGTAAGGATTTATTTTCTTTCTTGAAGTCTTGGGTACTGAAATGGCTTTAGGTTGTGTTGAAATAGTTGAATGGGGATGAAATACGTTTGGAGGCATAAGATATTCTTTGTGTGTTTAGGAGGGAGTGGGTTTTGGATGCCCCACTTTTTTTTCTTTTGTTAGTTTGTGCATTGTGGGAGCCATAAAAGAGAGGGAGGCATAAGAGTGAGAAAATCATAATAGACATATACTTGTAATTGTAGGGAGGCATAAGAGATTTTGGGATTGATTTTTTTTGGAGGATTCTTGAGGTTTTCATCAAAACCCTTGGGAGGCACAAGGGTATCCTCATATTCCTTTCTCTACTAGGCTTATTTTAGAGCCATTGTTTGGGATGTTGTTTTTTTTTAAATGCCTATTTTTGTGGTTATCTTTCTTTTGTTTTTGTTGCTTAAAAGTAAGTGTGGAAGCATTGTATACTTTCCATGTGTTTTATCCTTCCCTTATTGCCTTGTGATTGGGGACCGATTTCCAATGAGGAGGATTGCCTCTCCTCCTCATTGGAGTTTTAGTTAGGTGGAGAGTGTTGAATCTCCCCCATTTATTGTTGTGATAAATTGTAGAAAAGATAGATCCTTGTTTGAGATTTGGGAACTTGAAGCACGAATAGAAGAAGAAAAAAACTTACCTTTCATTATAGTTAACTTTCTTGTAAAATTCCCACTTCAAGTGGAAGATTTATTGTATTATTTCTGAAACAAAAGTTGCATTGAATATTTTTTATTAAAATTTTAATGCAATGTTGGAAAGATAAACAATTTTAGTGAGTTGAGTTTTTGTATAGTGAAAATGTAGTTGAAAATGAAACAACTTGTTCACATTCTATTTGATTTATTATCTCACATACGTGTGTGCTCTTGTTTTAAAACTACGAGAAATCTTGTTGTAATTTCTTGCGACAATGGTTAAAAATTTGTAATTTGTAAAAGCAAAGAAATAATTATTCTCATTGTATTACATGAAATGTATAGTGTAGTCAAGTAAATTATATTTGTCACCTTCTTGTATTGGTTAGAAGAAAGTTTTGAACTTTATGTGTAGATGAAAAAATCCTTATAATCTTGTTGTTATCCACTTTATCATTGATTATATTATCCTTCAAATTTAATAGTAAGGAATTGCATTAGTACAAATAAAATGTAGCATTAAGTTATTATTAATTTTATATATAAACCCAATGACAACTAATGTAGTAATATGTGGAATTTGGATTGAATTTGATCATATTATCAAATTATACCAAATTTTAAAATAAATTTTAAGTTTAAGATTAAAGCTTATTTAAAAAAAAGAAAACAATATAAATATAGATATTATAACTTCTTGAAAATAGTATTGATTTTAAAATATCATTATTTTTAATATTAATAAAAATATTAATATTATCAATTTAAATATATATACTTAACATTTATATAATTTTTTTTTTGGAATAGGGTAAAAGTTTGAGGGTTTTGGGAGGACCCACATCCTGGTACAATAAGCCCTCAAGGCTAAATAGAGCATTTAAGCATAACAAAGAAGAAAACCCCAACAACAAAGGGGAAGAGAAGGAGAGAATAAGAAGTCCAAGAGAAGAACACAACAAACAGAAGCGTCCAAAGCCCAAGATACTACAAGATTATCAAGAAGTGTCCCTTACATGGGATCTTACATTCATAGAAAAGGAATTTTTTTTACGTTTAATGACAGTCCATTCGTCACTTCTATTAGGATCTGTGTCTTCAATTGAGGGAGTTGGAGACTTTGAGGAATCCAAGACATTATCAGTGGAAATATCAGTAGTGAGACTAGTTTGAGCACATTCTGTATCTGTAGCTGGAATCAACATCAGCTCATGATCCGCCTTAACAAATTCAACAACTAAAGGTTTAGCTGAAGGGATTGGACTGAAAATCTTGTCTTCACTGACCAAAGTATGAGTAGCTGGCACATTTTCATCCTAAGAAAAAAGAATATTTTGGTGGGCATCCTTCCACCAAGAGACCTTATCAATTTTGGATTTTTTCTTGACCATGTGACCAAGAGACCTTAGCTAGATGCCCAATGTTGAAACATTTTTTGCATCTAAAGGGTAGACCTTCGTAATCGAGTGGTTGAGACCAAACCCTATCCTGCAGTTTGAGATCGATAGAAGCAGGAAGATCAATTGAAGTATCCAGATCCACTAAAATCCTCACGTAGGTGGTAGGAGTGAAGGTATTTGTATTTGAATCGACGGATAAAAAGGTGCCCAAGGCATGACCAATAGCAACTAAATTTTCATTTCCAAAAAATTCTAAAGGAAGATGGGGCAAACAGATCCAAACCAGCTTAATATTGAAATAGGCAGAGAGAGGATTAAAAGACGGGAACCAGGGTTTCATTAGTAAAAGATGATTCTGCAGTTCCCAGAGCTTAGAAAGAACAAAATTTCTAGCGTCATCAGAGATAAAGGCCATAATGAAAAAACCCCTTGCACAGGGATAGATATCAATCCTACCAGAGATGAGGGGGCGCCAGCTCAAAGAGATCCACGAATGAAGGAGTAGAAGATTAGGCCAGAGACCATTAAAGCAGCAAATAAGACCATTGGAGGAGAAAATATCCTCAACCTTTAGCACAGAATCCCCAAGGGAAACCAAGGGCACTGATTTAGCAGCAGAGAGGGGCCTGGAGAAAGAAGCAGAGGAAAAAACGTCTGGATGAAGAGGGACACCACCAGCTCTACCATCCATACCAGAACCAACGCCGCCCTCAGCACCATCCTTCTAGCTACACTTAGGAGCCACTGACTCACAAATACTAGGTTTAACATCAAAAAAAATTGGGGGAGAAAAATATGGAGAGCCCATAATCACTAATCAACAAAGTAGAAAATTTAGGCTAGGGATGTACCCCCTATGTGACATGCAAATACCCCACTCCACATGCCACGGGTAACTCAGGATATGAAATCCTGGGGGTTGGGTTTGAACCTGGGTTGTTGGCTCTATATGCTAAGTGCCCCACCAGTTCACTACAGGGTCATCCCCTTTAACATTTATATCATATATATATATATATATATATATATAATATATAAGAAATTATAGTAAATAGATACTAACTAACTAACAATGTGAAATAAAAAAAATTAAACTTTGGTGGCAAACTATTTAGGGTGCAGCCTATGCTAATGAAAATAGGGTAATGTTTGGGGGGAGTGTCGTTGACCCCACCCCCACCGCATTATTAATAGGATGGGGGGTGGGGTCGGTGACTCTCCCCCCAACCCCAAAATTTTGCCACCAAACATTGTAAACCACGGTCCTTTCAAAAATAAACCTTTCTTCATAGCTGACCATGCATTTCTTTATTTCACTGTGTAAATAGCCTTAAATTTGTAATGGAGTCTTGGTTATTTAATTCATATATATATATATATATAACTTTCCTATAATCTTTGTGACTTCGTGTTTTACTTTTTAAAAATTGTCTATATATATATATATATATATATATATAAAAGAGTATATACATATGTATGCATATATTATTTTATCCAAATGAAAATTTATACCAAATTTAACCATATCACTAAAATGGGGCAAAACCCATATGCCCATATGGGAAAATATTAAAATAATGAGATGAACAAAATAACTAAATACATTGAAACCCTAGGTGAGGGTGTAAATAAAATAAGAAAACAAATGAAGCATGTGTATCCTTCCAAAAGATTGAAGTGGCCCGTCATGGCTTCCTCCTCCTCCTTCACCAATTTGCAAAACAAAACCAAGAAATAATAAGCCAAATAAAGAGAAAGATGCTTTTCATAACAAAACTTAGGCTTAGATGGATTTCCAAATCCACGGGCCCTAAATGAATCCATGCAATGGATGAGATTCATCCCTACAAAAATTAGGCAAGAAGTGGGTGAGAGAAATTCAAATTTTAATATCCATGGGTAAGATTTAAGTGGGGCCATTTAATTAAGTGTAGAAGGGATGGGTGTTATTAGTATTCTAACACAAATGTCTTTTAGAGACATTTTAATTTAATGTAAAATTTGACCTCTTTTGTGGGTATAATAGAACCTTATCATTTAATTAATTTTACCACGTTACCCTTGGGATTATTTTGTACAAGTTTAATAATGGTGGAAATTAAAATTTATCAAAATAAAATTTAGGGGAACTTAAACCATGCCTTAGACTAACCTAGTTTATTAAAAGGTATTGAGAGTTTTATTATTTTATTATAATGTGGATCAACAAAGGAAATTAAAATTATTGATTTAAAGTAACTTAGGAACAAGAATGTCACAATCGTTAATTCAAACCTTTTTACGAGCATGTTTAACAAAAACAATATCCCATAATTTTTCTAGTTTGACCTAAGTTGTTCTTGGGTTTCGTGGGGAAAATTTACTGGGCGTTACAAGATAATTGACTTTATTTTCCTTTTTACACTCAAAAAAGCCTTAAAATGGTGAAAATTATCCCCATAATTCATAAGTATGGCTAGGGGATGATTATAAGCGACAAGAGAAAAGGTTTCCTTTTCCCACAAGTCTCAAAACATGCCCTCCAAGTCAAATTTCGTGTTTGGAGAAGGAGAAAGAGTGCACACAACACAAATGCAATAAATTTCATTCATCATGATTCAAAAATCAAGAACTAACTACCCTATTTATTACCCACATGACACCTCTTATTTTTAGTTTAAAATTTAAGTTGAATTAGCTAATTAAGAAACATTAATAAGTATTAATAAAGTGACTAAATTTTCCCAATTATTAAAAACATGCTCAATACAATTAAAACAAACAAAATAAAGAAAAGGAAAACATTGCATCCCATGTCCACACATGTGAGGTCACCCCCCGTGGGAAACCTCCTAAAAATAATTCAATTACACAACATCTACACTAGACATAAGTTGTCAAATTTGGTCATTTTGCAAACACCTAACATCCTTCTGTGGTTGGTCCCCTATCCTCTTTGGGTGTATGATGGTATAAGTTTACTACAATCACAAACAATAATAAATTCCTTTCCACAAGGCCATATCAATATGTCATGAAAATCAAAGCATATAAGACATCCATCATACAATCCTCCACACACATCAAGCAATACAACACCCACATACATCTATCAATTATCATCGTTATCTAATGTTGCTAAAACATTATTATCAAATTTACGAAAATTTTATCAATTATTTGCAATCACTTAACACATCCACTTTATTCTAGTAAATAATTCAAAATCATTATTAATCCAATTTACATTCTACAATAATCATGAAATTCGCAATATCTACTATAACTCCTATCTATTAGATACACTAAACAACCCATTATTGATCCCTAATACCATCATATTGTTAGCAATTCACAAAAATCAATGAGACCACATGGTTAGTACAATACTCTGAATATAGTCAATATGTCTAGCATCCAATGTCAGTATATAACCAAGAAACAATCCTAGATCATTATCGCATCCTTAAACATTCATCAAGGTCCACAATACATCTATACAGTCCAAAGAAAAAATTAGACTACAATAGTAATCATGATGTCCTTCGTACCTTAACAACATGCTAACTAAAATATATTATTAAGGACCAAGTCTCTAATCAACCGAAATTAAAATCATAGTGTAATTAGTGTTGACGAGGAGTGGGCATTACAAATATTGTGTTAGTCTCTCATAGCTCCCGCCAAACAGTTACCCATAATAATATATCCAAAACAAGTTTCTGTGTAAAATCATGAATGTGGAAAACCAATAAGATGTATTGTGCTTCTTCTTGAAAGGAAATAAATCCATGGATTTAATAAAAATTATTTAGATGTAGTTTAAGTGATCAATGAAAATCCACCTTACACCATATAAGCCTTGAAAGATGCTAAAAAATAACAAACTTGAAATACAAATAAATAGGTACATAAGTAAGAAGAAACAAGCGACACCATATTTACAACACGTAAAAAGACCCAAGAATCTTTTGAATTACTACAAATAATAACATACTTAGACAAATCACTAGTGAATCAATCAAAAGCCACAAATCACATATTTAAAAAAATTTCCATAATTAAATTTATAATCCTCATTGTCTACTGAGGATAAACTTCCATCTACACTCTTCTCTTAAAAGAAAAAAATGTAGCTCTTCTTATTCTACATTGCTAAAACATGGCTATGTTAAAAGGATATCAATCATTGTTTTATATAGCCATCCAAATACTTAATCGAAGACTCATAAAATTATGACATTCAAATGCAATGTCTTTTAAGGACCCTTTAGTAGACCTATACAAAAACAATAGGTCTTCCAAAAACTTGAATATTCAAATATCCAATCATGAACACTTTGTGTCTTTCAACAAATCTATAGTGATCAATGGCTCTAAATAGGTTTTTAGTATTCTGTGACTTGCGGAAACCCACATATTCTTGATAATTCCAGTAAAGAAAACCCTATTTCGTTAATGATTGTGTGACTCAAACAAATATTGTGCAACCAAATTGTACACACAATATAAGTATGCAATAGACATAACATTTCACTAAAAAATGTACACTATGAAAATATTGCAACATTTTTTTACAAACTCCACAAGAATGCAACATTAAATGCCACGTCCCACCAACAACTCACTTCTACCTTTTTTGGCCCTAAAACAACACACTTCTACAGTGTCCATGTTAGTAATAACACCTTTTTATTGCATTTTTTGCTAATAACAATTAATATATAACATAATAAAACACAAAATTACTAAAATTTTATGTAATGTTGATTGATACAATATTTAATTTGAACTTTGATGTTCTTGTATAACAAAACATTGTAAAAACCTACAATGTGTACTTCCTTTTTTTAATCATTTTCTTAAATTTGGTATTTCCTTAACCCGTTTTCTTGAGAAGCTTTTAACCTAGCAATTTTCTATCAACGATTGTGCATAGTTTCTCTTTGAATATATTTTACATTCGTAATTGTTTATTTATTTAAAGTTATATTTCTTCTTTGAAATATATTTTTTTTTAATATGTCACGGTTTTTGATAAATTCAATTCACACACAATTTAACTGTAGAATGTATGTTAGGAATATTAATATTTACATGGTTGTGGGTTATTCACCGTTTGGTAAATTAGTAATTACTAGTTTTCTAGTAAGTTATTTGTTAGTAAAATATATTGTTATAATAACAATATATTATGTGGTTATTTGGTGATGCTCATATCACTATTAACGTGTCATTTATTTGTACTTCTTATTAATTAGGAAGATAGTTTTTAATATACATGACTATATAATAGCCCTCCAAATTATTTCAAACTACAACAACAATAGATTAATTAGAATACTATCTTCTTGTTGTGCAAATCCCTCATAACCAAGATTTGGTATAAGAGCAGGCATCTTGAGAAAATGTTTTTATGCACAATGATTTATTGAATTGACAAGGGGGAATCTTCATTATTTTGTACTGCTTGTCTGATGTAAATTCCTCTACGCTACAGATGTGTGCAGTTCAAGTTTTTTTGGTAAATAAGATTTATAGCTTGAGAAAATATTGGAAGTTTCACTTGAGATTCATTGAAAAGTCTTCCCATATAGCTTAGAATTCTTTTCCATTACTAGCATTGAGTGTAATCTCAATGCCTTTATATCCAAATTTATGCCAAATACATCTGGTGTCTATTATGTCGAGCTCCATTTTCGTATATTCTTTGATACGTGATTAGTGCTTATGATTGAACGTATCTAACCACATATTGTGAGGTGATGCGTTTCTATTTTACTACAGTGTATCGGGAACCGAAACTAATGATTTTTCTGTACAAAGCTTTTTGAGCAATCTGATTCCACCGTTTGAGTCGGATCTCGAGTTTGGTGTTACCCACATGAAATTGATATGAATTTTTAATTGGTTTCATTGCATATGTGCGAAATATGAATTAATGTCGATGGAAAATGTCATGAGAGCAGTTTGACTAAACAGTTCGGTAGAAATAGAACCAACCAAACTAGGCAGTTGCCTAGGGCGTCATCAAGGGGCACTTGAATCTAAAAACCTTCCTTTTTATCTGTTAATTTTAGAACTTAAACATTTAAAATAATTTTTATAAAGACTTAATATTGATCACCTCATTTATAGATATTATTGTAGAGTAACATAAATTTCATACACATAAAAACGTTTTGTAATATTTTTGCACGTAAAAAAAAAGATGACATATTTATAAGCATGTGATTTTTTTGGTATTGTTTCGATGTAGTTCTAGATTATGTAGGTGTGTAATCTTGTTCTACAAAAAGGTTAATGTATTTTTTATAATGTTGTTAGTGTATCTTCATCTGAGTAGCTAATGTCAAGACTTGATAATAAGTATTTGATTTTCTATTCTTAGTTGTTGAAGCTGAAATTTTCTATTAGTTTGTTTCATGGAGGAACCCGTATGAGTAGCATCTTCACAAAACCATGGGAGCTACATAAAAATTTTTGTTTCTTTGTAAAAAAATGGTGTTTATTTTATGATAGAGTTCATAACACCTACTTGATATGGCTAAATTAGACTTGTAATAAGCCTTGAATAAAATGTTGTAATATTTTGCATTATGAGCATCTCCTATGACTAATGTATTCCATCCACAAAATATTTTTCATCCTTCTATGATAATTTAGTTAATATATTTTTATTATTGTAATTTTATTATGACTATGATGTAAATTTAAAAATACAAAAATATAGACTTATTTTATTTAGTTACTTTATGGAAAAAATATTAATTAAATTTTTGAGGAGGGTGCATCAAACAGTCTTACTAATTTCAGCTCTAGTTCGCTATTTCAAAGCTTGATAATCTCGGAATGAGCACCACATCTTCGACTATATGCGAATCAAACAGTTTACAAATCAGAGCTCTAGTTCGCAAGAAATGAGCACAACATCTTCGACTATATGCGAATCCTCTCATCGGCGGTTTTCACATGCTTCGTTGTTTTTTCTTTTATAAAGGTCGGTTTTACATTTAAACTCATTGTATTTGGTTTGCATTTTAATGTGTAAGTGTCAAAATTCTTTGCATAGATAATCAAATATTATTTTGTTAAGTATTGTAATAAAGTCTTATTTTTCAATCTTTACAGGGATGTTTTTCAATGTTTACATGTCTTAGAAAGTAAAAAGAAAATACGTGTATATTATTGTCATGTGTTTCTCGTAAAGTGTTATAAAAGTCATTTGTGAGTTATTTAAAAATGGTTTGTTATTTAGGGGTCTTTATGACATCAATTAGATATTAAAGCTTCGAAGTCTAAAGATGTAGGGTATTTTATAAGATCAGTATGACTTAAAGTTCATACTATTTAGGTGTAAATTTTAGAGTCAATTAGATTGTTGGGTCCTTGTTGTATCATTAAGTTATATTTTTAGTCATGATAATCTAAATAGTTAAATTATTGTTTTAGTGTCAGAGTGTCAAATATTGTATTAATTTTTTTTTTTTAAATTGCCTTCATCTCAACTAGACGCATTTTTAGTGTAACCTAACATCCAAGTTGAACATGAGGAGGGACATTTTCAAATGAATCTGATAGGAAAATTCAGCTGAGCTAAGCAACAATAATTAGATGACGGAGGCATCGAATGATGGAGGTCAATCAACGACCTCTAGTCAGTCACCAATGACGGGGTTGTAGAGAGTTGAGATGGAATTTTTTGGTGTGAGAATTTAATGTTAAGCTATACAATGTTCTAGTTTCAGTTGTGTGATGTGAATTTAAACGTGGTGTTAAAAATAAGGACAAATGTGGTATGTTCATGTTCACTTGTGTATGTGAGAATTCCTACATAATTTCTCAATTTAATAACATAGTGAATAAAAAATAGCATAGTAAAATGAAGCATCATGTTTCTTGAAGAGGTTGAACAGTTAGATGTGTTCCTGTTCATACCTAGGTTTGTGGTTAGCCTCTAGAAAATCATTGAAGGTTGTTAAGATGTGTTCCTGTTTGAGTTCCAACACTACTACGTCAGATGTATTCCCTAGAGTTACTGGTTGATAAGCAGTGATTCCTAAGCATGTTCCCATCCTCATCTGTTAGTTGGGTTCCTAACAAGAAATGGTTGATAACAAATTTTTGTGTCCATTCTTATACCTTCAGTTAGAATGTTTTACCAAGATCATGACCAAGCACGAGCGATAAGTTGCAAAAGATGTGTGATATTTGTCTACTACCATGTAAACATTAAGGGGGGGAATGTTAGAAATATTAATATTTACATGGTTGTGGGTGATTTACCGTTTGGTAAATTAGTTATTACTAGTTTATTAGTAAGCTATTTGTTAGTAATAATATATTCCGTGGTTAATTGGACATACCTATATCACTATTAACGGATCATTTGTTTGTACTTCCTATTGATTATGAAGTTGGTTTGTTAAATCTATGGCTATACAATAGCCCTCCACATTTTGTAAAATTACAACATGAACCTAATAATCAGAATACTATCTTCTTGTTGTGCAAATTGCTCATATCCAAGAGTGTATCCAGTCACCAATATTATGTGGTTGTATCTCAATGTAAATTTATTGCTACAAAACTAAAACTTTCTTTTTTCCTTTCTTCCTTTTATTAACATTAAATATTATGTTAAATCTAGTTTTTCTTATTCCTATTTTCCTTTCTTGTTGTTAACCTAGTCATTTTTCTTCGCCGAACATCCATATTTTTGCAATTGTTTTCCTAGGTGTTTTATGTCTATTAGTCAAAGTATTATTTTTCTTCTTTTAATTATATTTTGGTTCTTATATATTTTTTTGCATGTTTCTCTTAAATATTCCATTGGTTTTTGTACTCACTTCTCACCCATATGTCGTGTTTGAAATGTATCATGTATTAGGATTTAAAATCCATAATTAACAATATTAAACAAATGTTTTTTGGTTGGATAGGTGTGTGTGTGGGGCGTGTCTACGCATATATATATATATATATGTATATGTACATGTATATATGTATATACATATATACATATAAACATATGTGTGTCTGTGTGTGTATATAGACATAAATAAAAACTTACATGTGTATATGTGTATCTACACATATATGTATGTATAAATGTTATTCATGTATAAACATTTGTATATATGTACATTTACACACACACACACACACACACACATACATACACACACACACACACACACACACACACACACACACACACACACACACACACACACACACACACACACACATCCATATATATATACATGTATTTGTGTGTGTGTGTGTATGTATATATAGACATATCTATTTTTGAATGTGTATGTATATGTATATAAATATGTCCATGCATCTTATATACTATAGAATAAAGACGTTTTTTTGTTTTATGTGTTTCATATCCCTCATGTAGTTTATTTAATGTTTTTATGGAACCAAGGTGGATATTTTTTAGATATGTATCTATATAATCAGTTTTTTAAATATTTTTTACTATGAATGGTCTTATTGGATGTCGATATTGCATCATGCCCTAAGTCATAGAAAACCCATGATTTTGAGGTAGCATGGGACTGTCTCCAAGTTTTAGAAGTTTTAGTGTGAGACTGACCACCAGAGAATGTTGGTTCCTCTACCTAATCCTAATGGAAAACATTCTCCTACAAAAAATGAAAATATAAGCAATCCTAATGTAAACATTAGAAGGTACTAGGGTTAGAAGGAGATGCAAAAAAAGAGAAATCCTAAGCTAAAAGGGGTGGTGATAGCACCAGAAAAGGGGCATGATTTCTCTACTAAATAGGAAGGAAAGAGAAAAAATGGGAGGAAGGGCAGATAAATGTGCTACAGACAAGAACCATGCAGAATGAAATTTCCCAAGCACTAACAACATAGAAACATGGAATGTGCAAGTAGGAAATACATGCAACATACAAAAATGAACAGAGAGACAAGATACGATAAAATGAGAAAAGGGAAGACATATGTGCCACAAAGCCAAATTTTATTGCTAGAAATATGCACAGACGATTACATTCTTGGAAGAAGGAGAGAATACATTGCAAAGACCAAATTATAGTTCTAAATGTCATTAGAATCTAGCCACCATCTTGGGATTATTCCATTACAACAAAAAACGTTGTCTCTAAAATGAGCTTGAATTTACAATATATAGAAGAATGGAGAGAGAGAGAATAAGGAAAAGCAGGAACGAGATCATATTTGATCTTGTCATTAATGAAAATATCTATCTTTCCTTGCAACACATATTCCAAGCTATAACCACCATCAATAATCCATTAATATTTGAAAACCATCATGGACACCCTATCAAACCTATTCCTCAATTTATTTTTACTTCTAGGAGAAGGTAAGAGCCCCATATTTCATAAATTGGTGTGGTTGATTTATCTGTAACTACACATAAATTCTGGAATTATTTTTCCTCTTTTTCTCCCACTAAATTCCATCAATCTATAAATCAAATGATGCCAAATTTAAGGGGTAGAGAATAACGTTGCAACAAGACCGATTTTTCATGATTTGGAGCTGTAGAATGAAATATATGGCCATTTAATATTTTCATGTCAAAAAACACGTGGTATCCTCTAAATTGTTGTTGGGATTTCTTTATCCATGAATTCTTACATGTAATTATCCCTACCACTTGTCTTTTCTTTTTATCCCACGTGTTCCTTCCATGTCTTATATCTCTCTATGCCATGTGTTTAAGTTTTATTTGTTGAGGGGAAGGGATGACCAAAAATACTATGAAATCCATATTGATACCAAGAATTTACATCCATCAGAACCCATATACTTTCTCTGTGCCAGAATGGTGATGCGTGTCCTCCTTTGGCAATTTATCTTTTCCACATGGTGTCATTTATTTGTGCCACCTATTTTTCTCATCCCATTTACCATTCAACCCTTTCCCTGACCCAAATTCCTATCCAACATGGATAATTCCACAAACTTTATGTTCTCTGGGCACATTTCCTTGAGGCTTTCATGTAATACCTCCACGTTTCCCTTTTCGGATCTCTAATTTATCCCATGTGTCTCCTCTTGGTTGCACCATTTTTCTACCTTGTGCTGTTGTGTTTTCTTTGATCTGCCTTGACCCAAGTCCTAACCCAAAATCCTTATGAGACACAATCTAATTTGTAGAATTTAGGTCCATGAAATTCATCTACCTTTAAGAGTTCCAAAATTCCGACAAGTGTCCACCCTTTAGCCATTCATCTTGTGCTTCTCTTAAGAACCAATAATCTATCCACTCCAACCTATTATGAGGACTTGAGTTCCACAGAGCCCAAAAGATTTGAAGAGATTTCAAATGTCGAAATTTTTCCTCTCCTCAATTGTTGATCTTCTTCCGTATGGTGCTTATTTTACTCTTGGTGTAAAAATTGATGGCCAAATTTAAAAAATCACATGACCTTTTAAATATAAATCATTGATGAATTTTACTTGAGCCTCCTATATGTTTTGTAAATGTAAATTTCCAGCTCTTTTGAGTGGTGGAATTTGACATCCATTTGAATTTCCAAGGATTGCATGAAGTGTTAAGTGCATTTTAAATGAGTTATCTAAATTAATTTGGGAGGGAGTTAATTTGGGATAACAATTTGGAAGCCTCTAAGGAACATTTGTTTTCTAGATGAATATACCAGTAGACTTGAAGCATCCATTGGGTATGGAGTCGATCCCTATATTCGTATGAAGTACAAACTGAAATTAGCATGATCTGTGGAGATTTGAATGACCTGTGGAACTACTCCAACTATCTTATTCAGCCATGAAACTTGGTCAAACTTGAGGTCAACTAAAATAAATATTTCTCTTGCTATTAAAGTTGATTTTTTAGGAGTTTTTATTCAATCTATAATTGTCCGAAAACACTCCATTTTTAAGAAAGGAAGAGGCATGGGGATCCTTCAACTGTAACTGCACTTGGGGTCTGAATGATTGAGAATTTAAAACTATCGGATATTTGATTTGGCCCTGAAATGAACTATTCACAAAAAGAAAATCCCATAAAAAATATATATAAACATATAAAATCATACATATCCCAAGTGGAAACATGCGTAGTGTGCACAAGCACTCCTTTTTCTTGAAACAAACCTAAACTACCCTACTCTAATTAAAGGAAAAGGGAGATAAACAAATCCTATAATAGCTATGGAGAAATAGCTACCTATCTTTACACATTGCAGCCCTATAATTAATTTTGGAATGAACATGGGCTTTAATAAGAGTGAAAAACCTCCATGAGTTGCTTTGCATTTCTATCTTGGAGGCATTTTTGTTGACCTTTGGTACACTCAAGTACATCCCCATGCTCTAGAATGAACATGAATAGTAGTGACTGTGGTTTTGGCTCCAAACTAGCCAAATATCTGATTGGGCATGGACTGATCATTTAAATATGCCCATATATTTGAAACTCAATCCCACATATGGGTTCATCCTTCAAACTTTCCTCATGAAGTAGATTTTTTGCAAGTTGATTTGAACTTTGTATTGCTTCTAGAAACAATTATACTTCATGTGGATCAAAATTTTCCTCAACAAATAATAATATCGATAACTTAAAAAATTCCTCCTCCTCAATATGAATTTCCCTTTGATTAATTACAGTATATGAATATTTCCTTTGCGGGTCATTGTAATCAAGCAAAACCTCTTGCTCACTTTGGAGCATCTCTTCCTCTTCTTGAATATTGAGTTGATCTTCACCTTTTATTCCTTCCTCTGATTTTTCTATAGGGATGTCTCCCTTAGTAGATTGATCCATGAGAATATTAGGAATTTCATTAATCACACTATTAGAATCAGTCCATTCCTCAGCAGATATATCATTGTTGTCTTCAATGGAATGTTCTTCAATTTATTTTGGAAAGTGAGGAAGAGGTTTTGTTAAAAAGGGTTCAAAAATGGAGGAGGTGTGACATTTTCTTCTAGCGGAGATGGGGATTTGGAAGAATATAGGGTGGAGAAATGAAGACAACATGGGAGGGATGATGATGAAGAAGTGGAATCCTTAACATGGGCAATAGGTAGAAAGATAGAAACATGAAATTGAAGCTGAGATGGTGTAGGTTGGGGAGGAGGAATGGGAGGGTTAAATGATGGTAGTGTAATGTTTCCCCATTGACATGGTTTTCTAACACTAGATTCATGAGCCTCCATTAAATCAACCCAATTTGTAATTTGGGGCATCTTATCAACTATGAAATCTATCTTCTTTTTTAGGGTTAAACTAGTTTGGCATAGTGAAGATCCATGGACAAGGTGTTGTACAACAAATTTTAAATTCCTTTATTGAACATGTAACCTTGATCTGCACCATCCTCATTTCCATTTCTTTAATCTACCTCTACAAATGGAATTTCCACTATTACCTGCATAACCTTGTTCTTGAAAAACCTCATTGTTATAAGGATAACCATATGGATGAGTGGGGGTCAAGTTATATACATTATCATGATGAATGGGATCACAGGATTGATTTAGTGGAGGATTTTGAAAGTGTGGGGATATGGAAGATAGGTAGTTATGTTGTAAATAGGAGTTCAAAGAAGAAAATGAAGTCATTTTTGCACAACTTCATAAAAGAGGAAAATGCAAACATGGAAAGAATGGGAAATAATGAATGGAAATAAATGAAAGGAAAGTGAAAGGTCTGCAACTAAGATAATGGGTTTTTTGGAATAGTGGAGTCACCATATGTTCTTGAAAATTCCTCCAAAGGCTAAAATATCATCAAGAAAACATCCTCGTGACGAAATGAGGAAGTAAATCTCTTCAAACTTTGTCCCACTAAGGGAAATATTTAGCGGCTAATATTTGTAATTTGGTTAAAAGTAAGAATTATAGAATATGAATTTGGCTATTTTTACAACCATGGTAGTGACCACGTTACACCCAAAATTTCCACAAATAATAGTTTATCCCATGTGAATAGCCAATGAATCTCCAATCTGAACATATATTTTTTTAATGAATCGCCCTGTGATAGATGGGTCAAGGTTTTAAAACATTCTTGGATTGCCAAGAAATATATGAACCCATACTATTCAGTTGGTATCATTCACCAACATATTTAGGATTTTGTTTCAAAATTTGATTAAATTATCCATACACACACACACACATAGAGATATAGATCGGAAGTTGTTAAGCCTTTAGAAGACACGCCAAATTTAAAAGACTCCACTAATAGCCTATGATGTTGCTAAAACTTTTGATAATCCTCAACGCATGAGAAGTGGCCATGTGTCACCCATTCTGGGCACCTAAGTGTAAATATATGAAAAATGAGCCCCAACACCTGAAATTTAATATCATGAGAACATGTGGCAAGATTCTAGACATCCTCAAGGAAAAGGAATTCTGTGGACTCCAAGTTCATTGAATAAACCAATTTAATAAAGTTTCGTGTCCATGGTTAGGTGAGAAAAAGTATCATTCAGGAGAAAAATTAACAGAAATCCATTTGGAGATGTGCCAATCTAGTTTGAGGACATTCGCCATTTGATCTAATTTATTTATATATTTTTACCATTTTCATCGAAATAACAAAACTAGTTATAGGTTCGTTCACCAAAACTACAATGCTGGTTATAGGGGCATTAACCATGATTTTTATAAGGTTTTCTCATGGGGGTTATTTAAAATTTTCCTAGTCCCACCACGCATGCAAAAATAATTGGAGCTGAAAATTTAACCCTGCCCTAAGACATAAAAAACCCAATATTTTGACACAACATGGGACTATCTCCAAGTTATGGGACTTACACTGTGAGAAAAACCTTCAAAGAAGGTTGATTCCTCTACCTAATCCTAATGTGAAAAATACTCGTACAACAAAATTAAAATCTAACGAATCCTAATGTGAAGATTCTAATGGACCAAGGTTATAATGGGATGCACGAAAAGGGAAATCCTAAGCTAAAAGGGGTGGTGATATGACTATAAAAGGTGAACGATTTCACTCCTAAAGAGGAACGAAATAGAAAACATGGGAGAAAGGGAAGACATATATGTTATAGACAAGAATCATGCAAAATGAACTTTCCCATGCAATGACAACATAAAAATATAGAACCTTCAAGTAGGAAATACACACAACATAAAAAAAATGAACAGAGAGGCAATATATAATAAAATGAGAAAAGGGAAGACACATGTGCCATAAAGCATTATTTTATTTCTATAAATAAGCACAGGCCATTAGATTCCTATCAAAAGGAGAGAATACATTATAGAGACCAAGTTAGAGGTCTAGACTTCATGGGAAGGAAACTACAATTTTTTCACGGTTTTGCTATAACAAAGAGTGCTCTCTTTGAAATGATCATCAATTTACAATATATAGAAGAATGGAGAGAGAGAATAACAAAAAGAGAGGGAAAGAGATCAGGTTTCATATTTTCATTAATGAAAATCTTTTTATTTCCCTACAACACAGCTTGCAAGATTCAACCACTAGAAATCATCCATTAATCTCTGAAAAACATCATGGGGAGCCTATCGATCCTCTTCCTTAGTGTCATTTTTATTCTAGGACAAGGTCAAAGCTTGATAATTCATCAAATTTGGGTAGTTGAGCCATCTTTAAGTGCACATCAATGACTAATTTTTTTTTCCTCTATTTATCCTTCCAAATTCCATCAATATCTAAATCAAATTATGGAAAATTTAAGTTCTCGATGAGACCTTTTCAACAAGTTTGATTTTACATTATTTGGAGTTATATAGGAAAATATATTTCCATTTGAAACTTTACGTGTTGAGAGACACCTAACGTCCTCTGACTTGTTACTACCATTTCTTTTTCCACCTATGTTTAGATTTCATTCTCCCGTAACACCTTTCCTTTCTTTTTATCTCACTTGTTCCTTCCATGTCTTGTCTCACATTGTGCAATGTGTTTACCTTTAATTGATTATGAGGGAGGGAAGACACAAAATGCTTTGAAATACAACTCATATGGTGAAATTTATATACATAGAGCCCATATGTTGCCCTTGTGTCAAAATGATAATGGGTTTCCACCTTCTTCTATTGATATTTTTCCACGTGGTGCCATATTTTTATGTCATCTATCCTTCTCACCCCACTAACCATTCAACCCTTTCCCGGACCCAAAATCTTATTCAAAATAAATAATTCCTTGAATTTTACGTCCCTTGGGCACATCTACTTGAGCTTTCCATAGAATACATAAATGGGTCCCTGTCTAGTTATCTGATTTGTGCCACTTGTGTCCTCTTAGTTGCCCCATTGTTCTACCCTATGCCACCACATTTTTTTTGATATACCTTGACCCAAGATGAGACTTGAAAACCTTATGAAACTCAGTCTATTCCACAAATTTGAGGTCCACGTAATGAATCTGCCATGAAGAGTTCCAATATTATGACACATGCCCTCTCTTTAAGCTTTTATCTTGTAATTTTCTAGGACCCCAAAACCCTATCCACTCCAGCCTATTCCAGGGACTTGAGGTTTACGGAGCCCAAATGATATGAAGGGAGCCAAATTTAAAAGGTCACACAGACTTTCAAATGTAACCCGCTCATGGATTAGAGTTGAGGCTCATGCAGTTTTTTTAAATGTCAGTTATTAGTACTTTGGAGTGGTCAAATTTTATGATTATTTGAACATCCATGGCTTGTATAAAGTTTTAATTGCATTTTAAATGAGTTATCCAAATTAACCCGAGAGGGGTTAAACTTGGGATAATAATTATTTTTAGACATAAATGATTTTTGTCATAGTTATACATTTTAGTTATATTTTAAAGATACAAATTAAATATTTAGTTTAATAAATTGTGGATAATTTTTTTATTCTTATGCCGGAAGTGTGGCTACTACTCAAATAAGATCCTCAATCTTGTTGACGATGTGTAGAAGCTTCTTAAACTTCACTAGTTCAACCTTCTCCAAATTTCCCTCTCTATTTTGTGACCTGCTTCTGGCCTACTCCAATTGTTTGCTACCAAGTGAATTTAATCTTGCGAGCATGCAACTCTGCGATCTTGAAACCTAACCTAACATACAGTTCTATCTTTGCTTTCCTACACATATTTGGTTCTCCCTCACATATTCGAAACATAAATAAGGGTAATAATAAAAAGTCAATATTTTCATGCAGGTGGTGCTGATAATCTTTATGCATCCAATTATATTAAAATACAAACATGGTGTTTAACAGATCATTTTTCTTGTTCTTCTCATGCTGCAACCTTCCCAACTGTAATGGAATGTGACAGAGTGAGGGCATGCAATATTAATAAATCCTATGTGGAGATTTGGTGTCCTGTGTAATGCCCACAAATTTGACGCTCTAAAACCACATTGATCCCTAAACAATTTTCTAGAAATTTGGGACAATTTTTATTTTATTTCACGTTACAAGGGCATCAAACCCTAATATACATTTAATTAATTCCCACCAATAATGTTACATTTCATAGATGAGATCCAATCTAGATTATTAATAAAATATTCTTAATCAATATCTAATGTCAATTTAATTATCATCACTAGATAAGTGTCCATTAATTTCTCTTACTAGGTCAAAATAGTTTCGCTCTTGGGAATTAACATTCAACCCACATTTAATAAACCCTTATCCTCAGCTACCTTAATTCTCTTAAATTATTTTATTTAATGCGCATAGATTCATTGACTAAAACCTACTATAAGGGTTATGTTTTTAACTTAATACACTAAAGCCCTAAGTGGCCCCATTCACCAATTTACACATACATTTGATTTATTTAAAATTTACAACCATAATATGAATATTCTGACTTACAAATTTGCAGGGTTGATTATTAATCCTTCCATCAAATAAATATGGACCACAATATTAGATCTACCTAAAATAATCCCTTAATCATCCTTAAGGGAGTCTTCTTAAGCATTTCTTACCTAAGATCATTCATTTGTCTCTCTTTGGTTTGTAGGTTAAAGGAGTGGATGCAACAGGTCAATGGAAAATCATGAAGGAGTCTTCCTAGATCCAATGTGTAAGTAGAAGGTGATTCGATATATTTTTCTTGTCCTTTAGAATAGTTAAATCTTATATTTAATCATGTATTCTTAATTATTTATTGCAATGCAAAAATCTATCCTAGATCTAGTTTGAGATCTATTGTTTATTAGTTTTTTTTATTTTCATGGATGGGGAAAATCCTATTTTGTAGATCAATATTTTTATGTATTTAAATCCATTTATGCAGGTTGGAGTATGGATCCCACAAGCATACATGGCCCTCATAGGTTGGATCTACATTTAGGTGAAGTCTAGATCTATAAGAGCCAATGGTTTGGATAGAAATACGTTTTTAAAAAATAAAAAATATCTGCGCACAGGTGATCGATGATAGTTTTTTGACCAACCGTGGTACCTACTATGCTACCAACACCAGTTCCACTACTAGATCCAGTTCCTTTGTTAATGATAAGTTTTTTAGAATATTTTTTTAAATGCAGGGGGAAGAGCTTAATTCCAAGAGCAACTTCTTACTCAGTTTTAAGAAAGCATAAATGTCTCAGAAGCATCTGATATAAGCAAGGGCACAATAAATGACTGTAAAGTTTGCAGGAAGGAAATTTTTGTAGTATCCAATGACTGATATTGGTCACATAAATATTGATGATAGTTCATTCGCTGACATCAGTTACTTTTAGATGAGAAAATTTTATAATATTTAAAATATCTTCAACATTTTGTGATTTACAATTATCTAAATAACTTTTCTAACAATTATTCATTAAATTTAAGGTTTTGCAAGTCATGATGTCATTTAATTTGATAACTCACTTGAATTTAACATTTTAAAAACTATAATATGAAACAGTGACTGATGTCGGTATTGAGTACATTAACACCGGTTAAGACTGACTGATGTCAGTCACTGTGTAGGCCAGAGAACTCCAAAAAAAATGTATAAAGGAACATAGATATCAAGGATAAATTCAACTTTAAATATATGAAAACCAAAGAGTGTTTAACTATTTCAACCATTAATAAGGCTATGACAACCTCCTAATTCACATTGTGATCAAAACATTAAGATTTGTAACTTTCTTTTCTTTCAACACAAGGTAGAATTTTAAACATGATATCCATTTAATTAATTCCTTTACATAAAAATAATTTTAAGAGAAAGGAAAGATGCATTCTTTAATAAAATTCCTAAAAATATGATATTATAACTTGGTAAATAAAACTTGTAAGGAAACGTTTCTTTTGTATACAAGTCTAGAATTCTTCCACCTTAAGTGGGAATTTACAAGAAAATTTCAATAATGAAGGGTTGTTTTTGAATTTAGAAAATACTCAAAATCCTAAATCTCCAACAAGAGCTCCACCATGCCATTACTTCAAGCACAACAGCCAAAAATGGGGGAGAGGCAACACTCTATACCCAACCAATAACCCCATGAGGGGAAGAATCTATCCTCCTCATTGGCCCCTGTGCCCTAACCAAAAGTAATAAATGACAGATCTTACACATGGAATATATCACAAAGCTTCCACATCACAATACAAAATTTCACAACTATTTCAAAGCACATTCAACACAAGGTACAATCACAAATATGAAACTATCAAAATACGCAAGGCTTGAAAATGTGAAGCCAATGGAGCAAGGGTCCATGGGGAGATCACTTATGCCTCCCAATGGGATTAGGTGACCACCTTAAATCCCTCAAAACAACAACTCAAAACCCCTACATAAATATTATGCCTCCCTCAAGGTTTTTTTATGGTTCCCACATTCTCTTATGCCTCCTTACAATCTCTTATGTCTCCCTCAAAATAACCAAGAAAGAAATGCAAGCATATTCTTATCAAAGGTGGGGTACTCAACCCAAACTCCCTCCCAAAACATGAAGTAAGATCTTATACCTCCCTACATATAAGATCCTTATATCTTTCTCCTACACCATACTCAGGCATTCTACCAAAGATCCCAACAACCATACAAACTATTCACTTGCATACAAATATACACATATAAAAGAAAACAATTAAAATAAGGATTTAGTTCCTACCTTTCCATGGTAGAAATTGATCAAAGATTCACACACCAAGCTCCTTAAAGATCAATCCAACTCTAACAAGTTCCAAAAATTCAACAAGCACACAAAAACTCTCCAACTCAAAAATACAATAGCAAAAATAAAATGAAGTAACCCCCAAACAAACAATAAAACTTGCATAAATAGAAAAAGTGAAAACAAGGGTGAGTTGGCTCCATGTAGGATGCCACATCACTTATCCTCAACTCTACCTCCCAAGTCAAACCTCAACCCCAAAGCACAATAAATTTGTGGTTGGGAGAAATGACAAGCCTCTTACACACACAATCCAAACCCACACCCCATAAGGACATAATTTAAAACCCATGTAATAAAAGTCCAATAAAAGTCACTTTTTTGTCTTACAAAACAAATAATGGCATTAATTTTTGACCCCGCAATCCATAGGTAGGATTGGTATATGAAATTATGAGGTGTGTGACAAACTTATCTTGTCCCACAAGCCTCCAAAAATGGCCCTTAAGCTCAAATCCGAAATTCCAAGGCAAGGTAGATTGTACAACACTCAAATCACTTACACTCAATCAAAACCACAAAATCTAAATGACCAGCTACTCTAATAAATGGCTACTTTTTTCAAATCCCCATATAAGTTAATAAAGTGATTAAATTACTTAGTAAAGGTAGATTAATCAACAATTATTAAATAGATTACATCAAAAAATAAATCACATACTCTACAATAAATAACAGAAAAATGGAAAGAATTACACAAAAATACCATGGACACAATCGGAGGTCATCCTCGCATGGGGACCACCTAAAAAATTAAAAAAATATAACACATTACACAATTTTACATGGTGACTATCATTGTATCCATAAGATATTCTACTTTGGTTGGTCTCCAATCCCCCTTTTTATTGTTCTAATATAATTACCTGCCAAATCACACAATTCCTCCTTCGTCATCATGGCCGTATTAAAAACATCAAAGATAAAATATACGCACATAAATAATTAACCATCCCCATATACCTAAATCATCATCTTAACTTAACAATGCTATCATTTGTCTAAAGTTTCAATAACATCTCAATTCTATCTCTTATCAATATCAATAAGATAACAAGATTAGTTCAAAAGGTAAATCCTAGTCAACATGAAAATAATTTGGAATTTCAATAATATATATGCTAACAAAACATCATCATCATCAATATAAAATGTCTGTCTATGTATCTAAGAATCCAATCAATCATACTATGAATCAAAATCCATCAATAATCAGAATACATTTATCATCTAACATCAAGCTAAACCAAAATGATATAATAAAAAGCATTTCTATAGTCAATAGTAATCAAAATAAAAATATAATAAGTGTCGAAGATGATTGGGTACTACATCCCCCTCCCCTTAGACTCGACTTCCTCCTAGAATTCAATGAAATAGGTGTGGAAACCGGACTCATATGAATGTAGAATCATCCCATGTAGTAGCAGTCTCATAATACTTGTCTCACTTGACTCGCACCTGATAAAACTCTCAGGCTTGAAGGCCTAAGTTCCTACACTCTAAAATACGCATGGACTACACCATCATCTACCCCTTCTCCTACATTTGTAATGCAGACCTATCTAATACATGAGATGGATCTGGGATATATCTCCTAAAAATAGATACATGAAACACATAATTCATGCGAGACAAGCTGAGTGCAAAGGCTAGATAATAAGTTAAGGGACTGATCCGCTCTAGGATCTCCAATGCACCCATGAATCTAGGAGACAACTTAGATCCTTTTCCTTAACGGATAGGACTCTTATATGGTATGACATGAAGGAAAACCTTCATTCCGACCTCATAACTATAGTCAAATCTCCTTTGATCTACATACTTATTCTACCTATCCTATCCCTACTGCAACGTTTGTTGGACCAAAATAACCTACTTCGCCATGTCCTGTAATAAAGAAGATCCAAGACATGCTATATCCTCCAATTTTTCCCAACTCAATGGTGTTCTGTACACCCTACCATAAATTTCCTAAAAAGATGCCATGCCAATCGAACTCTGGAAACTGTTTTCGTAGGAAAACTCCATCAAATATAAGTACTCCTCCCACCTCAATTGATGATCGATGACGTACATCTTAAGTATGCCCTCGAAAATATTATTCACCTTATCTATCTTACCATCTGTCTCTAGATGATAGGTTGTGTTAAAGTTGATATTGGTTTCAAGGACCTGCTATATGGTAGTCTAGACGTGTGATGTGTATAAGGGATCACAGTCACAAATGGTATCCCATAGAATCCTATACAGTTTAATAATATCATCCACGTGCACTCTCACTACTATACTAGCTTTATAGGTGGTCTTCATGAGATAAAAATGAGCCACTTTCTTCAATTTATCCACTGTGAGCATGATAGAATCATGGTGGTATATCGAATTTGGTATCCCTACTATGAAATCCATGGAAATGGTGTCCCATTTCCACTCTAGGATAACATGTGGGTAAAGAAGGCCAGCTGGATGTTGATGTTCAAACTTCACCCTTTAATACTCTAAATAGTGTGACACAAACTACGCTACATCTCTCTGAAGACCTCTCTAATGGTATGGTTGTCTAAAGCTGGTGTGCATCTCCTTCACCTCTGTATGGGCTAAATAACATACACGATGAGCCTCTGCCAAGACATCATGTCTCAAACCTCCATTCCTAGGTACATATGTATAGCCTCTACCCTTGAGTAGTCCACCTTACTCTGATGTAAAACCATCAAAATTCCCCTCAAGCGGTCTCTAAGACTCAATCTCTGATCTAGCTGAAATGTAGAAACTGTTGTGAGGAAGCTATCATAAAATCTTACTCCGTAAATTTTTACCCACTGAGGTATCCTAAACCAAATCTCTCTGTCTACTCAAATCATCAAAAAAAACATTCTCCTTCCACTTCACATGATTTATATCCATTTCATAATCACATAGTAACTCCATCCAATTCTAGTGATGAGCATTGAGATTAGGTTGCGTGAAGAGGTAACGTAAGCTCAAATGGTCTATCCTAAAAAAAAATCTCCTTCCAAAAAGGAAATGTCTCCATCAAACCAAAGCATGAAAAACTGTTGCAATCTTGAGGTCATTAGTTAGATAATTTATTGCATGATGTTTGAGTTTTTCAGACTCAAAGGAAACCACATTGCCTTCCTACATCAATAACCAACCTATTCCTACCAAGGAGGCATCCGTACAAAGGAAAAACTCTCCATGCAGATTTAGCACTGGAAGAATTGGTGATACCGTAAGAAATTCCTTCCGTGTAATAAATGTCTTCTTACATCCATTAGACCAAACACAATTCTTCCCTTTCCATTGAAGGTAAGTGATGGGGTGCGCAATATGAGAAAATTATTGAAAAAATCTCCTGTAATAACCTGTTAATCCCATGAAACTGTGCACCTCGGTCAAAATAGGTGGCTTGAGAAAATACATAATAGCTCTAATCTTGGAAGGATCGATGTCGATACCTTCCCCAGAAATTATTTGACCCAGGTATTACACCTCTGACTAAAAGAATGCACACTTCTCCATATTCGCATAAAGTCATTACTCATGAAGACACTAGTAAACTTGTCGAAGGTGCTCCTCGTTCTCCTCACGCATATGTTATTAAATCAATATTTCATCTAGAAAAATAAGCATGAAGTGATCCAAAAATTTATGAAATAACTCATTCATCAAACTCATGAATGCTACAGGGGCATTCGTCAAACCAAAAGGCACTACTATGAATTTGTATTGGCCATATCTTGTATGGAAGGATGTCTTAAGGATATTTTTCTCCGTGATCCTTAGCTGATAGTATCCAAACTTAAGATCTATCTTTGAAAATATTATGACCCCTTTCATTTGATCAAACAAATCATCAATACATGGAAGGGGTAACGATTCTTTATCATTACTTTGTTTAGTTGACAATAATCAATACACAATCGCATAGATCCATCCTTTTTCTTTGCAAAAATCAATGGTGCACCACAAGGGGATAGACTAGGATGGATTAGGCCTTTCTCCAAAATTCCCTCAAGCTAAAACTTGAAATCATAGAGATCAGGGGTAGTCATCCTATAAGGTGCTTGTGAGATAGGCTCTTCTCCCAAAATGTAACCAATGTGAAAATATATCTCACATGGGGGACGTAACCTTGGAACCTCCACTAGAAAGAAATCTAAAAAATCCCTCAAGATATGATGATCGTCAAGTGCCATCCCACTAGACTCATCCTCGGATTTGTCACTAACTCTGACAACACACAAATGGAAACCTTGTCGCACACACCGCTTAATCTGCATGGAAAATATGGTGTGCATATAGGTGGGTATCCTAACTCCCACTATCACTAACTCCACTCCACAATCATCAGCCAATGATATTACATTACTATAACAATCGACCCTATCCTTGTGTGCAGATAACTAATCCATGCCAAAATTAATCCCAAAGGAACCTAAGGGAAAGATACAAGGATCTAATGTTGTGGAAAAGGGTCCTAGGTCCACTATCCACTCCTCGACTAAGGATTCCAATGTGATCTTGGCTCCATAAGACATCTCCACATCCCAACTACAACTGTACATAACTGCCTCCATCCTGTCGCTCTACTATAAATGTGGAAATAAAAGAATATGAGGATTCTAAATTAAATAAAACATGACTAGAAATGCCATCAATGCTACCTATCATCTCAATCAGTGTGCTCTAGTGCTCTACTTGGAGGTTCTCGACAACTACATATACCCTATGTCTTGTAGCCATATCACCTATTGTAGGTTCTAAAACTGGTTCTTTACCCTTGTTGTTAGGGTTCTAAGGGAACTCTCTCCAATGATGCCCTAGTACTTTGCACCTACAGCAACTACTAGGTCCCCTCCAATGAGAAGTGCCTCCTAAAAGTGCTATAGTGATATGTGCCATGGATCTTGATTATCCTTCTATGGAATTTTTTTATCACTATAGATGTGCTCCTACTTACTGAGCTCTAGGTGGTACTTGAGTCCTAACTGGTTTCCTAGGATTCCCCATACTACGTCTCCTCTGAGGATCAAATCTCTATGGATTCCTAAATGGAGGGAAAGTATACTCCATCTACCACTGAGGTGGCTATTGTAGTGGTCTAGATAAAGACTTTTCAAAACCATGTCTGCCATGAGGAGGAGGAGCTAACCCCCTCGATTTGCTATCTTGCATCTACTGGATACAACTCCATACTCTATCTTTTTCCTAGTACGTCTTCCCCCTAGTCTCCTCCGCAATATAGGCCTTTTCAATGATGTTTATTAATGTATGATGAAAATGAATGTGTAATTCCCTTCCAATGTGTAGATTCAAGCCCTTGATGAACCTGTGGATGCTTGACTACTCATCCATCATGTATTCTACATATTGAAGTAGGTCCAGGAAGCATCTCTCATACTCTGCCACTTTCATGGATGCTTGACATAGGTCATGGAACTCATCTCTCCTCTATTGAAAGAAACTCCTTGATAACTATCTGCTCCTAAAATTCTCCTTGAAGAGCTCCCAAGTGAGTGTCTCTAAGTGCACATGAAGCTTTTGTTCCTTGGTCCTCCACCAAACCCCAACTCTGTCTCTTAGAAGGTAGATGGAAACACAAACCTTTGTGTTGCTCATACACGGACATAACTTGAAGTATCTATTCAAACTAACCAATCATGCCTCTTACTGAAATCCCCTAGTATCACGAATGAAATGAGATGGATGGAGTTTCAGAATCTCTCTGATGTGATCTGCCACTTTAAACTATCTACCTCTAGGTCTCTCAACGCGATCATCACACTCCCAAGGGATCCTAGATCTATCTCTATGTCATGTAGTCATGTCTCAATGACCTCTCTATGGTGAATCTCGTCTGGCTGAATCCACATGAGAGATCTTTTCCCTATACTCTTGACTATGTCGGGAAGGTGCACGGGCCTCTACTAATGGCTCTATGTCCTGTTGTTATGTCTCTGTCCCAATGATCCTCCGCATATACCGACATTAACATCCTGTAACGTTTAAAGTATCTGAGGTAATATGGAGGATACTACCTAATCTTGGGTTGGTAATTCTAGGTCCATGTGTAAGAACCCCTCGTCTAGTCCACACGTCTACACAGACCAAGGAAATATTTACTCTATAGTTTTATATTTTGTTTTAGTTTTCTACATTTTATACATTGTAAAACATCATGAAATATTGTGTGATTTAGGTTTATAGTTGTGCTAAGTTTCTTTATTATTTCTTATGTTCTCAAGTGTACCTAGTGTCCAAGCGTTGAACCCATCTCTCTGATGCCAAGTTAATTTTCCACAAATTCGATGTTGTAAAACCACATTGATCCCTAAACAATTATCCGAAAATTTGCAGCAATTTTTTTAAAGTTACAAGGGTATTAATCCCTAATATAGGTTTAGTTAATTCCTACCAGAAATGTTACATTTCATAGGATAAATCTAGTCTATATTATTAATTAAATATTCTTAACCCATATCTAATTTCAATTTAATTATCATCACTAGATAAGTGTCCATTAATTTCTCTTACTAGGTTAAATAGTTTCCCTCTTAGGAATTAACATTTAATAAACCATTCTGCATAGTTACCTTAATTCTCTTAAATTATTTTCTTTAATGTCTATAAAATCAGTCACTAAAATGTACTATGGGAAGAGTTATCTTACTCTTGGGAATAAGAGTACAATGTCTACAAAAAGAAAAATAAACAATTATAATTCTTGATAAAAAGGGGGAGGAAAGTATTATGCATGATGTTTACGATGTTAAATATTTGAAGCACAATCTTGTGATTACTGGATAGTCAGTACATAAAGGATATAGAGTTTATATTGACGATAATGAATGCTCACTTTTGGACAAATCACTCCGCACTCATTTGATTGCAAAAGTGAAGATGAGCAACAATAGAGTGTTTCCATTTTGATTACATCCAGGATAAAAGAAAATCAGCATCTCAGTTCGCATTTGAGTTATTTTCTCATCCAAATAAGTCTTGTGCTAATCCAATTCAGTCCTTCACCAAGTCCTAGATTCAAAAAAACTAGTCATGTACTACTGTAAATGAGTCATGCGTTGAGTCATGTGCTAATGCAAGCAAGTCCTGTGCCAATGAAAATCAGTCACACACTAAGTGCTCCACTAAAACATTTGAGTCATGTGCTTAAGGAACACAGTAAAATTTTGAATCTTTCATGAAATATGAATCATGGATTTGGCATCTGAAGTTTGGACATTTAGATATTAGCAGTTTTTTTTTTTCTTAACGTGAAAAATATTATAACATGTTTTCCCTAGATTAAGAAACTAGAATGATTATGTCAATACTGTATTTTAGGGAAGCAACATAGAGGGTCTTTCTCAGTGGGAAAAACAACAAGAGCGAGTACACCACTTGAAATTGTTTACTCAGACTTATGTGGACCTATGTAAATAAATTCTATTGGTGGTTGTTCATATTTTATGAAATTCACTAATGATTATACAATGAATACATGAAAATATTTTTTGAGACACAAATTAGATGCTTTTGATATATTTCAACAATTTAAACCTTTAGTGGAGAAGTAAAGTGGATACTACGTCAAATTTCTAAGGACAGACAAATGAGGTGAGTATGTTTCTAATGTTATTCTATGTTTATTCAAATATCATGGTATACAAAAATACTTTACTACCAAGTATACACCACTCCATGATTGTGTAGAAGATAGGAATAATAGAACCATTATGGAAAGGGAAAGAAGTTTGATGAAGGAAAATCATCTTAAAAATGCGTATTGAGTAGAATCAGTAACACATTTTTTGTTTAAATTTTTAACAGGTGTCCAACGAAAATTGTTAGGAACATGGTTCCTCAAAAAGCTTGTACAAATAGGAAACCCAATGTTTCTTATTTTAGAATTTTCAATTATGTGGCATATACACATGTACCTAATGAGCTAAGGAAACAATTAGACAATAAAGGAGAACAAATTATTACTTTTTGGATATTCAAAGAATAAAAAATCATACAAGTTGTATAATCTACTCAGTAGAAAGGTTATGATCAAAAGAGATGTACAGTTGTTGATAATGAAGCATGGGATGAAATTGAAGAAAAAAAATTATTATAGAAGCAACTATTCCTCATGATGGGAGGAAACTATAGAAAAATAAGATATTGTCCCTTCTTTAATTCTTGGATATGCATATCATGTTGTAGTAGAAGCTACACCACCATCTACAGTCGAGGGGTTTCCAAAATTTCAGCCATCTTCAGCCATGTAAGGGACACCATAGAAAACACTAGAAATAACTCCTTCACAACAAACTAGTCTATCATCTGAAAGCCCTTTGTAGCAGAAAATAAGGAGTGTTAGTGATATTTATAATTTTGATACAATTAACTCTTTTTCAATTTTTATATTAGTTTCTCAAGATACAGATCATGTATACTTTCAAGCAGATAAAAACAATGAATTTTGGGCTCAACTCATGGATGATGAGATTCATTCTATAGAGAAGAATCAAACATGGGAATTGATGGATCTTATAGAAGAAAAAGGCATGGTAGAAGTGAAGTGTGTCTATAATACAAATACAATATTGATCGTAAAGTAAAGTAATATCAAGAAAGGTTTTTAAAATAATGTTTTCTGCAGCAATATGGAGTGCATTAGAACAAGATGTTTGAACCAGTAGCATGAATAGACACAATAAGAATGGTTTTTGAAATTGCAACTCAAAAAAATCGACTATATATGAGATGGATGTAAAATGAACATTCTTGAATGGTTTTCTTAAAGAATAAGATTTTTTTAATCTTTAAAAAGGTTATGAGATAAAAGAATGTGAAGGAAAGGTATAGAGGCTAAGAAAGGCACTCTATGGTCTGAAGCAAGTACCTAACGCATGCTACAACAAAACTTATTGTTATTTGATTCAGAATGGTTTCACTAGGAGCTTCAATGTTCTTACCTTATACATCAAAATAAATGAATAAGGTAAGTATCTTATTTTTTTTTTATTCGTAGATGATTTAATCATTATTGGAAATCTATCTATAAATTCATTCAAGTCAACCATGAAGAAAAAAATTGAGATGAAAAAACTAGGTCTCATGCATTATTTTTTGGGCATTTTAGTTCAAATATCATAAAGTGGGGTTTTTATTTCACAGAAAAAGGTATGATAATGATGTTTTGAAGAGATTTAAGACATTGAATTATAAGTCAGCACCAAAACCAGTTGCAGTATGTTTGGAGTTACGAAAAGAGGATATCATATCAATTTTTGATCCAACATTGACCAAAAGGTTAGTTGGAAGTCTCACGTATTTAATGAGCACAAGGCCTTATATTATAAATGGTGTGAGCCTCATATAAAGGTTTATAGATTATCCAAAAGATTCACATTGGTAATATGGATAAAGGATTTTTAGGTATGTATGTGGAACTAAAAATCGTGGAATTTTGTATTCAACTTTAGATGAGTTGAAACTCATAGATTATATAGAAAATGGTATATATGGAAGTATATATTATAGGAAAAGAACATGTGGTTATAATTTTCACTTCAGAACAATAGTGGTTTCACAAGAATAAAATAAGTATCTCCTCATAAAATATGTAAATATGAAAAAATAGGTCTCCTACTCATAAAAATAGGGTGATAACAGCAAAATAATAGGTTTTAATATTCTAAAAAATATCTCAAAAGGTTGTGGCTGAAAATTTGATGTCAGCTTGGTGATGAAAAGTTCTAAACTTTTCTAAAATTCTTCATAGATTCACCAAATGAATTATGCTTTGAATCTTAAATTTTTTGAATCCATGAATAATTGTTCTCATCCCATTGGGCATGCCAAAAAAATGTTCTCTCAGAAGTGCACCCTTGTTGAGGGTTTGCATATATTCTAACTTCACTTTTATAAATAGGATTGAGACACCTCATGGGATGTGGGTATCCCTATTCTGAGGTGAATCTCCAGGATTACAAGGTTGGTTACTATTTTGGACTATCCCTAAACTAAAACATGTGGGGTTTAAGAGTAAAAATATAGATAAAATGGAAATTAAAATGGGTGATACACCAAAAGTATTAAGGCCTTGAATGAGGAACATGCACAATATAGTGAGAATAAGTTGAATCAAACACGATCCAATGGTTTTCAGATAATCTTAAGGAAAACAATTTTATTTTGAGGGACTGATCACAACAACACAAAAAATAATTACACAGTAAATATAGCAGAAAATACTAATTTGCAGCAAGGTAAATAGCATAAGAAATCTTAATTAATTATGGGAAATACAATTCACACGAATTACTATCTTAAAAGATACCACTGCAAATAATTGGAAAGGTTATTAACTAGGTCTCATTCAAGGGAATATGGAAACATTTCCTTCAACACTCAATACATTCAAAAAATCCTCCCATTTTCCCTTATAGTGCACACAATAAATAAAAAAGTCTTCACCCATACACGCTTTAAATGGACTCAAATCCAACTCATACTTGCATGATATTAATATACATTAACATGATCAAATAGTAAGAGGGACTACTAATAAGCATGAAAGACAACTACAATTTAAAAATAACCTCTTTTCTCAAAATACACTCCTAGTGAAATTGATTTGACTATCCTCCAATTTCCTATTACATGTACAGTGTATTTTTGGAGAAAATAAGGTAACTTTGGGTGAATAATTATTTGTTGTTTTAGTCTTTGTCTTCATGTGCAAGTGATATTTATGTTCATGATAATTTTGTCCTATAGTTGATGATGTGACACTTGTTCACATGTTATATTTTTTCCTCTTCATGTACACTACCACCAGTATTTTGATTTAAATCCACCTTAGGAAGTATGAGGTTCCTTTAGCAAAAAAATTGGTAAAATTGATAAGACTCAAGGATATTATGCTTTGACATTATTTCTTAATGTTATTGGCTCCTCTTTTGGATTAACTTAGCCAATGATATATGCAAGCTCCCCACATAGTAGACCACATTCTATAATTTTTCATAAGGTAGAGTACTGTACTGATTTGCAAGGAATAATAAGGTCAAAGACCTTAGGATGGCAGTGTATTATTTTGGCCCCCCTTTTGCATGAGACTCTGATCCATGATGGCATATCCATGATGAGATTGACATGGGTTACAATTAGGGTTTTTTGAAAATCTGACACGTCTTCATATTTTAACTTGGGTTGAATACACTAACTTGCTCGTCAAGTTAAGGGGAAAAAAGTGTGAACCCTAATCATTTTTTCATTTTCATGGGCTCTTATTTGAGCTAAGTATACTCTTCCAAAATTTCTTAGGATCCACCATTAATGGAATTTGGAGATTTGGTTTAATGACTATAGCTTGCATAAAAGTTTACTATTTTTTTGACTTAGAAAGCCCTAATTTTTCATCTACTATTGAAGCCAACGTTGACGTTGAAGAAGCAAAAAGTTCTTGTTTTTCCTTTGTTCAAGGTTTTGAGTGGTTACTTCATGGAATTATTGTCTCTCTATTTTGAAGGCTTTCCAATTCATTGAGCTATTCAACTTTGTGCTTGCTTTGATTTGTTGGAGTTATCAAGGTAATGCTTACCATTTCATCATAAACAAAGCTTTGTATTCTTACTTTTATATACATTCAAAAAACCTGGGTTATTGTGATTTGATGCCATTTCTTGGGGTTTGATTTCACTATTTTTCCTTCATTCTAACACCATTATGTGTTGACCTGTGTAAATTTTCCTCACTATTGTGGTTTTGAAGAATGCGGGTTTCATTTTCAACTTGGCCTCAAAATTTCATTAGCTCATTTCACTATATTCGACATCTAACTCGAATTTTGATCCATCATTTCCTGAAGGGAAGTCTTGAAATTATTTTATCATCATTGTTTAATGACTTATGCTTGGAATTTCTTATTCATTTTGGGTCGGCCTTATACTAACTCTACACCTATGTATTATTATGATTTTTTTTACCTATTTGAATCACCATTGTTATTCTTTCTTTGGGTTCGACCATTTGAGAGATCTATTATGTATTTAGGTGAGCTGGGTTTTTCTAATGTGGCTAGATTCATTATTTTCCCAACTTTCTAGCCATGCCATTGAGTTTGATTATTTATCCCTTGTGTACTTTAAAATTCGTTCTGGTTCTTCTATTTGTTATTGTTTCTCATTCCCTTTTCTCTATTTGGCTTAAGACAATGTACATTGCATTCCACAATGTTGTTACAATTATGGAGCTTAAATTTTGCATAGTTAGCATGGTTTACACCTTTTTTGTTTATACTGTAACCGGTGTCAATCAGAGGGTAACCAACATTAGGGTAACCAACATTGGTCCGGATAATTGGTGTCAGTTGGGGTAACTGACACTGGTTACCTGTGCATGAAAGTTTATATTTAACTCATAGGAATTTAGTCTAAATTTTGTTTTAAAGATGATTTAAAGGATATAATTTCATGGCTAAGGTTCCCTATGTTTATATAAATCTTATATAAGCTAGAAAGCTAGGGTTTTAAGATAAGGAATGAGGAAAGAGAAGAATTGAGCTATCCTTGGTTGAAAGGATGAAGAAGAAGAAGAAGAAAAAGAAGATTGCATGAAGATAAGAGCTTTCATGGAGAGATGTTAAACAAAAGGAAAGTGTAGGTACACTATTGGTTAGAATATGGTATTATTTTCTACTGTATATCCTTTTTATTATTTAGTCTCATGTAATGGCTTGTATATTATGGAAACAACTTAGTGTTTTTTCTTGTTAGATCCATAGGTTGTTGTGAGGTCTTGTTATTGTTAATTATTATAGATCAACATGTTGTGAAATCTTGTATTACAGATCCATGAGATCATGATGTATTGTTGATCTATATGAATATAGTATTGTAGAGTAATTTGTCTTCATGTTTGCATAGGTTGATGCAGTGATGGAGGAGAGACTTACTTCTTGGTGCATGGATACGGTTGCAAATTGGAAGACCCTTCTAGAGGTCTTGTTTGCAGATTCATAGTACAATGAGATCTTGGTTGCAGAGTGGAAAATGTAGGGTAGCTTCAGGTATGAGAGATCTTGGTGGTATTTTAGAGGCACAATTGTAGTGCACTCAGGTAGATCTAGTAATATATCTAGAGGAGGCACAATTGGAGGTATGGAGGCATGGTTTAGTGTACTCAAGAAGATCTAGCTGGATATATGGGAGGAAGAGATACTCTTGTAGAGATACATATACTCTTGTGTAGAAGATTTTATTTGTAATCTCTTGTTATATTATATATATGAGATCTCTATCTTTGGTGGACATAGCCCACATTTTGTGAAGCATGGTACATGCTATGTTATGTCTGTGTACTATTGTGTGATTTGGATTATTCTTGTTTATAATTCCATTGTTGTATATTTTATGGGGATTGTTAGATTTTTATTTTCACATTTTGCATTTGATATTCTATTGTTGCAAATGTTTCTGCATAGACCCATCCCCAACAAATTGTATCAGATCTTTGTTATTTCAAAGAAAGTTTTTGTTTCAGTATATTGTTAGTTGTTTAAAGACGTGTATGAGAGTAGGGTTTATTTTCATGATGAGAAGATAACATGTAGATATTCAATCTCAAGTTGGATCTAGAAGAGTAAGATTATTGGATAATATGGTGACCGACATCAGTTAGGTGGAAACCAACATTGACATGGTGACCATGGTCAGTTACAAGGTAACCATGGTGAGTTATAGGGTGACCATGGTCAGTTACTAGGAAACTTGGTTTTAAACAGAAAATAATAGATCTAAGGAATTGAGAAAATGCATGGAATGTGTCTTGTTTTCTAAGGTGCCCCTAGTTCTAGTAGGCACAAGCATGTTGATCAGATTGCAGATTCAGGTAAAAGAGGTATGGTTTTATCTTGTTTTTTGGAGTGCTTTGTATTTTAATAACACATGCATAATTTTTGATTGTAGATCTAGACAAATAAAAGGAAAAGGTATACATCCTCAGTGCAATTAGATGCATGAGGATTTGGTAGAGAGGTTGTATCATAGAACAAAGATGGGGTTTCCATAAGAGAAGCATGTACTTCATTTCAGTTGAAGATGTGGTTGAGTATCTTGGTGCTGGTAAGGTGATGTATTTCAACTTAATGTAATTTATTACATGGATTTGTTGTATTGTTTCTGTACAAGGTTTGGAAGCTTCTTGAAAGGACTAGCTTAGCTCAACTATCATCCTCGGTTGAAGTAGGCACCTGGTGTGGTGTTCAATTCCAAATTGTGTGGCATTCGGTTTTGTTCCAGTAATATCGACATCATTCTAAGAAACAAGGTTAGTCATGGAGAAACCAGTATCAATCAACTAATTGTGGATTGTTAGGGGATGACCGTGGTCGGTCTCTATGGCAACTTATCTGTATAGGGTTTTTTTATAGCAGGAGAGGGCAAATGGTTTTATGTCCTTCTTTGGAGGATCGAGTTTCTTGCATAGAGATTACATGGAAAAAATGATGTAGATCACTTCATGGTTCACATTAGAAAGAGGATGGAGTTAACCCAGTTAGTCCATTAAGACTTTGAATTAGGTATCTTGATTTGATTCATGTTTTATTTATTTTGTTTGGAGAAACTAATATTATGTTTGGATAGTGTGCACAAATTTAAACCATGGTTTTTTTGGTATTGTTTGTCTTTAATTTCTCGATTGTGTGGAATCTTGATGACAAGGGTTTCTAGTATAGGAATGAGATCCTCAATGAAAATTAATGATTAGACACAGTTGCATGTAATTAGAGATGTTGAGTACACATTGATGGAAAAAATATGATTCACCTACTTCACAAGAAGTCCAAACTTCTATGGTGTATAAGTATTCTTATAGACAAAAGGGAATCAATTTTATAGTCCTTTCATCTAGTTTTATTTCTCACTGACATATTGACTTTTGAGCTTGGTGTTAAAGGTAGTGCATGGGATTTAATGTTCAGTGGGAGTAAGCCATAGGTTTTGGCATTGTAGGATTAGATGCATGATGCACATGCAAAGTGTCAAGAGGAATAAGTTGGTTTTGGAGGCACATCACGGGTTTACAGGTATTTTGAGTTTATTACTTTGTGATGTCACTTCTAGTTTATTTTTTGGTGCCTAGATATTCCTTAGGGAAGAAAATTGATGGTTGATTCAGTTGGTTTTAGATGATAGAGAAATTTTTCAGAGTTTAAAGGTTGAAAAAGGATAAAATGTTCTAGTTATACAAACCATTGTTGGTTAGGGTTAACTGTGGTTGTTCATTTGGTAACCATGGTCAATTTGGTCATATGCTTGATAAGAGTGTTTATTTACCATTTTTATATGGTGCCCTTGTTTTTCTTTAATCTTGGTTGATTGTGTAGAGTATGTTGATGACATTTTTGCTGGTATTTGCACTTGATATTATTGGCACAGTTTAGCATGAATGCTTTTTATTAACATTGATGAGCACATGATTCATATTCGGCTTTGGATTTATTTGGTGGTAGACTTGGAGCTTCTGGAGAGCCTCGTGATATGGATGGATGTACATGGTGAGTTTGTAGATGTGGATGGATTAATTTTTTTTTTTCTATGATGATGAAAATGTTGAATTTGTAAATGGATTCCTTAAGCATGAGTTGGGGATGTTTTTATTTCCTCTTGATTACTATGTTACTCCCTGGGGGATGTTATCTATAGATGATTGTCTTGGACATGTTATTTTTTATACATAGTTGGATTTATATATTTTAGTGTTTTGATTCTTTGAGTTATGTAGGTTTGTGGATTGATCACCCATTTTTACAGGTATAACTCATTTGGGTTGTCTTTACCCATGATCTTTTTTTGCTTTGGAATATTTTAGTTTCACTTGTCTTGGTCATTTACATTGGTGGTTGAATGGAGACATGGATAGATGGATGGAGAAAATGGTTGGATTTATAGGTATGGCTATGGTTGCTGTTGAAGCTCATTATTTTAGTTTGAGTGGGAGCTCTTTCAGATTTGTTAGTTAATGGTGGATTAGTTATATGAAAGGCATGGAGTTATGATTTAATGGGAGCTTGATTTATGGTTAGCACATGTATCATGGATCAGTAGTAGCTTCATCCAGGTATATGGTAAGCCAAAGGTTTGTTATCTTATTGGTTTTAGAAGATAGTTGTATCTTCCTAGTTTCATTTGAGATATTTATTGATATAAAGAAATAATGGTCTTCATGATATGTAGGGGACGATGATGTACAGGTACATGTTTAAATTCAGAAATTTATCTCCAAGTGGGAGATTGTTACGATTATGGAGCTAAATTTTTTCACAGTTAGCATGATTTACACCTTGTTGGTTTACACTGTAACCAATACCGGTCAAAGGGTAACCAACACCAATAAGGGTAACCAACATCGGTCAGCATTAGGATAACCAACACCAATCAAGATATTCAACATTGTTCAAGGTAACCTGCACCAGTTACCTGTGCTTGAAATTTTATATTTAACTCATGGGAATTTAATCTATATTTTGTTTTAAAGATGATTTTAAGGATGTAATTGCATAGCTAAGTTTCTCTAAGTTTTTCTAAAGGTATTCTTATATATTCTTTATCTTTAGATTCATGTTAAAGTATGGAAACAATTCTATGACATCATCATTTTATTGTACCATTTGTACCTACTTGCAGACATGTTATATACTACATCAAATTTTATTTGCATTAGTTAAGCCATTACCTTGGCGGTAAATTGACATGATGTTGTTCATCTGAGTTTAATATTTACATTCATAATCAAGATGCAGTGGTTATCTCTGGTATTTGATCAAATTATTCTTATTTTACTTGTATGCACACTTCTCTTACATCATGACTCTTTGTACTCTTACACTAGCTAAACTTTAGATCAGTGGGATTTTTTGTTATACACTTTGAAATTAATAGGTTATTAGTTTATTCTTCAATATGCATATCTGAATTGGGCTTGAAAGTACTTCCATTACTTCTCCAACATGAGGCTTGTTGGAAAAATTGATTAGACTTTTTTTTTGTTTTCTGAAAAATATAACATTTCCGAAAGAAACTTTCATTTTGCAAGTTGGATTTTTATTTGTCTTCATAATTTGATGTTGCTTCCTTTTCACTTTGTACTTGTCTCCCAAAATGAGCTTCTTTTGTATAAAAATTTAAATCACATTTGTGATCTGTAGATGATTACTCCTCATCTATACATGATTAATCCTATAAAAATACATACGATCTCATGTTTGGAAATCTAATCTTTTTTTATTCTTTTAGCTTTGTATCACTTTATGTGCTTCACACTATTAATGGTAAACCATTCCCTGATACTCTTCTGCATCCTTTAAATTCATTATAAAGGTGAAAATTTTATATTGATCACCTTCAATTGGATTTAATGAAATTTGATCTGATACATTCTTTTTGTTTACTTGTAGTAACTATACTTGATAATATTTTCTTGAAGAATTAACCTTGATCTAGGATTTTAAGTGTTGCTATACTTTGTTGAATTTTACTTTGATTGCAATGTATTTTATTTTATGCTTGATGTATTTTGAATCCCAAATCTGATTTCCTTGCATGATGAACAACTATAAATTTGTTGAAATTGTCTTAAAATTTAAATCGGAAAGTGTACTTTTCTTTTGAGTAGATATGCGATATGTATAGATTCATTGCAAATTCATCTCTCCACTTTTATTTTACAAAAACTACATCTTCATGGATCTTGTATTTGTTTCTATCTCTTGATCATTATGGACTATCATGAATGAACCTTCAATTTAGTATGTAGCCTTGAAGGCTTGTACTTGATGTTTTACTTTCCTAGCACCTTGAAGCTTTGCAGTTTTGACCATACTTGAACCCGTCTTGATGAAACATTGTCATTTAATGACTACCTTTTGTGTGAAGTCTTGAATATTTTCTCCTTTGGAAATTTGTTCCTATTCTTATAGATATACTAGTTAGTTTATATAGAAAAGATAGAATTTACTTTCTTAATCTACTACATGAAGCTGCACATTTTTAAAATGAGAATAAAGAATAACCTAGAGCTCTAACAGTAATTTGCTTTTTTCCACAGGTGTCTCATGCCAAGACCTAGAAATGATACAAGTGAAGATGAAGATGACAAATATTGAAAGAAATAACAACCTAATCAGGCTATGATGGGTTTTTTATTTCTTTTTTGTTGATATTTTCATGAACATGTACCTTTTATTTCAGTACATACGAGTTACATCCCACGACTTGTGTGGGAAAAATAAAAATGTATTTCTTTATGAATAAATGAAATTTATTTTTGTAATTGAGTTGTCTATTTATTTTTACATTCAAATACTATAGATGATGATTGAATAATGGACTAAAAAACTCAACACCTAATTAATATCATTCAAGATTAAAGAAATAACAAGACATTAATGTACTTGTAACTTAAAATATACCATCATCCATGCAAACAAAAATTGTATTTGTTATTCTGGAGTCCAACTCCTCATATCTACAACTATTTCCTCCTTTATCAAGGCTATGTATTAGTCCATCAAGGATTTTGCATGAATTTGATGAAGACGAACATGGAATGGCAATATATGTGAGGTGTTGCATTCTGCAACAACACACATACCTAAATTTTTCATTATTGTTCACTCATATTTCTTTTCCTTAGTTAGGTCCATCACATCAATACTTTTCATCTCAAACAAAGTTTCAAGTTTCACATTTTACATGAGTGCAAATTTTTCAACATTTTTGGTGATCCTATGGGGTAAATTTGTTTGTTGGCTTTAAAACAAGTGCCCTCCTCTTTTCAATTGGGCATGGGGTCAAAGCCTAGTAAAAACAACTATCCTTTTCTAAAAACTTACCTTCTTAAGAAGAAAATTAAAGTTGGGAAAATGCATGGTAAACTAGGTCACGTTCATGAAGTACACTTATTGAATTGAAAAAAAAATGCAAGTGTGTATTAAATGCACTTTATTGAAAGGGAAATCCTAATATAACCTACTCTAACAAGATACAAACTGAAGCTAAAAAAACCTAAAACATGCTGTGAAAAGTAGCTTCCCTTTCTCAAAAAATGAGGCTAAGAATTTATATTGGAAAATAAGTAACATGAAGAAGCTGAAAATGAGACATGTACCTTTATTTTGTTCACAATATTAGTCCAATAGCTGAGAAACACCTCTATCTGATATGTAAGTTGTTCTAAGAGGTTTTGCATCTAATTCTTGAGAGCATTATACTCTTCCTTGAGTTCTAAAACAAGCATGAATTCTAGTATTGTTGTAATTGGCTGAAAAACCAGCCAAGCACCAAATAGTACATGGCATCCTTAATGCAAAAAAATTGAATATTGTGATCTATTCTATTTCATTTACTTCGATTTTATCACTAAGAACATCGTGAAATAAATATGAATGCTCTTTTTTCCCTATAAGTTTCTTTTTATCATCATGTAGATTCTAAAATTGATTTGGACATTGATCTGCTTCATAAAATAGTTGTACCTTATTATCCTAGAGGGCCTTCTCAGACTTATTTGGATTCATTCTAGCCTCTTCAAGTTGTTGTATTATGACTGCCATGACTGAATTTTCATCTATACTATCACCTGCTTTTACACTATTTAGATCCATCATGTAGTCTAGAAACTAAAACTCATGTCCTTCTTTTATGGAATGATTCTCTACGATATTCACTTCTAAAACTGATATTTTGAAAAGGGGAAAGAAAGTATCTGTATCCAATGAAATTTGTTTCTCCTTTTTGGATCCAAGATGCTATTTGTTCTGGAATCCAAATGGGGAAATTATAAAACTAGTGAGTTCTATAGGTTGTTCCTCACCAATGTAATATTCCAAATCTGAAAATAAATCAACCTCTTCACTATCAAGATCTGGAACACATTTTATTTCGATCTCAAACTCCTTGCACTCCTCTTTATTTTAATATTATTTTTCCTCCTTTCCTGACTCTGCAAGATGTGATGGATAAACAACTTCTATAAGTATTATGCCATTGTGCACACTACACTCAGAAGAAATAGATTTTTGATCATTATAGTATTGCTTCTCTGAAACATCAAGCTCCACCACTTGCTTAGGTTCTTTCTTTAATTATGGAATAAAATTAAACTGTAATTTTGAGACCCATTATTACAAATTCTATAAGAAATAAAGCCTAATATTTTCTTCAATTGGTTGTCCCTCCTTGATGATAATATGATTTTCTCCTTCATGAATTGGTACTACAGATGTAGGAGGAGGGGTGGGTTGATTCTCAAATTCATATTAAAAATTTTGTGAAAGGGGATAGGATTTAAACTCTACATGAAAGGATGGGGAGTTCAGAACAACAACAAGATAACTTGGAAACTTGAATTTCCTTTCAGTATATGATTGTGGAATATAGGGAGAAACATTTGTAGTAGCCTAAACACTTGGAAATTGATAAATATTCTACTTTGGGTTTCCAAAGAAGTTATGCCGGAACTTGATTCTGATGGGGAAGGTAAGTTGGAACATCCCATTGATAGGGTTCCTCAACCTAATGCCTATCATTCTCCACTACTTTAGAAGATGAAGTGAAAAAAACCATTTTAGTAATAATTTCTCTCATTACCTTAAGTCTTTGTTGTGGACTAAGAAAACTAGGTGTAGGACCTCCACATTGATAAGGCTACCTAGGAGCTGGTTTTTAACTTTGCAATATTTACATATGTTCTTTCAGTACTTGTATGATCTACTCCATTTCATGAATTTTACCTTTGAATTCTTCCTCCTCTCTGTAATCAACATAACGTTCAGATGCATAACCTTTATTTTGAGAAGAATAACCATTTCCATATAGATAATCATATTGGTATGAAAGGTTCGGGTTATGGGAATATTCATTCTGATAGGGATCATAATGTTGATCTGACTATGAATATGGGTAAACATGTTGTGGATATGAAGGATACAATTATTAGACAAAATAATTCCATTAAGGAATTAATGTCATGATCGAATGACCTTATAAAATATGTAAAAATAAAAAATAGGCTCATTGCTCATCAGAATAGGGTGATAAAAAAAAAATAATAGGTCTCAATTTTCTAAAAAATACCTCAAAAGAATGTAGCTGAAAATTTGATGTCACCTTGGTGATGAAAAGTTTTGAACTCATTTTAAATTCTTCACAAATTCACCAGATGAATTCATCTATGAATCTTCAATTGTTTGAAATCATCAATAATTATTTTCATCCCATTGGGTGTGCCAAAAAACTGATATCTCTTAGAAATGCACCATTGTTGAGGGTTAGCATATCTTCTAGTTTTACTTCTTCCTCACTTCTGCATATACAATTGAGACACCTCATAGGTTATGGGTCTCTCTATAGTGAGGTGAATTTATGGGATTATAAGGCTAGTTCCTTCTTTGGAGTATCCCTAAAGTAAAACATGTGGGGTTTAATGGTAAAAGGATGGATAAAATTGAAAACAAAATGGTGATACAACAAATGTATTGAAGGCTTGACTGATAATCATGCACAATATACTAAGAATAAGTTGAATAAAAAATGATCCAATGGTTTTTAGTTAATCTCAAATCAAACATTTTTATGTTGAGGGAATGATCAAAATAATACAACAAATAATTTCACACTAAAACTAGCAAAAAATACCGATTTTCAGCAAGGTAAATAACATAAGCAAGCTTAAATAATTCTTGGAAAAACAATTCAGAATAATTATTATCATAAAACACACCACTGCAAATAATTGGAAAGGAAATTAACTGGTTCTAATTCAAGGGAAATCTAAAACAAATTTCTTTAGCACTCACTAATAAAAAAATTCCACCCATTTGCCTTGCTAGTGCACATAATAAAGAGAAAAATTATTCACACACAACCCCTAAAAATAGACTCAAGTCTAACTCATATTTGTATGATATTAATATCCCTTAACATGATTAACTAGTAAAAGGGAATAATAGTAAGCATGCAAGACTACTACAATGTAAGAATAACCTCTTTTTCTCAAAATACACTCCTAGTCAAACATATTTGACTATCCTCCAATTCTGCATGATGTGTATGGTGTATTTTTGGAGAAAATAAGGTAACTTTTGGTGAATAACTAATTGTTATGTTTTTCTCTATCTTCATGTGCAAGTAATCTTTAAGTGCATGTTAATTGTGTCCTAAATCTGATGATGTGACACTTGTTCGCATGTGATATTTTTTCTTCTTCAGGTACACTACCACTTGTATTTGGACTTTAATCCACCTTGGGAGGTAAGAAGTTCCTTTATAAAATATTAAGGTAATATTGATAAGACTTAAGCATAGTATTCTTTTACATTATTTGATATTATTTTTGGCTCCTCTTTTGGCTTGAATTAGGAAATGACATATACAAGCTTCCCACTTGGTAGACCACATGTTAATGATTATTTATAAGGTATAAGATATTAATGATTTGCAAGGAATAATAAGGTCAAATACTTTATGATTGTAGTGTATTATTTTGGTCTCCCTTTTACAAGAGACCTCAACCCATGATGGCATGTTAGTGATAAGTTTCACCTATGTTACAATTAGGGTTTTCTGAGAATCTGACACATGTGCATCTTTTAAACTGGGTTGAGTCAAATAACTCGTTGGTCGAGTTAAGGGGTAAAAAGTGTGAACCCTAATCATTTTTTCATTTTCATGAGCTCTTCCTTAAGCTAAGTATACTCTACCGAAATTCTCAACCATCGCCATTAATGGAATTTTGAGCTCTAGTTTTATGACTATAGCTTACATTAAATATTTCTCTTTTTTAGTTAGAAATCCCTAATTTTTCATTTGTTATTGGAGCCAACTTGGACATTGAAGAAATATTGAGTTTTGGTTTTTTCCTTTTCTTAAGGGTTTGAGTCATTGCTTCATGTCATTATTCTCTATCTGGTTCGAGGGATTTCCATTTGATGGAGCTATTCAAGTCTTTTCTTGCTTCAATTTATATGATTTATCAATGTAATATTTTCCATTTAGTCTGGAACATATCTTTTTCTTCTTCCATTTATATGTATTCAAAGAACCAAGGTCGTTGTCATTTGACACCATTACATGTATTTTTCTTTCATTGTTTTACCTTCGTGCTAACGCCATTATCTATTGACCTGTGTAAATTTTCCACACTATTGTGGCTTTGAAGTGTGTGGGTTCATTATCAACTCAACCTCAAACGTTCCTTACTTAGTTTCACTGTATTCGACTTATAACTTGGCTATTGCTCCATTATGGCCTAAAGGTAAGTCTTTACATTATTTTATCATTAGGGTTTTGTGCCTTATGCTTTGAATTTTTTATACATTCTAGGTTGACCTGATATTAACTCTATGCCTATGTAATCTTATGATTTTTTTAACTATTTGAATCATTGTTGCTAGTTCCACTTTGGGTTCTACCATTTTAGATATCCGTTTTGTATTTAGATGAGTTGGGTTTTCTTTGCATGACTATATTCATCATTTTCCCAACTTGTTGGTCGTGCCATTTGGTTTGATCCTTTAGCCCCTGTGTTATTTCAACTCAATTGTGGGTATTATTATTTTTTTGTATGTAGTTCCCTTGTCTTTTTTGGCTTGAAACACTTTACACTACATTTTATCCCAAATTAACCCCTTAAAGTAATTTGGATAACTTGCATAATTTCCCCATGTTGGACCAACCAAAAAAGATGGAAAGGTGAAAAATAAGGTTTTGAAGGTCCCTCTGGCTCATTTCTCACCCCCCATCCAAGGAAGAAATTCAAGGAGTTAGGAAAAATGCAAAAAATCTAAAAAAATAGCTCCAGAAAGTGTATTGCAACTAAATCAGGTTTTTGGAGCCCATGTTGCACAAGTACACGTAGGATAGTTGGGACTTGAAAACCCAAAATTTTCGTATTCCCTTTTGTAAGCAGTGAAATATCACTTTTTTTCTCACGCGGTCTGCAGGACACAGGGATGCGTGGGACCTACAAAGTTGAAATGGATGATTTACAAGAAAATTGGCAAAGTCAAGTTTTTTTTGGCCCAGACCGCACAAGTATGTGTGGGACAGTTGGGACCTGAAAACCTGAAATGGCCACATTCCCTTTGTTATGCAGTGAAATAAAAAAAATTCCCTCGCGGTCTATGAGACACTAGGATGCGCGAGCTCCAAAAATTGAAAATAGCCAACTACAAAGGAGACACAAGAGAAGAACGGGTCAAAGGCCGATTCAACATTGCAACGAGCAGGATGCGAGGACCCAATTTTGTTGAAAATGCCAACATGAAGGAGACTTGCAGGTGGACCGGAGATTTTTGTCTAGGACAGTCGTGACACAAGGACCCGAAATCCCCGATATAGCTGCATGCAAGGAAAAATAGTGCAATTCAGACCCCGAACTTCAAAAGTCTATAAATTTTGACCCCGAGCTTTGATTTTCACAAAATTTTACTTTTCAGAATCGACACGACATCCTCAATGAAAATGCACAAAATTAGTACCATTGGAATCATGTTTCCAAGAGCGATGCACAGAAATTGAGAAATATTGAATTTGATAAAGAATTAATGGTGATTTATCAAAAAACATGCCCAGGTTCATAACTGTGTTTTATTTGGTAGTTTGAATGCATTCAATGGAGCATGGGATGACATTTCTCACTGCTACAAGTCATGGGACAATATGGGGAGCCTTTTGCGAGAAATAGAACATCATTTCACTTCATTTAATACATATTGTAACTAGTTGAAGGAAAAATTTCGGGATTTTCATTTTCCCTCTCTCTCTTTCTCCTTTTAAGAAATCTATACAGAAGAGTTTTGCGCTCATTATAAGATAGATAGTTTTTGAGTAGCAAAACTCTGCCAAATTTTTTTTTTGAAGGCAATGTGTTGTAGGCCCTTTTTGTAGACTCCTTGCGTGCTAATACAGGCCCTTATCTAGTAATAGATTGGATTATGCATACTTATGAAGCAATAGATGAAACTTTGTGGATGTATCTTCCCCTGCTGTGTTTGTTTATATTCCTCTTGCCCCTTCAATCATATTACATATATATTGTGTCTACTTTATACTCTGCAAGGATTCATCCTCATTGTGTGTGCATGAAATATTTTTGTGGATGTAGTTGCTAGATTGTGGAGGACTATTATCACCCCTTCTATTATGCATTTCATTCCTAATTTTCACACATTCGAAGACTATTCTCAAAATCTCATTTTCTAGTGTATCACTGCTTTAGTGTAGGATTTTTTTCATGCACTCTCCTTCCCTGGTCCCTTGGAAAGTTAATTTAGGATTAGATAGTTTTTGCATGCATTAGAGTAGATTGTGGCAGGTAGTATAGGAGTAAGAACCAAAATCTCTATAGGTTTAACTTAAGTAGCAATTCCCACAACTTGGAGATAGTTCCCATGTTATCCAATCACATTGTGATCTCAAGCTCACATACTTGTTCAAACCATAGGGTGATGTGATTCAGAGATAACACTACCTTCTACAATACCCACTTAAAAGGTTCTTTTTGAATGGATCTTCCATTATTTTTTAGGCTGAAAAATATGTAATGGCATTCGATGAACCATAACATATATTTCTCCTTATTTCTTAGGTAATCACTTGTATTGTTGGTATAATAAATCTATACTTGCATAAAATCAATATCATGCCCCATGAAAATTATTCTAGATCTACATAGTTACTATAACATGGCCTTCATACTTTCTAGGATTTTTTCCTTATTACTGTTATGGGTCTTTGTTATCGAGCTCAACTATGGATTGAATTGATTTGGGCATTTCGAAAACTCATTACTTGTGTAGTGGACTTAATTATTCCCCTTTTTTGAGCATGTTTTGTTGTTTCACATGATTCTTAGATCATTTCTTGGAAGTGTTGACAAAATAGATAGGGTAACAAGCATAGGAGGAATACCTGTTCAAATGTTGGTTGATGGGTTGTTGCCCACGTATGATTTTGAATCCACAGCTGATCATGAGAGCTTTTTTTTGGCTAGGATGAACTACTTGTAATGTAAAGCAAGACCACGAGAAGGAATTAAACAATATGGGAAGTGAACTGCCTAGCGTATGCTAGATCCAGGAAGTGTGATACTTCCTCGATGGCTGTCAGTCTACTGTTTTAAAAAATTTAATGTTATAAACAAAGTAAATCATATTGTAGTTTGAAATGATTTAGGTATCTCACTTAAAAAGAAAATAAGAAATAGATCTAATCTAACAAGCTAAGCTAGAATAGAATCCAAAGGTCAAATGATTAGTTCTAGGTTATGCAGGTTTGACAGAGGTCACATATAGATCACAGGTGAATGAGGGTAAGATGAAATTTGGTGTGTAGGTTTTTTTTCTAGGATGTGTGGGAAAATATAGAGACCAGTGTTGGTCAGAGGTGAGTGACAGCGGTTAGGTGTAACCAGTGCCGGTTACTGTGAGATCTGGAAATATCATAGAACATGTTGTGGTCTCCTTTATGATTGCACAAAGGACTTTGGTGGGTCGAGATGAGGTATTGGGTGACTGGAGTAGGCTTTGGTGAGGTTTTAATGGGTATATGGAGGTGAAAATGTCAAAGAAGCTCAATAGGGGGAAAAGTAAACAATAGATGATAAAATGGTGATAAAATGAAATAAACCAAGAAAGTATGATGTTATAGTTACTTGGATTCTATTCCTGAATGCCTATGTGTGAGGGATGGGGGCGATAATGAGGGGTTTGATGGTTGGAAGTGATCACCAACTAAAAGAAATATTATGCATGGGTTTCATGTACACTTCTCTTTGCTTGGATAGATCAGATCATGGCTGGGATGGATTTGTAGGAGAAGATGCTCAATCTCCTTCCTTGCATGTGAGTTTTTCACTAGAATTTTCTCTCTGAAGATGCGTTATCTCTCTGAGATGTGTTCTTACTCATCAACCTTCTCTCAATTTTTTCCAACCTTGAGAATAGGGTAGTTTAGGGGTTAAAAGGGGTAATCAATGGTGGTCCGGCTTAACCAGCATGGTTAGGGGTAACCGACATAGGTCAAGGTGGGATTTCCTAGGTTTACTAAGCTAGGGTGATCCTCTTGATTTCCTTACATCTCTTGTCATTATCCCATGGATTAGACTGGTTGCTTCTTGTGAGCATGTAGGAATGTGGTTAGAGGGAGTGTAGGCATTGATTTTTAGGGTTTGGGTAAGTCTTATTTAGTTATGGCAACTTGATAAGAATAGGTCTTAGGTTGAGTTTTCTTGGTGATGTGTCTAAGTGAACTATATGTGTGGATATTATTTAAATAAGATATCTAAATAATAAATATGGTGAGGATAATGAATTAAGTTAATTAGATTAATTAAATTAAAATTAGTGCGATGAAGGGGGTCATGGCTAGGTAAATGTAATAAAGGGTGCGTATTGGTCAATGGACCAAAGAGGAGTGTGACCTAATTTTAGTGTCTATATTTTGCCCCTTTTTGTTGCATAGCTTGTGTTGGTAAGCAACGCTAATAAAAAATAAGATGTGGTTTCCCCATGTGTGGGTGAAGGTGATCCCCTCAAACTAGGAACTAACGAGGCAATAGGTTGAAGTGGTGAGTGGTTTGATAAAAGGAAAATGTGAGGAAAAGGCAAGTGGGCATAGGGGAAAAGGGTGAAAGGTCTTCTTGGGAAATCTAGGTAATGGGCAGGGTCAAAGGTAGCAATAGTCAAACACACGCACATGTATAAATTGCAACGCGCTACCAAGTTGAAGATTACGAAAACTTTACATCGCCTAAGGTCGATAGGTTTATCTGAACAACATTGAAGTGAATTTGGTATCCAAGGTATAGGATATTTTCAGGAAACAAAACGTAGGTTAGGTGCAGGAACGTTTAGGTATGTTCCGGTACACCAAAGGTAGGTTCATGATAAACGGTCACGGTAATAGACTAGGTAAGGTCATTAGGTCAACAACACAGGTAACAGTGCCTCAAGGTATAGCGAACACATGAGGTCAAAGGTCACTAGTGATGGTTCAGGTCTAAATATCTAGGTCACGACACGAGTAAGGCCAAGGTATGGGTAAAATAACGAGTCCCCAAAGGAGGACAAGAGTAGGAAGGCAAGTGAGGAGGTCTGGAAAGGTAAGGTAAATAGGCTGGGTACATGTGGGGTGGGGTAAAGGATCAGGGTAAAAGGGAAAAGTAAGGACAATGTGTAAGTAAAGGTGACCGATGGTGGTCATGGATAACTGAAATCGGTATAACAAAACTGATGATGGTTATGTAAGGCACGCAACCGATGCCAATCAATGGTAACCAACGTCGGTTAGGTCGGGTGGATATTAAAACAAAAAATCTGTGTTTTTATTATTCATTTTTTATTTACAAAGTGAAGAAATGAAAAGAGAGAGAAAAGAGAGAAAAGTCTCTGGAGGAAATGGGATAGTGAGATAGCATTCAGGTTTGATGAGGGTTAGGTTGGTGAGTAGCGGGTCCATGGGATCAGGGTGAGAGAGTTGATTGGTCGGAGGTTATGAGTAGTTAGTCAGTGATTGCAGACGCTGGAGAGGGATCGGGAGGACCACCGACATAGCAGCCTGACGTGCTGCCGAGATGGTTGCAGCGTGAAGAGGTAAGCACCTAACTCTATATTGTTGATTAGCTAGATTAGAGGTTTTGGTATTTTTTATTTGTAAGGTTTAGTGGGTTTTGGTTTTTTGTGGGTGGTTAAAATTAAAATTTGGGTATGGGGGGAATAGTGGTCAAAAAAGAGGGGGGGATGGTAGTAAATTGTATAGGTCGGGTGGGTTGGGGATTGGGGTAGTGTAGGTCATTATAGGTTGGGTAAAAGGGGCAGGTGCGAAAGTTTTATTAAAAAGGGGGGGTTTGGGAAGTTGTGGAATTTTCAGTGATAGTGACCAGTGTCGGTCAAGCTTGGCCAGCGTCAGTTGGGTAGAACCGGTATCGGTCACCAAACAGGTGACTGATGTCAGTTACGTGGTAGCTGTGGTCAATAAAGGTTAACCGCTATCAGTCACCAAACATGTGACTGATGTCGGTTAGGATGAATTGGCATCAGTCGAGATTTGAGATACAAGGGTGTAAAAGTGATGTAGGTTAGGTAGTTGAGATAGATAGTGTAAGAATAGGGTGGAGGGTAATGATACTTAATAAATATGGTCATGGTAAATAGGGATTAATGCCGCACTTGGATTGGATGTAGGGGAGAGCGCAGTTACACATGCGAGATATGGTTCCACCTCTACTGGTGACATTGCATGCCTTAGCGACCCCTTTGGAGTTGTAGAATGTGGACATAGTGGGCTTGAGTGGGATTTATCCCTACCAACGTGTTGTTCGGTAGCCCAGCTTGATGATCATGCTCATTGATAGATGAGACTCTGTGACCAACACATTCCACCTTCCGATGTGTGAGATGACTGTCACGCTGGAGGACGTGTTCCAGATTTTTTTGTTACCCATATTGGGTTCTTAGGTTTAGTCTATCTCCTCTGAGGGCTCTGAGGAGCTGATCGGGATAGTTTTTGGTGAGGGGGAGGCAGGTCTAAGATTCCATAGTGCTAGTTTGAGCTATGGCGAGATGTACCTTTTCCGTCTGGATGAGACAGTGCTAGTGGGTCTATTGTTCATGGTAGTGTGCTGCTATGCACTGCCAGATACAGAGGATGGATGCTTTCCCCAATCACTGATGGGGGTGCTCCATGATATGATGGTAGAGGAGACCCAGTTTTCTTGGGCACCAACATTCTTGGTTTAGTTATACCGAGAGCTGTGGGCATATGGGTGGTTGGGTAAGTTTAGCTTGTGTTGTACATTTATACTACACTGTTGAGCCTACGAGCACATATTATGTGTTCGACCTATAGGGATGCCCTGAGTAGATGCATTCCCAGCAAGATTTTTGTGGGTGAGATACAGGATATGGGTTCTGGTTGTAGGAGAGCGGAGATAAGATAGGCCAACATATGATGTTGCCCATTTTCGGTAGTTGTTAGAGGGGTTGTGTGGAGTGGACATTATCTAGAGGCCATATGTGGGATTCCCCTCATATAGGCACATGCATGAGGAGCTAGTTGAGATCTAGCTAGAGAGGTGGATACATGGTTACTATGCCGGGGAGGATGAGATGATCCCGGTAGACAGGGTCTGACAGTAATTTAGTCTTGTACAGGATATTCCTCTGTCTTTCCCACAGTATAAAAAAGATGACATGGAGAGGTCTCTAGCTCTACCACATCCTACAATGCCTACAAGGGAGGAGGAGGAGCCAGTGGATTGGTGGATAGATGATGCCAGATATATAGATAGGTACAAGCAGTGGTGGGTGGCTAAATTATGAGCCATACCACCTAGATCGGGGCAACTAGACTTAGGTACTTTTACAGTGCAAAGAGACACCCTACAAGGGTAGGTAGTAATGTTGATTACCTAGATAGGTATACTGTAGACATAGCTAGAGGGGTCAGAGGCAAAGGTAGTAGACTAAGAGTATAGATGGCCACTCTGCAGACCCAGATGGCAGAGGGAGAGGATGGAGGAGATGGAGGAGATGGAAGAGATGGAGATAGAGATGGTCAGGTGACAGCCTTACTGGATTAGGTGGAAGGTTTACAGGTCTTGTTAGCCATAGCCTAGGCATAGATTGCAGTCTTACAGCCCAAATATAGGAATAGGGGTAGGTGGCACCACCACAGGCATAGGGATCTATTCCTAGTTCATAGGCTGTCGTAGGGCAGGTCGCTACAGGACAATTTGCTGCAAGGTAGGTACATGGGCCGAGACCTATGGGACAACCACAGACCATGCCTGTATCTAGGTTACAAGATATCATAGGTGAGGTGAGATATTATAAATACCAACTCATGGTGGTCGGGATAGACTTCCTATCCTATGGAGAGTACAGAGCACAATCATCAAGTGAGAGGAAGAGATCCTGCATAGATAGTGTGGAGAGCATAGGAGGTCAGTGATCTTTGAGGCCCGATCAGGGAGAGGCCACCAACACATGGTGACTAGAGCTAGGTGATGTGTAAGTAGGGACACAAGAGGCTGAGGGTGCATGAGACACAGAGATGGAGGACATCCGGAAAGATGTCTTATATGCAGTGACCTGATTTTTGATGTATAGTAGTGATTTTTGTTATATATATGCTGGCATGCGTGCCAAAGGTAGTTCTATTTTTTACCACATACCGGCCTACGTGCCGAAGACAGTGAGGATGTACGAGTGATTTTTGTATATTTTGAGCATATACCAGCCTGCGTGCCGATGACATTTTGTATTATATATATATTGGCTTACCTACCGACATTTTTGAGATGATAGACATGATGAGGTAGACAGGTATATTGAGAAACACATTTATTGATTTATATGATGAGATACATGGTATTTTGTGATGTGTTCATGTGTTTATGAGACATTGGTTTATGGCTTGTGTTAGGTGAGATATGTATTTGTTACTTTAATGTGGATTGAAATTAGGTGATTTAGGTATGATGGAGTTAGGTTAGTTTAGGCATGGATCGAGTCAGGTTATAGGCATGGATTGAGTTAGGTTTTGTTAGGCATGGATCGAGTTAGGTTATAGGCATGGATCAAGTCAGGTTTTAGTTATGGATAGAGTCAAGTTTTAGTTAGGCATGGTTGAGTCGAAAGTAGGTTTAGTTATGATTCATTATTTTGGCAATGAATGATACTATGGGTTGTATGTGAAATGTTGTATATTCTATGCATAGTGATAATAGAGAAATGGTAAGTGTAATAAATGTATGTTATGGTAAACAACTTGTTATGTATGTGGACTAATTTCCAATTTTGTTATAAAAGGGGAACTAAGTGAAATGTGATGTAACTGGTGAGTTAGGCATGGTTGATGAATTTTTTTAGGGTAGAAAATGCCTGAGCTAACCTCCAAGGGTCCTATGCCCTCGGAGTGTTGCAAATATGGTCCCGACGAAAAGGGACCTCAGGCCAATGTAGTTCTCTCATGAGCTAGGGAAGAATATGAAAATGAGTTGGTAGGTTTTTGGACATGTTGTGGGTTTAGGATTAATAGGTGTGAGTAGATTATAGGTAAAAGGATGTAGATGAAGGCGATTATGGTAAAATGTGAGGATTATCTAAAAGGCAAGTGTTGAGGACCAAGTCTTGTATAAGGTAATAAAAATGTAAAAAAATATGGTTAAAAGATAAAAGGGGGCAATAGAGCCACCTGATTGGGTAGGATCATACCTTGGAGGGGGTGATGAACATAAGACCTGAAAGGCATTACACAATTAACTATTCTACAATGAAGGTAGTCACAGGATCACCAAATGTCTAAATTTCAAGATTTCCCTTGAGGTAATTGAGACAATGAGAGTGGAAGTTGTAAGGAGGGTGAAAGGTAGTTAATTTTATATGTTTGGAGTGATAGGCTTTTGGGCAAGAGGTCCTAGGTCACAATGGGCAAGTCCATGACTAAAACATTTTTTTGTTTTGATAGACTTATCGATGTGGGAATTCTATATGGGATAAATAATATGGTACTCCTTGAGGTCTTCGTGAAGCTGATTGACGCGGGATGCTTCAGTTTCTCTCATTTTTTAAAAGCTTTTACATAGCTATCCTTTGAGGGAGTAGTCTATTTATAGCAGCAATTTTGTCAAGGGGAAGATGTCCTTTTGAGGGTGTCATCTTTTATTAGAAGTTTGACTCAAGGAGTTTGGTTACATGTGAGGTCTTTGAAATCATGGACAAGACCAAGATGGAGGATAAGACTCTTGTTCAAAAGGAAATGTGGAATGACCATAGGATCTCATCTAATGGTAGACGAGAAGTATCCATGAGAATCATGTTATGTGCAGTGCCATGGTACACATATTCAATAAGAGATAACAAGTGATAGGTACTGACATGATTCTTGTTTAATCATTAGGGAGGTGTATGGAGTGGGTAGTGCTCAAGGGACGAGCCTAGAATGAGACAAATGGTGAGGTAGGATGACGATTCAACAATATAATAGTCCAAGATATAATGCATTAAGGGGCTTAGGTTCAGGTTTACCATTAAGTGAAGATAAACGATAGGCACCTGATCCATATGTATGAGTTACAATGTATAGTCCAAGCCAATTAGGAGAGAATTTTCCCCGTTTACTTTTTTTTGCTTTAGTTACATGTTGATTTTCTTTCAAGACAAGGTCATCGACTTGGAAGGTTCGTTCATGAACACGTTTTTCATAAGCATGTTTAATACATTATTGGTAAAATTGAAGGTGATCCAGAGCGTTAAGATGATGTTCGTCTAATAACTCTAATTATGCTAAGCAGTAATGATGAAAGTCATCATCAGTAAGCATGTCATGGAGAGAAATGTGGAGTGAGGGGATCTATACTTTGAGAGGAAGAACAACCTCTGTACCATAGACCAGAGAAAATGGTGTGGCCGCAGTGGAAGTGTGAATACTAATGCGATATGCCCATAGGGAAAAAGGAATGTGTGTATGCCAATCCTTCTCAGTATCATCAACCACTTTCATGAGAATTTTTTTGAGGGTTTTATTAGTGGATTTGGCTTGGCCATTGGTTTGTGTGTAATAAGGTGATGAGAAACTAAGCTAAATGCCGAAGGTGTCGTAGAGTTTTTGCAATGTTTTATTTTTAAATTGTTTTCCATTGTCAGTGATGAGGCGACGAGGAACACCGAAGTGGAAAATGATGTGATGGTTAATGAACTCACATATTTTCTCAGCTTTCATGGAGATGAGTGGTATGGATTCTACCCATTTTGTGTAGTGTTCGGTAGTAGTTATGATTCATTGATGGCATTGGGAAGAATGGGGATTGATTTCTCCAACAAGATCCAAACCCCATTGAGAGAAGGGCCAAATATCACGAACGACCTGTAAGGCATGACTGGGTGTATGATGAAGGTTGGAATTTTGTTGGAATTTTACACAATGTTTGACATAGTCACAACAATCATGGTTAAGGGTCAATCAGTAATAGCCTACATGAAAAATATGCTTAGCAATAGCAAGGACACTAAAGTGACCTCCACATATGCCATCATGAACCTCCTTAATGGTATAAGGAATTTTAGAACTTGTGAGGCATCGTAAAGAATACCATCAAAGCTACACTTATAGAGGAGTCCCCCTAGAATGATGAAATAAGAGACCTTTTTAAGGAAGGCGCGTTGTCCGTTATGGGTGAGATCAGAAGGTAAGATGGAGAAAGAAAGGTAGTCGGAGTGTTGTTTATACCAAAGGTCACTCAGGTCAGGGGTGTCAGTTCTGATTGAGTAACATCGTTAGGTAAATAAGACGGTGAATGGAGGCATTATTTGGTGACAAAGACTTTGGAATCGGCAGGGGAAGAAGAGATTTGGGAAGCTAAGCAGGCCATGGTATCTACAAATTTGTTTGTTGAACATGGGATAGTTTGAAGGGTGTAACAATCAAAGGTGGTGAAAAGTATGTCACCATGTTGTTTATAATTTTGAAGTATCTCGTTATGACATTGGTACATACCATTGACTTGGTTTACGACCAATTTTTAATCACTAAAGATGATGATTGATTTGGCATCTAGGGCATATGCGACTTGGAGACCTAGTACGAGCACTTTGTACTTGGCAATATTTTTGGTGCATTCAAAGTCTAGTTTGAAAGACAATGGCATGGGTTCTCCGTCTAGAGGAATGAGGATAATACCAGTCCCGCCCCCATGTTGACACTTGGAACCATCGAAGAAAAGTGTCATTTGGTAAGGGGGTTCATCCAGGGAAAGAGTATCAATCGACTCATCTGGGAAGTCAAAATAAGAGGGTTGATCCCCAAAAGTAGGTGCATCGGCCAATGGGTCAGTGATAGTTTTTCCCTTGATGGAATTTTGATGAATGAATTCGAGGTCTAGATCGGATAAAAGCATAAGCCATCGCGCGGCAAGATGATTTTGATAAGGTTTGGCGTACATGAAGTGTAAGGGATAGGTTTCGGTCACGACATAGGTTTTTTGGTTGAGTATGTAATGGTGGAGTTTGGTGACAATGAAAACTATGGCTAAGAAAAGTTTTCCTGGATGGTTGTATCAGGTTTCATAGTCCAAAAGAGTAAGGCTTATGTAATAAACTGCTTGCTCCCCATGTTGTTCATCACGATGAGCGAGAATGGCTCCCAAGGAATGATCAGTAGTGGATATGTATAGGTAAAAAGGTTGATCGTATTTAGGTGGAATTAGTACAGGTGGTTGGAGAAGGTATTGTTTTAGGGCCTTAAAAGCTTTGTGACAGTCATCATCGCATTTAAAGGAGACATCCTTCATGAGAAGATGATGAAATGGTTGACACCGATCATATAATTGTGAAATGAAATGGTGAATAGACTTTAGTTTACTTTGTAGGCTATGGAGTTAGCGAAGGTTAATAAACAGAGGCATTTTGAGGATGGTCTTGACTTTAACAGGGTCAACTTCTATACCATGGAGGGAAATAATAAATCCCAAGATCTTTCTTGAGAGAACCGTAAAGACACTTCTTTGGTTGAAGGCAGATGTAATATTTAATGAGGTGGTCAAATATGGTGTTGAGAACAACAAGGTGCTCAGAGCGACATTTATATTTTGCCAAGAGACCATCCACATAATCTTCCAATATACGGTGCATGATATCATGGAAGATATAAGTCATAACACGCTGATATGTGGCACCAGTTTTTTTAAGGGCAAAGGGCATGACTGGATAGCAGAAGGTCCGCTAAGAAGTGATAAATGCGGTCTTATGTTGATCTTCTTGGGCAAGGAAAATTTGGTTATAACCCAAGAAGCCATCCATGAGTGAGAGCATCTCATGACCATTCGTGAGGTCAACTAGTTGATCAATAATAGGCAAGTGAAAGTCATCTTTTGGGCAGGATAGGTTGAGGTCACGGAAGTCTGTGCAAATGTGGAGTCCCTCTATTGCTTTAGTAACAGGTACAATGTTAGAAATCCAATGAGGATAATCAATGGGTAAGATGAAGGAAAGAGAAAGAAGGTGCTGAAGTTCTTCTTTTACGAGAAGAGAAATGCGAGGGTGCATTTTCCTTAGCTTTTGTTTGATAGGTTTGGCATCAAGAACAATTACGATATTATGGACCACTATGGTGTGGTCAATACTGGGCATGTCTGCGTAAGACCAAGTGAAAGCATGGTTATGATCTCAGACAAAAGAAGTGTTCACTTCCTATTCAGCAACATGTAAATATTTTCTAATCTTTAGGATGTGCGGGTTGTCCTGAGTACGAATATTGGTCTCGATAATGAATTCATTCAACATGGTTTGTGTCTCATAGGGTAACGACCGATGAATATGTGAGTCTTATTCACCAAGGTAGGTGAGTATGGATTCATTATCCTGACATTGGACGACGTTAATTGTAGGTGTGTCTTCATCGATCATTTCAGGATACAGGAATGGAAGAGTGGAAGGGGCCTCGCCTTTGCATTGATAAGTCAAAGGCCCCCAAGAAATGGTGTTTAAGAAAAAAAAAAGTTAGGGGGGATAGATTCAGGATTCATCGAATCCGTCGGTGAGGGTGGTGATGAAGGTGGAGTGGGTGAGGATGGTGATGAAGATGAAGGTGGAGAAGGGTTAGCATCCTCAATGAGTTCAATGCAGGCCTATTCGGTAGCAGGTTCAAGGAAGCCGATAGCAATATGGTCGTTATGTTTACAGGTGGTACATGGAATAATAGTATGATGGCCTTGATCGTAAAAGACAAAACAAAAACTATTCCATGCACAACGGTGTAGGAAGGTGTGGGTGAAACAGTGATTGGTAAGTGATTGGAAGTCAGCAAAAAATGGGTGGGTTTGTGATGGTGGTTCAGGTGTGTAATTGGTAGTATCAAGTCCCTCATAGGTGAGACTAGTACGAAGATGAGGAGGACCGTAAAGGAGGAATTCTCCTATATGGTGATCATAGCGAGGGTGTTGATGAAGGCTTTCGTACTTCTACGGAGTAAGGAATGTGTTGACACTATATAGGTGGTAGTCCCCCAGAGTGAGGTGTTGAAAAAAACCTTCCAAGGGATCAGTGGTTGGTAAGTAGGTAGCTGGAATGGATGATGTGTTAGAGGTCGATGCAGAGGTGGAGTTAACAGATTGGGAAGCTAATGGGTCAGCCACGGAGGTTATAGTAGTGGTAGCAATGGAGGAGTTATGTGCATTGAAAGTAGTGGCTGTACTTGTAGTTGGAGGTGTAGGTGAAGCGGTCTTGGTTGCGGAGGTAGACGGCTTGACAGGTATGAGCACATCATTGGGTTGGTACAACATGTTGCATGTTTTGAAAGGTGATGGGTCAACCGTAATGGTATAAGTGTGTCCTTCATGTTCGAACTTTACACAATGATGCAAAGTGGAAGGAATGCAATCCATGAAACGGATCTATGGTCTACCAAGCAAAAAGTTATATTGGAATTCCCCCAACAAAATGTAAAACAATTATGGAATAGTGCGGGGGCCCACGCAAACATGGAGGATGATAGTGCCTAGTGTGGAGGTGATAGCGTCATTGAATGAACACAAAATGATTGGATGTTTATGCATGTAATTATTAGGTATGCGCATTCGAGAAAATGCATGGGATGAAATTATTTTAATGCTAACGCCTCCATCAATCATCACACGACATACCCATATGTCATCAATGAGGATGGAGATGAAGAGGGCTGGGTCTGGGTCATCATTTTGGTGTGGTGTGATCTCTTCCTCTAAGAAGCTAAGGGAGGTTGCTTGGTGAACAAGGTGGGGTGAGGATGAAGGTGGTAATTTGGTGAGAGAAGATACATGATGGGGTGTGATAATGGAGGCTATGTGTGTAGGATCATTGGGTAAAACCTCAATAGATTGAATAACCTCCATGAAAGCTTGACTATGGGATTCTAAGGTTTGGATGAGGTCATATAAGGACATTTTGAGGGGAGATTGGTGTAATTGTTTGAGCACGATGTGATGTGTGATGCCATTAGAGATGGGGTACATGGGGCCACAGATAGTTATTTTAGGTATGGGTGTAGATGGTATGTTCGGTATAGGATTGGTTAGTAGGTCCGTCACCTTTTCTTTTCCCTTCTGTGCACATGTAGTGACGTGTATCATGTTTATTTGAGGGGAGTTGGCAAATGGAGAAGGTGTAGGATGAGTGGTGTAACGACATGAAGGGAAAAAACCTACTATAGGAGAAAAGCCTTGTGAGGTGAGTTAGGTCTAATGACATTGGGGTGGTGGCGTGGAAAGTTCTCTAATGTGAACCATGTTAATTTCAAATCTTGGGGGTGGCTCTAGGGGCTGTGAGGGTGGAGGTTGTGGTTGTTGAGTGGGCAGTGTGGGAATTGGTGTCAGTGATACAGGATCCTCGTCAAGAAGGTTGTCATCATCAAAGTTGGTTTTTGGTGGACACAATTGGATAAGGATGGTTTTCAAGGCCTTGCAGTTCTCCACATCATGTCCTGGCACATGATGGTATGTGCAAATTTTAGTATCATCAAACCCTTTTGGCTTGGGTTTGAGTGGGTCATAAGGTTGGAGTGGCGGTAATGTGATAACAAAAGTCTCGAGGAGTTTGGTTAAAATTTTGTCATAGGACCCTACTAGTGGATCACAATGGGAAGTGAACGTGGGTTTGGGTGTAGGTGTGGTTGATTGTCGAGGTACTATTTTTGGAAGAGTAGGAACAGGTCGAGTTACAGTTTTAGGTGCTAGTGTGGTTTTAGTTATCGGTCATGTTTTTTTGGGTAGGGGTACAGTAGATGGATGGGTAAGAGGGTGTATGGTTGTTTTGACTACCTTATTGTGGGGTAGTGGGGTTTTATTTTTGGGTTGCACCTTCTTGGGTAAAGGTGATGTGGGTATACGAGGTATAAAAGGAAAATCAGATGGAGGAAGAGGGCAAGTTATCCATGGGGATAATGATGGTGCTATGAAGGTAGATGACATGGGTCGTGCTTGGGGTGTGAGGGAAAAGGAATAAAGTGTAGTGGGTAGTGAAGAAATAGCTGAGGGTATTAGAGGTATTGGTGGAAAAGAGACTGCAGGTGCGGGTGTAAGTCGTGTTGTGTGCTTAGGTAGGTTATAGGTTTGTGAGGAAGGAATGGGTTATTGTGTTATTGGTTATGGATGGGTTAAGGTTGCTTGACCATTTTGGGCAGCTAACGTCTTACGATAGAAGGGACAAGTGCGTGTGTGATTGGTACAAACAGGGTATGAGGTCAATGAGTTTGTTTCTTTGGTTTGGGTGTCAGAGTAGGTGTGGTATTGATGTTGGAGGATGTAGCTAAATCCAATTTAATAGGTGGATGAGTGAGGCTGGTGGTCGGGGTGACCCCTAAAGTGGTAATAGGTTTAGTTGAGGCAAATGTTATAGGTGTAGGTTTGGGTTTAGATGTAGGTTAGGTTATGGGTAAGGGTGTGGTTTGAGTGCTAATAGGTATTCTTGGAAGGGGTTGCAATAGAGGTGGTTGTATTTGGTTTGATTGTTTGAAATGTGTTTGGGTAGATAGTGGAGGTATCAACGAGGGATCTCTGCATCTATGTTGAGATGGGGAAAGAGAGGTGCCCCCATAGTAAAGCCCTATCCACATAGTCTAAATGATCAACCAAATGTGAAAATGAGACGTCTATAGGTGGAGTTGGTGAGGACCTGATGGAAATTCTCGTAAAATGTGTCTTAGAGATGGGGAATTGGCTAGTTTTAGCTTTCCTGGGTAAGAGAGTCGAAATTAGGTCTACGGCATTGTGGGTAGTTGATGGAGAATGCTCGCTAAGAGGAAAAGACGCCTCAACTGGGTCTATGATAGGTGGAGGAGATGATGGGAGCTCCTCTATAAGTGGAGGAACATATGGGTGCTCCTCTATGGGTGGAGGAGATGATGGGTGCTCCTCTATGGGTGGAGGAGGTACTGGGTGCTCCTATGTGGGTGGAGGAGATGATGGATGCTCCTCTATGGGTGGTGGAGGTATTTTAGGTAAAGTTCTCTAAATGGTAAAGCCAGGGGTAAGATGGTCTCAACATTAGTGGAAGACACCTTTGTAGGTTATGAAGGAGATGAAAGGTGGTCCTTTGTTGGTAAAGGAACAGGGGAGGTTGGTTTCAATGTGGAAGGAGGATTTCGGGTTAGGATATCTGATATCGAAGGAATATGGGGTAATTAGGAGGTGTTAGGTACCTCATTAAAGATAGCGTGAACCTCGTGGGTATGGGTATTGTGAGTTGATGTCTCGCTGGTTTTATTGGATGAAGGGGCATGGTTGTAAAACAATTTTTTGAAGATTTGTAGATTTTGGTTGGGGGTGGTGTTGGGATTATCCACAGTTAACTCACCTTTCTCTAGCATTTCTTGGACAATTTTTTTGAAAGTGATGCAGTTTTCATCACTATGACCCTTTACTCAATGATAGTTACAGAAATCATGTTCTTTATACCATGCAGGCATGGGGCAAGCAGGGTCAAAACCAGTGTGTGGTTTTATAGGTGGAAGGGTGATGGCTCCGGCTTTAATAAGCTTTTCTAAGACAGAAGAGTAAGGTTCCCCAATTGGGGTATATTTTCACTAGTCTCATTTGAATTGAAAATTCTGGACAGGTAAAATATTAGATGAGGAGGTAACCTAATTTAAAAAATGAGCTAGGCCGGCCTTGAGTACCACTACATTAGTGGTGCCCTTCGCTTTTGAATAATTGGTTTGTGGTTTGGAAGTAGAAGAGGTATCATTCGACTTGAATGCCGAATTCTTATTGCATAATTGTATTTTCTTCTCTTCGATGGCCTGAATCTCTAACTTTCATGCCATAGTGAATGACTCATCAAATGTTTGGAGGGTTTGGACCTACAAGGTTAGGGAGATGTGTTTAGCGCAAGCCCATGTGAAGAGCTCGATGAGTTCTATTTTTGGCAGTTGGAAGGTAAGTTGATTGATCAGGATGTGCCAGTGAGTGACAAAATCTACAATAGATTCCTCCTCATACTGGCATGTGGAATATAAATCAGTCATGGTAACCTTCTTGATGATATTGATAGAGAAATTATCCAAGAAGGTTTTGGCTACCTGATTGAATGAGAATATATAGTGTTTAGGTAACCCACTATACCAACCCAATGTAGGTCCAGTGAGGGACATGGGAAAGGTTCTCAAAAGAAAGGCATCATCATGAGTGATCAGATAACTCTCATGTTTAAACAACCGTAAATGCTGTTGTGGGTCTTCTTTGTAATTAAAACGATTGAATTTACGAATTTCCCAATACACAGGGTATGAACGGATAGGAATGGATGGGTGAATAGGATTGTTACAAATATTTTCATAGGTGAGAGTCTTACGGGAGCTGAAAACTGATGCCTCCAATTTCTACATCTTGTCCAAGACCATTTTAATTAGGTCATTTGTGGGGTGTGATGATTAGATGCCTCCTGTAGTGTGAGAGGGTTGGTTTTGGGCATATAATGGGGGTGGCACTCCATTGTATGGGGTTGCCATGTAGGGTGGTGGAGAAGAAGGTAGTGACATAGGGGGTACGTACCTGGAATGTATAATGGATGAAATGGGAGGTTGTTGATAGTATGTATATGGGGGTGGAAGGGTCATGGTTACCCTAGTGGCAATAGGGGCTAATGATTATGGAATAGAAAGAACCACGTTCTGAAATGGGGTAGTGGTCACTGAAACTGGAGGTGGTAATGTAACTACAGGTATGTGTGAGACATTAGGGGTAGATGAGGTTATGTTTGGGCTAGTTTTCTAGGGTACAGTGGATGTAACGGGTGCCACAGAGGTAGCAGACATGGCAGCCATAGTGGGTATAGGACCTAACTATGAAATGACTGGGGGTAAGGTGGATGCGAGAAGCACGGAGCTATATGGGGCCGATGTAGGAGTGTGTACGAGATTCGGGAATGCCATATATCAATTGACTTGAGTCATCTCAAGTGGACGAGTGGGAAAGGTAAAACTACAAGGCAGCAGGGTTTTGGTCAAGGAGTCACGCAAAATCCTCATCTCCGGTAGCGATAGTGAAAGGTTGGATGGGATCCATGGCTGGTGATAAAATGGAAGGTGGTGAAGGACTAGGTAGGAGTGGTTGACAACTGGCATGAAATACGAGTGCTCTTGCTTGTCTTCGAGTTAGCACCATGTGAACTGGTACTAATCAGGTAGGGTTGCTTCTCTGTAAATGACACAAAGAACAACAGGAACAAGTGAATCTGGTGATAAAAAGTGGATCAAGTACCAAATGGTGGCTAGAATGTGAAACAGGGTAACTAATTCTGATTAGGGAAAATTAATTCCAGTCAGGGGTAACCCTTGCCGGTCACTGTATAAAATGACAGTGAGTAAACAACGAGGCAAAAGGTGGAATCTCACAGGTATGCCAAATTTGAATATGTTTGAAATGACAATGGGAATAATGACAATGATAGGGACTGTGAAAATAGGAAGAAAGTGAAGTAAAATTTCCTTTTAAGCAGGTTAGCAAAAAGACATTAAACCGGCATCGGTTGGATATAACCAACGACGGTCAAAGGTAACCGACGACTCTTACTGTGAAATTGAAATAGTGATGAAAGAAAATGGTTGTGAATTAAAATCTGATGTAGAATCAAACCCAAAATTCTAAGAATGATGATGATATGGCCCAAGTACACTTAGTTAAAACCAGAATAAACCAGTTGTGATGAGGAGCATGTAAGGATGAAAATAAGTGACGAACATGCTCTCTCACCTCAAAATCCAAGCCAAGAAAAAACACTAAGAAAATGTGATCCTAGGAGTGTATTTTCTATTATGTTTGTTTAACTTATGTTATTTTGGGACTGCCACATGAATTGTAAAATAGATTTTTTGGTGAGGATGGCTTCCTACAAAGAAGGAGATCTAAAAGGTGAGGTTTCAGGTATGTTATGGTGGGGGTGGGTTTCGTTCTGAAGTATGAATCAATAGAGTAGGGAGTTGGGTGCCCACTGTGCCGTGATCGTGTGATCACCTACAACTTCTTCCAGTTAGGATGTTGTTTAAGAATGTATGTATTTTGAACTTTTGTGAGGTTTGGTAAGACTCAGAGAAAAAGAAAAGGACAAAAGTGTTTTTATACGATTCTTTTTTCAACCATCAGCTGGGCATGACTTCCAGCATATAGGTTTCCCTAAATTAATGTGAGCTAATGCATTAAATTAGAATGGAATGCACTTATTTTTAAACCAAAATCAAAAATGTGAAATTGGATGACACAATAAGATGAAGAGGAAGAGGGATGCTCTTTCACTACAATGCAGAAAAACATGAAGAATTGGTTCTTTTTAATTACACCAAAAGAAAATTTTCCTTTAGAAAAAATAGAAAGAAGAGGTGGGTTACCAAGGAAGAAAATTAATGTGTACACTTTTCAGATCGGAAAAAAACACACAATGTTTTCCTAGGAATGAATGAAATGCAAGGAACCCCGAATGGGTCCCACCAGGTATGCCAAAATGTTTCCCCTGATTCTTAGATAGTTTCTTGGAAGCGTTGATGAAATAGATAGGGTAACGGGCATAGGAGGAATACCTATTCAAATGTTCGTTGATGGGTTGCTGTGTGTCTATGATTTCTGAATCCACAGCTGATCATGAGAGCTTCCTTTTGGCTAGGAGTAACTACCTATAATGCAAAGTAAGACCACCAGAAGGAATTAAACAATATGGGCAGTGAACTGCCCAGTGTATGCTAGATCCGAGAAGTGTGATACTTCCTAGATGGCTGTCAGTCCACTATTCTAAACAATTTAATGTTGTAGACAAAGTAATATTGTAGTTTGAAATTATTTAGGTATCTCACTTAAAAACACAATAAGAAATAGATCTAATCTAAAAGGATAAGCTAGAACATAATCCAAAGGTCAAATGATTTGTTTTGGGTTCTGCAGCTTTGACAGAGGTCACAGATAGATCATAGGTAAATGAGGGTAAGATGAAATTTGGTGGGTAGGTATTTGTTTTAGGCTGTGTGGGAAAATATAGAGACTGGTGTCGGTTAGGGGTGACCGATGGTTGTTAGGTGTAACTGGTGCCGGTTGCTATGAGATCTGGAAATATCAAATAACAAGCTATAGTATCCTTTGTGATTGCACAAAGGATTTTTGTGGGTCGAGATGAGGTATTGGGTGATTGGAGTAGGATATGGATGTGAAAACATCAAAGAATATCAATAGGGGGAAAAGTAAAAAATAGATGATAAAATGAAATAAACAAGGAAAGTATGATATTATACTTACTGGAATTCCATTCCTAAATGCCTGTGTGTAAGGGATGGGGGTGCTGATGAGGGGTCTGAAGGTTACAAGTGATCACCAACTGAAAGAAATATTTTTCATGGGCTACATGTACACTCCTCTTTTCTTGGATAGATTAGATCATGGTTGGGATGTCTGTGCAGGAGAAGATGCTAAATCTCCTTCCTTGCATGTGAGTTTTTCACTATAAATTACTTTCTTAAGATGCATTATCTCTCTGAGATGTGTTCTTGCTCATCAACCTTCTCTCAATGTTTTCAAACCTTGAGAATAGGGTAGTTTAGGTGTTAAAAGGGGTAATCGATGGTGGTCTGGCTTAACCGGGGACGGTTAGGGGTAACCGACATTGGTCAATATGGGATTTCCTAGGTTTACTAACCTAGGGTGATCCTCTTGATTTCCTTGAATCTTGTGTTGTTATCCCACGGATTAGACTGGGAGCTTCTTGTGAGCATGCGGGAATGTGATTAGAGGGAATGTAGGCATTAATTTTTAGGGTTTGGGTAAGTCTTAGTTAGTTATGGCAACTTGCTAAGAATAGGTTTTAGGTTGAGTTAGCTTGGTGAGGTGTCTAAGTGAACTGTAGGTGTGGATATGATTTAAGTAAGATATATAAATAATAAATATGGTGAGGATAATGAATTAATTTAATTAGATTAATTAAATTAATATTAGTGGGGTGAAGGGGGTCATGGCTAGGTAAATGTAATAAAGGGTGCTTATTAGTCGAGGGACCAAAGGGGAGTGTGACCTAATTTTAGTGTCTAGAGTTGTAATATACTTTTTCATCTATCTATAGTCCTTTCAAGTTCTTTTGTAAGGTCTATAATTCTTCAAGTAAACTAAGATTCTTTGTTCTGCATCCCTATATCTTATTCTATTATTCATTTTCTTGCCATTTTCTTTTGTTTATTGATTTCAGTTGCTTCTAGATTTATCTTGGTCTCACCTTATGACTACTCAAATATATGTGCATTCTTTTCTTCATTCTCAAATCATCATCAAAAACTGAGTTGTTTAGGTTCTCTTTGTAATATGCTAATAAATTTTAGGGCTTAGGCTCTAAACCTGCTATGTTGTCATTTTATGGCTTGAGATTTGAACAAAACATTATTCTTGCATATCCTTTATATATAGCTTTGTGCTAAAGTATGGAAAGAATTCTATCAGAACATGATTTGATTTTACCATTTGTACTTTCTTGGATACATGTTATATACTACATCAAATTTACTCTGTATTTTTTAAAGCATTAGCTTTTCTATAACTTGACATGATGTTGTTCATCTGAGTTTACTGTTTACATTCATGATTAATATGCATTGGATGTCTTTGGTATTTGATCCAATTATTCTTATTTTATTTGTATGCGCACTTCTCCTACTGCCATGCATCTCTACACTCTTGCATAGGCTACATTGTAGCTATGTGGGATTTTCTAGTATAGAATTTGAAATTAATATGGGATTAATTTATTCTTTAATATGCATACATGAATTAGGCCTGAATGTACGTTCATTAATTCTCCAACCTGAGGTTTGTTAAAAAATGTTTTAGACTGTTTGATTTGTTTTCTTAAAGTAACTTTCATTTTGCAACGTTGAGTTTTATTTGTCTTTAGAATTTGATGTTGTTTCCTTTCCACTTTGTACTTGTCTCCCAAAATTAGCTTTTTCTATTGTATATGATTACTCCTCTAATATTAAATATGCTCTTGTGTTTGAAAATATAATCATTCTGGTATTCTTGTATTTTTTTTTCACTTTCTTTACTCGATGGAATTTATGGTAAAATATATATTGATACTCTTTTGCATCATATAGCTTCATTATAAATATGAAAATTCTATATTGATCTCCTTGAATTGGATAAAATGAAACTTGGTCTGATACATTCTTTTTGTTTACTTTTTGTAACTATATTTGATGATAGTTCCTTGCAAAATTCACCTTGATCTTGGATTTCAAGGGTAGTTGTACTTTGTTGATTTGTACTTTGATTGCAACCTTTTTCAGCTAATTATTGAGATATTTTTAATCCCAAAACTGATTTTATTCCATGATGAACAACTGTAAATTTGTTAAATCTATCTTAAAATCTAAATTTGATACTGTAGTTTGCTTTAGAGTAGATGTGAAATATATATAGCTCCATTACAAATTCATCTTTATACTTTTGTTTTACAGCAACTATATATTCCTATATCTTATATCTTATTATTTCTCATGATAATTATGGATTCTCATGAATGAACCTTTAGTTTAGTCTATAGCCTTGAAGTCTTGTACTTGATGTCTTAATTTCCTGGCACTATGAAACTTTCCAATTTTTAAAATACTTTTAACCTTTCTTGATGAAACATTATCATTTAATGACTACCTTTTGTATGAAATCTTCAATATTTACTCCTTTGGAAAGTTGTTCCTGTTCTAGTAGATATAACAGTTAGTTATTATAGAAAAGATGGTCTTTCCTTCCTTCATCTACTACATGTACCTATTGTTGACAATTTTTACACTTGTGCAAAAATGGGAAACTCGAAACTTCATTACAACGGAAAACTTTTGTAAAGTATACCTAAGCTAAGGAATTATATCAGATTATTTTGTTACTGCTGATTTGTGAAAGAGATTAAGAGAAATCTGCAGCTATGTGTGCTATTACAAAATGTAACAACTCACATAGTCTACAATTTCACGAATATGCTTGGAAAACGAACACAAACCCTGAAAGACATATGCATTATCTTGATGAAGACACCGGATTACAGAGTATGTAAGGTGTATAGTTTTGGAACAACAGACATAGTGGCCGTTTTCAAGTAATCAGATTCACAGTTATTATCTGTGTGCCTATCAGATTTATTTCTCTGTATTCATTAAATTTTTCATGATTAATGAGTTTGAATTTATCTATGATTCCATACAATATTGCAATTGACTCCTTTCCTGCAACTTCCATCAAGAAAATATTGACAAACAAATAGTGACAACAATGTCCAAATGGAGGTACCAGAAAGGAGTCAAAATGAAGAATGGAAGCCAAGATAATCAAACAACATACAAAGAGACACATTTCATTCAATGGTTATCCACTAGAGTTACAGTTATTCACTTCAAGTTATCCCTTATGTTAATTCATTTTATTGAGATATTGAGTTGCCTACATCATTGTATAATTAAAGTAAAATTGAGTGCAGAAAGAGATAATTAACTCATTATTTCAATTTAATGCTTTATTCATAATAGATCATAACCTTTCCCACACAAGCCATGGGATATGACTAAGTGACTCATCATATACATGGAAATGAGAATACTACATTGCTAAAGAATAAGAGTAGAGGAGTAAAAAGGAACCCATATTTTCCTTTTCTGTCTTCTGTCTCCAATCCTCAACATTTCCATCTCCATCTCAACTCTTCCCTCTTCTGCATCCATCTCCATTTCTTAACACCTATAAGATAAGAGAAGTATCTGTCAAAATTGAGCTCAGGGTACAATGTTATTCCGATACGCATGTTCTAAAGTAAATACAAATTATGAATTAGATGTATCTAATGGTACTTGAAAGAAAGAAGTATAGAAACACATGGCACAGGAAAATAAATAAATACAGATGAGCTCAAAAAGTGAATTGGAAAAGATAAGTTCAAATGAAGCTAAGAGTTGATTTAAAAGGGGCAGAATCTGAAGCATCTTGTGAAAGAAATAGATGAGTAAATGACACTATAAGGGGGAGGGGGATTTTTCAGAGATTTTTCCCAGAAGAACTTTTGATATGAGTACTGAAGAAATTTCTACCATTTTTACCCTCTGAGTGTTGAATTACTTTTTCCTTTCCAAGTTATTTTACGGACTTATGTATACCACTATTAATCTTGTGAATCAATATTCCCTGATTAGTCACTTTACCCTGCTACAAATCTACTATTTTCTACTAAATTTTATTGTGCATGTTAGCTTACCAGTGCTGTTGTGATTCTCCCTCAGTAAAAATTAAGTGTTTTTTCCCTTACATTCTACAGAAAGTACAAATTGGTTCGTGCTCACAAAGAATTCTTCAGAGTTCAGTTGTGTATTCCACTCAAGTCAAGTTCGTTATTCAAATTTGGTGTATCACCTTAGCAATTATTTCATTTTTAGTCACCTCCTAACCCTAAAGCTCCCAAAAAATAGTTTAGTGAACACCAATAAGGAACCAACCTTTTAATCCTGGAGGTTCACCACAAAATAGGTATACCTCCAGACCTGAGGCGTCCCCATTGTATCTACGAGAGAGAGAGAGAGAGAGAGAGAGAGAGATCTTTTGCAGACTTAGAAAACCTACTGCCATCTCTTTGTCGGGTGTACTTTCGAGAGATACATTTTTTTGGCATGCGTGGTGGGACCTTGAATTAGATCTGCATGCAAATTTCAAATTCTAGAGTAGATCAAAAGTAAGTTTACAGCAAATAAAAGTTACTTTCTGAAGCAAAGATACAACAAATTATTTCTAAAGATTCTATGATCTTTTGGCAGCTCTGTAAAGCTGATTTCAAACTAGTATTGCAACATGTTCCATGCCTAAAGTGACTACAAAATCATCGGTAAGAGGTATTCCTCTTAAATTTGTTTCTTTACCTTTGAAATCTGCTAGACGAAGAAGGGTTGGTAATACTTTACCTTATAACAGACCTGGTTTTGAAAACCCTCCTGATATTCCTTCACCACAAATAAATTTTTCAATCAAGATCCTAGTTTTCCCAATGGCTATTCAACCACCTAGAAATTTTGCAGCCTTTACTAATGGCAACCCATTAGTAATTATAGTGTATCATGACATTCCTAATGCTGCTCTGAAAAGTCTGCCATCGTTTACTGGTGAAAATCAAGTTACACCAACTGAACACATCAAAGATGTTTTATCAATATGTGCAGTCCACAATATTACTCATGAAGACGTAGCTTTAAGACTTTTAACTACATCTTTTAAAGGACAAGCCTTGCAATGGTATAGGAACATAGAGATTGGAAGCATAAGAACTTGGGATGGATTAGGAGAGAAATTGCTGGAACAGTTCCAAGACAATTCAGATCATTTGTCCCTGATAGAATAGCTATCTACTATCAAGAGAGCCCCTCATGAATTTTTATCTAGTTTCAACATTCGTTTCACTAGAACTTGGGAAAGAATCCCAGCAAGTGTTAAGCCTCAAGCTGATCATGATTTCCTTTATTACCTCAGAGCATTGAATAGTGACATTACAACTATGATTCAATCCATGGGAGATTTTACTCTTTCAGTGGCCTATAACACTTTTATAAAAGCTGAAAACAACCTTATTCAGGCTAGAAAGTTAGCACCAAGGCCTACAATGCCATTTTTGGTAGATTTAGCTCCTAACCCATAGCCTATTATAGTCATAGAGCCTATTGTTGTAGCCCCATCCCAAAATATGTTTAAATCCTTACAAACCATCTGAAATAAGATGACATCAATTGAAAATAAGATTACATTTCCTAATACGCCATATCAAGCTCCTTATTACCAAAACCAGCATAATAGGCAACATTATTAGCAAATGTAGTTTGATTCTAATGTTCCTAGTGCATCTAACACTTTGGTTCCAGTTAATATGGCTACAGAAGAGTGGTGCCAACCTTGTAATCAACCTCATCAAATTGCAAATTTCCCAAATGCATTCCTGAACCTAAATCTTATTGTGCAACCTCAATCTGAAGCATTATTCATACCTGAAATGGAGGGTGGGTAGCAAGAAATCCAGGTTCAGAAAACACCTGGACAAAATTTGGTCAGCTTTAATGAGGAGGATTTCATTGCTGTTACCACTAGAGCTCAAGAGAAAGCTACCTTGAATAAAAAACAACAAAATAGACCTATACTGCCCATTATTACTGATATATCAACATCTACAATATCGAAACTAGCCAATAGTCCTACTGTCCCTTAGAAAACAACAAGTGTTACAGTTGGTAAAGAGCAACAAAAATTGCTTTAGGCTGATCCAAGAAGATTTTTTATCTCTTAGATATCCAAGGCTGCCGAAGTAGAATCAGTTTTTGTTAAAGCTTTTGCTAAAACGGTCGAGTCTATCTCTAAGACTGTTGTTTCTTTTAATATTGTTGATGTGATGAAGAAGCACAATGTTAACATCTCGATGTGGGATGCCTTAAGCATTCTAGGACAACAGGATTTACTCTCTCATGAACTAGCTAAACTGCAGATTTCTTCAAAAACAACAATAAAGGAAGTCCAAAATACAGATATGGTCCTTGGAACACTTGATCAAGATCACGTAAAGGATCTTAGATGGATGGTTCAGAAGGTTCTAAATTATCATGACATAAAGAAGCCACCACCCTTTTACCTATGTCTGATCATTGGAGAGAATTTAGTTCATAACTGTATGGTGGACAGCGGTGCAAGTAGTACAGTCATGCCTAAGTCAATTGCTGAAAAATTAGGCCTGTAATATAAACCTGCAGAAAGGAGTGTTTTACAGCTTGATGGGACTACAACCAGTATAGTTGGAATAATAATAAATTTAGAGGTAACGTTACATGCTTTCCCAAATGTTTCCATTTTACAAGATGTTACTGTTGTCGATTTACCTCCATATTTTACTTTGTGTCTTTCTAGAGACTTTACAAGAAAAATAGGAGGCTACGTATCTTTTGATTGGTATTTCTTATTTTTCACTACACGTTATGGTACTAAGGTTACCATAAATTCTAAGCCATTGGCTAGATTTCATATTGAGCCTCATTCACCAAATGAAGTAACGAATTAGTTAGCTTTAGATCAATCTGATTTTGATGATGTAGCTCGGATTTCAGCACTAGAAGGTGTTTCTAACATTTTCATGGATGAAAAAATAGTTGAAAAACATATTTTCGGTGTTTATTGCATGCATGAAGAAAGTGCAGCAGTTCCCTTGCTGTCCAAAATAGAAAATAAATCAGAAGGGATTTGGAAGCTTCATTTTGATGGAGCTAAGAAAAAGAAGGGATAGGGAGCAGGTTTGATGCTCACTTCCCCAACAAATGAAATATATTTTACAGCTTTGAGTCTTCAATTTTCATGCACTTGTGATGTAGATGAGTACAAAGTGTTAATTCATGGCTTACTTTGGGCTAGAAAAAGAGGAATCAACATGTTACAAGTCTTTGGCGATTCTGAGTTAGTAATAAATCAAGTAAAAAACTTCAATGTATGTAAGAATCCATTAATGAAGTCTTATAGACATATAGTTTCAGACTTAATGGAAGATTTTGATGCCATTAATATTCAATCTACTCCTACAGCCGAAAATAAACATGTTGATAGACTTGTAACAGTTGGTGCTAGTTTCAAAGTGCTAGAACAAATAGAAAGTAGCAAAGTTCAGCCTCATGTTAAGTTGATTGTCAGACCTTCTATACCTGATAATGAATCTAATTGGCAGGTGTTTGAGAGTGATGATCAAATTTGGAGGTTTTTGCAGCAAGAAGCTGAATTTTCTGCAGTAAATCAGGATAAATTACAACATCTATATGGTGACCAAATTGTTCAGTTAAAGACAAACAAGTTTCCTTGAGGACTTGTCACATTGGAAGACATCTTCAACACTAATGAATAGTTAAGAAAGGACAAAGCTAAGATGTCTACTCATGCTGATAATTACGAAGAGGTTTCAGTTGATGAAGGAAAGAACTTGTTTCTTGGAAAGGTATGTTCCTTATCCAAAAAACAATCTTTTATTAAGCTTTGCACTGAATTTAAAGATGTTTTCACTTAGAGATACCAAGACTTGAAAGGGTTTGACCCCAGTCTAGCACAACATACAATTGAATTACAACCAAATTCTAAACTAGTTAGGTAGAAACAAAGACCTATAAATCCCATAATAGAACCTCTTATGAGGAAAGAATTATCAAAATTAATTCAATTAGAAATTATTTTCTAGGTTAAGCGTTCAAGTTGGGTAGAAAATATTTTTCCAGTTAGGAAATATAATGGAGAAATCAGATTATGTGTGGATTTCAGAGATCTTAATAAAGCATCATTGAAAGATCATTATCCATTACCAAACATGGATCAGATTTTGAGAACAGTCAAAGGATCAGACAGACTATCCCTTCTAGATGGTTACAGTGGATATAATCAGATTTTAGTCCGAGGAGAGGACATATATAAAATAGATTTTACCACCAAGTAGCGTACTTATGCTTACAAAAGGATGTCTTTTGGTCTTTCAAATGTTGGTGTAACATTTCAACATGTAATGGACATGGATTTTCATTGCCTACTAAATAAATGCATACTTTTTTATTTAGATGATGTCACTATATTCATAAAAAATTATGATGAACATTTAATGCATTTGAGACAGAATTTTCAGATCTGCAGGTAGTTTGGAATATATTTGAATCCCAAAAAGTCTATCTTTTTAGTACATGAAGGTAAGCTACTCGACCATATTGTTTCCAAATAGGGTTTAGCAATTTATCCTTTCAGAATTGGAGGCATATCATAGCTATCATTACCTCATCACAAGAAGACATTACAGAGATTTGTAGGAAAAATCAACTTTGTCAGAAGATTTGTCCCAGATTTTGCAGCATTGGTTAAGCCATTAACATCCATGCTAAGGAAAGAGAAAACATTCTCTTGGACTGCTGAAGGGAGAGAAGTTTTTGAAGCTATTAAAGTAGCCATTTCTCAAGCTCCTACTCTTGCAAATCCAAATTTTGATAAGGATTTCACAATGTATGCACTTGTAGGAGCTAAAACAATCTTAGCTATTCTAACTCAGGTAAATGGTGAGAACATTGAATAGCCAATTACTTTCTTTGGACAGAGTTTGCATGATTACGAAACAAGGTACACATTCCTGGAAATACAAGTACTTTCAGTAGTCAGAGGACTAAATAATTTTAAGTACATGCTTTCAAACAATAATATTCATGTCCTTTTTCTTCATCCAAGTGTGGAAGCTTTCTTGTTGAACAAAGAACTGAATGAGAAAAGAGCAGGCTAGATTACAAAGGTCATGGAATACGATGTTGATATCTGAGTTGCAAAGACAGTTCGAGGTAAGGGTTTATGTGAGCATTTAATTACTAATATGGAGAAATAGTAGGCTGCAGAACCTGAAGATTCAGAACATAATGCTAAAACCACGTATCAGCAATCAAATGTTATGTTGCAACCAAGAAATCAGAAACTTGAACTTCCTCAAGAAATTTAGGAATCGAGATGGATGACTGATTTGGTTAACTATCTACAACACATCACCTATCTACAAGGTATAGATAAGAATAAACAAAGATATTTTAGATTACACGCTATTCCTTATCTTTTCATGGATGGTCTATTGTTTAAAAGAGATATAAATGGAATCTTGCTGTGATGTGTTGATTATGAAAAAATTCAGAAGATATTATCAAAATTCCATGAAGGACCTACAGAAGGTCACTTCTCAGCATGTACTACACCTTTGAAGATCATGAAAGTAGGTTACTATTGGCCTAGTATATTTAAGGACTGTTTCGAATGGATCAGGAAGTGCTAGAGGCGTGCTTTCTTTTTCGGAAAAGAATGTTTAGCTTCATTTCCTTTACAACCTATTTCAGTTAATCAACCCTTTATGCAGTGAGGTCTTGAATTTATTGGGATGATTAACCTACCTTATTCACAAGGACACAAATGGATTCTAACTGCTACAGATTACTTTACAAGATGGATTGAATCAATAGCCTTGAAGGATGCTAATGAAGAGCTTCAATACTAGCCTTATATGAAGGGATAGTCTATAGATTTGGTGTTCCAACAACTATCATATCAGATAATGCTTTAGCATTTCTCAGTGCTAACGTAATAGATTGGGCTATTAGCCATGGAATCTACTTGAGCTCTTCATCTAATTATTACCCACAAGGTAATGGCTTAGTTGAAAGCACTAATAAGAATTTGTCAAGGATCATCAAAAGAACACTCAAGGATAATCAAAAGCTTGGCATCTAATGTTGAATTCATCACTTTGGGCTGATAGGGTGACCCGTATGAGATCAGTTAGAAATTCACCATACAAGCTTGTGTATGGGAAAGAAGTGAGGATGCCAATTTAAGTTGAGTTACCTACATTGGATTTACTACATCAAATGGAAATACTTGAGAATGAACCATTGTAGGTATATTATGTAGAATTGATGGAATTACAAGAAATAAGAGATCAAGCTCATTCAAACATGGAGAAGAATCAGAATCAGATGAAGAAGACTTTTGACAAGAAAGCAAAATTCAGAATCTTCAATGAAGGAGATATTGTGTTAAAATGGGATGATGATCATGCTAAGCCAGGAAGACAATCAAATTTTGATACACTCTGGAGTGGTCCTTACATGATATCAGCTTGCAAAGAACACAATGCTTTTCAGCTTTCCAAGCTAAATGGAGAGGAAATCCCCATTCTTGTGAATGGTATGTTTCTCAAACACTCTTATGGAAAATCTTATAGTGATTGGTTAGAGTAGGATTTCCCATTCAATAAGTGTAGTTCTGCACATTGCATCGTTCATTGTTTTCAATAAGTGCATTCATACACATGGTCTGGTTTGCCAAATTTTTAACCAGGTTTAGTTATTTTGAAAGGGTTGGACCTTTTGAAAAAGGGTAGATTTTGGTTACAGATTTGGACTCCACACCTAATGGACAAGAGTAATGCACTAGTCTACAAGCTAGCAGGTAGCTTTCCCCACAGGATCACCAGAATTGTTGACAATTTTTGCACTTGTGTAAAAATGGGAAACTCAAAACTTCGTTACAACAGAAATCTTTGGTGAGGTATACCTAAGATAAGGAATTATATCAGATTATTTTGTTACTGCTGATTTATGGAAGAGATTAAGAGAAATCTGCAGCTATGTGTGCTGTTACAAAATGTAACAACTCACATAGTCTGTAATTTCATGAATATCCTTGGAAAAAGAACACAAACCCCGAAGGACATCTATGTTATCTTGATGAAGACACCGGATTACAAAGTATGTAAGGCGTATAGTATTGGAACAACAGACATAGTGGCTGTTTTCAAGTAATCAGATTCACGGTTATTATCTGTGTGCCTATCAGATTTATTGATCTGTATTCATTAAAGTTGTCATGATTAATGAGTTTGCATTTATCTATGCTATCATAAAAGATTAAAATTGACTCCTTTCTTGCCACTTCCATCAAGAAAATATTGACAAACAAATAATGACAACAATGTCTAAATGGAGGTAGCAAAAAGGAGTTAAAATGAAGAATGGAAGCTGAGATAATCGAACAACATACAAAGAGACATGTTCCATTCAATGGTTATCCATTGGAGTTACAGGTATTCACTTGAATTTATCCCTTATGTTAATTCATTTTATTGAGATATTGAATTGCCTACATCATTGTACAATCAAAGGAAAACTGAATGCAAAAAGAGATAATCAACTCATTATTTCAATTTAATGCTTTATTCATAAGAGATAATAATCTTTCCCACACAAGCCGTGGGATATGACTAAGTGACTCATCATATACATGGAAATGAGGATACCACATGTGCTAAAGAACAAGAGTAGAGGAGTAAAAAGGAACCCATCATTGCCTTTTCTTTCTCCTGTCTCCACTCCTCAGCCTTTCCATCTCCATCTCAACTCTTCCATCTTTCGCTTCCATCTCCATTTCGTAACACCTACAAGACGCGATAAGTATCTATCAAAATTGAGCTCAGGGTAAAATGTTATTCCAATACTCATGTTCTAAAGAAAATACAAATTCTAAATTCGATGTATCTAATTGTACTTGAAAGAAAGAAGTACAGAAACACATGGCACAGGAAAACAAAGAAACACAGATGAGCTGGCAACAAGGAAGAGGCAGAGTTCATAAAGTGAATCTTAAAAGAGAAGGTAAAATGAAGCCAAGAGTTGATTTAAGAGGGCCAGAATCTGAAGCAGCTTGTGAAAGAAATAGATAAGTAAATGACATTGGAAGGGGGAAGGGTATTTTTAAGAGATTTTTCCCAGAAGAACTTTTGATATGAGTACTAAAGCAATTTCTGCCAATTTTACCCTCTGAGTGTTGAATTAATTTTGCCTTTCCAAGTTATTCTGCAAACTTGTGTATACCAGTATTAATCTTGTGAATCAACATTCCCTAATTAGTCACATTACCCTGCTACAGATCTACTATTTTCTGCTAAATTTTATTGTGCATGTTAGCTTACCAGTGCTATTGTGATTCTCCCTCAGTACAAATTAAGTGTTTTCTCCCTTACATTCTATAGAAAGTACAAATTGGTTCATGTACACAAAGAATTCTTCATAAGTCAGTTGTGTATTCCACTTAAGTCAAGTTCTTTATTCAAATTTAGTGTATCACCTTAGGAATTATTTCATTTTCAATCACCTCCTAACCCTAAAACTCCCAGAAATCATTTTAGTGAACACCAATAAGGAACCGGCCTTTTAATCCTGGAGGTTCACCTCAAAATAGTTATACCCACAAACCTGAGGTGTCCCCGTTGTATCTATGAGAGAGAGAGATCCTTTGCAAACTTAGAAAACTTGCTGCCATCTCTCTACCAGGTGCACTTTTGAGAGATAACACCTGCACACTTCCAAAAATAGTTAGAACAATAAAGGCTTAAAGCCTATTTTACATCTTGTAATTATTCTCTTTTCTGTTTTGCTGCTGAAAATAGTATAGAGTGATATACTTTCCAATTTTTCCTTCATAATTTCATGTATGTTATTTATTATTTCTTAAAATATTCATTTGGTTGAAAAATTAAACACAAGTATAAAGTATAACCCAGAGCTCTAATAACAATTTTTTATTTGTACATAGGTGTCAGATGCTAGGAGATGGAAATGATCCAATCGAAGATGAAAATGTCGATTTACTAAATATGATGAAGATTGAAAGAAACAACAACCCAATTAGGAAATGATGGGTTTTCTCTATCTTATTTTCCTTATAGTTTCATGCACTTTTACCCTTTATTTTTGTACATATGAGTTACATCCCACAGCGTGTGTTGGAAAATAGAAAATATATTTCTTCCTGAATAAATGAACTTAATTTTTGTAATTGAGTTATTTATTTGTTTTTGCATACAAATAATGTTTATGATGATTGTATAATAAAATAAACAACTCAACACATAATCAATATCATTTAAGCATAAAGAAATAACAAGAAATTAGTGTACCTGTAACTTAAAATGTACCTTTAGCCATACAAACAAAAATTGTGTTTGTCATTCTGGAGTCCAAATCCTAATGTTTGCAACTATTCATTCCTTTATCAAGGCTATGTATTAGTCCCTTGGGTATTTTTCTTGACTTTTATGAAGACAAACATGCAATGACAACACATATGAGGTGTTGCATTTTGTAACAACACACATAGCTGCATTTTGCATTGATGTTCACTCATCTTTCTTTTCCTTAGTTAGGTTCATCACATCAATCCTTTTCCTCTGAAGGAAAGTTTTGATTTTCCCATTTTTCATGCGTGCAACATTTTCAACATTACTTCTTCAAAAAAACTTTGAACTTAATCATTTAAGAAAATAATGGAAAATGGTATGAATCCCCTCTAAAATAAATGCATGAGAAACACATGTAACCTACTAATATAAAATTTAACCACTATGATGCACTCATTGATTTTTTGATAAATATTCTCAGTCAATAGACTTCATCAAATAAATTGTTTGATGTGTTTTCTGAATATTTTTCAGAGGCACCATAAAGATTTGGTAGCAAGAGGAAACTAATTAATGTTGCAAATCCACTTCACAAGAACATTGTGTTTTTAATGTCTATGCATCTAAAAAATGATTTCAACATGCTAAAACATATTTATTGGAATATAGAAAATTGAGTAACCATTTTCATTTTTGTGTAATTTCATTGAAAAAAATAAATTTGTGGCTATTTTCAACCCACCTTTTGTAACACCCACATTTTTGTTAAATAAAAACCAAATAAAAATTATATAGTTAATTAGGAAAATTATGGGATGATTTTTTATTTGTTTAAAAAAAAGTTGCAACAAGATAACCACCAACTAGGTTAAAATATTTCACGATTAATAAATTCTATGTGTTCAAAAGGTTTTCGTGATTAAATTAACAATTACTTTCTATTGTTTTATTCCAATAATTTTGGGATTTAAATCCCCTTCTAGGGTTCGTGTTAATTTCCATTAATGAACTCTTCAAATCTTGAATCACAATACACATAAATGGGGCTAAGCGACGCTCTCTATCCAACCTATAATCCAATAAGAGGATAATACATCCTCTTTATTGGATATTAAGCCCCAACTAAAGATGAATGGTGAGTGTTATGTAACCTTGACAACTTTCAAAAAATGGCTTCCAAAAAAGATGTATTCCATAATATACATCACATTCAAAATAAATACAAAAAGAAAGATTTATAAACTTCCCAACAACACATAGGCTTGATAACAAACCAAAAGAAACAAGGAATATGGGAACCATCTCCTTTTACCTCCCAAATGAGTTAGGAATTTCACCCAAAATACCTTCAATTGCACATACAAATTCTCAACATATTCCTTTTCCCTCACAATGCAAAATACACAAAGTATTGAAATTTTATCCTTTTATATCCCCATAGGCGGAACCGAATTCTCATATTCCCTCTAAAATGCCTCCAAATTTCTTTTTCCCTCCCCAATGGTCCCATTATTCCACCTCCCACACATGTTAGGTCCATACTACACCAATCCCACTCACAATTCACACACCCATGCATTTACAAAACATAGCAAAAACAATAAAGAACAAGGTGTAGACCCTACCTTTCCATTCTAGCTTCCATAATCTTGAATCCACAAGCTTTAATACTTTCCAAAACTAATAAAGCACCAAATAAATCCATCAAGCTCCAAGCAAGAATTCTCAAGAACAAATTTTCAAAATGCAAAGATTAAAGATTTTTACACAATCTTGTGGAATTTGGAATTAAATTAATAATTTAATATTATTAATCTATTTCCCCAAATTAATTAACTTGCAACTAATTTTTATCCTTGCAACATTCTAAAAAACAAATTACCAAAAAATTTCCCTAATAAATTAGTAGTTTTAATTATTTCTTTGAATGTAGAATATTGTGGGCGTTACACCTTTACTCAATTTTCTTAAGTCCAATCTATAAAATTTCATCAATTGAATCTTGAAAGGTACCTCCTAAATTAGAGTCGATTGTTTGTATTTTGTTCTTTCATTTTCTTTACATTCTCTCCATTCTATCAAATAGGTTATAAGTTATAGTTTTCATATTTAAGTGTTTGGTCAATGTTTACTAAAGGGAAGAGGAAGGGGAAGATTAAAAAAACTTAAAATGCATTCCAAAGTAATAAAAATGATAAAATAAATGCACAGAAATGGAGGACATAACAAAAAAAATGCATAAAAACATAGAAATGAAAATCAGCTACATATATATCAATTTTATTGAACATATTTAGTAGATCTTTGTTGCTTTGTTTTTCTTCTTAATAAATATTTAATAATGAGATAGAATGTTAGAGATTGAATCTGATCATTCCATTTAATGAAAATATTTTCTACTTTTCCAAAATATATAGATGTCAGAAGATTATAGCTGTCAACTATCAGAGTTTAATGTGGGGGTTGATATTATATCTCTAGCACTCCCCCTTAATCTCAACTCATTGTAATCCTTCTAAAAAAAATTTGTACCATGTCTATAGCTACTGTTACCTTTTCCAATATTCCATTCTCCACTTCATATTTAATATAGACACCCAAAGAATTTATTATATATTCAAGTGCATATTTTCCTAATGGATTAATAAAAATATTAACGAATCAATCTTGTGATCTAAAAAATTCTAGACATATTTGCTTGTTATTTACCAAGTCTCTTATAAAATGATATCTAGTATCTATGTGCTTTCTCATTTTATGAAAAACATGATTTTAAGACAATTCAATGGTTGAGTTATTATCCAAATAAATCTTTTTTTCTTCTTATTTGGCATGCATCAAATTGGCTAGCATTATCTTCATCCATATGGCTTGACATGCCACACTCCTCACTGTGACACACTCCGCTTCTACTAAAGAAAGAGTTATAATGGGTTGTCTCTCTGAATCCCATGATACTACCCCTATTCCAAAATGAAAATAATAACTAGTGGTAGTTTTTCTATCATCAAGCTGCCATCACAATCATTGTCCATGTATCCAATGACCTTAAACTCATCCATAATTGAATGTAAAATTCCATAGTTCTTTGTTCCACATACATACCTCATTATTATTTTTCCAGCTTATCAATGAGAGTCTTTTGGAGACTCCATGATCCTATAAATAAGGATCACACCATACCTATCATAGGCCATGTGGTTGTCAAGTACATGGAAATACAAACAAGTTTATTAAACAATCTAGGATCAACAATTGAACCAATATCTTCTTTGCTAAACTTCAGCTCTATAATAATTTGTCTAGGCGCTGACTTAAAATTCAACATATTAAATATTTTCAATACATTACTTTTATAATTTTGTTGGGAAATAAAAATACCTTCAGCTAATTTCTTAACGTCTATTCCTAAGAAGTATTTCATGAGACTAAGGTAATTCATTTTAAACTCATTCATGATGGATGCCTTAAAAGAATTTACGGAAAGGTCTCCTGTGAAAATTAAATCATCTACATAAAGAAACACAATCAAAATTTTACCTTTCTCCTGAATTATTATATAAAAATTATGCTTGTTGTAGCACCTACTAGAGCCATTTTTAATTAAATAAGAATCACTGCGGCTGTACCATGCTCTACAAGGTTGCTTAAGTCCATAGAGAGCCTTTTTCAACTTGTATACCTTTTCTTCATGACCTAAAATTTGATATCCTTCTGGATTTTGTACATAAAAATATTCTTCAAGATAACCATTCAAAAATTTCTAGTTTATATCCATTTGAAAAACATGGCACTTGTTTTGAGTTGTAATGGACAAAGCATTTCTTACCATATCCAAACGTATTATAGGAGAAAATGATTTATTGTAATCAATACGAGGATGGTGAGTGAAACCTCTAAAAATAAATATTTCCTTCTGATTCAGATATTTACCATCCATGCCATGTTTATTTTTGTTTATCCAGTTTTCACTTATGACATCCTTTCCTTAAAGACGATCCACCAACTCCCAAATGTTACTTTTATCAATATCTTTAATATCTTCATCCATGGATTCTTCCCATGCTTCATCTTTTATTGCCTCATCAAAAGGCATTAGATCAATAAATTCTAAAAATAAAGAAAAAAATAGACAAATACTTTTTTGTATCAACATTAAACATGGATTCATAAATATTTCTAAAACTTATTATTTTTCACTACAATAAACTTGTTGATGTAGGATACAATGAATTGCTACTATCAAATGATTTTTGTGGAGTGATTTATAAATAATTCATGGCTTGTGTTCTTGGTGACCTCTGCTACCCAAGTGTAAAATTATGATTTATTGAATATCTCCTTGTTGTAGATGGAGGCGTATTTTATGCTACAAATTTTTTTGCATGTCTGGGAGTTGAAGAAGGTATTGTTTGAGGAATACCTTATTTTTATAACACTTCATCAACCATATCATCATGTGAATAATTTGTTACTACAATTAGTATTTGTTGTACTCTTCCATCCCATGCTTTGTTCTCAATAGATTGAACATCTCATCTAATTATAAATTTTACGGTACTTAGAATTAAAAACTTGTAAGACTTTATATTTTTTGAAAACCAAACAAAGATACACTATTAACCTCTATTATCAAACTTCCTTCTTATATCTTCTGGAAGATGATCATATGCCTTCCAGCAAAACACTTTAAATTCACTTGGTAATTGCCTTCACTTCAACATAATCCTTACCATTTCCATGATGGTTATATTTTTCCTTTCAGCCACACAATTTTTTGAGGTGTGTAGAGAGCAGTAAACTATTTGTGAATACCATGTTGTATGAAAAAATTCATAAAATCATTAGAAATATACTCACCAACTCTATGAGTTCTACAACCTTGATGTATTAATGAATTTTATTCTCCACCAAAACCTCAAAATGCTGAAAGACTCCAAAAGCATCAGATTCATGCCTCAGAAATTAAACCCAAGTATTGTTTGTATAATCATTAATGAGTTTCATAAAATATGAACAACCTCCAATAGAAGTTGTGTGCTTGGATCCACGTAAATATGAATTTACTATCTCAAGAGGTGCACTTTCTCTTGTTGATTTTCCAAATTGGAAATACTTTGTATGTTGTTTCCCCAAAATAAACCCTTCACATAATCTTTCTAGTTTTTGAATTAATGGAAAACCTTTTAGCATAGTCTTCTTGTGTAATTAATTTAAATCTCCAAAAGTATAAACGTCCAAACCTGAGATTCCAAGGCCATGATTCATTTTTCATAATTGATTGAAAGGCTAATTGAATTCATTGAGTGTAGAACTCAACATTATTGGTGTAGGAATCAACATCTGAATCACCTACATTAGACCAGTATGTAGTTCCAACTCCTCTTCGACATTGATATTACTATGATTTTTCTTACTTTGGATTGGACCCATAGACATTGTTATCATATTTGATCTTTAGACATTGATAGATGGAAATTACTATATTTGATTAGCTTATTTGATAGGCAATATAGAAGTGTTAGAATTTTGACATGATGTGACATATATGATGGATTATAACCATGGATTGACATATCAGTATTTGATGATCTAGAGTTACTACTATACTGACAAATTGGATTTGATATATATATATTTTTTCTAGACAATTTAGTTGGTATTGTGATCTTATTGGTAAGTGATGAAATGATAGAATCAAAATATTTGAAATTGTGAACAGTCGGTGAAATTACTTGATTTTAGTGATGATTTACTTATGATATTTGATTGTGTGAATTGATATGTATATGTTTGTTTTATTATCTCAATGTCGTTAATATGGCCACGAGGTAAGAAAAGTATTTGCTATCCCAAATACACACCTCAAGGTAAATTAGAGAACTTGCATGATTTCTTCAGGATTGAGCATGCATAAATGATGGAAGGAAAAAAATTGTAATTTTCTTTGGTCTCTTTGGCTCTTTTCTAATACCCCATCCAAGGAAAAAATCCAAAAAATTAGACAAAATTGAAAAAAACCAAAAAAATCACTTTAGCTAGTGTATTGCTAGAAAATCAGATATTTTCATTTCAGGCTGCATAGGTTCAGTCGGGACAGTTAGGACTTGAAAATATGATTTTCCCAAAATGGCTGAAAATATTTCAAATTAGCTAAGTCGGATCGAAATGTCCCAGGTGGTCCATGAGACATCAAGACAGATAGGACCCACAGGTAGTTCAAATTGGAAAAGTTAGATAAATTTGGCCTAGGTAGTCCATGGGATGTTGAGACATGAGTTCATCAAAATGCTGAAAAATCCGATCACAAAGGGATGTGGGTGGAGTGGAGGTCAACGACCTCAACGACCCGGTCAACTAAGGGATAGACAGGATATAAAAAGCTGAAATCACCGCACAAAGAGGGAATATGTAAAAGTGGAGGTTTTTGGGCCAAGTCGCATAAGGGACACCAAGACCTGAAATAGCCGAATTAGCTACATGCAAAGGGAAAAGTCAACTTTAGACCCCCTGAACTTCAAATGGCCATAACTTTCGACCTTAAGCTCCGATTTTCATGAAATTTGACTTTCTGAAATGATCATGATGTCCTCTACACCACGAAAAATTTATTTCTTAATTTTAATGAGGGTATATATGTTAAAATAAAGGAAACATATCCAAATTTGATAAATTGAATGCCTAGTTCCGTTAAATGACTTTTGTGCCTGGCAGACCCAAAATAGCTTCCCGCACTCAAAAGGTTGTAACTTTTGCATTTCTCAACAAAAATGCAAAACATTAGTACCATTGGAGTCATGGTTACTATCCCAATGCATATAAATCAAGAAATATGGAATTTGATGAGGAATAGATGGTGATGTATTAGAAAACGTGGCCAGGTTGATAACAATGTTTTATTTTGTAGTTGAGATGCATTAATAAAGCATAGGCTAACATATTTCATTACTACAAGTTATGGGTAAGTATGAGAGACCGTTTTCAAGAAACATAACATCATTTCACTCAATTTACTACCTCTTGTAGGTTTTTGAAAGACAAATTTAAGTTTCTCTCTCTCTCTCTCTCTCTCTCTCTCTCTCTCTCTCTCTCTCAGATTTCTATAAATTGGAGTGTTGGGCTCATTGTAAAGGGGGGATAATTTTGAGTAGAAAATCTCTATCAATTTTTTTTGTAAATACAATGTACTAAAGGCCCTTGTAGTTGACTCCTTGCATGGTGATCTAGGCTCTTATCTTATAATAGATTTAATTGTACATACTAGTGGAGCAATAGATGCAAGTTTGTGGATGTATCTTCCCCTATTGTATTTGTTTGTATTTTTTTTTCCCTTCCAATATCATTGCATATATATTGTGTCTAATTATGCTCTTGCAGGGATTATTATCATTGTGTGTGTATGAAATGTTATTGTGAATGCATTTTTTGGACTTTGGAGAATTGTTATCACCCCCTTATACTATGCACTTTGGTTCTAATTTTCACACATTAAAAAGATATTCTCACACCCTTATTTTCTGGTGTATCACTACTTTAGTGTAGGCTTTGTTTTTATGCACCCTCTCTCCCTAGTTCCTTGGAGTGTTGGATTAGGATTAGATAGTTTTTCCAGCATTAGATTATATTGTGGAAGGTAGTTTACGAGTAAGAAACAACTTTCTCTAAAGGTCTATCTCAAGTAGAAAGTGCCACAACTTGGAGATAGTACCCATGTTATCCAATCACACTTGTGCAAACCATAGGGTGATATGATTCCGAGATAACATTATTTTTTTTATTTTTTCAGGAAATTGTAAGACAACAAAAAAAAGGTGATAGGAGACTGAAAATGAAGGAATTTGGGGTATTGACAACATGTCACGTTGGGAACTTATGTAATTGTATGTTGTTTTTTGTTGTTATATGGTTAGGAGGTCACCACTGGGGGTGGCCTCAAATGTTACCTTGGGTAAATATGTTTTTTTCCTTTTTGTTTATTTATTTTGTGAGTATTTGTATTATTTTAGTATTATGATTCACTTATATTATTGTTTGTTAAAGTTCTCAATTTAAGTTGATTAAACTTGATTAATTAGGGTAATTTAAGATTTGACCAAAGGGAGTATTTAATGTGGGTAGGTGATTCTCTATTTGTGTTGGATTTGAAAGGATTTTAGTACTTTTTAGTGTTGTGTACTCAACCTTGCATGTCAAATTCGTATTTGGGCTTAAGGGCCATTTTTTGAGGCTTGTGGAACAAGTTAAGTTTGTACCACACCTCTTAATTTCACCTACCAACTACCCCTATGGGTTAAGCAGTAAAAAATAGACCCCATTATATGATTGTAAGACAAAAAGGTTTTATTTATTGTACTTTCTTATATATGTTATTAAATTTGTCCTTTAGAGGTGTGGGTTTGAGTTTGAGCGTGTAAGAGCTTTGTCATTCCCTCAACCACCAATTTATTGTGCTTTGGGGATTGGGTTTGACCATGTGATGTGGAGTGGAGGAAGAATGATGTGGCATCCTACATAGAGCTGCATCACCTTTCTCTCGTCTCTTTTCTATTTATTTAAGTTTTTTTGATGATTCGGGGGTTACTTATTGGATTTGGACTCTTATACTTTGGGAGAAGATTACTTTTGGAGTGTATTTTGAAGATTTGGAGTTGGTTTCTTCTTTCTTAGGCTTAAAAAAATATTGGATTTGTTCTTGTAGATTAGATACTCTTGCAATGGTATGGTAGGGACTTCACACATGTATTTCTTTTTGTATTATGTTTTGAAAATCTTTGTGAATGGATGAGTGTTGTATGGTTATGAATTTGGGAAATAGAATGACGTTTAGGTTCTGTACAAGAAAATGGAAATGGTGATATTTTGGAGGGAGGCATAAGAGTAATATTATCTATCTTGGCGGGGATTTGGGTGGGGGTTTCCCACCTCATAGATAAGTGAAATTTGTGCTTATCTTGTATGTTTTATTGAGGGAAGCATAAAAGTTCATGGAGGCGTAAGAGTTGTTTGTTTTGGAGGGAGGCATAAGAGTCTTGTGGGTATGTAATTGAGTTTCTTGGAGTATTTAAGGTGGGAAACCAAACCCTTGGGAGGAATAAGTAGATCCCCATATTTCCTTTATCTTTGTTGGGTTGAGTATTGAGACTTTGTGCATGGGAACTTGCATGGTTGTTGCAATTTTGGTATTGTTTTTATTGGGTTGAATGTTTTTTTAAATGTTGATTGTGGAATTTTTCTAAAGTTTCCTTGGTTGTCTTATACCCCTCCTTACTTCATTGTTGGGGCTCGAAGCCCAATGAGGAAGAAGGCTTCCCTTTCACATTGGATTATTGGTTGGGTGGAGAGTGTTGCCTAATCCCTTATTTTATTTTTTTGTATGGATTTTGGAGAAGATAGTGGAAATCAAGTGAATATTTTCTCATAGTTGCACTTGAAGAAAATTAATAGAGACCCCATTTTTGTAAAATATTTTCCATGTTGTCTCTTCTTAAGCGGAGGGCTTGTAACTTGGATTTTAAAGGTTTTCAACTTATTGTAAATGTGTTGTGAAAGGTTGATTTTTACTAAGCATTTAAAATGTTTGTATGTTTGGAGTGTAAGAAAAATGAAATGTTATTGCTACTATGAAAGCCCTTCAACTTGTATACTTTACCAAGAATGTATGAAATGAAAAATTGTATTTTAAATGGGTTGGTTCTTGTAAAATCAAACTATCAAATCTTGCATTATTTAGATGAAGTAGGAACTTTGAAATGGTTTTGAAATGAAAATGAATTTCTCTTCAATCTAAGCTTATATTCAACTTAAATTAATGCCTCCAAAGTGTTATTTGTTTCATTTTAAAGGATTTATGTTCTTTTTGAAAATACACTTTCTTTCTTAGAATGGATGTCATTTATTTATCATGAAAGAAAGGAAATAGTTGTTTGTTTCAATTGAAAAATAGGTCATATTGGAAATATTGAAATTATAGTTACATTTCTTATTATGTTGTGAGAAAGGAAATAGTTGTTTGAAATTCTTAAAATAAGGAAAAAACTTCTCGTTGCAAATTATATTAGGTTGTATAAGAAATTTTATAATTTTTCTCAATTTTACACCAATAAATGAATAGATAGAGAATTTTAAATCATCTTTTTTTTATTATTGGTAAATAGTTTTTTGAAAGGGACTATACCCTTGTATACAAAGAGGGCTTAGAAGCTAGAATAGGAATGAAAAACTTTACAAGAAGGATCAAGATCCAGATAAGACATAAAAAACCAAGATAACCAAAGAGCAGTTACCCCAAAACATAAGACCAGTTCGAACACTACAGAAAAGTAGCCAAAAAATAGAAAAAAAATAGTAAAAAACACGATGGAAGGCAACAAGAGCAATGCAGGTCCACAATTACTTCTTGGCGGCTTTGGTGATTCTAGATTTAATAGTATGCCAGGAGGTGAACATAGCCAATGATGTCATATGAGTAGGGTAAGTAATATCCAGCTGTTGAATGGTTTGTTTTCTTTCCGTTTCCATGCCCCAGAGAGTTGATGGTATTCCACTAAGATTAGAGACACAGCAGACATGTTGCTCAATAAATTCCTCGATTGCACTAAAAATAGCCATATTATGGTCATGGCTAGTCTTGGTTGTCCAGGGAGTAAAGTTTTTTGTAGATATCTTTAACCTGTTTATTGTCAATATAAACCTCCTCCTCCTTCTTCCTCTTACCTTTTTACTTAGCCAAGTTATTGAATTCTTCTTTCAACAGTAGCATGTTTATTTCTAAGGCTTCCAGCCTTTTTCTGGATCTCTCAGTGTGTGTCTCCTATGAACCCATACTACTAATACGAAGGAGATTATGAGTAACCTCCAAGTCTCAAGGAATGTTCCCCGAAATAGGGGTATCTAGGTTCAGTCTTTTAGAATACCTAGTTATAGGTCTGGTCGAAGTGGAGGTGAAGGGGGTTGGATCAGAGGTAGGGGGGATGAAAGGGGGAGCCAAGAAGGAAGGAAAAGGGGTAGCAGTAGCGGTGATGGGGATAGAAGGAGAAGATATGGGGGGAGCTGAAACGGTGAGGGGAAAGGATGGTATAGAGATGGGGGAAGTAGGAATGCGGGGAAACTTAAGAATACAAAGTTTATGCAACAAGAAAATGAGACCTTGATGTAGAGGGACCACATGAGTATGCTTTTGGAACTCCAAAATGGAGTGCTCAAGAGAATTAAGCAGATAATGAGGGAAACATATCGTGAAACTTCTATGGAAGTGATTGAGGAACACAATATTTTTTAAGGGCACTGTGACAAATATCCCCTCTAAAGAGATGTATTGCACCATCATATGAGTGACCTCATTAAAAGGTGGAGGGATAGAGATGACCTGAAAACCCACCATGATGAAGACTAGTTTCTCATTAGCCTCAACAAATTTCCTCTCCTCAGGAGGCCTGTCAATCCTTTTATTAAAAAAGTGGTACCAATCCATTCCAAGGCCTGTAGCTTCTATGATTACCTCTTCATTGATCAAAATTATTTGTCCACCATATTCAACTTTTCGGTCCTTCCAATCCTTTGCAAATTACATAGAAATTCTTTGGTCATGACCCTGTATCTTCTCAATAAAATTTGTAATGCCTCCCTGGTTGAGAAGATTCCAAAGATCTTCATTATTCTTCCACTCCAGGTCCTGGTTGGGCTCGATCTGATAAGGGGATCCTCCCATTTTCACCGTGCTTAAGTGATTGAAATTATAAAATTCAAAATCCCTAGGAGGAATTTTATAATAGACACAGTTTCCAATCCACCTTTCTCTCTTTTTTCTCATGTGATGGGAATAATGAATAGTGTATATGTTGCTGTCATAACACTTCCCATGAATTCCTACATGAATTCTGCTCTGTACCTATGAGATCCCGCATGTGCAAACATCAACCCCCTTAGATACCCACTCCAGATCATCATCAGCATTACTACGGACTTGAAAATCCATAAAAATCTATTTCAAAGTTGTTATAGGCACAATATTTCCCGCATGTGTGGCTTTAATCTTGAGATAAATCCACTTTAAATCATCATTATACTTGTTATATCCTTGATTTCCTATTAAGATTTGCTTGAGTGTTGTTCTAAACTTATCAGCGTGTGTGAAAGTCTTTTTCTTAAAGACCCACTCCAAATGTTCATTTATCTTACTCCAAATTTGCATGCTCATAAGTATCCACTTTTATGATGTTTTGAATCTGCTCAGGAATGTGATCACTATTATCCCAAATAATGTGATTAAAATTTATGCCATAGTTAGCCAATGCATCTACCACCTTGTTACCCTCCCGGTAAGTATGCTTTATCCAAATATTATTGAAGGTTTGGCAAATACTTATGGATTCCAATATGAAGTCCTTGATTTTCTAACTTGGAGGTGAACATTGGTTAAGTTGATTAATGATATTAAGCAAGTCTCCTTCTAGAATGAGATTTTGGATATTATGAGTCTGAGAAATTCTAAGGCCCCATAAAGTGGATAATGCTTCAGCAAAATTATTAGTTTGTATTCCCGTTTTGCTGGCATAAGCAACAACCAAACTACCTTTACGATCCCATATCACTCCTCCCCTAGATGCAATTCCAAGGTTACCCTTAGAGGCCCCATCAAAGTTCATCTTGTACCAATTAAGATCAGGAGGATGCCAATGTATCAAAGATCTATAAATATTATTACCAGTATTATTTCGGATATTGTCAGCTCCAATCTACCATTGGGACAAGATATGCTCTTCATTTTCTGGATAAATATTTTTCCTGGGGGGTTTAAATCTAGCAATATTCTCTTTAATAGCACTAGAAAATTTCCAAATACTGAGCTTATAATTTTGTTTACTATTTCTAAAGATGATATCATTTCTATCTTTCCATATCCTCCAAATAATATGAGGCATTACCAAATTCTAGAGCTTTCTCACAACACAATGTTTATAGGGTGGGCTCCATTGGGTCTAGAGCTGACTAAAGTCCTTCAGAACCACCCAGGAAGCTTTAAAATTAGAGAGGGAAAAACTCCACATTTTGGTAGCATATTCACAATGGATAAGCAAATGACTGATATCCTCAGAGTCTTTTTACAAAGATGACACCTATTATGCATTATAAAACCTTTTCTTATTAGGTTGTCAGTGGTAAGAATTTTTCCCTTGAGAGCAAGCCAAAAGAAATAGTTAATTTTAGGTGTTAGCTTAGTCATCCAAATTCTACTCCATTTAAACTCAGTTTGACTATTGTTGAAGAAAGTATTATAACCAGTTTTAACAGAGTAGTTCCCATCAATAGAATTGCTCTAGACCAACTCATCCTTAACTTCTAGCTGACTTAAGGGGATAAGGTCCAACTGATCTTGCAGGGAGGAAATAGTTTGGATTAGATCATCTCTATCCACAAAAAGTTTTTTCCATTTCTTTTTGTTACCATTTTTATCAATATAATCCTTGATTTTAGTGCCATAATTGCTTACAAGTCTGTCTTTGAAAAGACCAAATTTGTCCATAAGGCTGTAATTAAACTAGTTATCATCCCATAATTTTATATCACAGCCATCTCCCACTTTCCATTTACTTCCTTATTTTATGAAATTTATGCTCTTCACTAAGTTATTCCAAATAATGGAACCATAAGGAAGATGCTCATCTTCAAGAAAAGAAAATACTGCTTGTTGATTAAGGTATTTAGCCTGCCTTAATTCTATCCAGGGTTGCTTCTCAGATAACATTCTCTAGCCCGTTTTCACAATAATATCCTCATTCATTTTTTTGATGTCTTTTATGCCTAGGCCTCCTATAGATTTTGGAGTACAAACCTTATCCCAAGCAACTAAGTGATATTTAAACTTCTCCTCCATGCCCTACCATAAGAAGTTTTTCTAAATCCTCTCAATTTTTTCTCTGAAGGTAGAAGGGATCTTATAAAGAGATATGATATAGATAGGTAGATTTTGAAGAGTTCTTTTTATGAGAAGGCATTTACTAGCACTAGAAATAATGGCTCCTTTCCATCCAGCCATTTTTTTAAAAATCTCCCCAATAGATCATTCCACACTTTGGTAGAAATGTTTTTAGTGCCAAGAGGAAGGCCCGAGTAAGTGGCTGGAAGCGCACTTATTTTACAACCCATAGATTTTTTGCAATTTTAAGCTGCCTTTCCTCAGGAGTGTTGAAAGAAGAAGACTGGAGCTTTTATCATAATTGATCTCTTGCCCAGAAGTAGATTTGTAGAGCTGCAGTATGGCCTTGGTAGCCTTGGCTTCAATGATGGACATATGCCATTAAGAAGGAGGATAGTATCATCCGCAAATTGCTGATGGGAAGACTAGCTTGACTGATGGAAGTGGGATTAGAGCCCTTTTAAAAGACCGTCATTAATTACTTTATCAATTTTTCTACTAAGTCTATCAGCCATAATAATGAAGAGAAAGGGGGAGATAGGGTCCCCTTGCCTAAGCCCTTTGCTGCTAGTGAAAAAACCCACAGGCTCACCATTAACCACCACTGAGAATCTGGCCGTAGAGATACAAGCCTTAATAATTTTTCTAAATTTTTCTAGAAAACCAAATTTAGTTAAAACTTTGTCAAGGAAAACCCAAGAAACCTTGTCAAAGGCTTTATTCATATCAAACTTGAGGGCCATATTTGCACTTTTTTATTATTTTCCATAGAAGTGTATGGTCTCATGAACCATAATCACTCCATCTTGTATAATCCTTCCTTTGATAAAGCCACTATGCTACCTTGAGATTAAATCATTCATAATGAGTTGAAGCCTCGGGTAGCAATAATTTTAGTAAAAATTCTATAGATGGCATTCACAAGGATGATAGGTCTGAAGTCTTTGAAATCTTTAGCATCCATTTTTTTTAGGAGCCAGCACAATGTGAGTGTTGTTTAGCTCTTTCAAAAGATTTCCCTAGTTCTATAAAATTGATTCACCACTCTGAGGAGATCCTACAAACATATTTCCCAAAATTATCTGGAAAAAAGTTGATGGAGAACCCATCCAGACTAGGATCCTTGTCACCCTCTAAAGAAAATATAACCTTTTGCAGCTCTTCAAGCGTGACAACTTTGGTGATATCTTCAAAATCTCTGCTCCCTCAATTTTATCTTGGGGAATGGCCTCCAACATAAAATAAGTTAGCCTCATAATTGCAATGATATTCCTCTCCTCAAGAATCTTTTTATAGAAATTGAGGTGCTTCTTCTCTTGATGCTTGTTGGGATCTTTTATGATATTTCTGTTACTTTTAGTTACTTCCATAGATCCTATTATAGGATCTGTGCTTCAAAGTGGTCATATGAAAGAAGCTTCGTATTTCTTGTCTCCTCTCTTTAAGCCAAATAGCTCTAGACTTAAGTCTCCATAAGGATTCTTCTCTGCTACAAATCATATGCAGCTCTGAAAGAATATTCTTTTCCTTAGTTTGGTCTTCAAAATATCTCCCCATCGTATTCATTTTGATTTCCAGATCTTGGAGATTTTGTTTTAACTTTTTTTTTTTTCAAACACATTACCCAAGACTCATCTTGCCTATATATAAGATTACTAAATAAATGAATTTAGGTGAATGTTAAACCATATTAGAAATAAAAAGTGCAGTAGTAGATATATGTGTGTGTGTGTGTGTGTGTGTGTTTGTATATAGCATATATATTATAATAATCAGTTATGACATTTATATATAAAAAAATGGGATAAGTCATGTTGCTTTAAGTCATGTGCAGACAGTGCTATTGTATTTGGTATTATAGTTCGGGAGGGAGGGGATGTCAACAACCCCACCGCCCACCCATATAAATATGGGATGGGTGATGGGGTTGGCAACCTCCCCCCACTAATACAAACCATGCCCACTTAAAACTGCGGCCCATCCAAAACTTAATGTGGTCTGTATTCTAATTAATCTCTATAGTATTTTATTATTTGTGGTTGAGTGCATATAAAATGGTTATTATAAATGTGCGTGTGTGTGTATTTATATATATATATATATATATATATATAAAACTAGTTTCATTGTATAAAAATTAAGAAAATAAATAAATATAAATATATACACCCAAACCAATTGTGTATATATACCATTTAAACCAGATCTAAAAATGGGGAAAAATTTCCCATACCCAAATTGGGAAAACACATATAAAATATACAATAGCAAATAATGATGTGAACAAACCCTAGGAGAGGGTTACAAATTGAATAAACAACAAAAAAGGATGGGTGTATCCATCCTTGAGCTTTAGTATACTTTTATGGCCTCCACTCTCCTTCTTCTTCCAAACCTACAAATTGAAAATAAGACAATAAGGAAAAAATGAATAAGAGTGCATCATAAGGATGGTTAGGGTTAGTTTGGATACCTAAGATCCAAGGGCTCTTAATGAATCCATCTAATGGTTTTGATTCAACCCTATAAAATTTAGGTGAGGATTTTGGTGGGAATATACTTTTAAATAAAATTTATGTGTAACTTGTGAATGGGGACACTAAAGGGGTGTTATGAGGTACGATTAAAATGTGAGCTTATTATTTTACTTTAGTGAATTTTATAAAGGCCTTGAATGTACGAATTAATTAAATTAAATTTACACAATGATAACTAGACAATGTTTATAATAGGGATTATAATATATTTTACTAAATCATAAGGTTAGGGTAAGATTGACCATATCCATTGAATATTAATTCAATAAATGACATTAGAAATATAATACTAAAATAAATAAATATTGTAATAAAGGTATTTTATCTAATACTTTATAATGGTTAATTAATGAAATTTAACGGGAACCCTTGAAGGGGATTTAAGCAGTAATGATTGAAATAAAATAATAATAATTAATTGTTAATTAAATTGAAGGATTTATTAATCAAGAAATAATTAAATCTATTTGATGGTTATCATTTTGTAACCCATTTAAACAAAAACAAATATTGTGTAATTTTTCCTAACTAATAATTAGGTTTTGTCTTAGATTTCGTGTGGGAAATTTGTGGTCGTTATATAGTACTAATTTGCATTAGTATATGACTCAACGTAAGACTCATTTACCTTAGCGCATAACTCATTTTCTTAAGTGCATGATTCAACTGTAACATTAAAGGCCTGAGTGCAGGACTCACATGCATTAGTGTAATGCCCACATTTTTTGTTGCACAAAACCCAAAGCAAAACTCAATAATTGATTAGGAAAATTATGGGATAGCTATTTTTGTTTAAAAGGGGGTTGCAATAAGATGGATAACCACTAGGTTAAACATTTCTTTATTAATAAAGTCCACATATTTACAAGGTCATCATAATTAAATTAATAAGTAATTATTATTACTTCATTCCAATCACTTTATGTTTAAATCCCCTTCTAAGGTTTTCGTTAATTCAAATTATTTAAAATATCATATGGGTCAATATTTACTAAGTTAGTTTAATTCTTACTTCTCATAACAACTTAACAACAATTCCCCTCATAAGTTCATCTAACTTGTACATTTTAAGTTTCAATAATTAACCATTATAAATCATTAACCAAGTTGTACCCTTTTCATAATTATGTAATTTGATGAACACTTGCAACTTCCAAAGTCATTTATTCACTTAACATTCTATGGCTAATGTATCAACTTACCCTAACTATTAAGTTTCCCCATTTAACCCAATACCCATACCTTTTAATTAATTCCATTCAAACAAAATCCCCATCACTTAAAGTTGTAGGGTGCAATCTCATCGATTAGATTAAAATATTTTGGGCCCTTTAATTACAAATGCCCTAAAATCCTTAAGACATATTTCTTATTCCATTTTCCCCTAATTTTATCTCAGTTTTGATTTTCAAGTTAAAGGGAGATTCATAGAGCCCCTGGGAACTATGAGGGGTGTTCTCAACTTCAATATTACTTTTTTTTGTATTATAATTGTGCTTAATGGGATATTTTCCCCATTTCTCTATTGGGTATTGTTTTTCCCCAATTTATTTTGTTACTAAGAGGTATACATACAGGTTTAGCATTGTGTGTGTGTGTCTATATATAGATACTACCTTTGTTTTACATATTTAGTTTTTATAATACCAAGCTAAAGAAAAATGGTGGATTTATAATGCTACAAAGTGAAAATAGGAAACCTGAGCTAAACATGTGTGTGTGTGTGTGTGTGTGTGTGTGTGTGTGTGTGTGTGTGTGTGTGTGTGTGTGTGTGTGTGTGTTAGATTGGGTAAAAAATAAATTTTGAAGGGCTTGGGAAACCTGAAAAACCAAAATATAGTTGTGAAGACACAAGAGCAGGATAAAGAAACAAGGCCATACAGGCCCAAGAAAAAACAAGCTGAAAATCCAAAGCACCCCAAGAAGGAAAACACCAAGGGAGAAAGGGCACGAAAAAGAGAGCCGGCCAAAGAAACTTTACCAACATCCAAAGAGCAACCCAGACTACCCAGAGCAGCCCCCCCATGGAGAACTAAGACTCAACAAAGGAGGATAAAACTATCTCCCATCTGGATGAGGAAGATATGAATTTTGATTTTCTGGAATGAACTTGACACCATCCCTCTTCCTCACAGTTTGTTTGATGAGTTCAACACGATTTCTGAAACCAAAGGTATCAAAGAGGTGGTTATTCTAGTCTTATCCTTGCCATAAATCCAACACCTTGAGATTATTGGGGTTAAAATCCAAGAAACCACCTTCTTCGGGACCGTTTTTTCAATATTTAAAACTATTTCATTTTTTCCATCTAGTGGGCTCTCAAACTGGTCATCCACGACAACCTCTTCAATAGTGGTATGGAAAATTGACATGTCATCCTTGCCATTATCATCATTCTGCTTGGGTCTTTTTTATTGGAATCTTCAAACAATTGGACTTTTAAGTGGGTATTCAACATCACCTGCTTCATCTAATTCCTCATCTATTTCATCTTCGGTAGGATTGTCATCACTTTTCCTATCATCAATTGTTTCATCTGGCTTTTGTCTCTATAGCTGGGCTTTGACCCCCGTACTTATTTCCTCATAAAATTTCCACCGGTCCTCTTCAAATGAAACAATGAACCTATTCAATATATCCAAAAAACCAAGGGACACCTGCACATAATCTAGATTAACTTTACCTTCCCTCTCCTAATCGTGATCACTCATGTGAGCCTCCACCACATGTTGAGGAAAATATTCACTCAAAGAGACCTGCACATATGGCACGTTTGAAGCCTCGAAAACAGGCTCACCAATCATGGTAAGGCTTGATTCATCATTCTCCCTAAAGGAATTATGGATCCAAACAAAAGCTTCAGGAGCAGTGGCCATAGAGGGGACATGGATGCCAATAGAAGGCTTGGGTTTCCATTCAAAACAAGGCCCAAAGCCCCTACACTTTCTATAGAAAACAGGGTAGATTTTGTAATCTAGAACTTGGTCTATAACACCCTAAGAAGAGATTAGACGAATGTAAGAAGGGAGAGTGTTACCAGGGTTTACATTCACACAAAACCTAGCTACAATCACTCGTTCGAGCTACAGTTGTAGGATTAATGTACATAAGATCCTAAAATGCTTTGGCTATCCCTAATAGGAAATCTTTTTACAAATATTTCAACGGCATTGTAGGGAGCCTAACTCAAACAGGGTAGGCATCGAGATCAGATTTCCCGAAATCAAAACCTGAGCTCCATCTAACAAAATGTAGCATTATTTTTCCAAAAAACCAAGGCCCTTCATTAATGGTAGGAAGATGATCTCCTTCTACCCTAAATTAAAATTGAAAGTATTTATTGGAGATGGAAACAACTTCTAGGACAAGCTTCAATGTTGGGTCTAATGTAAACAAATGACCCAACGAGAGATAGCCATATATATAGATATAGATATAGATATAGGTATATATATATATATATATATATATATATATATATATATATATACACACATATACATATACATACACATACACACACACACACACACACACATACATATATATATATATATATATAATATATATAGTAGAGGTTCAGGTGAAACTAATTCATACTCATATCATGTTTTAGTGGTGGTTGAGGCCATTTGACTGTGTAGGGTTTTGTGTAATAAGGAATGGGACACATTGTTAATGTTTTAGCAATGAATAAATGGGGGATGGGGGGCGTCGCCTGCACCCTACCCTTGTTTTATATAAAAAAATACTGGGGTGGGGGAGCCTACCCCCACACCTATAACATATATTTTCTTTTATATATAACAAACATTTCACCCCCTTACACCAATACATCGGTCCACTTAATATTAAACTTTATTTTCAAAGATACAATTGTAGACCAATTTGGCATATGACTAGCCTTTAAATTTTCTTTTTATAACCATTTCATTTAAAACGTGTAATTATAATTTATATAAATATATAATTATGACCATAATTTATATATATGTATATTTGTATCCCTTTTCTTTTATTTCCCAATATAAGTCTTACGTGGTTTTAATTAGTTCAACAAGTGTGTGTGTGTGTGTGTATATATGTATATATATATATATATATATATATATAACTATATATCTGTAGTGCCCACTTCCCTTCGACACCTTTTGTTATTGATTATGATACTTTCAACTATACTTATGAACATTATTGCAGCTTTTGATTTGACATGATATTAGATATTAGAGATCATGGACTATTGTTGATTTCGATTCATATATGATGTATGTGGATTATTTGAGAAATTTTATATTGATTTTGATATGCTAATTGACACGGTTATATATATCTGTGTGTTTGTGTGTTTCAGACATGTAATACTTCGTCATTTTGAGTAGACCTAGAAAATTGAACTAATATTATGATCATATTGTTAGTGATGAAACTATAAATGATATCATTACTTTCCTGAATGACGTTTTGATTCATATATATAGATGATTTGGAGTTATATTTTATATTTATTTTGGAATTTTTTGATGTGGCCAGGAGACAGAAGGAGGTATTTGTTTTTCGCAGGTAAACATGTCACAACAAACATCGGGGGATTGGAGACCTACCACATTAGAATTCTATATGAATTCAACAAGGGTCACCATGGGAACGTGTATTTGTTATTTTTGTATGTTTTAATTGTTGTTAGGGGTTCCCGTGGGGGGGATCACCTTCAAATGTGACCAAGGGGTTATGTGTATTATTTTAATTAGTTCCTTTGTTTAATTTTAGTATGTGTTTATTTAGTGATGTATTTTTTCCCTTCATTATTTATTTATTTGCTATCAAGATTAACGAGTAATCATGTTGTTAAATTAATTAAAATGGGTCAAAATAATGCATTTATTAGAGTTGTTGGCTCTTGGTTTGTGTTGTAAGTGATATGTAAGTAACCTTGGGTGTGAAACACTCCACCTTCCTTTTGAAATTCAGATATTTCCTTAGGGAGTGATGTTGGAGGCTTGTAAGACAAGTAAAACTTGTCCCATACCTCTTAAATTGTTACACCAACCCTACCTATGGGTTGGAGGGTAAAAATTAGCCCTTATTATGTATTTTGAGAAGAGAAATTGTAGGTTTTTATTGCACCTTCTTAAATAAAATTAATTTTGGTCCTTAAGGGTTGTGAGCTTGGATTGTGTGTGTATGTAAAATGTCATTTTATTCACCCATTTATTAATCATGCTTTAGAGTTTGAAGATTACTTGTGAGCTGGAGTCAATGATGAGTAATGTGGCATCCTCCTTGGAGCCACCTCATCCTCCTCTCTCCCTTTTCTATTTATTCGAATTATTTTGTTGTTCTAGGGGTTACTTCATGTTGGTTTGGTACTCTTGCAATTGGAGAGAGTTAGAGGATTTTGGATGCTTGTGGATTTGTTTTTGCTTTGGGACTATTTGGATTTGAAGAAGCTGATTGTTGAACTTTTAGATCAAGCTCTATCATACAGAGGTATGATCTTGACTCTTTTAAAATTTGTTCTTTTTATCTTATGCATATTTGATTATTGTTGAGTGTTTGGTATGTTTATGGGTTGGTTGGGTAGATTGCCTAAGTGTGGTGTAGGAGAAGAATATGGGGATCTTTGTGGGGAGGCATAAGAGTTGTGGGGAAGCATAAGAGTTATTTTTGGAGGGATTTTGGGCTAGGTGTGGCACCTTGGACAAGAAATAACTTGCATTTATTACTTTTGCGGGAGGCATAAGAGGTACTTGGTGGAGGCATAAAAGTATGTAGGGGTTTGAGATGAATATTTCGGTGGGTTTTTAAGGTGGTGACCAATTCCCCATTGGGAGGTATAAGCAGCTTCCCCCATAGATCTTTCTCTTTTGGCCCTTGGTGTGATGAGGCCTTGTACATTATGTTACTATCCTTCTTGTGACTATAACTGCATTTTATTTTTGGACTATGATATGATTATGAAATCTATTTTGTCTCATGGAATATTGTCTTGTTTCCATGAGTTGAATCCATTTCCTATTGTAATGTGGCTGGGTCATGGGGAAAAATGAGGACGATGGCTTCTCCTCTTCATTGGAATTTTGGTTGGGTGGAGAGCGTTGCCTCTCCCCTTGTTTTTTTTGTGACCAATTTGAAACATGGAAGATCTCCCTTATTGTTGTATGTGGAGATTTTGTGAACATAAAATTTTGTAGTTCTCCTTGGCTCCCTTATTGTGAAATCTCCCACTTTAAGTGGATGACATTGTAATATTAATGGTGGTGAAAATATTCTCTTTTTGAATATGAAGTTTACATTTGAATGAGAAAGATATATTAGGTAATATATTGTGATGAAGGGAAAGGAAAGTTGTAAAAGGAGGGATTATTATTTCATTCAATGGAAGTTGATTAATTTCTATAAAATGGTGTTACTCTTGTTTAAAATATGTGTTTGAAATATTACTAAACAATCTTTGTTTGAAGAATGGAAAAAAAGAATGTATTAAGAAGTATTATGTTCTTTGTGTTATTCGAAATGCATGGTAGAAAATAAATAGGATTACGTCCATTCTTTCCATGTATTGATTAAAGGAATTTGAAAATTGTAAATTTAGAATGGAATGAACTTAAATAGTTAAAGTATGGAAAATGAAATAGATAAATTTCAAGTTTGAAATATGTAGATCTCTGTTAGATCGTTTCAAATGTGCAAATCAATATCAGAAAAACATACAGAGTATCCTGTAACAATGAAAGAAAAAATGAAACTTTAAAATGAACTAAGGATGTACAAAGCGCATCATGAAACAACTACATTTCCCTAAAAATTTATTCATAACTCCAATAATTGGGCAAGAGGTATAATAATGCAGTTTCACAGAAAAGAAAAGAAATTCATATTGTAGTCTCGAACATTAATCAATTAATCCTTGCAATCCATTGAATTACATTTATCCATGCTTGTTTTGTGTGTTGAAAAAGAAAGAATAGCGAATTAGACCAATTATAGCAGTTGAAAAATTTTAGTTCACGTTTTAATGGCAAGAAAGACCTTTCTTAAATTTAAACCATCTAATTTTGTTGAAAATAATATTTTGTGCTTCCTTTGAAAAGATAATTTTTATCCCTTTCCAAAAAGTCCTTATTTTCTCAAATATAAGCTTCCAGTCAAAATTTATGGCCTTCTGAAGTTTTTACTTTGTTTGGTTTCCAAAAAAAACTGTCAAAGAAAACAGGGGAAATTTTTGTAAATTGGACCCACGAGGCCGAAAATTACTTAGGGCACCTTTTACAAAAATGCAAAAGTCACAAGTTCTCCTACATCTCTACAATCCCGATCTTTCCCTTTGTAAAAATATATATATACTTTTGTTTTTTCGCAGGCCTGCACCTTCAAACTTTTCATTTTGAAAAATTGGCACAAAATCCTAAGTCTACCCACTGGTCTGCTTCCCCCACTATCACTATGGGTCTGACACATGTCTTCTTTAGGTGTCGGTGGAGGCGTGGATTATTTTAGACCTTATCACTTTTGGAAAAGATTGGCAAAAATTCCTAAGTTTCACCGTTGTCCTGCCTTCCCATAGGTCACTATTGGAGAGACATGTGGCTTTTTTGGGCGTCACTAGAGGTACAGGGTGTTTTTAACATTATTTATTTTTAACACAAAAGCCAACATTTCTAAGGTTTACCCAATGGTCCACTTTTCCACTTGTAGTTTCTGGGTTGGACACATGGCATCACTAGGTGTCGATGGAGGCACGAATGTTTTTAAACCTTTTCACCCTTTGAAAAAAAAGACTTAAAATCTAAATTACCTCTGATAACCTGCCTTTCCACGTTGGCTTAAAAATGTGTGACATATCCCTTATGGCTTGGAGAAAATTGTCTTTCCTTAGCGCGAAGCCCCGCAGCAGGCTTGCGGGTACACAAATGTATCCCCAGGTCCACCAGTCTGAATACTTCCTCGGGAGAAAAGTCTTCCCTGGGCCCGCAGGCCTGCCTTTGGGAAAAATTTCTTCCCCAGGTCCACAAGTCCGTCTTTGGGAAAAATTCCCCCCCGGCCTCCCGGCCTGTAACTTAAGAAATATGAGGAGTTAGGAGGACTTATTTATATAATTGGAAAGGGGAAGAAATTTCTTGTCTGGTGGAAATGTGTTCAGGAAACCTTAAGTGCATTAAATATGTGAAAAATCAGGTTGAAATGTAAAAATGAGTCTGAGAATGGGTATGTGAGAAATTAGCCCTTTTTAACGTAAATGTTTAATTCTAAAGCATGATTTGACATTTTTAAGGGGTCGCGTTATGGGATAAGAGAATGGTTTTCTAACTCATGTAAATAAGAACTTTGGTTATTGTTTAGACCTAGTGAAATTAAAAACCTTGGGCATTTAATTGTTTTGGCCCCTTTGACCCTCTAAAATTAATTAAGGAATATTTAACTATAGTGTTAATTTAATTTTTATTAAACTAACACCTAAGAGAAATTTAACTATATTTGGATTAATTATATTCATTAATTTTGTAATGTGGATCTAATGTTTGTTACAATGGTAAAATTTTATTTATTAAATTGTAATTGACTTTGAATCTTTGATGTGATGACTGTTGTTTGAAGCCTGATAGTGGTCACACTTTTCAAAGAAAAAATTTCTTCCATAATTTTTCTATCTAAATCTAGGTTGTTCTTGGGTCTTGAGTGGTCTTTTTAGTGGGTGTTACACTTGGTATCAGATCCATGGGTTCAAAAATTTGACCCTTGGGCACACTAGAAAAAATAATTGAGACATGAACATTAAACTTAGTACAATATTAAACCTAGCATACACTTAAATCTTGAAAAGAACTTTGTTTGGAAATTACATATTTTAGTAAACATGGAAAACTGAATAAAACCTAGAATAATTAACTAACTCTTGCCTTGGTCTATGCAAGAGGTGAGAACAAGATGAGGGGTCCTTTCACATAGACATAGACTTTCCACCTCCAGATCATACTGTAGGATCCATCCTACCTCAAATTTTAAAGATGCTTTAGGATGTTAATGCATCTTTACGCAGAGGGTCCGTAGGAAGACTGTCAGCCAAACATGATAGGGAGGCATCTGTTGAGGCTCATGTATCTCCTCAACATAACAAGGAGAATAGAGGAGAGAACTCCCATGTAGAGTAAGGAAGAGAAGAGTCACCAAAGAGGGGATAGGGAGACCATATTTCTAGACACAAGGATAGGTCTCGGAGCCCTAGGATTAGAGATGAACATGCAAAGAGACCTAGGGGTCGTCAGACTATAGCTGCAGACCATATCAAGGAGATCCCACAGCTCCAACCATCTCAATATTCTGGGGATACAAGTGGGTTTCAGGTAGAGGCCTTGTTAAGGAGCTTGAGCGGGTGCTTCAAGCTCTACCCTTGTACTAACAACACGAAATCTTGTGTTATGATCCATCTTCTAAGGGATGGAGCAGGTGTCTGGTTGAGGACCAAGGAGTAGAAGCTCCATGTTCATTTAGAGATGGTTACCTTGGAGCTCTTTGAGGAGAGGTTCAAGAGAAGGCACTTATCACTGAGGTTCATTCAGTAGATGATAGAGGAGTTTTACGACCTCCAATAGGAATCTTTGATAGTACCTGAGTATGAGAGTCAATTGTTGGATCTACTCCAGTATGTTGACTACATGCAAGATGAGCAGGTATGGATCCATAGGTTCATCTAGGGTCTGAATGTAGATTTAGGTGGTGTGGTGTGTATCCATTGTCCACAGACATTAGTTGAGGCCATTGAGAAGGCCTATGTAGCAGAGGAGACTCAAGGAAAGACACAACAGGCAAGAGACAAAGTACAGAGTCACATCCAGTAGATGCAAGACATCAGGTCGAGGGGTCAACTCCTCCTCCTCATGGTGGACCGGGTTCAACACAGTCATATTTTAGGCCGTAGCACTAGAAGCAAACCCGCCCACCATACAGACGTCAACAGAGATTTGATGCATAGAGGTGGTGAAGTATGGGGCCTCCTCCTAGGGGTCCCATTAGGATATAAGGTGCACCGAGAACTCATTTAGTAGGATCTCAATAACAGATACCTCAGCAGTCCACATCCTAATTATCAGGATCCATAGCATAGACCTCTAGAGTACTAGCTGGAGCTACTACTCATGGGAGAGGATTAGGAAGTTTTTATGGTTGTGATGTTGTTGGAAATTTTTGGAGAGAGTTCCCACAGAACCCTAGTAACAAGGGTAAGACATAGATCTCAGAGGCTACTACTGATGATATAGGGTGCGGTCATCAGATCTATATAGCGGTCAAGAACCACTAGGCTAAGCACTAGGGTATCGTGATTGAGATGATAGGTAGCATTGGTGGTGTTCCTACCTCCATTATATTTGATTCTGGTTCTTTTGATTCTTTTATTGCACCATCTTTTGTAGAGTGATGAAGGCTAGTGGCAGCTAGGTAGGGTCTTAGTTGGGATGTTGAGATGGCTTCTGGACCCAAAATCTCTATAGAATCCTTAGTTAAGGAGTGTGTAGTGGATTTAGGACCCTTCACCACTACCTTATATCCTCGTATCCTTCCATTGGGATCATATGGATTCATCTTAGGCATGCACTGGTTATCTACAGAAAACTCCAGAGTGGATTATTACCATAATATTATATCATGTGCAGATGATCTATGAGTTGATTAAATGATACTAGGGGTTAGAAGACCAATTTCCATTTGCACCATCTCCACCATACAGCTTAAGCAATGTCTGCAATAGGGTTGTCGTATGTATGCTATCACAGTTAGTTATCAATTATATGATGAGTCTAGTGGACCATTGCTTGATGACTATCCTATCTTGAGTCAGTTTTCTATTATCTTTCCAAGGATTCTACTGGGGTTGCCACTTCCATCTGAGATAGATTTTCACATAGATCTGGTTTCAGGAGCAGAGCCTATCTCACAAACACCTTATTAGATGACCACCCCTAAGCTCTACGAACTCAAGTTGCAGCTAGAATTCCTTTTAAAGAAATTCCTATTCCATCCTTGTTTATCCCCTTGGGGTGCATTGGTGATATTTGTAAAGAAGGATAGATCTCTACAATTGTGTATCGATTACCACTAGCTGAACAAAGTAGCGATCAAGAATCGTTACTCCCTTCTATGCATTGATGATTTGTTTGATCAGATGAAGGGGGAAATATTTTTCTCTAAGGTAGATCTTAAGTTTGGCTATCATCAGCTAAGGATTACAGAGGTAGATATTCAAAATACTACCTTCCGTATGAGATATGGCCACTATGAGTTCATAGTGGTGCCTTTTGGTTTGATGAATGCCCCCGCAATGTTCATGAGCATGATAAATGGGGTGTTCAGGAAATTCTTGGATCACTTTCTACTCATCTTCCTTAATGAAATTTTTATTGAATCATGTAAGCATGATGAGCACAAGGGGAACCTTTACCAGGTTCTTCAGTGTCTTCGTGAGCAACAGTTTTACAAGAACCTGGAGAAGTGTGCATTATTTTAGACAGAGGTGTAGTATTTGGGCCACATCATTTCTAGGAAAGGTATCATAGTTGATCCTTCTAAGATTCTAGCTATTATGGTTTGGAAAACACCCACTAGTGTGACAGAGGTGCGTAGCTTCATGGGTTTAGCAGGTTATTAGAGGTGATTTGTCTAGGACTTCTCTCAGGTCATGCACCCCATCACTTCCCTTCAGTGTAAAGGGAAGAAGTTTGTTTCGTAAAACAGATGTGATAAGGCCTTTAAGACACTTAGGAAATGTCTCATGATAGTGCCTATTCTTGATGTGTTAGATCCACAGGGTGAGTTTTTCGTATGCACGGATGCTTCTTTGGTAGGAGTTGGAGGTGTGTTGATGTAGGAGGGAAGAGTAGTTAATTTTGAGTCTTGCAAACTCAAGGATTATGAGATAAATTATCTGACTCATGATATTCATCTTGTGGATGTTTTTCATACCTTGGTTGGATGGAGACACTTCTTTCTTAGCCAAAGATTGACACTCAGGACTGATCACTTGATTCTTTGCCACCTCTTCACATAGCCCAATCTCAACACTCGTAAGTGGCATTGGATGGATTTTCTTTGTGAGTATGATATGGAGATAGAGCATGTGAAAGGGAAGGAGAATGTGGTTGTAGATGCTCTTAGCAGAAGGAGACATGTCATTATGGCCACCTCAGTCAATACAGATTTGTAGAGTAGGATTCTACAACAGCTTCCTCACAACAGTTTCTAAATTGTAGCTAGAGTAGAGATTGAATATGAGAGACCCCTTGAGGGGAATTTTGATGGGTTTTCATTTGAGGTAGATGGCCTTCTCAGGCACAGAGACCAGAATTATGTTCCAAGATACGGAGAATTATGATAGGAAATTCTGATAGAGGCACATCGTGCACCATATTCATCCCATCCTGGGGTGAAGAAGATGCACACCACCTTGAGATAGTTATATCAGTGTAGGGGACTTCGTAGAGATCTGGCTCAATTTTTGTCACATTGTTTAGTGTGTTAGAAAGTGAAGGCCGAGCATCAACATCCAGTTCAGCCTTCTCTTTCCATGCATGCTATACCGGAATGGAAATGGGACACCATTTCCATGGACTTAATTGTTGGGCTACTAATGTCAAGATACCACCACCACACTATCATGGTCACAGTGGATAAATTGATGAAAGTGGCTCATTTTTATTTGGTGAAGACCACATATACATATAGTGTAGTGGCATGGGTATATCTAGATGAGATTTTCAGATTACATGGGATTCCATGGAAGATCATCTGTGACCCCGATCCTCTTTATACTTCCCACTTTTGGACTACCATGTAGCATGCCCTTGGGACGAAGATCAATTTCAGCACTGCGTATCACCCTAAGACAGATGGAAAGACTGAGCGGGTGAATCAGATCTTAGAGGACATGCTTAGGATGTATGTTATGGATCACCAGTCGAGATGGGAGGAGTATTTGTACTTGGTGGAGTTTTCCTACAATAATAGTTTTCAGAGTTCGATAGGCATGGCCCCTTTCTAAGCACTATATGGCAGAGAGTGCAAGACACCTCTTAGCTGGGACAAGTTAGAGGACAAGGTTTCTCTTGGGCCATCTTTATTACAAGACATAGAGCAGTAGGTGGTTATGATCAGACAGAGACTATAGGAGGCACAAGATAGATAGAAGAAGTATGCAAATCAGCATAGGACTGACCATAGTTTTGATGTGGGCATGAAGGTTTTCCTTCATGTTAGGCCACATAAGATCCCTATCCATTACAAAAAAGTTTCTAAGTTAGCTCCTAGATTTGTAGGCCCTTTTGAGATCTTGGAGCATATCGATCCTTTGGCCTACCGTCTAGCATTGCCACCTAGCTTTTCTCGCATCCATGATGTGTTTCATGTTTTAGTACTTAGGAGATATGTTGTAGACCATTCTCATGTGCCAAATTGGACCTCATTATAGGTGCAAGATTAGGAGAAGGTGATGGTGGATCTCGTTCACATTATAGAGTGCATGACCCTGGGCCTTCAAGGTAGAGATATTGACCAGGCTCAAGTGCAGTAGGAAAGATATGATGAGACTATGGCTAAATGAGAGGAATCTACTTTGTTACAAGTTTAGTTTCCACACCTATTCCAGTGACTTCCAGGAGCAGTTCAAGTCTAAGGGAAGGGGGATGTAGTGCCCATTTCCATTCGAAACCTTTTATTATTGATTATGATATTGTCGACTATACATAGGGGCATTATTGTAGGTTTTAATTTGGCATGATGTTAGATGTTAGATATCATGGACTATTGTTGATTTAGATTATTAGAGACATTTAATATTGATGTTGATACTAATTGACACAATTGTATGTGTGTGTGTGTGTGTGTGTGTGTGTGTTTTGGACATGTAATGCTTCTTCATTTTGTGTAGACCTAGAAAATTGAATTAATATTATGATCATATTGTTATTTAGGAAATTTTAAATGATATCATTACTTTCCTGGATGATATTTGTATTCATATATATAGATGATTTGGAGTTATATTTTATATTTATTTTGGATGTTTTTGATGTGGCCACGAGGTGAAAGGAGATATTTTTGTTTTGCATGTAAACATGTCACAACAAACAGTGGGGGATTGGAGACCAACCACATTGGAATTCTAGATGAATTCAACAAGGGTCACCATGGTAACGTGTATTTATTATTTTTCTATATTTGTATTGTTATTAGGGGTTCCCATGGGGAGGGATCACCTTCAAATTTGACCAAGGGGTTGTGTGTATTCTTTTAATTAGTTCCTTTGTTTAATTTTAGTATTTATTTATTTAGTGATGTATTTTTCCCCTTCATTATTTATTTAATTGGTGTCAAGATTAATGAGTAATCATGTTGTTAAATTAATTGAAATGGGTCAAAAGAATGAATTTATTAGAGTTTTTGGCTCTTGTTTTATGTGTTGTAAGTGATGTGTAACTAAACTTGGGTGTGAAACACTCCAACTTCCTTTTGAAATTCGGATCCATCCTTAGGGACTGATTTTAGAGGCTTGTGGGACAAGTTAAACTTGTCCCACACCTCATAAATTGTTACACCAATCCTACCTATGGGTCGGAGGGTAAATCCTAGCCCTTATTATGTATTTTGAGAAGACAAATTGTAGGGTTTTATTGCACCTTCTTACATAAAATTAATTTTGGTCCTTAAGGGTTGTGGGCTTGGATTGTGTGTGTAAGTAAAATGTAATTTTATTCACCCACTTATTAATTGTGCTTTGGAGTTTGAAGTTGACTTGTGAGGTGGAGTTGAGGATGAGTGATGTGGCATCCTACAGGGAGCCACCTCATCCTCCTCTCTCCCTTTTCTATTTATTCGAATTCTTTTGTTCCTCTAGGGTTTACTTCATGTTGGTTTGGTACTCTTACAATTGGAGAGAGTTAGAGGATTTTGGATGCTTGTGGATTTTTTGGTGCTTTGGGACTACTTGGATTTGAAGAAGATTATTTTTAAACTATTGGATCAAGCTCTATCATGGAGAGGTAGGAGCTTGACTCTTGTAAAAATGTGTTCTTTTTGTTTTATGCATATGTGAATGTTGTTGAGTGTTTGGTATGTTTATCGGTTGGTTGGGTAGATTTCCTACGTGTGGTGTAAGAGAAGTCTATGGGGATCATTTTGGGGAGGCATAGGAGTTTTTGAGAGCCATAAGAGTTATTTTTGGAGGAAGTTTGGACTGGGCGTTCTACCTTGGATAAGAAATAGCTTGCATTTCTTAATTTTGGGGGAGGCATAAGAGAATGGGGAGGTATAAAACGTACATAGGGGAGGCATAAGAGTATGTAGGGGTTTGAGATGAATATTTTGGTGGGTTTTTAAGGTGGTGACCCATTCCTCATTTGGAGGTATAAGTAGATTTCCCCATAGATCTTTCTCTTTTGGCCGTTGGTGTGATGATGCCTTGTACATTTTGTTATTGTCCTTCTGTTGACTATAACTACATTTTATTTTTGGAATATGATATGATCATGAAATTTGTTTTGTGTTGTGGAAGCTTGTCTTGTTGCAATGAGTTGAATCCATTTCCTATTGTAATTTTTTTGGGGCTCGGGGGAAAATGAGGAGGATGGCTTCTCCTCTTCATTGGAATTTTATTTGGGTGGAGAGTGTCACCTCTCCCCTTTTTTTTGTTGTGTCCAATTTGAAACATGGCAGATCTCCCTTGTTGTTGTGCATGGAGCTTGTGTGAAGAAAAAAAAATGTAGTTCTTCTTCAGTCCCTTATTATGAAATTTCCCACTTTATGTGGATGAAATTGTATTATTAATGGTGGTGAAAATATGCTCTCTTTGAATATGAAATTTACATTCAAATGAGAAAGATATATTCCATAATCTATTGTGATGAAGGGAAAGGAAAGTTTTAAAAGGAGGGATTATTATTTCATTCAATGGAGGTTGATTAATTTCTACAAAATGGTGTTACTCTTGTTTGAAATATTACTGAAAAATCTCTGTTTGAATATTGGATAAAAAATAATATATTAAGAAGTATTATGTTCTCTGTGTTATTCAAAATGCATGGTAGAAAAGAAATAGTATTACATTCTTTCTTTCCACGTATTGATTGAAGGAAATTTGAACATTGTAAATTTCGAATGAAATGAAATTAAATGTTTAAAGTATGGCAAATGAAATTGATAAATTTCTAGTTTGAAATACATAGGTCTTTGTTAGATTGTTTCAAACCTACAAATCAATATCGAAAAAAAATATAGAGTACCCTGCAACAATGAAAGACAAAATGAAACTTTAAAATTTACTAAGGATGAACAAAGCACATCATGAAATAATTGCATTGCCCTAGAAATTTATTGAGAACTCATGTAATCACACAAGAGGCATAGTAATGCAATTTCACAGAAAATAAAAGAAATTAATCCTTAATCCTTGTAATCCATTCAAGTACATTTCTCCCCACCTGTTTGTTGTGTTGATGAAGAAAGAATAGTGAATTATATCAATTATAGAAATTTAAAAAGTTAGTTCACATTTTAATGGAAGGAAAGACGTTTCTTAAAATTCACCCATCTAAGTTTGTTCAAAATAAGATTATGTGCTACTTATGCAAAGAGGATTTCTAGCCCTTTGCAAAAAGTCCTTATTTTTTCAAATTTGAGCTTCCAATCAAAAGTTATGGCCTTCTGACATTTATACTTCGTTTGGTTTAAAAAAAAACTAACTATTAAAAATAAAAAGGGGGAAATTTTTGTAAATCGGATCCATGGGCCCGAAAATTACTTAGGGAAATTTTTATAAAAATTCAAAAGTCACAAGTTCTCTCTCCACTCCACAAGCCCGATATTTCTCTTTGGAAAAAGAAAAAAATATACTTTCACGGGTTCGTGGGCCCGCACCTTCAAACTTTTCTTTTTAAAAAATTGGCCCAAAATATTAACTCTTCCCACTAGTTTGCTTCCCCGCCTATCACTATGGGTCTGACACATAGCTTCTTTAAGCATTGGCAAAGGAGTGAATTATTTTATTCCTTATCGATTTTGGAAAAGATTGGCAAAAATTCCTATGTTTCCCCGCTGACCTACCTTCCCGCAGGTCACTATTGGACTGACACATGGCTTTGTTAGGAATCGGCAGAGGTGCGGGTTTGTTTTGAAATTCATAATTTTTAACACAAAATCTAACATTTCTATGTTTTCCCCGACAGTAAGCTTTCACACTTGTAGCTTCTGGACCGGACACGTGTCATCATTAGGCGTCGGCGGAGGCGCGGATGTTTTTAAACCTTTTCTCCCTTTAAAAAAATATTTAAAATCCAAATTACCTCCAACAACCCACCTTCCCACATTTTCTTAAAAAATTTCCATGTTTCGCTAGCGGCTTGGGGTAAATTTTATTTCATCAGCGCGAAGCCCTGACGCATGCTCGCAGACGCGCAAATGAAAATTGTACTTTTTAGCTAAAGGTGTAAAGTTCCAAATGTCTCCCTAATTCCATCAATCTGAAAACATCCTCGGGAGAAAATTATTCCCTAGGTCCATAGGCCTACCTTTGGGAAAAATTTCTTCCCGAGGCCCGCAGGGCCACCTTTGGGAAAATTTTCCTCCGCAGGCCCATCATCCTGTAACTTAAGAAATATGAGGAGTTAAGAGGACTTATATATATCATTGGAAATGGGAAGAAATTTCCTATCTAATAGAAATTTTCCAAGAAACCTTAAGTGTGTTAAATATTTAAAAAATCAGGTTATAGTTTTAAGATGAGCCTGAGAGTGGGTAAGTGGGAAATTACCTCTTATTAACTTAAATGTCTAACTCTAAAGCATGGTTTGACCTTTTTAAGGGGTCAAGTTAGGGGATAAGAGAAATTTTTTCTAACCACATGTAAATGAGAACCTTGGTTAACCTTTTAGACATGTTGGAATTAAATACATTGGGAATTTAATTGTCTTGGCCCCTTTGACCCTCTAAAATTAATTAAAGAATATTTAACTATAGTGTTAATTTAATTATTTATTAAATTAACACGTAAGATAAATTTAACAATATTTGGATTAATTACAATCATTAATTTTGTAATTTGAATCTAATTTTTATTACAATGGGAAAATTTCATTTATTGAATTATAATTGACTTTGAATCTTTGTTGTGACAATCGTTGCTTGAACCCTGGTAGTGGTCACACTTTTCAAAAAAAAATTCATTAATTTTTCTATCTAAACCTAGATTGTTCTTTGGTATAGAGTGGTAATTTTAGTGGGCGTTAAAATATTTAGCATTTATTATTTTATATATTTATATGGATCTACTCGGTGATGGCTAAATTTTATTTTAAAAGAGATTGTCACAATTAATAGGGTAACAAATTTCTTCCTTAAACAAGAGGCTAAGTGTATATATTTTTCTTTGTAATATGGTTTCAAATTTGGCTACAACACAACTTAATCACTTCCTTTTACATATTCAAATTTGAAAATAAACCAAGTATAACATAAATAAAACTCCTTCCTTCTCCCTTTCATATCAAGTTGTGCCAACAACACTAAAAGGGAAATCAATATATACTTTCCATGCAAGAACACCATTCATGTAAAATGAGTTCATAATAAAACTTTTGAGTTAAATTTTAATTTTTAAAATAAGCTTTTCCATTACAAATAACAATAGTTTTCCATAAACAAATCAAGTGCACTCTTGGTATAAGTTTTCAAGCTTGAAGGAGATTTAATAACAAACCATTTCCAACATGTGCATTTCTTGAATAAAAAATACAAATCAGTAATACATAATACAATTACAAGAAGATGAAACTTTAAAATGAAATTTACAAAATATCTCCACTTTAGTGGAGACAACATCGCAATAATTTTACAAAAAAACTATCTCTTTCTTTGATATTCTTCTAAACAAATCTCTCCAAGGTGATAACTGGAGCTCCTTCATTTCTTAAATTTCCAAACACAACAACAAAAAAAAGTGGAGTATGCAACACTCTCCACCCAACCTACCATTGAGAAGGAGGATCCATCCTCCTCATTGGCCCCTAAGCCCTAACAATGAAGCACTAAGAGGTATAAAGAAACCATGACAACTTTTACAAGGCTTCAACAACAAAAATTCACACAAAATTTTAACACAATAAGCACGATACAAAAATAACAACAAACATACAAATTTCCCATGAACAAAGGCTTACAATCCAAGCCAGAATCACTTATGCCTCCCAATGGGTTGATTTCCCACCTTAAAAACCTCCAAAAATTTCATTTACACAACCACAACCAAAATCATATCCCTCCATCAATTTATCGTATGTCTCCCTCAAACTTTAATCCCTCCCTCAATAAAAATATCAATATAAATAAGAAAAATTTCTTATCATCACAAGGTGGGACACCCAACCCAAAATTCCCTCCAAATGCATAACATAAAATCTTATTCCTGCCTCAATACATCCCCATTTTCTTTCTCTTACAAAAACTTAAGGCCATTCTATCCCTAAATGAAAACACACAACAATCATTCATTTACAACCATTTGTACAACAAATAGGAATAAAAAAGCATAGGCAAAGTCCCTACCTTTCCATTTCAAGAAATATCTAATCCACAAGCATAAGCTCCAATATTTTCAAAGTTAAATCACAAGCACAAAACTATCTCCCAAGCTCCCAACAAGAACTCGAAAATAACCTCCCCCAAAAATGCAAGAGTGAAAAATAAAAATGTGTAACCCCAAAACCTTCAAAACAACATACACAAATAAAAAAATGTGAGGAGACCGTGGTGATGTGTCTTCATTTAGGATACCACATCACTTCTCCTCAACTCAACCAAACATATTCAAACACTAAGCCCAAATCTCATAAATTTTTGGGTGAGAATATGACAAGTTATCCTTCCACACACAAACCATTAACCATACTCAAAGGGAAAAAATAAAAATTCATGCAAGAAGGTGCAATAATTTCACCTTTCTACCTTCCCAATCACATAATGGGGCCTATTTTTGACCCCTTACCCTATAGGTATAGTTGGTAGGTGAATTTAAGAGGAGTGGGACAAGCTTAACTTGTCCCACAAGCCTCCAAAAATGGCCCTTAATCCAAAATCCGAGTTTGACATGCAATGTTGAGTACACAACAATAAAACCAATAAAATCATTTTCAAATCTATAATAAAATAAAGGACAATCTACCAAAATTAAATACCCCTTCTTCACATTGTAAATTACTTTAATTAATAAGATTAATCAAATTAAATAAGAGCACATTAACTAACAATAAGAAAGTAGAACACATTACAATAATAAATCAAATACTCACAAAAATAATTAAAATGAAAAAGGAAAACAACAGATTTACCCATGGTAACATTTTAGGCTACCCCCAATGGGGACCTCCTAACAAAATATCAACAACATAATAACATACAAAAGCACAAGTTGTCAAGGATACCTGTTGCTAATACCAAAAATTATTTCATTGTTGGTCTCCTATCCTCTTCTTTTGTTGTGTTACAATTTCCTAAAAACATTAAACAATACCTCTTCAGCCTTGGTCATATCAATGACATCAAAACAATAAAACTCATATATGTTTATCAATTCACATAATAAACTAAAAAAAAAAATCATCACTAAAATCAAGTAATTTCACTAATTATTTACAATATCAATATATTTCAATTCTATCATTTCATCGACAATAATGAGATCACAAGAATGGCTAAATCATCTAACAAAATCTATGCATCAAAATCCAATATGTCAGATATACATATAAATTATTAACTCTAGATCATCATCAACACTGAAATATCAATCCATGCATATAATTCACACTATGAGTCACAACATATCCATAATTAAAATAGCTATAACGTGTATCAAAATACTAATCAAATATAATAATGTCCATCTATCAATGTCTTTTGATCAAATATGATAACAAATTCCATGCCTCCAATCCAAGGTAAGAAAAAATCAAAGCGAGATCAATTTTGAAGAGGAGTGGGCACTAAGATTAGTGCATGCATCATTTTATTAAGCTCAATACTCGGTGGAGGACTAATTTGGCTTAGCACTAGACTTGGATTTGAACTAAACTACCCTTTTTGCTGCAAACAAAACTAATTTTCTCTTTTTCCTTTTTGTAATCTCAATGTAAAGATTATATTTCTACTCATATTCACTTTTTCAATAAACTAAGTGCTAAGGGATTTTTCCAAAATCAAATACTCATTATCTTCCATATAAACCATGTATTCTTTCTCTAGGAACTGTCCAATACTCATAAGATTATGCTTTGAACCAACAACATGAAAACATCATTAATGACCTGTTTATTCCCCATTTTTGTTAGAATGTCAACAATCCCTTTTCCCATTACATTTAATTGATTATTGTTCCCAAGACTAACATTTGAGGTTACTGATTTGTACAAACTAGAAAATTACTCTATAGTTCCATACATGCGACTTCTGCAACCTGACTCTAAATACTAAATATCATGTGGACTTTCTTGAGCCATATTACATTCAAACAACAATTTTATGGAAACAAATATAGCATTTTTTTGCATGCAAGAAACATAGAATTTTTTTAGAAATTTTAGGCTAATTCTGATTTTGTTTTCCTCCATCATATTGTTTCTTCTTAGATTCAAAAGAGTAGTGTCCACAATTTTTGCAATAACGAAACTGAACATGAGACTTGTCATTTCTATGACTAGTGGAACTATTATGACCATGTGAATGATCATGTTGTTTTCTCTTACACCTTGGTTTACAAGACTACTAGTATGTCCTCTAAATGTATTTATATCTCTTCCTCTAGGAGTGAATATGCCTCCTCTTCCTTTTCTATAACTTATAGAATCCTGAGAGGAGAATGTAATTTATATGTTTTTATGTGATCTATCTAGCCATTGACAATTTTTTATCAAGGATGCATAAAAATCCTTTATTGACATCTTACTTAAATCCTTTGTTTCCTCTATATCAATAACTAAAGGATCAAACATAATAGGTAGAACTCTCAAAATATTTTCAAATATGCTTTGATCTTCTATGGCTTCCCCATGTGATTTTATTTGTTTTACAAGTCCAAAAAACTATGTAAAAAATGATTCTACACAATCTAAATCTTTCATATCTAGATTCCCAAAATATTTTCTAAGCAAGTGGGGTTTTTCTACTTTAAGTTTATCCTTACCTCTATATTCCACTTGGAGAGTTTCCCATACATCATGTGCTTGGTTACCTACTGGAACTCTGGAAATAATGCTCTCATGCACAACTTGATAAAGGTAGAAGAAAATTTTTCCATCCTTCTTCCTTTATTCTTTAAAAATATATTTTTCTACCTGTATGAGTTCTATGAATGTTGCTACATTTATAGTTTTTACATACCCATTTTCAAAAATCTCCAAAACATCCTGGGATATACAGAGATCTTTCATTTTCAAGGAACAATATTCATAATTTTTTCCAGTAAACCGTGGATTCTTAAGACTTGAAAAAAAATTCTCCAGATGTGGACACCATTAACAGTTGTCAATAAATTCTACAAAGATATAGAAGAAAAATAACATAATATTTATGACTAAAACCTTTTGTTTTGATATAAGATAAAGAGAAGAGATACAGGAAGATAACGACAAACTTAAAATGAATTTGGCAACAATAAAAATTATAAAATAAAATCACTTTACTGGAAGACAAAACACACAAACTGCAGAGAAAAAATAAGAAACAAAAAAAGTGGCATATATATTATATTTCTTGAAAATATTTAGCAGAGATTTACTTCTTTATTTTTCTTCTTCTTCCCTTACATACTCTTTTCTCTCTTCACTCCTCCATACAGAAATTCAACACACACACACACACAAAAAATAAAAATAAAAAAATAATACATTCAATTAAGAAATGAATTCCCAATAGCTTAATGTTAGTTATTCCTTGTAGGAAAACATTACTTAATTTTCTAGAAAGAGAGAGAATGTCAGAGATAAAATATGATCATTCAATTTTCTAGAATATTCGAGTTGTCATAGGTCTAATTTAAATGTTTTGGTTGACAATATATCTCCAACATTTTCTAGGGACATTTTGCAACAACATGGGCTAGTTTGTATGATAGTATGAATTATGTTGTATTGAATAACTATCGATAGTTTGAGATACCCTTGAAGGGTACGATGATATTTATCTTTACAGATGGTTTTAGTAAAAAAATATATCCTTTTTATAACCTTTAACAAATTTATCACTGGGAATTTTTAATCGCATGAAAATGTAGTGCTTCCCACTTTAATCCCTTTTATAGCACAAAAAATTAAATATATCAGGAAATGGAATTCATTATTTTCTCTCTCAAATTATGAAATATGAAAATCCTCTAAACTTGTTTAAAAATATTCGATTGCTCTCACTTATCTCCCACTTGGTTATCTAAATAAAATTTTCATTTATGAGAAGAAGATGAATGAATTTCTATCTGTATTTATAAAAGCTTGAATAGTAACTATGAAATGAAATGTTATGGAAAAAAATAATTTTGTCATCTATATATCAAATTGTGATCGCAAATGTTAATATCATTATTACATAAGATAGGTGGAATCCATGTCAGCATTATGCTAATACTATTGATGCAGGTGGTAAAAGATGCTGTGAAAAGTCTCAAATATTTGTGTACTTGAAGTTTAAATTAAAAATATGTCTCTTAAATTGCATAATTTAGTCGAAATGAAACATTGCAATTACTTTAATTGATATTGATGTATACGTGTATATTAGGTAGTAATTTTTTCAATTGGGAGGTTTTAAGTTGAAAGTATAATTAATGGAATTTATATAATATTGTCTAATAACAAAAGTGTTTTGTATCTAGATAAATCTATTAAATATTATAAAACTAGTTATCATCATATGGTTTAATTGTTGCATCAAAATTGATTAATTTGGATAAAAAATAAAAACAAAAAATTATTTTTGACGATTTTTTTTCTTAAAATTTCTTTGTACTATTTTCTCCTTTGGTGGAACTAAGGTAGTAAAAAAACCTTAAACCCATTGGAAATATTATTTTAATTTAAAATATATATATTCAATTTACAATGTAAGATTAGACTTGATAGAATACAAAGACCTATACTTTGAGAGTAAAACTTGATTACATTTTCCATTGGCAGATATCTTATGTTGTGTAGGTCTTTCTGTGTTTCATGTTTGAATGTTTGTCTTCTAGGTTATTAACTTGAAGCAATATATTTTAATGTATGATACTTACCTATTACCCCATAGAATTTATATTTCTATTCTCTACAAAAAATTTCCATGAACAATTGGTAGACTTACAGAGTTGCCACACTTAAAGCAAACGAGATCTCACTCCTATATTTTTCATGAACTCATTTCTTGATCTTGTTGAGATAAAATAAAAAAATCATGTGCTCTCTGCTCTTTTAAATAATAAGTGTATCAATAATTGAATTTTACAACCTATCTGAAATAAATATTTTTTTATAATCCTATATTAATTTAGTATTGGGTTTTAATTGTTACCATGTGCGAATGAATTCAAACCTTACATCTTGTTAGTGAAATAATTTTTCATATGAAAAAATATTGTGTTTTCGCCAAAGTTCTTTCTTGGTTGTGCAAACATTACAGGGATAAGACCATATTTCTTGTGTATGGAAGGGCTCCCATTCTTTAATGTATAATATCCTAATTTTTTTGGGTGGCCAAATAGGCCAGGGATCACATAGGAAGACTTCAATAAACATGTGGAAAATTTATTATATGGGTTACCATAGAGGAATTTCCAGTTATGAGGTATAAATGATATAAATAAGGAGAGAGAGAGGGTTATTATTGTGATTAGGTACTTGAAAAGTTCAGTTTCGACCAAAAAAGATTGCAACCAGATTAAGTTCCACACTTGCAAAAAGCTTTCGGGAACATGGAACAAAAACTTCCGAACCGGGGATTTCGGCCGGTCGGAGAACAAGTTTTGTACTTGGGACCCATTCCGATAAGACCCAAAACTTAGATTTTTTAGACAAGACTTTTTCCACACTAGTTGACAGAAAAGACACTTAGACTCAAAATTTTGAAATTTTACCATTTTGATAAGAAAAATCAAACCATAGTCACATATCTCCATTGATTAATTTATCATATATGTAAAGTTCGAAGGAGAGAGTAGGAACATTTAAAATAAATAGAAGAATTACATATTTATTTATTATGTGGAATTCAAACTCTCAACAACATACATTCTTTGAAATATTTTTAACCTATTGGAATGGAGAAGACATTCAAATTTTTAGCATTATAATCTGTCATTTCATCTACCCCCCACATGACTCTTCACCTATCCTTATCACTTGTGATCATTCATATTCCTAGGAAGTGAGTATTTTCCTTATCATTTGAAAAATATATCTTACAATATTTACCTAATGGTAACTTAAGTGAATGGGAATAAATATCAAAAAGTAAATTCTCAATTGAAAATTAGAATATGGAGAGAGATAAAAGAGGAAGGTAACGGATTGATTGCTTTATTTCCAGTGAGGAACTTGTTTATCCTCGTCCCTGAGGAAGAATATCCTTTGAATTATTTACTAAAGTGAGCCACCAAATCTGCAACCATATCCTTTTTTGGAATGTAAAATCACATCAATACTTTTATTAAAGCCTCACGAACATCACTGATCTTCTTGTATTCATTGGCACATTCTTTTTTATCGTTTAAAATTTCATAAATAGAACCTTTGATGTTTTACATGGACTCTAGAGTATCTTCATTAAAGTAAAGATATTCACCTTCCTATTTCTTGACCAATTCTTAGAAGGATTGTTATCACTCTAAAGAGTACCCCAATTTGAATAAGTGCAAGCAATCCTTATCTTCTGTTAATACAATAGGATGTTCTCTGAGTGTGGGTGGATAAATGTTGAGAAGAACCCCTAGAGAGGGATGGTTCCCTATATTAATCACCTAAACAAGTTCTTTTAATTGGGAGGAGGGGGTGAAATAACATAAAGCATGTAAAAATAGGTGATACACCAATTATTTTAGAGACCTGTGACTACACAAGGCACACCATTTGACTCTTCAAGACCTAAAAAATTCAATTCATTTTCTTTCTTGAATGACTTTCACACTCTAAAAAGGCATGTACAAGCGTTCAATCTAGCATCAAAGGGAGGATCTAGGTTTTTTCCACTTCCAACCTGATTAACAAACTAAATTTACACATAATATGACCTAGGTAAGTTTCAAAAATATTCATGGATGTGTTTAAGGTTAAGTAACATGCAAAGGAAAAAAAAAATCACTTAAAATACCAATGAAATCATGTGAAACACTTCAATACAACTGCAAATGGAGAAATTTAGTCTTTTATTGCATTAAAAAGCTGTTGTAATATAAAATCTAGTATAACCCGGGCATGACAAAATAAAAAGCCTCTCTAAATGATTCAAAGGAATGGGTAAATTTAGGAAAAACAAGGAAAAGTAAGAGGAAGGGAAGTGGAATTGGAAATACTCAATGCTTTAGTTCACTTTGTCTATCTCTAGTTCCTTTTAGTTTACACCCAGCACCTATAACTGACTCAACTATCCTCCTCAAATGCATCACCTCAACTCAAGTAGGAAAATTTAGTAGGATAATTGGAAACAAATCCAATGCTATCTCGTAGCTCTAAAATGCATAGCTTGAACCCCTGAATTAAATTACAAATTTTGAATACTAATCATTGGATTATTACAATGCAGGAGGTTTACAAAGGATAATAATAAGTTTGTATGGAATTTTCCTCCTTTCTTGACTTCAGTAAACTTATTAATTGCAAAATTGAAGGTAATTATTCCCTAGTTAACATGAATTAAGGTATTATTTTCACAAGCTAATAATTTTATTTCTTGACTTTGGGAAAGCAATTATTCTATGATTTCCCCCATATTGCAAATTATTACAATAGTAAAATTATTGCAAAATCCCAACTACGTTGGCATTGATAATGATGATTATTAAATTATTTAAACAAGTAGTTTTAACCATGGTCAAAGTTGACCATGGTTAAAACTAACTTTTAATATAGGGCAGAAACCCTAAATAGAACTCATTTTGCATTTTGGATTTTACATTTTGTAGGTGAAGGCTACATTTTGGGGTTGAAAGCCTTGCATTTTTTTTATGGCCTCCATTGATGAAGCTTGAGATAGGCATTGTTTACTCTATTGTGTTCTTATTTTTCAGCTTTGGTTTTTGTTCGAGATATGCACTACTACAAACCTACATTTTTTTTGCCATTTTAACCAGCTCACCTATGATGATGAGAGATCAACTTCTTATTTTAATTTTATCTCATTCATGTTTCATTACCTAGCTTAGGGTCTATAATTTTCTTGCTTGCTATTTTTTTGAAGGAAAGGATTTAGATTTTGGATCATTGTATCCTTTTTCTTCCTTTCTTCTTAGAATCGTGTCCTTCTGGTTTGCTTGACATAATATATGTATAGAATTTTATATTTTTTTAGATTGGAGGGTTTTCTCAGAGTGTTGTACTTACCTAGGTAAGCTATACTTGGAGGGCTCAAGATGGCTACCCTGGGACATAAGTTTTATTTACTAGAGATCAGCTTGGGCTCTTATGTACGATCACGTCATGTTGGGTTTTGTTTTGGCAAGTTGTGTTTTATGATCTCACCGTGATTTTCATTCAAGATCATAATGTTCTTATTTCTCAATCTAGGGTGTCCATTTTTTGAGCTCAAAAATTGTTATAAGATTGACACTTCCTTAACAGCTTGATGTGGTCTCCTCTTTATCGAATCTGATTCTTTTTATCTCAACCATAACTATTGGTTCTCTTTACATCTCTTCATTCCTTACACTCAGCTCATTGTTGTCTTTAGTACGAGCCACCTCAATTGTTGTTTAAACCCTACCTAGGTTTTAACTAATTTTTATAGCTTGACATGATATTTTATTCAATCTAGGGTTTCCAACATGGGTGGGCCATGGTACTTATTTGTTAGCCCTAACATTTTTTCCCTTCCTCACCTCATCGTGGTGTTTGGAGAGCTCAATGTGTTTGAGCTTTTGGTGGGATCTACATTTTTTTATCATCATCTTGATGTGGTTGGCGAAAGGTAAGCATGCATTTGCATTGATGGGTAATTAAATTTTTTGAGGGTTTGTAAAAGAATACACAACCGAAGTATTTTATTTAAAAAATCCAAACTTTATCAATATTCTGCTATTTCTTGAAACTATGTACATAGAATATTTGTTTCTATTATAGCATGAGGAAAACTATAATTTTTTGAAGTCTTTTAAAAACTAAAAAATTTGTATCCCTTTCAAGCATGAATGGTCATGAGAAGGGATTATTTTGAAAAAAAATCTCTTTCTATGGTGAATGAAAATAAACTTCTTTGTTTCATTCTTTACAAATTTGACTAGATATAGTTGACATTATTTCACAAAATCTGAAATAATGTATTTTATTGTTATATGATTAAAATCAATTTATAAGATTCTTTTAAAAAAATGGATAAATGTTGTTGAAGTACATATAACAATAAGATACATTTTTATCATATAACAATAAACCTATTTTTATTCATATAACAATTGGGTACATTTTTCTCATTCATATTTATTCATGCTTGTGGGCTTGGTTGAAAACCTCAAACTTCCACAATTTCTTCTCATGGAATGTGATAATGTTTCCTCTGATGCAATACTTCCTCATCATTCTTGATAAATATAGAAAACTAATCTTAAAATATGCATCCACAACTTCAAATTCATGATAATTTAAATATGATATGTACTTTTTATCTTTTATTCTCGATGTAATGCTATAAATGCAAAAAAATCTGAGGGGAAACTAGAACACATTTTTTTTTTCGTAAATGCATTATTTTAGATAATTTTCGAGTACTTCCATTTCTAAAAATCCTTGGTTTGTGAAATAATACACATACATCTCAAGATGGAAATATAACGAAGCTTAAGGAACCCAAAGATCTAACTTTTTTCATTTCTCTCTTTCAGAGCAGTGGAGAAGCGTCATAGAAATACTTTGAGCAACAATATATTGAGGAAGGGGACTCAAATTTTAGGAAATTGTGGCTCCCCTTCTATTCCTTATATTTTTAGTTTTAAATATATTTTTATTCTTTTCTATCATATTTATATCTCACTGATTACATGGGAAAACTTATACAATTTTCCTTATGAATATACACAATTGTTTTATGAAATGAGTTGACATTTCTTTTCATTTCATAACTGAATAAAAATTTGAAAACTCAATTATTTAATAGACTTGTATATAATAATAAAAATTTAATGATGAACTACTTGTACCTATTCTAATCATTTAAAAATGAGAAAACTGACAAATTTTTAATAAATGATTGAATGATTCGTTGTTGGCTCGAGTGTGTCCATTTCCTATGTAGGATGTAATTACCATCTCCATTAGGACCCTACAACAATCTTCAATGGCCAATGCATGATTTTTGTGAAGATGATAAACTGGAATGACATAATGTATGGGGACATGGAATTTTGAAACTTAATTCCTTGCCTACTCATCTGCCAAAAAATAATGACCCTAAAAAAATTATACCCCTCCACTATGATGAAAAATAATAGTCAACTTATTTGGTGGATTTAATGGATTGATTCATTGTTAATAAATAAGAACTCTCTGATCTACTTCCTCCTATCCATGAAAATAAATCTGAAACCTATGAAAAATATTAAGAAAAAATGCACAAGGCCATGAATTCCTCGACAACACTAAAAATCCTCCACACCTACTTGAAAACAAAAATAAAAACATGTTCAAAAATGCACTTGGAGGAAAGATAATACACCTAAAAGGTTATCCAAAATTCAAGAAAATAATTATTGAAAATTAAACATAAATATGTGTTGAAAACACTTAGAGTAAAACAGAAAAAAAATATGTACAAGATTCAATTACTTCTAGAAACAATGCTTCAAATGAATCCTCTTGACTAGGATTGGGATTTATTCACTAGCCATCCTAGAAATTTGAAAGGAATTATGAGGTTTGTAGTTGATGATCATTTAGGTTCCACTTCACAAACAATAAAACTTTGTGTGACCTCCTATTTTTTCTCTATTCTCAACCATCTTAAGTACTAGATCACCTTCATTCAATTGTCTTGAATCAGCATTCTTATCAAAATTACTCTTCACTTATTATTGATTTAACTCCATGTATCTCATTTTATTATATGTCACTTCTTCAAGCTCCTTAAGCTGAGCATACCTTGAGATCACGTTCATTTAAGTGTCTTGAAGTAGCCTTCTTATAAAAATTCCTCTTCCCTTATTCTTGATTTAACTCCATGTATCTCATTGTCTTATATGTCACTTCTTCAAGCTCCTTAAGCTAAGCATACCTCGCCTCCATGGGTTTGTTATCCATTACCTCCACTTGGTGTATTGATTCCAAAGAGGGATTCTCTAGTAAGACAAACAACTTGGCTTCAAGTTCATACACAATATTGAACAAAGATTTTAGAATAGATCTCTTATCTATGATCCTATCATCCTATAGCATTTCTTTCAATTTGGTATTCAGTGTTCTCTAAATTTCATCAGTTGTGCTCCTAATAATCCTTAAAATATTATTATTAATGGATTTAGTGAGGCCATGCAAAAATCTTTCACCCTACAAAAGCATTAGCATTATCTGAAATAATTTTTTAGGGAACACCAAACCTTATTAAGAAACCTTCATAGAAATCCAAATTTTTTTATTCATTTTCTTCCTTCAAGGCCACCTCTTTAGTCCAATATGTAAAGTAATCCATTGTAGTAAGGATCCATCTGTGACCCAAGCCTAAAGGTGGGTAAATGAGGAAAATGTAGTCCAAACCCTATTCGAAAAAGGAATGATCAAATCAAATTGATTGAAGAGGTAAAGTAGCAAGCTTATCCTTTCCACTAAAAAATCATTTTTTTATGCTTCCTTACCCATTCATGGAAATATTTAAAGAGATTTGGACAATATTATCTTCCTCTCATGATCTTACAGAATTTTGTTTTTAAAAAATAGTGTCATCCACCTTTTGCATCATGAAAGTGTTCAAGTATCCTTTCAACTTTTCTAGGTTCAATTCATCTCAATAATATACCATTGATATATTTTCTAAATGAAAAACCACTGACCATGAAAAATGAAACTAATTGCAATATGAAATATAGTCTTTTGAATATGTTTAAATGTGGGGGATACATACCATTGTGAAAATAAATTTCCATATCATGAAGCCAAATGCAAGAAGGCTGATTTTGAGATTCATTTGGTTAATTTTTGTATATTTTGGATAGATTTTTTTTCTCTTGCAAATATTGAGAAAAATGCTCAAATAAACCATTTCCTCTTATCATTTTTGTGACCTTGATTTTGATGTCATAATCCATAAATATTGTTATCTGTCCTTCCCTCTTTTCATTGATATCTTTGTTCAAAAATAATTCTTCAATGCTAGGGTGAGAAACCATTACATAAATATTGTTGTTAGAGAGTAGATGCATAAACTTCTTAAGAGATATGACGATAGAAAGGACATTCTTTTCAATGAATGAATTCCTTGTCTCATACTCTATTAATATTTGGCTGAAATATGTTATTGAATGCTCTAAATCATGTTGGTTGTGTTGAGGAAATGTTCCTGATATTGCATCAATATTAGCATAAGCATATAGCATGAAATCCTTTGCAAAATTAGGATTGATAAGTGTAGTACCTGAAGCTATAGCTTCCTTAATGGCCTCAAATATTCATACTCCTTTATTCCATGTAAAATTATCATTTTTATTTAGCATGTTGGTTAGTTTCCTTGAAACTGAAGCAAAATCAAAAATATACCTCTGTATGAAGTTAATTTTTCCAAGAACTCTTTTTAATTCCTTGTAATGTTTCAAAAACGAAAGTGCAAGAATTGAACTCACCCTTTCAAGATAAATGTTCATGCCATGCTTAGAGATAACATGACCAAGAAATTTTCCTTCAGGAAAAAAAAAAGAATTCTTGGGATTGAGTGACACTCCATACTCTCTACATATTTCAAATAATTCCTTGAGCTAAGATAAATGATCATTGAAAACTTTGTAAAAAAATGTTATATCATCTAAATAAATAAGAACAAACTTATTGATAATACATTGAAATGCCATATCCATAGTAATTTGGATTGTTACAGCTTCATTGGACAACCCAAATGGCATTATTCTGTATGCATAAGTGCCCCACTTGGTTGTGAATATTTTTTTGTATTGGTCTTCTTCCTTTATTAGAATCTAATTTTATCCAATATATATGTCAAGCACATAATACCTTTCCAAACCAAAAACCAACTGAAGTATTTGTTCCATAGATGGAAATGGATAATGATCCTTGAGTGAGGATTTGTTTAAATCATGAAAATTCTAGACACAATCTGATTTCACCATTCTTTTTCCTTACCGGCACAATGTTGGCTACCCAAGTAGAATGTTTTATGGGAAAGATAATAGATGATTCAATAATATTTTTGATTTCTTTCCTCATCAATGGTTTCAACTTTGGGTTCATTGGTATTTGCATTTGCTTCACTAGTTTTACATCGCCTTCTTGTTTAATGATGTGTTAGGAAAATGAGGGATCAAACCATTTCAAATCATTTAAATTCTATATAAACACATCAATATTATTTCTACATAACTCAATGAATGATTTATTTTATGATTTGGAACATACCTTAATAAGATTAAGTTTTATTAATATCAATTATATTAATAGTTTCATGTTGATCTTAACTATTAGTTAGAAGATCTCTATCTTGCTTCATTTCGTTATTTTCTCCTAAAATGTTGTATAGAGTTACAAGACCTTTAGGAATCTATTTTTTCTTAAGTTGAACAATTTGGTAGCCATAATTGTGTTGATCATCTCCTTGATTCTGTGAAGAAAATTTATTTTCCTCTTGCTATATTATCACTATGTGAGCATCATCATACAAAAATTACCAATGTGAGTTATTATTTGCAATGGATGGCCTTACCATAAACCCAATATGAGGCTGCAAACTGTCACTTTTGATATCAATAGGTATAGAAAATTGTGTACCAATGGCTGCAATTATATCAACATGATTATTTTTATCTCTAGGAATGGTTTGAATATTAAATATAAGGGAATCAAGTATATCCCAAACTCTATGTTTTTATTATTATTGGTAAATAGTTTTTTGAAAGGGACTATACCCTTACATCCCAAACTCTATGTTTGTAGGTCATCATCAATGGATTTTTGCAAGCATTAGAGCCTCTTACCTTATGTATAACAAAATTACTATCACCATGTACATGTAATGTTTTGATTCCTCTATTTCTTGATAACTCTAGGATATGAATGAGTTCCTCAAACTCTGAAACATTTTCAGAACAACCAAACTAAAACATAACAGATGAATAATATATTTGATTAGTTTGGGAAAGACGCATAATAATAGCTCCTAAAGAATGCTGATTTTTGGAGCCATCAAACAATAATTTCCAAAGGCCATCTTCAAGCTGCTTACTTTTCTCTGTGGCTAGAATTTTTGAATTTTCTTTATGGATGTAATATATAACAAGACCTTTCTCCCTAATTACTCTATATGGATCATGATAATAATTTTATTTACTCCATTCATATTTAAACAAATCAGTAACACCCTCCAATGCATGAATATTATCACATTCAATATCTTCTAGATGATCATCAATGATGGCATTTTTGACATTTGACATTCTAAGTATATGAGGATCGATATGGAAGTTATACAAAGGTTTAGATTTTATTGTCACTTTTGGTCCATAGCTAGTTCTAAAAATACATTAGGACCAATCAGCTAAAAAATATCCTCGTATCTCCGGGGTGAAGTCCCTTCAAGCCACATAAAAACATAAAGATGAAAATGCACCACCATCACATCCTAAAAAATTGTTACACTTGGGAAATCATGGAAGGTGAGGTTTAATGTTTTAATCATCCCTATTTTATTTTTTATAGAACCATCCTATTGTCACACAACTTTAACACTTGGCTCATAGGTCTATCTCAACTTATTTACATTTTTTTAGGTGTCACTAAGCTACTTGTCACAAACTCCACAATGTCGTTATGTACCAAAGAATCTAATTATCAATGAGAGATAAAAAGGTGGTGGCTTAATCATCTTTACCTCACCAACAACAACCATTTCAACCAATTGTTGGTTGTTTTTTTGGATACTTAACTTACTAGTTTTCATTTTTTGAAACCATGTTGGGTGTACTTAGTTCGACTACAACTAGTTTTGATGGCATTTAAATCCCTAAAATATCTTTAACGTGTAAATATTTTTCTCCTCGAATGGAAAATGAATCCCAGATACTCATGCTAACATGTGCTTTCTTCATATGATCAACAATATTTAATAGAGCAGCAATTAACTTAAACATAATTTTACGAACAACAACATGCTCTTGAGTTTTAGGTTAAGGTAATATCTTACTAGTATTGATATTCAAATTTTCCTCGACTGGAGCAACAACTTGACCATTAATACTCACAAAATTTGGGTTAGAAAAATTATAAACCTTTCCTAACTCAATTAAATCATCCATGGCCCTTTTCCTTTATCTTTTTACAGATACAACAAATAAACATCTTGATTAAGAGCCACATGATCAATAGCCTCCCAATTTAGGAAGGGTTGTATGAAGTTTCTTCTACAAAAAAATTTGACCACCTTGTGGTACTAGAAATTCACTCTACATAGCTTGATAAAATTCTTCTTCTTAAGTCATTTATGGCATAGGAAATCTTTATCCCACCATTTCCAAGGATGTATTTGAAGCATTAGGCTGCAGATTTGGATCTTCCATAACGTTATTTTGGGGTTGCACTTGAACTATGGCATTAGAGGTTAAATAAACATTTGGATCAAAAAATACAAGCTGTTTTGTTTCTATAATAGCTCCTGGAGCTTTATATGGAAGTCTATAAACTTGAGTCCTAGGATGTCGATAATTGTTATATAGTTGGTATTGAGGAATGTAAGGAGATTGATATGGAGGTTTATAAGTTCTATGAGCTTGAAAATGTTGTCTATTTAGTTGAACTATATCATTTGCCATAGTTTTCAAAGTCCCTATAAATTCATCTTGCTCATCAGGATGACTTATTGAAGGTTGTGTTGGTTTTACAATAGATGAGATAGGAGACAACACTGGAAAGATGGGCATAGAATGTATAGGGGCCAATTTTCTATCTTGAATAATGTTGTTTTCTTCCCTTATTTCTATATAAAAAGTAGTAGTGAGTGAAACTCCACCCATGGACTGTATAATAACTACAATTTCACTATTCAACGCCCCCAAGTAATATAAAAATGCATGTTCCACTAATGGTTTAACAAATTTTGCTATTATATCTCATGCTCTTTTAAATCTCAAGTTAAATTTTGTCATAAAATCCAGAGGTTCTCTCTTAATAGTTGTACAATATTCAATGAGTGATAAGTGATATGATTTTCTATCAAACTATTCAAAAAAGGGCTATACCGAATTGGAAAACTCATATATCACTATTGGAAAACTCATATACCATTGGAGGGCTTGATTTTTGAAGGATGTAACAGATAATCTCAAAGCAACATTTTCATGGGTAACATTATGAAAAAAACATAGGAAAACTATGTCTCTAATGTGCTTAATGGGGGTGGTTTGATCCTCACCATTGAAATAGGGAAAACGTTTCAAAGAAACAGATGGTATGTAATTAAATAAGACAAGTTGTAAGGGACTACCACCCGTGAAAGTTGCAATAGCATGATTTCTGGCCATTACAAATATAATGATTTGAATGATAAAATTTTGAGTTAGGTTAGAAATTTTAGGCTTGTTATAAGGTGCAATATTCAAAAATATTCTTTTTCTAACATAATTAAGTGGTAATTGAACAAATGTAAAAGGAATACCTTTTATGATTACCTTGTGTTCACTTTAGGCATGGAACATCAACAAATCTGCAATTAATTTCTCCTAAAAGCATCCAATCTTCATTAGATCAATGTTGATGTATAAAAATATTCATTCAAAATAGTATCTGTAGTAAGGATTTGGTATTAGTTGAGTGATTCTCAACTGATTACAACTCTCAAATAAAAATTTATATCTCAGCTGATTAGGTTGTTGAACATGATCAACTATAATTTTAGGAAAACCATTAAAGAAAAATATTTTCATTTGAATACTAATATAATGCGAATGTATGGTTGATGGTCCCACTAGGAATGCCACAATTTTTTTATCACTCTGAAGATCACTTTGAGTTGATGAAGTACAAGAAAAATGTTTCTTCAGTTGAAATAATGGGGTCTTCTCTGAGTTCAGGTGGCTCAATTTTGAGAAGAATCTCTAGAGAGGGCTGGTTCCCTATATTAATCACAGAAACTAGTTCTGTTAATGGGGAGGAGGGAGATGAATAACATAAACATACATAAATCATATAAAAATAGTTGATACGCCAAATGTTTTGAAGAACTATGACTGCATAAGAAACACTATTTGACTCTTCAAGACAAAAAAAGTTTACTTCATTTTCTTTCATGACTGACTTTGACACTCACAAAAGGCATGTGAAATATTTCAATCTAGCATGAGAGGATATATATTGGTATTTTCCACTTCCAAACTGATTAGGAAATTAAATTTGCACTTAATATGCCCTGTGTAAGAATGAAAAATCTTAATAGAGGCGTTTAAGATTCATAAACATGCAAAGGAAACAAAATATTCACTTAACATACAAATTAATTCATGTGACACACTTTAATTCAACTGTAAATAGTGGAATTCAGTCTCTTATTTCATCGAATAGGTGATGTAGTAAAAAATATAGCATATCATGGGCATGAAAAATCACAATCCTCTCTAAATTCTTCAAAAGCATGGGTGGATATAGGAAAAAGAAGGAAAAGTAAGACGAAGGGGAGTGGAGGTGGAACTTCTCAACACTTAAGTTCACCCCATCTACCTCTAGTTCATTTTAGTTTACTCCTAGAACCTAAAAGTGACTCAACTCTCCTCAAATGCAACACCTTAGCTCAAGTTGGAAACTTCAGTTGGCTAGTTGGAAACAAATCTAAATATAGCTCCTAGCTCTCAAATGCATAGCTTGACCCCTAAATTAAACTACAAATTTTTAATAATAATCATTGGATTATTATAATATAGATGTTTTACAAAGGATGCTAATAAGTTTGCATGGTATTTTCCTCCTTTGCTGACTTATTCGACTTCTTCTTTGGAAAATTTAAGGTAAGTATTCCCAACTTCAAGAATTAAGTTAATCTTTACATGAGCTAATCATTTGATTTTTTAACTTTGGCCAAGTAATTATTCTATGATTTACCCCCCATGTTGTAAATTATAACAATAATAAAATTATTGAAAAATCTTAATAACATGGGCATGGACAACGACGATTATTAAAATATTTTAACAAGTTGTTTCAACCATGGTAAAATTAGGCCATGGTTAAAACTAACTTGGTCTACCATTTGTCAGAATGGAAGAAACACTAAGTGGAACACATTTTGCATTTAGGTTTTTGTAATTTGTGGATTGAGACTACGTTTTTGGGGTGAAAACCTTGAATTTTTCTGATGACCGCCATTGATGAAGCTCGAGCTAGCCATTGTTAACTCTGCTGCGGTATCCTTTTTCGGCCATGGTTTTTATTTGAGCTATGCAATGATGCAGACCTACATTTCTTGTGTCATTTTTATGATCTCAAATGCCATGATGAGACATCGAGCTCTTTCTTAGAGTCTATCTCGGTCGTGTTACATTACCTAGCTCAGTGTCTGTAATTTACTTTCTCATGGTTTTCTTGAAGGTATCAATTTTTATTTTTTCTCATTGGAGCTCTGTTTTGGATTTATTCCTGGAAATCAGCCTTATATTTTATCATCGCTAGCTGTGTTGGTTTCCATGGTTTGTATTCAGTTTTATTTCCTTCTGGTTGGATCAGCATAATCTCCCTTGAGAGTTTTAGCTCTCTTTGGATTGGGGTGTTTTTTTATTGTGTTGTAATCACTTGGGTGAGATATTCTTAGAGGGATCTAGTTGGTTCCCTTGGGATACTAGTTGTATTTTTTGGGGCCGAGCTCATGCTCTATTTTACGAGCTGGTCATTTTGGGTTTTCTGTGGTGCGTTCTATGTTTTACGATATCGTTTTAATTTACATTCAATCTCGCCATGTTCTTTTTTCTCGAGATGAGGTGTCCCATTTTTTATCTCCACCCTTATTAAAATATCGACCCTTCCTTCATGGCTCGTCACGGTCTCCTCTAGCTCGACTGTGATTCTTTTTATCTCAACCATATCTATTGGTTCCGTTTACAGCTCGCCATTCCTTACACTCAGCTTGTTGTGGTCTCTGTTGTGAGCAATCTCGGCCGTGGTGTAAACCCTTCGTGGGTTTGAACTTATTTTTATTGCTCAACGTGATCTTTTATTTGATCCGGGGTTTCTTACCTAGTCCATCTATGGTGCCTATTTGCTATCTCTAGATGTGTTTTTCCATCCTCGTCTCGTCGTGGTTTTTGTAGGGCTCGACATGTTTGAGGTCTTGTTGAGCTATGCATTTTGTATATCACCATATCGACCCCGCTGGTGAAAGGTAAGAATGCATTTAAGTTGATGATTACTTGACAAATTTGAGGGTTTTCCAAAAGAACACACAACAAATTGATTTAAAAGTGTTAGCCTCTATCAATATTCTATAATTTCTAAAAATTATGTATGTTGGAAATATGTTTCTTCTATTTGGAAAACTACAATATTTTGAAGTATTTTTCATTTTGAAAATATTTCTATCCGTTTCAAACAGCAATGGTCATAATGAGGGATTAATTTGAAATTTTGTCTCTTGCTACACTAAATGAGAAAAACTAGTAGTTTTATTCTTTACAACTTTGATTAGATATTGTTGAAATGATTTCAAATAATCTTAAAACTGTATCTTAATGTTATATGAGAAAAACCAATTTCTAGGATTATTTTTTAAAAATGGATAAATGATGTTGAAGTAGCCTTTAAAACCTACAGTTTTCTCATTTATATCTAATCATATTTGTGGGTTTGGTTAAAAAACTGAAACTTCACCAATTTCTACTTCTAGATTGTAATGCTTCATAAATTTGCAAAAAATAATCTTAAAATATGCATCCACATCTGAAAATACATGATAATTTAAATTTGATTTGTACTTTTTATCTTTTCATCTTGATGTTATGATTTACATACACCAACTACTAAATGGGAACTATAATCATTTTTTCATTATTTTTCTATAGATGCATTATTTAGGATTTTTTTTTCCAGAACTTTCATTTTTGAAAATCCTTACTTTGTGAAAGAATTCACAGACATCTGAAGACTGAAATACAATGAAGCTTAAGTAACCTAGAGCTCTAACATATTTTATGTATCTCTTTCAAGTACAATGGAGCAACAGTGGATCAAGGAAGGGGATTGATATTTACAGAAATGATGGGTCCACTTATATTACTTATGTTTTTATTTTCAAATATATATGTATTATTTTCTTTCATAGCTACCTCATGACTTGTGTGGGGAAACTTGTACAATTTTCGTTATGAATATACACATTTTTCTATGCAATGAGTTGTGTGTTGCTTCGTTTATATTACTTTTCATTGCATACTGAATGAATTTATGATAACTCAATTGTTTAATACACTTGCATATAATCATAAGGAATTAATGATGAGCTTTTTGTACCTTTTCACATCATTTAAAATTGAAAAAATTGTAATAAATGAATGAATGATTCCTTGTTGGATCCAGCGTGTCCATTTCTAGTGTAAGGTTTCATTCCAACATTAATCAAGACCTTGTAATAGTATTTAATACATGATAAATTATTATAGTGTAGACAACAAACTAGAATGGCATCCTATGTCAGGAGTGGGAATTTTTTAGCCTAAATCCATTCCTGCTCATCTGCTAAAAGTAAAGAACGTAAATAAAATTTTATATGCCTCCACTATGATGACAAACAATGGTCAATAGAGAGACAATGATTTTTTCTAAGGATAAATTCTTTGTGAGTGGAAGGAACCCAAGTCCTTGAACATAGTTTTGGATTTCATTCAAAAGTTAATAATCCTTTTATTTTATAGAGTTAAATTCAAAGATATCATACACTATCATACCATATCTCTCATCTATGATGTGGACCCAAACTGGAGACACGTTTTTAGCACCAGATGTAAACACATCTTTTTTCATGAGATTATGGGAGTCGAGGGAGCTCATCCCGGATACAAGTGGGAAAATATCATCCATTGGATCTTAAATTTTACAATATCCTCCCTCGATTTCTTCACATCTGAAAATGTGGTGAGAATATACTGATGACAAGAGTTTAATTGCAGAGGGAGCTCATCCCGGATACAAGTGGGAAAATATCATCCATTGGATCTTAAATTTTACAATATCCTCCCTCGATTTCTTCACATCTGAAAATGTGGTGAGAATATACTTGATTGGAGAGAGGACTTATAGACACAATGTTTGACCATTTGTGATGACCTTCTCAATCCATCTCGTGTAAGCCTTCCCTTGTGTCATATAAGTTTATGCTTTCTTGATCATCTCAGGGTCAAAGCTATTTATTTGAGGACTTTATTCTATAAGAAGATAAGATGTTTAATTGGGCTGGAACAAAGGTTGATTGTAAGAATTGATATTTTTCACCTATTCCTCCAATTTCTCAATTTTTTGATTATATTATTTGTTCCAAGAAAGGAGGCAAGAGGAGGATTCCTTGAACATATGAGATTCTCCCTCATGTGTATTTTGGCCCACTGAGATGTGGATCAAGTCATAATCTGATGGATTCATCACTTCAACATGATTTACATTCTTAGGCCTAACAGATTCTACATACTCATTTCTTAAGACATCACTAAAGAGGCGAGATGTTATTTGGGCCTTTTTCCTCTTCCTAGATCTCAATTTTTTTGTGATATATCCAAGGTCAAGCATGGAATATTTTTTCATTTTATTTTTCTCACCTTAAATAACTTCTTGAAGCCATGGGAATGACTCTTCAGGAGTATACATGATTTTGGTTTCCAATGCACATTTAGGAACTTGATGCGGGAGCACTTCTTGTTCATTATAGGAAATCTCTACCATTGGGAAAGAAATACCTAGATATTATTAAAGAGGATGAAGGGATGGATCATCATTTCTTAACTCATGATGTTCACTTTTATTTTCTTTTCATAAAGAAGATGATGGATTTGAGACAAGATGTTTCCAAATTACCTAATGAGTCACAATGACCTCATTTGATGGATTAACCATGGCACTAGGTGTTTGATTGAGTTTTTAATAATAATATGACATCAAATGAGATTGAGATGATAACTCATTGTTTCATTCATGATGTCCCACATGAATTTCACCTTTTTAGCCTTTGTTGTTTTAGAGTACCGAAATGAGCTCAAACCGTAAATGCTCGCATGCCATCATGCTCAGATGATTATGAGAAGTTCCTCATTTTACCCTATGATTATGATGACATCTGATGATGATCTTGGATTTAATTTGGTATCTTGACCCTTTTTGAATCCTTTAAAACTACACAATGTACCTTATTTTCACCTCCTAAACCATGATATGTTTTTCCACGCTCTTTTATACAATTGTGATCAAAAGAATGCTTCAGAATCATAGTAATTCGTGAATTACCTTTTTGAGATATAGGGTAACCTTAAAACCATGTGAGAATGGAAAAAAGTAATGAGAGGAGTCAAAATATAGCCAACTATAACTTTCTCCACTGATGACTGAGACTTTCTATTTTTAACAAGTGGGACCAGGACCTATAATTTTGTGATACTTTGCAATTTTTGCTCATATTTGATATTTATAATCTAATGGAACAGTCACTTAAACTCAATTTATTATGCTTTACCATTTTTAGTAAGTTTTTTTAGTTAGTTACTTTTTTAAAATGTACTAAATTAGGAAAATTTCTAGTTTTACCATGTTTTCCATTTTCCACTTTTTATGAATATGCCGAGTGATTAGAGCTTGACATTTTTACAGAGATTACTTTTTTATCATGGGGATGTACTTAAAAATATCTATTTCTTATACTATGCATGTACCACTTTCTATTTGCAATGAAAACATTGTCATCTGATTCAGATTTGCACTATGATATCACGCTCACATTTTTGTCATGTTTCACGTACTAGATTTCTTGTAAAATGAATAAGAATCATATAGGGAAGATATTTAAAGTTTTTATGTATAATGGAAACCATTTGAGGCATGGATATTCGTTGATAATAAGGAGTTTTAGAGGAGATAAATCAATTCAAAAGTTGGTGCAATTATCTTTTTTGATGGACAAACTTGCAAAAATATTTGTTTTAACACTCATGGCTGGTTTGGAATGTGGTGTAAAACATGGTTACTATGTTATGTTGATTTTATAGGTTTAATGGCTTCAAAAATGGATGGAAGGTTGAACTCAGAGGAAATATTGATTTTGAAACACATTATTTCAAAAAATTAATCTACGTAAGAGTCTTTTTCATTCACAAATTTGCAAGAACAGTATAACTTCAAATTAGGATTTTGGATGATATGGAAAGGGTGAAATGTTTTTTCCCCTTGTTTCTTTCTATAATGGAGATAATGGGGCCATAAAAATATTCCCTAACAAGATGAGGACAAGTCGCACCTTGTAGTGTAAGGATGGAGAGATGGGGAAAACATGCCCTAGCTCCTCAAAGTTATCATCTAGTGAAATGAAGAATTTTAAGTGGGAATAGAAAGGGGGGAAAATTCACCTCTATCCCATTAGGAATGGGGAAAATATTGAGAATAATATGTGCCCTCACTACATGACACCCTATATCACTCTGAGGATGCAATATGGGGGAGGTGATTATAGTTGGATAAGGCCTTCATAGTGTTGAGCTAGGTCATATGAAGAAAGAGATGGAAGGTATGATGTGGGGAAAAATAATTTCCCCTCTAACCCATTATAAAAGGGATGTGAGGGACAAAAAAATATTCCCTCACCATGAGGTGACATGTATCACTCAAAAAAATGACTAAGTCCGACCAACTCCTTACGTAAGAGACAACTTGACGAAGCTCTAGATGGTATTTTCACATGAAAATTTACATGATTTTTACTCCAAATACCATATTAAAAACAATGGGATATGTTTCAAAACCTGAATCGGATTAAATATTAAACAATTGTCCCCTTTTTCTTTGGGACAACATGGTGTGCCTGCACAGATTGAGATTCCTTGAGAAACAGACATGTGTTGTAAAAAATGTGAAGCTTTAGCCATGTACATAATTAATCCAGATTTACATTTCCTATTTTAATGACTTATAACTCCTTATAGAGCTCTCTGATTAACCTAATGAAGTTTAGGTTAAAATTTTAGCTTTATACTCTTTACACCTGAAAAACCTAATATTGTACAAATTATTCATAAACCTACAAATATTCCCTAAATTTTCCTAATTCACTTCCAAAATCCTCAAAAATCTCCAATACCACCTTCATATGGTTATTATCTCTTTAAACCCTCCCTTAGGATGCACAACTACCTTAAAATTGCAAAAACTAGCATTTTTGAGCCTAACGAAGAGAAAGTCCTCGGCTGCTCTTCACTGAATGGAATTGCTGACCTTGAAATATCACTTTGATAATTTTAACATTATTATTTATTATATTTGGAGTACTTGTAAGCTCTATATGGTCATGACATCAAGGAAAAAATCACCAAAAAGGGGATTTGGGAAGACTTGGGAGAAACATTTGCACTATGGGCTTAATTGTCATGGTTGAAAATTATAATTTTTTCAATTAAAAAAATGCACGACAACACGACCTCTTAATATGGTTCTTGCATTTATATATTTGGATGTTATATAGAACAATTTCTTATTTTTAAAGATTTATTGAATGGGTAATCTGGAAATTTGAGTTGTTCACTCACAAACCTGAGGATAACCTTTAAATATGTAATAAAAATAAAGTGGGTTGTATTCATAATTAAACACGTCTATTTCAAAGAATAAATTCATATTTTGATTAAAAAAAATTTAAAAAACTTATGTACCTTAAAACGGATGCGAACAATAATCATAACAAGTATTTAAGTATTGTAATCCACATACATTATACGTAAATCCCTTCCTCACTCTTTTTTTTAGTAAATATCTATTGTGTTGTATTTCTCCTTGAATAAATTATAAGAGTAAATTTATTGTTGTGAGTGTTGTATGCAAGTTTTAGTTTATGTGTCTGGGTGAGATTGCATAGTTTTTTATTAGAGGGATAGGGTGTGTTTAATAAAGGGAGGAATAAGGGTATGTGTCTTTTGTTCCATTGGAAGAACCAAAGGAATTCAAAGATAGTATTAATGGAGGTATAAGGGTGTGGTATAAATGGAGGAATAAGGGGTATAATGTTATTGTAGTGGGGTTTTTGTACTGGCATAATTAAAATCTACTTAGGATTGTTTTTTTGGAGGTAAAATTTGTAGTGCACATGGTGGTATATCACATATAGAAGCCTTGTAAATGTAGGTTTAGTATTATGAATCCTCTTTACATTTGGTGTAATTTCTTTCTCTTATCTAGTTAGTGAGTGGTTCCTTTTTTATGTAAGTATATCATGCATTTTGTTGATATATTAACTGATCTCTAAGTGTTGTGTTCATAATTATTTATAGAAAATATTACCCAAGTTTTTGTGTGTGTGTTTTTGGTTTCGATTTTTTGAGTGTCACAGAGGAAATGCTACAAAAAGTAAATTTATTTCCATAGTGTTTAATCTTATTATCATGGGCAAATTTTCTCATGTTGTACTTTCCATAGATCCATTTTAGGATTTCGAATCCATTTTTTTATCATTTTACTTTATTATGTGGATCAAATTCAGAAGAATTTTATTTTATCCTCTCTTTTTTAGTACATGTTTTCCCTATCTGGAATTTGAATACTTACAAAAGTTTTTTTCCTCCCCAGTTTTATAATTTATTAATGGAATAATATGTTGGCTATCATGTATTATGAACTTCTAAAATTTGTTTCAATAAATGGATAGGTTGCATGTGACCATGGATGCATGAAGGCTCATAATATGGTATAAGGAATACTTGGTGACCCTTAAAATGTATAATTTTTTCACATTTTGTGCTAAAATCATCATGGTTTATAACAAAGTTAAATTAGGATTCCCTTTCAATGTACCTCCTCTTAATGGTTTTTACCAACAAAATAATATGTATTGTAATTCGGAAATCAATTTTGCAATATATGGGAAATGGAATGTGATGTATTTTAGCAATGATTTTGTTAACTCTAATAAAATCAAGGTTTTGTTTCATGTTTTTATTGATTTTTTATATTGAAAAGACTATTTCCATGCCTTGCAACACATATTTTTTGAATTATACTCATTTAAAAACTTGTGTGTATTAACTTGTGAATGATGTAATGTGATTACACATGATGAATTTTTTATTTAGAACATTAAAATACTAATTTATTATCCACTTTTAATAGACGATCATCTAGTAATTGTTGAAAATTTTAAGTATTTTATCTTCTGTTGAATTTTACAGAAAATAAAAAAAGCTACAAATAAATATTTGTGGTACATAATACTATGATAATAAGTTAAGAGATTCATAGGTTATTTTGATAAGAAGTATGATTGGATATTACATGTATGTAATGTTTGTCGATTAACTACATTCAAATTGAAAGTTTTTTAAAATCAAATTCTTAATTTCTTGAGAAATCCTAATGAAGTTATGATGTTTCATTCTAGAGAAGACATATAGATTTGTGTTAGTTGAAAACTAGTACAATAACATAAGTTACAATCATGTATGACATGTTAGGAATTGAAAAATTTCCTTTTTCACTTATATGTTCTGTAATTTTTTATTTTTCTTGAAGACATTATATATCAAAATTGGATGTTATATTGAGTTAGAATTTATTTTCTGAATTTTACTTCTACTTCTATCTATGTTTGTTTTTCAATAGACATACATATAAATAGCTCACTACAAATATAGATATAAAAAAAGGGGGTGTTAGAGCATAAAAATATAATTTGGATTGGTTTTGGTTTTTTCTTTCAATATTACACCTTTCATTCCTTCTCATATTTTACGTATTTTATCACCTAAAGTAATTTCCAACATGTTCATAACTTCATGTTCTTAGATCTTTAGGAACATGCATGGACATACATTGTGATATATGTACAAAAATGAAAAAAAAATCAAATGTTGTAGTCAAACACTCCCTTATAGAAAACATAAATAATGTAGACAACTTGAATAAATTTCTTGAAGGAATGTGGTCATATGGAATGTCATAATGATGGGATAATATGTACAAGTGGTTCTACTAAATAAAAATATAGAATTTCTAATTTTACTTTGGTAGGTTTAAAGATCTATTTTAAATAATTTTATATACTCCTTTCCTATTTTATGAGACAAAAACTCGCCACATTGTTTGTTGTTGTACAATATCTCAATATAAAGCATCCTATGTTTTAAAAATTGAAATCTGGAAAACTTAAAAATGGGTTCCAGTATATCTTTAACTAAAGTCCATTATTTTCATATGCCGAACTTTAGTGAAATAATGGTTATATGTGAGAATGAACATAGGCTGATATGACTCATCTTCATATGGAGGAATCTCTTAATTTTAAAAATTAAATGCATTATATAACTGGTGTGCACCGTATGTGACACTTGAGATACTATCAATAGGATTGTATTTATCCACTTATATTTCTAGTGGAGGAGCTACTATGAAATAATCCACGTCGGAATTATCTTCTGTGTTTTTTTCAACATGATTACGTAATTGGTATGAAAATAATGTGAACTTTGAATTAGGTTGAGAAACCTTCATATTACATTATGTAAGCTGTTTGGATTACACGAAATTGATTCTCATAAATATTGTGAAGAAGTTTTAGAAAAAGTATTATTATTGTGTAAAATGTTAGCATACTTAATAACATTGTTTTCATCTATATTGGTTATTCCTACGTGGCATGTCATTCCTCCACTTGTGTGACAATTCATTGGTAGAAAATTACGTAGATTGTTTCTTTTGCTTGTATATATTGGCATGTTGTGCCTTAATTTATTCATTAAATAAATTGTCTCTCTCTTCCATCTCAACATTGGTTTTTCCTAGATGTCTAGAGGCCAAATAGTATGGGGATTTGTTTGAGTTGAGTACATTCCATGGCAAGAACCGTCTCCAGATCATACATATCGATCAGTGCAGAACCTTTCTTTCTTCATTTCATGGATATCAATATTTCTTGTTGTTCATTGATGACTATTCCCTCAAGAAATGGATGTTATTTCTCTCAAAGAAGAGTGAAACATTTGCTAATTTTCAGATCTTCTGTAAGAGAGTTATTCAGTATTATGGGCATCCCTTACTTGTCCTCTACTCATATCGAGTGTGGAATTCACATAAAAGAAATTATTGGCATTTTTGAAGGAGCACGACATCACACAACACTTGAATTCCCCTATACTACCCACTAGAATGGAATTGTAGAACATCATAATCAAACTATCACATAGATGGATTATAGCATTGTTTCCATTGCGAAATTGGAGAACAAATGTTTAGCAAAAGTGTTCCACACAAAAGTATATATTTTAAATTGGGCACCTACAAAAAGCTTGTAGACAATAGGATTTTGTCACCTACCTACCCCCCACATCTTAAAATTACTCTATAAAAACTATAAAAATCATCCTCCTCACCTCGTAAAATCTATTATTACCCTCCCTTTTAAATCATATTTACTTACCAAAACCTACAAAACCATATCTAACCATCCCTAACTTATTTCATCCTAACTTCCCAAGCTCACATAACCCCCTCCCTAGTAATGTTTCCTCATCCCCATACTTGAAAAGTTTGTTTTAGGAGTTGTTGAAACAAATTCTAAATTCCTTCTTCGAATTTCTTGGATCGTCGATGATTCTAAACAAATTTCCAGTGATTATAAATAAGAGTTTCAACTCCTCTTTTATGGATTTTTTTATTGTATTCTATCCTTTCCTCTTGTGAATATTCAAACTTGTGGGAAACCATTCTGTCACTTCAAAAATCCCCAAGTAATGCAATGAAGTTCTAATACTTCTAGGAACCACAACATATTGTTTTTATGCATTCATAAGCCTTTCAATTGTCAAATAATCAACAAGTCAACATTGTTAAATAAACTAACCTTTATGAGCATTCATCATCCTATTTCCACACTTTATGGTAATATTCTATCAGTTTATCATTATTCTTATCTCATAGCAATTATAAACAATCCATCTAATTCTTTATTTTCATTAATTTATCATTTTTCAAGGAAATCAGTCAATTTAATAGGAATTTCCCGACATTCCCTTAAATCACCAATAATTCCTTTGAGTCACATGTGATTCCCATAAATTGCGGGTGATTCCTTTGAATCACCTACAATTTTTGTTCTTTAACTCCCTTTATCAAAATCCATAAATTTTATCAAATATTATCTGCATTCATAAACTTGTCTATTACAAGCATGTTTTTGTTGTAGATGACTATTCTAGGTGAGTCTCATCCAATCATGAGTGTAAAAAATCACTTGATCATCCAAAAACCCTTTGTTTGAGAAAAATTTGACATCCTTCATGAGCTTACTATGTGCATTATCAGATTCGTACCTACCAAGGAATAAATTGAGGAAAAGCTCAAGTTCCTTCATGAAATCCAAAAAGAATCTGCAGAATACATTTATGAATACTTTGAATCCATCTAAATTGTTTTGACTTTTTCCTATGCCACTAATGAAGATGAAAAAGATATTTTATTTCACCTGGAGTTTTATCCTCCATCGTTTTCATTATCATTACTTATCTTATGATATTTATCAACTCACTTAATTGTATGAAAACAAGTTGACGTCCTCCAAAGAAGACCCTTTGGATTCTAGGAATCACTCTTTTCTGAGTAGCTCATCTCCCATTTTATCTAATATCATTTTTGTAGTTTTCTTTGATTGCAGGTATCTTCACTCGGTGAAAGGAGGATAATTTAGCCAAACTTAACACATACTCATTACTCTGCAAATCTTGAACTCAAAAGAGAATAAAAATTCTTCTTTGTTATTCAATCATGTATTATAATACTTCATAAATATGAAAAAAACTCCCTACTTGAGTTTCCAACTAAACTCTAACTAAATTTGACTAAATCTACTCTAGATGGAGAAATTTACTATTTTTAGTAGTTTACAAGAACCTAATATTCTTAATAATCTCGCATGCTTATTCATATGGGCACAATATTTTTCACACATCTTCTATGTGCCAAAATTAGAGGAATTTAAAACTTTCTAATGTACTATGCATGCAACACACTAAAATAAGAAAAAATCAAATTACAACTTAAATCTTAAATTTTGGACCCCAGATGGTGGATTTTGGGCCTAAAATTTTACTAAAAATAGATCCAATTTGTAGGGAATTTTTATTGTTGTGTTCAAATCATTGAAACCGGACAACCAAATCAAAAGTTTTGACCATCTGAATATTTTGCTAAAATTAGTGCATCATTCTCCCCTACTTGAAAAAAATGTAGCTCCTGCAAGATGTCTTCTTCAAATTTCTACCAATTATCTGTTTCTAGCTTCTTCATCTCACACTATGTGACCCATATGTTTTCCTCTTGTTTAAGTGCTTTTCAAGGTACCAAATATCTGCTATATTTCCCATGTCCCATGTGAACTATTTTATTGTCTAATATCTGATAAACTTCTTATTTCTTCTTCATCAAAACATGTTGCCTCAAATCTACTACTTCTTGAATAACATCCCTGTATTCACTATCCCCATGAAAATAATATAATTATGAAGCATTAAACAATAAATAATTATCAAAATTTCCTAGAAATTCTACCTCATAAGCATTATCATTTATTTTTCATGATTTTGTAGGGACCAATCTTCTTGTAATTCATCTTGTTATAGGTTCCTTTTATAAACATTTCCTTTCGAAATTATACCATAACCAACTCACCCAATATAACACCTTTCTCTTTCTATTCACATATGTTATCTCCTTATATTTATCATTTTTATTCTGTAGCTTCTTTTGCATTGTTCCCTATAATTGTTGTATATGATTGGAAAATGCTTTTGTATCATCACTGACTCTACCATCAATTAGTAGCTTCACCAAATTTAATACCCCGTTTGGATTACTCCCATTCACAATATAAAATGGACAATTTCCTATGGATCTATTTAATGAGCTATTATAAACAAAATCAACTTGTGGTAATGCTAAGTACCATTGTTTTGGATTTTCCAAAACTGTTCACCTTAACAGGTTTTATAAACTCCTATTTACCATCTCTTTTTTCCCATCAGTGTGAGGACGATATGAACTGCTGAACTGTATTTTATCTCCCAATGTATTCCATAAAGTCATCTAGAAATGACTTAAAAACCTTGTGTCCCTATCTGAAGTAATGGTTTTTGGAACACCATGAAACCTAATAAATTATCTAAGAACCAAATATGCTACTCGTTTTACTTCACTACTTTTCTTACAGGAAATAAAAAGAACCGTCTTAAAGAACTTATCAATAACCAAAAAAAAAGGAAGCATTACCTCTTTGTGTTTTTGGTAATTCCAAAACAAAATCCATACTCAAATCTATCCACGGTCCTTGGGGAATAGGAAATGCATATACAACCTTGTATTCTATGCATGGCCTTTCGAGACTAGGAAAATTCTACACCCCTCCACATATCTTTTAATTTTTTTCCAATAGTATATTTCTTCTACCAACTATATAGTCTTATCCTTATGAAATTTCCTAGTCCATCCTTCGCCATGTATCGCTTTCACTATATTATCTCTCATAGCCCAAATAGAATACATAAATTTCGTCCCTTAAATAGATATTCTTCCTTCAAAAGGTACTCATTCTCCACGTCACTTGTTGTTACAATTTATAAAGGACTGAGAGGGGGGTGAATGAGTCATGTGATAAATCTTTTCTCTTTTCCATTTAAAATGTCAAATATACACTTTGATAAATTGCATGCATTAATGTTGGATCACAATTAGATAAATTTCATCAAAAAATGCAAACATATCAAGAACACAAGGTATACTACGAAATATTCTTTATTGGAACTCAAATCAGATTACAACTCTTAAAATCATATTGCAGGCAATAAAGACTTCTCCATTTTTTCTTCACTCGCATCCTGCTCGTGATGACTCCAACCAAATATTGACCTAGATAAGACTTCCAGGGGTTTTTTCTTCACAGCAAAGGTTTTCTTTAAAGGAAGAGTAAAAGGGATTTGTTTCACAATTCAACACACCTAAATGTGGAACATCCTTTTAAATAACACAAAATTAATAAATATTAATCTTACACTTCGTTTTCATCTTGAATCTTCAACTTCCTAGCGTTGAATTTGAAATGGGATTTGAATGAAATGAGATTTTGTCTTCTTCTCCAAATGAGCTCATATTTTGTCTTCTACCTCTTAAACTTGTCCACATATATTCCATATTTCTATTCATGTGTAACATAGTCCCAAAAATTCAAATATTTTTTTATGGTTAGAAACTCACCACATTATCCAATATATGCATTTAGACTCATAGGTGTGCTTAACTCAGCTTCTAAAAAAATAGTCCTGAAAAATCATCTAACTAGACCACTTCCACTTATCTTCATGACCCAATTAGTATATAAAATTGAATATTATGATGTCTAATTTCATTAAAATTTACCATAAATATCCAAATCAAGTCTTAACTTGTCACAAAACACCATTTTACAAGACTTGCGTGGATGGTTTCAGCATCTTTGCATTTGGTCTTCAAGAATTGAGGTTATACATACCTAAAATATTTTCATAATGAGGAAAGTAACCTAAAAATGGAAATATAATGAAGTCTACTATCTCATCCACTTCTAATACTGTTCCAATTCATTGCATAAGGCTTCCAAAAAATGTGGATCTCTGCAACTGGACTGGCTGGTCTTGAAATCACAAAAACTAGTCTTCCATAAAATGTTGTAAAACACATTCAAAGAAATTATTAGAGATCCATATCTCACCTCTAACACTTCAATTTTTATGTATAAATTTATTTAAATAATTTAGTATCATAGGTTAAATGTATAAAGTCTTGGATTCATACCCATTTAGACATGTTTCTCAAATAGACCTAAAAGAGCAGTTTTGGCTCAATCACCTTTAAGAAAGAAATGAATTTTAGAGTTAAAAAAAAATTCAAAACATATAAAAAAATACCTTTAGAGAGTGTTCACATACTTCTTACACTCCAAGAATGAGTATTTGCATCGTTAATCCTTCTAATCGTGAAAACTAGTTACATAAGCTTGTTTGTTTTAATGGTAAGGCCAAAACTGAGATGTATCTCAAAATTTTATCAAAGGATTGATCCAAATATATTTATTAACCTGAACATAACATTATATGTATCACCCAGAATAAATTTTAGCATTTTATCCTTTGTTATATTTGTCTGTACACTGAAATCTACATAAAATACCTATTTTTCAGTGGGGCCCACCATGCATCGTGAACTTAAAATAACATGGAAATGTGTTCTAAATATTCCTATTTATATTAAAATAATCTTTTGAAAAAAAAAATGAGCTAGGACACCTATTCAACTCAATTTTCAAAAACTGGTCCAAACTGGGGTTTGGAGGGCTACAAACATCCTCACAAAAGTTGATAGAAATTATAACATACTCAACCAATCCCAAAACTAATTTTACACCATATTTTTAAAAAAAATAAATCCATTTTTTCTCTTATTACTTATCCGAAGGAGGCTCAAAACGTTTTCTTAACTGTTAATAAGTTTGATGCTTAATTTGCATACTTTGAAAAACCCATTTATGGAAAAACTTACATAATTTGCAAAATCTTCATCTTCAGCTCCTAAAATTTTTCTCACACTTTAAGGACACATCCCTGTAACACCTCCAAGTCATATTGTTTTTAATTCATGCCATCTCATTTAGGTTATCTTTAGTCTCTGATTCCAAGTTGTTAAACTATGTTGACCTACATAAGTGCGTAAAACACCTCAAAAGCTACCCGAGAACACTTGTAAACACCATATATCATCATCCCATGATCATACCATGTTTTTTTTTGGCATAATCACACCTTGGATCAACATTTCACTTCTTGTTTGTTTGGGGATTAGCTTAAGATAGCTCAATACTGACCTGTTTTAGTCTCATGAACCTCATCTATCTATTTTAGATCTTTCTACACCTTCTATTCCACCTCATAATTATGCAAATATTTTTAACATACTTTTTTTTGAGTTAATTCTCATGTTTTCTTAATTTACATGATGCATTTTTACTAGGCCAAGAACTATAAATACTTGATTTGATGCATACACTTCATGAATAGACTATGTGGACATGTTACAAACTTGTTGACACATCTCACTCACCTCATGGACCTTGTTTGACCTACATAATACATTTGAGAGACTCAAGTCACACAAATACATCTTAGGAGACCCTTAGATTACCTAAACAACATACCTAGATCACATGGACCATTGTGACATCAATGAACTTTGCGTCAATGACAACACAAGTTACGCACACTTACAAAAAACCCCTCCTTTTTCAATAATAGCAATTATGAACTTATACACACTTGGACATCCCCATTTGCATGTTGTTAAACACACTTCTCCCCCTTTGACATCTATGAAAAGGGAATTGATGGAATTAACATGGAAAACACTGAATCACAATAACAACCAAACTCATCAAGACATGAGAAAGACAAGTTACACAAACATAGCTCCCCCTTAGATAGTGATTCTTCTAACTTTAACTCCAAAAAAACATGAGAAGAATCTAGTGACCTAATTTGGACATCCAATACTCTCCCCCTTAGATGGTAATCCACCATGTTGACTCATATGTATTTTCAATACATGTTCCTCTCTTTAAATAAGAATAATTTTTTACTCCATCAAGATGCACTCATCCTAATCTTCATTCTTCAAGAGCATAGTCATAGTACAGGATTTTCTCTCACTATTTGCTTCCTTATAATGATCTTTCTTCAAAATATTTCTTAATATCTCATAGCAAGGTTTCATGCACTTGAGAATTCATTAAGTCCCTCAAGTCTTAAGTCACCTTAAGCCTTCCTATAAATCACCTAGACCATTTTAGGAATTACTATACCTATAAGTCACCCAAAATAGGTAAAGAAGGAAATAATAGTCCTAGAGAACACCATTCAGTCAGACCTCTTTGAATAGGTTTCCTATCACTGTAACATACTTTTATTCCTGTTGAAGATCCCTATTGTGACTATAGATTCATAAATTATTTGTTTTGTAATAACAAGAATTATTTTTATTTTATCACACCTCATAATTTCATGAATAGATCAATAACATCTCCTAGAAGAAAAACTTGTACTCATCTATTATGGATATTCATTTACATTCATGAAAATATTTTTCTCTACACATAACACTATAATATTGTATTAGACCTCGTGAAGGATAAGTTGTATCATATTGTATCAAGAGAGACAAAAGGACACAATCAAGTGCTTTTACAAAGCCATATTTATCTTAATTAACCTTCTGAGTGAAACTAGAATATAAATAAATATTCATAGGAAACATTCACCACTCATTAAAATCACCTACAGGCCTATGGATTCTCATCCAATCTTAAAAAAACATAGCTTTTTCAAGAGTAAATGATTTCTTAACTTCATAATTTGCATTTGAGCATTCACACATCTTCATTATGATATATAGCGACAAACCACTTGTTCTTGCATATGTGACTTGTTCCTCATTTAAAAAAAAAACCTTTTTCAAAGAAGTATCGAATTTTAAGATCATTGTTTTGATAGTTATTTTCATTATACTAACATGGCTTACCTTTTCTTTTACTTATATGGCTCAAAACAGACTTGGAAAATCATTTAGCAAAAACATATATATATCATACAACATACCTTATACCACACCTTTTCACTTTTATTTGGAGAAAACAAAACACTATCATCTATTTTATCTATGTTTTTCTCCAACACATGAAATACTTGGTCTGATACTATTTATCATTAGGTCAAGATAAGAAATTTTGGATTTGGATATTTATTATTACACTTTTTCTCCCAAACATCAACTCTATTCATTAGCATTTTAAAAAATCCCTCCATTCACTTGTTTGATTATTCATCATCGTTGTTCTTGTAATCATCTTCTCTTTCATACTCAATTTTTTGTTTTCATAATATCATCCTTGGTTTGAGTTCTTCAACGTTAAGAGTGTTATTTCAAAATCTACATATTGTTGCTTCGAGTCTTAGGTTGAGCTTGAGGTGACTCTTCACATTCATATTTTGAGCTCTTCACTACCTAACTATCATTTTGACTTATAAACTTTTGGTTTCTATATATACACATCCTTCATACTATAACAGTCAAGAAATATTCATCTTGTAATAAATAGGAGACATGATGATCAACACCACTAACCTACATCTAAGCACTTGAAATAGTGACAACTTTAAATAAATCAAAGCATTGTACTTTGAATATTTCCATTCCTGTAGCCGTGAAATCTTGACTTATATCTCTTTGTTTGAATTTGTACTAAATATGCTCACTATGCCTCTCAATTTTTTTTCCCTTCTCGAACTTTTAATTTACACTTCTCGCTCGGCTAAAAAATTCTTAACACCTTCTATAGTTAGCTCTTAATTCCCCCAACATGATTGTAAAATCTCATGACTTCATACTCTATCACAATGCTCATTGTTTTAGTCTTTGCAAGAAAGTTTTACACAACTCTAAGACCATCAGTATCCTATTAGTACACTTCATAATAATATGCACATTGATAAAACTTTTTCCACCTCTTCATGTCATGTAGACAACACCATTGCAGTCCTTGAAAGTGCCAACCCTTTTCAAATTCTTCATACATTTCATATATATCTCAGCTTCTTGTTCAATATTTCTTAACTTCACATACACGTCATATATAATAGTTACACATTTTTTTCCCAGTTAGTATTCCTTAACAATCTCGAATAAAATAGTTACACTTTGTCTATGTCCCATAAAAATTTTAAATTCCTTTCAAAAAAATTGAAACCCACTTAGTATTCTCTGGTTGTTCATGTCCCACCCTATAAGATCAAAGGTTCTTTGAGATTCATGACTTATTACAAATTGGATTTTTTTTCTTTTCTTAATTAATAAATTTATACTAACAGATTTCAATATGCAACCATGTATAGTGTTGAGATAGTTCAAAACACTGGAGGATCACTATACCTCATGAATATTCTTGCTTTGTAAATGTAACATGATCTCCTTTGGAAAAATTTTACACTAACAAAGATGAAGGAAAGAGTTACAATGTATTTAATTTGAGATTGAATAAAAAAGGAACATTCAAAAACATCAAACCAGATACATGCAGTCATTTCACAAAACTTCAAGATTTATGTCATGAAATTATCTAGACACATGAGATTAATTTCAACAAATATTTTTCAATATGTTTCCTATGAGAAAGAAAAAGGTTCATTTAAAACATTTGAATTTTTTGATTGGATAAGAAACTAAGAATTGATCAAAACTGCATCATAAACCCTAGGAACAAGGTTATGAGAACTGTGGCATTTCTAAGAGCATTATTAATTAAATTTATATCTCTAAACTTTATGAAAATCAAAATTTAAAAATGATATGAGTGTGGAAGACCATCCTCTAACTCTATCTAGTTATTTAATGGTTCTAAATTTTTCCATTCATTCACAGAGATTAATTTTTTCTTTAGATACCTGTAAGAGTGTTCCAACTTGAACACAATTAAGAGTTATGTGTATTAAATTGTGAAAAGTTTTATCTTGAGGTCAAATCCTTTGTAACTTTATTGGCATAATCCAAGAATTAAGTTCATTATATACTAGATACTTGACCATATAATTATTTCCTTATCATGACTGATCAGAGACAAGGATTTCTAGGTACAAACCATCAAAAAAATTCTCTAAGGATTGTAATACTTGTAGGTTGATATTCTCATCAAAATCATGAATCAAACTTACTCAAGATCACTCCCAAAGTAACATGATAAAAAATTTCTACACACATTCATCTTAGACACCATTCATGCATGTATAGTACATGTATGTTTGGAAACTTCTCATGGAAAGAGAATCACAAGTTTTGACATTCCTTTCAAATTCTTAAGATAATATCTTGTACTAGTAGTCATTCTCATACCTTAATCATTTGATACTTCTCCAACTATCCTTAACACACTATTTGATATTCTAAAGACATAAAATCTTACTATTAGATGACATGTAATAATTACTAATACCTATGAGCATCAAATTTGTCCTCAAAAGCTATTTATTAAACCTGTTTCAATTATACTCTTCTATATTCAACATATCTATAGATTATCATATTGCCCTTTCTACACCAAGTTTACTCAAACCTTCAATTTTTAACACACAAGACAAACCAGTGCATTGTATCTTCTTTTCATGAAGACAACCCATCACCAAATCTCCTCTTACTCACAAATCATTGTATCAATTACATCTTGAAGATCACCGTGTCTTCTTACTAGAATCAACGTTTTTTCCCTAAAGACATGTTTGACATGCTTAGATGGTTTCATGAACTTGAAAATTGTTCCATGGATTAATGCATCCTGAAAAACAAATCAATTTTTTTAAAGATATAAGCCAATACTTTCAATACTCGTATTATATGGAGCAAAACAACTTTCGGATAGAATACATAAATAATGATTTTTTGAAGACAAAGACACAGATTTAGTCCTCTTGAAACTTTTAGAAGATTCACTAGGAAATGAGAATACCCTTTCAAGATTTGTTTCATACTTAGGAAAAACTTGGAGCACTATTTATGAATTGAGATGCCTTTGAAAGATACCATATAGACATGACACCTCCATATAACATTATTGAGCTATCATAATATTGAACTTCATAATCATTTGTCATAGGTTATTCATTATTATAACAATACTTAAACACATAAGACATCAGCCTTTTTTACATTTTGATAGAAACCAACACTTCTTGTCAAGTACCAAAATGTAGACGATAAGCACAACTTAGAAACATTCAAACCTGACCTTTCATGATCCTTGAATTATAAATCAAACTCACTAATATACAACTGGCATACATTGGAATAATAATAGAGCAACCTTACAAACTATGACACCTAATAGCCATGCTTAGGCCATCTCATGATGCAATATCTGCTCATAACATCTACAAAAATATGATATCTTGAGACTAGGACAATTATAAAATAACTATGTTGAAATATACCTCAACACCAAGGAGATAACTCATACTGACTTAACCAGTTCTGCCCCCACCCCCGAGGCTTCACTTGAATCTATATATCATGGAGCATATTAATTAGATACCTAATAAGTTCTCAATATTTCTTTTCATTTCTTGATTGGTTTATTATTTTTTGATTCTTCATTTTTCACAACTGAACCTTTATATTTCTTAGTCATATTCTTGGAATCCTCTTTAGAATTTTGAGTATCTTCTCCCTTCTTCTTGTATTTCAGGGCTTGTTGCTTCGGTCTTTGAATCTCTTTCTTCAACTAACCTACATCACAAAACTAAGGTTCTTCAAGAAAAATAAGTTTCTACAACCTACCGTGCATTATTCTTGTCAGATACTCAGTTTCTTGTACGCATTTCATTCAGAAGAATGACACCACAACTTGTGCCTTGGGGTGTGGCTATTGGTCCTCTTTCCCTGACTCCACCATTGTATGATATACCACATGGGTCAGGTAAGAATATTCCTAAGTTCAAAGGTGATGGGAAGCAACACCCTGACAAAAATGTCACTTCATTCTTTATCGCATGTGGCATTCTTGGAGTTTCTCATGAAGACATCTCAGTTTGACTCTTCATTGAGAAATTGCACTATGTAGTAGTAGAATGGTTCTACCATCTTCTGAATGCGTGAATTACCAATTGAACTACCATGTTGTCTATATTCGAAGCAAGGTTCAAACTGGCTAAAGACTCTCATCCCTTGTTAGCACAACTTACACACATGAATAACGAGTATTATGAACCCAAGCAAGATTTCATAGCCTAATTCAGCAAGTTGATTCATAAGATTCCAGAGCTAGCCGTTCCCACTCTTGAAAATAAAAAGTTTTTCTTCATCAAAGCTCAGCCCCTTGATGTGAGCTTCTTGTTGAGAAGATCCGTTATCCCTTATTTGGCCACTACTCAAGCTATAGTCACTGAAATAGAAGATGATCTTATTCTACCTGGAAAGATAAGAAGATAATCATCTAAGCCTAAAAATCCAAGTTATTCTTAGAGTACTACTGATCCTATGATTAAGAAGATGGTTAATGACTTAATCCCTTTAAAGAATCAAATGTCTCAACAAGAAACCAAAATTCCTTATCAGGATAATCCTAGATAGAATTTCAACAATGCCAATGGTGCTCCCGCAAGAGATAGGAATCGGTTGATCGTTGCTCTCACCAGGATGGCCATTGAAGCTCCTCCTATCAACTCACTAGTTGAAATAGTTGAGGAGGGTGAAGAACCAGAAGATAAAGATTCTCAAGAAGCTTTTGAAGCTTCAGGATATGCTGATGAGTCTTTTGATGATTCAACTAGTGAGTCCAGCATTGGATACTTGGATTACAAGGAAGACGAAGGTGAGTATGATGGTCAATCATTTCTAGTCTTCACTCAATCCCAATCTTAGAACCCAGAAAGCTGGTGAACGGCTAGGAGAAAAGTAAAGAAGCTAAGTGGTATGGCTAAAAGAGGTTCTCCCCATCCTCAAAGCAACTTTAAAAAAGGAGACAAACTAAAATGGTAAACTTCGTCTTCTAACTCTTTCTCCTTCCCTCAAGGCTAGTACCTCATCAAAAACAATTTAACTAGAACGGGGACCCTCTCCATTCATTCCGTCATATCCACTTTGACCATCATTGATCATACAAATGTTAACACCCAAAATGCCCACATGTCGGAAGCCGAGTAATTGCAGTCAAACCCTGAGCATTTGAGAAACTTTCCAAATTCATTTAGAAGCAAGGTTTCATTCCTTATCTTCAAAAGGAATTTTTCTTATCCCACCAGCCTCTACCTCAGAGTAATATGACCTCTACGCCTTCTTCAGGAAATATGAAACATTTTATTTGTCCTGACTTATAAACGGTTTTAAAGCTCAAACAATTCAGCAAAACCAACTTAGGTTTCTTCTGGAAATCATTGCATAGGTTGTGAATATTTGAAAATGCATTTGAATCATGAGGAAAATCAACAAGAGATTGAAGAGAAAACTTCTTTAACGTGCGACGATCTCAGGAAACATATGAGGTCTGAGACAACCACTCCCACCGTGCCTGATGAAGAGAGATGCAGGCATAATCTGAAAGTTCCAAGAATTTTGGGAAAGACAAGATTTATGGAGGAAGACAAAGATGTGAAAGAGAATAGGCGAATGTTTATTCATTTTCAATCTGAAATTACATTTGTCTTTTCATTTCCTTTTTCATGCAGGAAAAGTAAATTGGCTTGGTCTCCTACGTGAGATTCAAGCAAATAGGACCTCATTAAAATTATATTTGTCAAGGAAGTTATAATATTTTCTCTCAAATCTTTTTATTATAATAAGGGCTATTAGCATTACAAAGTGTTGAGATTTTTGATATTGGAGAACATTGTGAAGAAGAAAATTTGTGGTTATTTTTAATCTTTGAGGAATAGGAACGATGCTTGATTTTCAACTTTGTGTTGAGATTCATCCTTTAGATATTGTTTTAGGTTCATAACTTCAGCTTTCTTTGTTTACCAATCTGATTATTTAATTGTTTCACACCTTACTATTTGTTAATCTAGAACCGGATGATTATTTTGTTGATCTGCTCTTTTATCAAAAAGAAAATATGTTCCTTTCTTCCGTTCATGTGTTTCGTTCCATAATAATTAATTTCCTTTGTATTCCATTCCATTTCTACAAACTGAAAACATCTTCCCTTGGAATATGTGTTTCGGTATTCTATCCCAACCCTAATGGTTAGGAATAGTGTGATATTTATCTATTATTTCTACGGTTTAGATTAGTAATAAACAGGCAACCTCACCTATCTTTGAGGAGGGATTTAATCCCATGTACTGTGGTTGAACCTCATATTTTTGCTTGAAAAAATATCCAACCAATAGGCCTCACATACCTTGAGGTATGTTGTGGACTTTTTCCTTTAACATTACCTAAAACCAACCATAGATTTCCATTTCCTATAACCTCATAAACCATTTTTTTAAATTTCATCCTTTCTTATTTAATAATGATAATTAAAATTCTCTTGTGTGAATGTAGAAATTACTCTGATATAATACAAAGAATCCATGAAATACCTACACAGACAATAATTGAAAACAAGAACTATATATTATATTTTTATAATTCATTCACTATTTCATTACACTCCATTATATAGGAGATGTAAAATAAAAATCCTTACAACAACATTTTTCTTCATGTAAAACCATACACCCATATGGTTTCAACCTCTCACCAATATAATAATAAAACAATACTAATTGTTTTATTATTCTAACTTACTAACTTACCACATACTAGCCACATTTTACATTTACTATTAACATTTACATAGTAAATGTACTTTCACTAATTTACCATACTAATAATTACACATGTAATTATTATTCACCCGTACATACAAATGGAGCACTAAGATATATTTCCTAACATTCCCCCTTTAGTGCGAACATGGGGAAAACCTGCCTTATACTTGCACCTACTCATGATCTGATGATTTTACAGGATGATCATAAACCTAATGGATGGTTTTTCATAGGGTTGACCATAAACCAAAAATTATGGTTTTGCAATTGGTTTACCATAAACCAAAAATGGTGATGGTTTTGCATAAGGTTTACCAACAACCGAAAATGGTGGTTTTACAAGTGGTGTACCACAAACCAAAAGGGTGATGGTTTTGCATAGGGTTTACCAACAACCGAAAATGGTGGTTTTGTAAGTGGTGTACCACAAACCAAAAATGAAGGTTTTCAAGTGTTTTACCTACAACCACATCATGATATGCCAAGTATTATTCTTAGCCCTCATCACATCTCACTGTAGGGAATAACATAGGAAATTCTGCTGAAATCTGCTGCATATATAGAAAATACCATAAATGTAGAAAACTAGAAATGGAACATTGAGATCATGTTCCCCCCTCAATGTGAAATTTCCTTTATTTTGCAAACCACAATAGGAACACTACAACCAAACACTCTGCTAGAAATACAAAGAAACAACAAGAACGCACTGTATAAAAAATAAATCGCCATAGCTAATACGGCCCCGTCGTTGGTGACTAATGAGAGGTCACTAAATGACCTCCAACCTCCTGTGCCTCCTTCCTCCAAGAACTTCACTTAGAATAGAAAGTCTTCAGAATTATAGTCAATTTCATCTGTTATTCGTTCATCTTCATTGTCTGAGCCTTCTTGAGTGACTATATTTGCTTCATTTTTAAGATTTCCATTGAGCAAGTCTTTAGCTCAATCTCTACTAAAAGACTTAATATGACCCTTTTTCTTGCAATAGAAACATTCAATTTCATCCTCTTTTTTTTGATAATTTTTTTAATTTCTTTTTAACATATAAAGCAATTTCCTCTTCTATATCTTCTTTAGTTATTTTCTCTTCAGCAAGGAGATCTGAAATCATGCCCTCTAATGACTGAGAAGACATTTTCCCTAGAGTAAAGACAACATTATTGTACTTGGATGGCAAACTGTTTAATAATATGGATTTTTCATCTTCATCATCAACAAGAGCTTTAACTTCTGCTAGTAGTCTAAGATGAGATCTCAATTCATTTATATGACTTGACATTGTGACTTCTTCATTCATTTTCAATTTGAATAATTGCAACTTTAAAGAGAATTTTGCATTATTCGCTTTAGCCCCAAAAGTTTTGTTTAGTAAATCCCATATTTCTGTAGAATATTTTTCTAAATCTACATGATGTAATTCAGAATCTGAAAGACCAAGTCTAATTATTTCTTTGGCTTTGTCATCTCTAGTTCCCCATTCTACAATTTTGCTTACATCTGTAGGTTTTTTTTCTTTTCCATCTACTATCCTCCATATATTTTTATTCATTAACTGCATCTAGATTTTTACTCTCCATGTATGGAAGTTCAGCCCATTAAATTTATCTAATGGTATATCCATTTTATTGAATCTAAATATCCAAAAAAAAATTGAATGTAGATTTGAATTACCTTTGATTCTCTGATTTCTTCAAAAAAATAGCAGTGATCAATGTGCTGTATAGTAAATTGCACGTTTCTCCCAAACTACGTTGGGTTTTTCTAAAATTTATATTGTAGCTTCTTGTATAACAGAGCGTTCCACGCACAAAATTTTGTAGAAACCCAGATCGGGAAACAAAAGGTACGAGTTATTATTCGAGACAGATTTAACCTCGCTCTAATACCAAATGTAGAAATTACTCTGATCTAATACAAAGAATCCATGAAATAGCTACACAGACAATAATTGAAAACAAGAACTCTATATTATATTTTTATAATTCATTCAATATTTCATTACACTCCATTATATAGGAGATGTAAAATAACAATCCTTACAACAACATTTGTCTTCATGTACAACCATACACCCATATGGTTTCAACCTCTCACCAATATAATAATAAAACAATACTAATTTTTTTATTATTCTAACTTACTAACTTACCACATACTAACCACATTTTACATTTACTATTAACATTTACATAGTAAATGTACTTTCACTAATTTACCATAATAATAATTACACATGTAATTATTATTCACCTGTACATACAAATGGAGCACTAAGATATATTTCCTAACATTAAATTTCTTGTTTGATTGTAATCATCTATTTAAAATATTTTTTTCCTTTTTTAGAGATTATTTTTTTTATGGTCATATCCTGACAAAAATATCATGAAAAAATATGAAAAACATGGTTTAACCCTTACAATCATCCTTACAAAACATCCAATCTCACATTAATGATATCCATCGTATTGTTATCCAACATTAATCACCATAAAAATGATCAAGAACGTCCGAACGCTCCTTGTAGTCAATCCACCACATTAGAAATTCCCGATCCATCTAGTCCTCATTTTTTAAAAGGTAGGGATTAAAAATTTATAAATATCCTTGATTGAAACACCGTTTTAATCAACCCTTATCTAGTTTTCAAAGGTTTCCTTCAAAAATCGACACCCGAACAAAGACACCCTGTCACTAAAAATTCATATGAGTTTTCCTAGATTTTTAATCCTAACCATAATCGAGTCGTCTAAAAAATCCATCCTTATCCCACTACCATGGAATATGAAACATCTAATCTTGTGTCTTCAACCTCCATAATTTCTTTTGACCTTAAATTTATTTCCTCATAGTTCAAAACTAACCAGTAATCAAAATCCTCAAAAGATCCCTCATCTAATTCTGCCCCATCCCAAAATAGTACCTACACATCCTCATCCATGTTGAGTTCATTAGTGTAATCCACTATTAAAACACCTCATGTGAGTTCAATAGCCATCCCATTAAGCATATCCCATTTTATCTCATCTCAATATCCTACATACTCTATTTTAAACATATTATTGTTTATCCCAACATGAACATAACTCATTAATACTAATTCCATCTCTAGTGTTCACCCTTCTTCAAAACAATCATCAATTACACCTACCTTCTCTCAACACACACCCAAATAATATTTTCCTCTCATCCACACTTCTATTCCTTTCTAGCACATGCCCCAAAAATCTCAACCCCTCATCCACCCTTCAATTCCCTATCAAGTTATACCTTAACAATCACAACCTCTCTAAACACATCTATGCCTATTCAATATCAATACATCTAGTATTCATAACCTATAGTATCACAACCTACATACAATGTTCTTATGAATACCCCTCTCCAATATAATATCATTTAACTTGCAATTCATACTAAAAATCAAATCCACCTACATAAAATCAACCTGTCCCTTCATGATTAAATATCAAGAAACAACCATTACAAAACGATACTTTACAAGAATTAGAAAACATAATCTCCACCCTTGGAGATTCCTTTATGGGTCATAAATACACATTGTCTTACAAACAAATCTAGAATGAACCCATACATCCATACATAATAGCACATATCCTCTTGATTGGGAACTCCCTAAGTTTCTCAAATTCTAAAAAAATGAAGACCTCCAAAACACATTAGGTCCCTTCAACATTCTTGTTACCCCATAGCATGTGACCACAACCTTATACTAAGAACATTTTCCATGTCCTTAGTCATACCTACCTTAGATTGGTACAATAATATTCCTCAGTAACTCTTCTCATTTGCACAACCTACAAATTTTTTTGTGTAAAATCCTTATCACCAATCTATATGTCATCAAGAAATTTGAGGATGAATCTATCAAATAATTCTTGTCCTTTTCCCTCCCACAAACTCAGTTAATTGAGTTATTTTTTCTCATGTTCCAAAAACATATCATCCACATTAAAAATATAATCCTTCAAAATATTTGATGAATCCTTCATTATGGATTGCAAACTCGAGCTTCACACTCTAAAAATTAGTAGGGTCGAAATCATATCAATGAAGCGTAAGTGTAAATCTTCTTTTAAACCATCCTCTAGTCACAACAAATATATGACATCAACAAACATAGTTGTTGTGAAAATTGCATTTAAAGAATGTTAAACCACTTAATGCACCCATCCTCAATACAATTATGCACTTATCAATGCATCTTATAATGCAATCTATAATAAGGTCTTAGTTTGAACATGACCACACTTCATCACATATTTCCCTATCGATGTTTATGTTTCAAAACCCTCTTGGTATCGAGAGCATGACTACTTAAATACCAAAAGATGAAAGGCCATGAAATTGAAAGGTGTTGTTTTTTCAAAAATGACCTTCAAGATATTATCAAAAAAGGTGAATTGCATTTAGATAACCCAAATGCACATATAAATCAGATGTTGGACGTTTTCAAACATCCCTTTCAAATCCACATCCTTGTAGACAACATGCTTTCGTCAATCCTCCTACTCCATATTATGAGCACATTATTTAATTTAAAACCTACCTAAAAATCATTATCCTAAGCAACCCTCTCCAAACCTCCATCAAAAAAATCATACACTCTCATAACTTAACATTTTACATATCGTAAACCACCTTATAAAGTTGAATAATTTACCTTAACCTTCTTAAAACTACTCAAATCTATTTTTGTATCACATTCTAACCTCCACAACTTTTTCATAACCTCCCCTCAAAAAATTTTCCTTTAGAATTTAATCATAAAACATGTTTGGCAATGGTTTCAAAAAATTCGCAAATGTTTTCCACAAAAAAATAGATCACTGATGATCCTAACCAATCGCTAGCAATTATAAATAAGAATTTTTACTCCTTTCTCAAGGAGCTTTAAAAACCATTTTCTCATGCTTACACCTCTTTTCTGACTCCATAGAGAATCTAATCCAAGTGTATATATCATCAAGGACCTGCATTAATTTTAAGCTCTCACAAGCACATTATTTTATTATCTTTTTCATCAATAATCTCTTAAGAAGTTCAACAATTCACCATCCACTTCAATCAGCTTGAGCCAATATATGGAGGCATTTTTCATCTCATTTTTGCATCAAAAGGTATTTATTTATCTCTTCTCATTTTTTACATTTCATATAAACATCAAAATCAATCAAAAATCATTATTTAAAATCCTTGTTTATCATTTTCATCAAACTATGTCATTTTATAGTAATTTCAAGTGATTACTTGAATGGACAATATTCTTCCTGATCACCAATGATCCCTATAAAATCACAACTATTTACTGATTTATCATTTTACCATCATTTTTATCAATATTTTTTATTTGAACTTGTTCTTTCCAAGCATCTTATTATGAGAATTTACTACCTCCCTATAGTTCATCATCTCTTCTTTTGGGAATAATTCAATATCCTTCATTAGTTGAAATGGTGTGCAATACCATTTTCCACCAATATACAAGACATTGAAGATTAGATCGATTCCATCCATGAAATTCAACAAGAAACAAAAGAATTTTTCAACAACTACTTCAAATCTATTCAGATCACATCCAACCTTTCTTCTGCCACCTTTTAAACTACATAGGACATTCCCTTCAATCTTGAGTTCTAGAGATTCTTATCCATGATCTATTAATCATTTTCATTTACACATATTTCTCATTATATTTATAAATATATGTAATTGTATCACAGTGATATGATGTCTTCCAAGGAATTCCCTTTAGATTCCTACAATCTTCCTTTGTTGAGTAACTCATTTACCCATCTATCTAATATTTTTTGTTTAGTGTCTTTGATCTTCATATTTCTTCATCGTTGAAAGAATAACGATATCTTATCACATTAGTATCAACATTCATCCTCGTGGGTATTGTTAAACCATATCATATTCTAAGGTCAATTGACTTCTGTTATTTCATTTTATTAACTTAAATCTGAAAAAACTCTCTGGTATACTAGATGACATGCTCGATGGGACACATTTCCCTTTATTTCATTTCAAAATTAATTAATTTTCACTTCTAGGTTTTCTACTTCGTAATCATTAACAATATAGTCAAATCTCTAGTGCTTTAGGTGAATCATCTATAATCTCTATAGATTGTTTTTGATTGATTAGTCACTTACTATCAAATTATGATTCATATTTTTTGTTCATTATTCTCATCTAATCCTTTTAGGTTGTTTTCTTCAGACATTGTTTGTTATGTAGTAGTTGTGCTAATAAAAAAATTTAAAAATTAAAAAGGAAGCATTTTATAGGTGTGTCAGCTACCTTTATTCTTTTTTCAAAGCATTTTTTCATGTCCTCCTATAAATTAATATTTATTTTTCATTTAAAATGAACATTTCATCTTGCTTGGTCATATATTTTAATTAGGAGGTTGATAGATTGCATTGAGTTAATCTCCCTTGACACAAAACCAAATCACCTTAAACAAAAATTGCATAAAAACATTCCTACCCAAGTGAAATTGCTTGGATTTCATTACTAAGAGGAGAAGTTAAATCGGTGTTCTATCCAAGTATAAATAATTGGTTATTGGTATATTGGCTAAGCACTTGACTCCCGTATTATTGAATGACCATGTAGTGAGAGGGTAGGCCCCAATGTTAGGACATGTACCGACGTCAGCACATATGTGGGACTCTTTTATGTTTGGGTATATCAAGACTCTAGCATTAAACATGAACTGAAACCATCCATAAATTTTCATATCCTAGGACCTCATCAACCATTTTTCACATTTCTCTTTTGTTTTAAATAATGAAGATAAGAAAAATTTATGTGTGATTTATCTAATGTTTGTAATCAACTATTTGTATTCATTTTTCATTTTGAGGTGATTTGTTTCTTTCATATTTACTATGATATAATAATCCCATTTTCAAAATTCCAACAATATAATAGAAAACTTCCAACAATCTATTGAAACTCTTCAAGACCACATCGAGGACATTGTTATCACTGAATCACAACACCCTTGTGTTTACACAAGTGCATATACTTGAGATAATGGTTTTATTGGATAGCATGGGTACTATCTCCAAGTTCTAGGACTTGCTACTTGAAATAGACCTCTGGAGAAAGTTGGTTCTTTCTCCTAAACTACCTACAACAATCTACTCTAATGCAGGAAAAACTGACTGTCCTAATCTAACTTTCCAAGGGATCAAGGAGAGAGAATGCATAAAAAATGAAAGCCTACACGACAACGGTGATACTCCAGAGAAGGAGGGAGTGAGGGTAGTCGTCTAATGTGTGAGATATAGAAGAAAAGTGTACACTAGAAGGGGTGATAACAGTTCTCCACAATCTATCAAAATGCATTCACAAAAACATCTCAAACATACACAATAATAATGGATCCCTGTAAGAGAATGAATAGACACAATATATATGCAATGATATTGGAGGGGCAAGGAGAAGGAAAACAAACACAGTAAGGGAAGATACATCCATGAACTCGTATTTATTGCTTCATTAATATGCAAAGTTCAATCTCTTATAAAATAAGGGCCAGGATCACCATGGAAGGAGTCCAGTACAAGGGCTTCAAGCACATTGGCTTAAAAAATAAATTTTGACAGATCTTTTCTACAACAAAACTACCTCCCCCCCTTTACAATGAGCCCAACACTCCAATTTATAGAAAAATAAGAAGAGAGAGAGAGAGGGAAAATAGAAATCCCTAAATCTATCCTTCAAGCACTTGTAACAGGTATTAAATGGAGTGAAATGATGTTCTTCTACTTGCTAAAGGCTCCCCATACTGTCCCATGACTTGCAACAGTGAAATATGTCAGCCCATACTTCGTTGAATGTGTCCAACTACCAAATAAAACACTATTTTGAACTTGGCCACGTTTTCTAAAAAGTCTCTTTCTATAGTTCATCAACTATAGAATTTATTGACTTATATGCTTTATAATCAGATCCATGATTCCAACGGTACCAATTTCGTGTGATTTCATTCACAAATAAAAAATTTATGACCTTCTGAGTGCGAGCAGCTATTTTGGGTCTGCCAAGCATTTTCTATCATTTGATGGGAATGATAATTAATTGAATAGAGATGAATATGTTTATTTTTTGATGTATATGATGTCATGCTCATTCCATAAAGTCCAATTTTATGAAAATCGGAGCTCGGAGTCAAAAGATAAGGCCATTTGAAGTTTGGGAGGTCAAACATTGACTTTTTCTTTTCACTACGGCTATTTTGGCAAAATCGGGTCCACATGCCCCAGATGTCCTGGAAACATTATTCCACATCACCCAATTCAAGTTTCCTATTCCTTATGCATCTATAGTTGACCAGGCCATGAGGGCTGTTGACCTCCGTATTCTTCGCAACTCCTAGTTCCTTTTGCGGCCTTTTCACTGTTGCACGTCCTGTGCGTACTTTTTTCCGAACTGTCCCGTAGACTGTGTGGGCCAAAAATTTATGACTTCACCAATTTCCCTTTGACTTCAATATTTTTGGCAATGCGTGCCCCACATGTCACTATTGAAACTTTTGTAGTTTGGGACACATAAAGTTGATTTAGCTGATTCCTTTGTATTTCGGCTCAAAACTTGGTATGACGAACCTTGGTACAACCTACACTGGTATGATCCATAGCCTCAAGACCCACAATGCATTAAAACAAGCTTGTGACTTCATTTTTCAAAGATTTTTTTCAATTTTTTCTAACTTTTTTGATTTTTTCCTTGGATGGGGAAGTTAGAGAGAAACCAAAGCGACCCCCAAAATATGATTTTGGGCCTTCAATCAATTCTACTTTCTCGGGACTGAAGAATGTGATGCATGTTATCAAAATTACCTTGAGTGGTGAATTTTGGATAACAGATGCCTCACATATACTTGAAAAATGGCTAGAAACTCTATTATCTCATCTAAAAGATCAAGAACAAACACGTTCTCATAGTAACCAATCCGAATCATTTGAAATACCTAATCACATCGTCCCTATTTCCTTGATGGTACAGATCCTATATTTCATGAAATTCTATATTTGAACCTTATTTCTCTCCATGGATATCTTACTTCTTAGGGTGTTCACCTCTAAACATTGAAATCTAAATCACAACCACCTATATCCGACACACCATATGAATTTTCCTAGCTTTGTGACCTGAATCATGAACTGGTGATCCAAAAAATATATCCCTATCCCACTAACATCCAATTATAAAGATACAATGTTGTGTCATCATCTTCCATTGTTGCTTTCAATCTTAGTGTGATTTCCTCACAAAAAATGACCAATAAGCAACATATATCCTCACCAAACCTTTCATTTGGCTTTGCATCATCTTAAGGTAATACCAATACATCTTAGTCCACTTCCACTCTTCCATTTTATTCTACCATTAATACTCCTCTTTTGAGTTCCATATCCATCTCTTCATGTAAATATTAAGAGCCCCATCCCAACAACCTACATCTATTGTTCAAAATATGGTTCCGTCATCCCTACATAAACTCCAATTATTAATACTAGCTCTATTTATATTATTTTCCCATCTTCATGGAAATCATCCATTATCCCCACTTCTTCTCAATATATACCTCAGCAATCCCTACCTATCATTCGTACTTCCATCCCCTTTCAGAAAATATCTCAACAATCCCAACTAGTTATTCATTCTTCCACACATTTTCAATATATTCCATAGTAGTCATAACCCTTATTCACACTTAAATTTCCTTCCAACATACACCCACATGATTATAACCCCTCTCAAACACATCCATACCCTTTTAATACTAATATATTTAATCATCGTAGCCTTTGGTTTCACAACCTATTTATAATATTCCCCTAGGTATCCCTCATCAGCAGAATATCCCTTTCCAACATAGCATTCCTTCACAATATAAACCCTATTAGCAACCTAATCAATTATCACATAATAATCTTGGATCTTCCTAGGATTTAATGAATAGAATATTTAGTCTTGAATAAAATTCCATGGTTCCAAACACATTAACATACAAATAGATACATAATGAACCCATTCATCCATATGTATCTTATAAATCTTATCCTCCACACTGGGAAATTCCTAAGTTCCTCAAGTTCTATAGTAAAGATGACCCTCAACAAAATATCAAGGCCTTACAACATGCCTATTATTTTATAGCACACAATCAAGATCTTATGCTGATGAGATTTCCAATGTCCTTAGTTGGCCCTACATTAGACTAGTATCATAGTATACCACAATATTCTCTATTATCATTCATCCAACTTGCTAAATTATTCTTAGAACATTTATAAATCAATATCTCTCATAAAATCATTATCACCAACTTATACACAATCAAAAAACTTGAAGATGAGTCCATTGCAGATTTTTCACCCATTGAAGGGGTGTTATCAATAAATTATCATTTTTCCTACAACAAACTAAGCTAATAGAATTATTATGTCAATCCTATGCTAAGAAAATATCATCTACATTACAAATATGATATTTCCAAAAGTTTTATTATGCCTTCACAATCTCTCAAAAACTCAAGATTTTTGCTCTTAAAGATAGTAGAATTAAACTCAAATCAAAAAAGATAAAAATAGAATTCTCATTCAAACATTCTTATAATCACAAAAAATATAAATCATCAGCCAACTTAGTTAGCATTAAGGCCTCTCCCAAATAACTTTCAACCTCCGAACATTCTCATCCTCAGTGTAACTATACCCCCATTGGTGAATCCTAAAGTGTAGTCTTTGACAAAATCTTAGCTTCAAAGATGATCATTATCGCCCCCATCCATCCCATCGATACATCAGTCTCAAAACCATCTTGGTGTAGAGAAAATGATTATTGTATATCCCATAGGGTTAAAATCCATGACATCAAAAAGTGTTACTCATTCTGAAATGTTGTCCAAGATCTTATTGAAGAAGGTGTGTTGTAATTAGATAACTCAAATGCACCTCAAAAGCAGAGATTGGATGTTTTCAAACAACATTTCCTAGACCACTCTCTATCTACCATCTAATCCCATTCCAACACCATTTAGGCTTCTCACACTATCAAAACATTCACAGAATCCACATCCCAACCATCTACTAGTAGCTCTAGGACAATAAAAACAAGTCAAGAATCCACAGAAGAAGGTACATCCATTGGTCCTATCATAAAAACAAAAAAACTTTCATCCATATCTATCCCTTCCACATCGAGTTCATCCAAAAAATATTCACAAACATTACAAAAGAAACCCATCATAATTTGTTTGAAAATATTGCATGATGACCATATCGCCTAATATCATTTTCATGTATCCCAAGATCCTATCATACAACCACGTGTCACTTCATCGAAAAAAAATACAATCATAAAACATCACACTATTGCACCTTCAACATAAAAATCAAAACCCTTGTCCTCCATTCTAGGGGTATATCCTTCATCTAAAATATCATTCACTATTACATGGTCAATGATAGTCCCCCAAAACACAACCAAATAATCCACACTAAAGGTTGTGTCTTCCACATCTGTCGAATCAATAAGATCGACATCTACCTCAAAAGGTTATTATAAATCAACACTTGAAAGGTTCCTCCAATAATCCATCATAAATATACCCCTCTTAAAACATCTACATCTCAAGGATGGAAGCCTTTTTGGTATAAATTTGAGTCTTTTTTACCATCATTGTACACCACATCATCATACAGAAAATTATAAAGCCCTTATTAACACTATCAGAAACCTTGTGAATTAAGGTCTTCTTCCTCTAGACCTATCCATATTAGAAAAACCTCATATGACATATGGAAACACCACATAAGAACTATACGTAATTACTCAAAGTAAAATATATTCTTAAAATAACCCTCCATATGGAATCAACGTAATACATATCACCACAAAAACATTTACTTAAACACCTAGCACCCCCAATCAGAACAAGTCGAAAGTCACTCTTCTACTTGCTCCTAAGCCATTTGACCAAACATCACCTGCCAAAGCCAAGGTATCCATTATTTCTTCTCCTTCCACACAATACACTATTTCAGTAAAAAAATCTTTCATCAAATAACTTCACTAGGCTTTAGGCAAGATGTCCCTTTATGTTCTAGTTCAATCCTCACCTTCACAATGACGATTTATGATCGAATCTTTCCAGTCAATATAAGTACTGTCAAATAATTTGAAACCTTTCACAAATCTATGTAATATGCTTGAAATGACCATATCCATAGCCTTTGACAATTCCAAAATACCATCATTACAACTATAAGACCACAATCTTCTGCTCTTCATCATTAGTGAAGTCACTAATGTTTCTATAAAGAGATCCATGATCAATAAGGGTGCTAGTATCAATATCATATAATCATACGCCTTCAATCGAATCTGACTACCTAAGACCATTATCATCCAAAAACTAGTTTTACTTTGTGCCTTCAATGACACCATCGCACCCATATTACTTACTAATATTAGCTCTTTGGTGTTAAAACCCTTCATGAACTCTTCTATCTGGTAGAAGGCTAATCAGAATATAACATATTGTTAGGCTGACCTTGTATTCACACTATGCACTTTAACCCATCAATACTCCATTAATGTCTCAAGTATGAATACGAGGGTAAATCCTTTATTTTTCCTATGCATCATAACCCTTTCAAATATTGTAGCATGAATTACCATCCCAATGATGTACTTATTCCAAAATAAAACTTGGGATCATCTAATTAATTATCCACAAGTTCATCCATCCCATCATTCAAACTAACAGACCTTTGACAACATTATGAAATGCCTTTCACTAAGAGAGTATCATTTCCTCACAATTACTTCACTTCCCAAAACTAAGACATACAAATAACCGATAAACAACCTATGTATGGACCCAATGTTGGAGATGTCAAATCCTACAATATGCCACATCTAAAGGACAATATTATCTATGGAGGGATCGACTACCCCTCCTTGTAACCTAGTTATCAATGTCACACCATGCCATTTATATCAAACATTAAATTTTTATATAATCAATTATTTGTAAAAATGTACCTCCAATGTTGTTCTAGTAAATCCTTTGGATTTGGATGTTATTAATAGGGAATCCACGATATAATCATCCAAAATTCTCTCAAACCACATGAAAAATATGGACTAGATTACGAGATACCCGCTTCTGAATCCTCCACACATGCTACATCCAAAGTCATCATAGAGTTGCAACAATATTCCTCATGCATACAAGACAACCCTATGGAAATAGAGGACACCATTTCCATTCCTCCTAAATAAAATTTAATCAATACTATTACATTAGGACCACTAACTTATAAAACTAAGCTCGAAACTAAGACCCTTCCTCTGATATGGCTTCAAACGATAGATTTAGTTTCACCCAGCATCAACATTATTTAATGTCAAAATGATCAATCTTTTCTCTCTCATATGGGGGCAGAGGACCATTTCCTTCATAAAGCCATACCACCTAGCACTTGAACACTGCTCGAGGAATCAAATACGAAATTTTTAACATAGGGACTCCAAAAGAACCTCATATATTTAAATTTGGTCAATCTTTAAATCCACGGGATTTAAATGACTTCACTGCCATCATATCTAAATATAGTCAATCTTTTGTTTTTTCGTATAATGACATGTCGAGTATCCACCCCAACATTGTTGTCAAAAATATCATCACCTATCCTAAAATCAAACCTTTCAAACAAAATCTACATTAGATGTACCCTCATATAGCTCTTCTCATTAAAGAAGAGTTAGAACACTTACTCTTTGCCAATTTCATCATCCCCATTGAATATACAAAATGGGTCTCTAATATTGTTTTCGTAGCCAAAGCCTTAGGAAACTTACATATATATAATGACTTCTGAGTCTTCAACATTTCTTTCTTTTAATATGAATTACCTCTTCCAAACATCGATGATATCGTCAATCCAACATCCAGACACGATATGATTTCCAAAATGGATGGCTTGTCAACTTATAACCAAATTGTCATCGCTACTGATGATCAATACAAAACATCATCACTCATCGGGAGACTTTCTATTCTTTTGTTATGCCCTTCGAACAAAAAAATGCATAACACATGTGGTATGACATACATCTTCCATTACATCATCCACAATACTGTAGAATACTATGTTCATGATCTTTTAAGGAAATAAAAACAACATAGGAACCATCTAGCCATCCTTGATGTTTTCTTCACTTGTCTTATCCTTGTCAAATGTGTGTTTGGTGTTCTCACTAGTAAACTTATAGGGTTCAACATATACATCCAGGGCATTAAAATAGACCTCACTAAAATAAAAAATATTATCAAAATTCCTCCATCTTCCAACCTTAAACAATTTCCTGGCCTTCAAGGTAAGATTCAATCTATATTTTAGTTTATATCAAAAATATCATATCTTTGTCAACATATTCACCATCTTCTTTGAAAAAGATTTAGACTTCAGATGGCATTACATTTGTCAAAATGCCTTCGATGACCTTTAGTATTACCTCCTATTGATACATTTTCTCACACCTCCATGTGAAGTGGGGCCATTTTATTGTTATATATATGCTGCTAATCATTCCTTAGGTGTCATGATCGCTCACTGAGATGATCAGGGTCGTGATCTAAAGAAAACATCTCAACTAAAGAAATCACCCATGTCAAAATGAATCTCTTCATCTATAGATCTAAATGACACCAATCGAGAGGGGACGATATCATCGTTAGACCTCCCTAGAAGACTCCCATACCTCTATCATATGAACTTAATTTTGAATGCATTAATAACATTGCATAATAAAAAGCTTTAATCATGGGCCTTCAAACTGCCATTAAAATAAGTGTTCAAATCATTGACATCTACAAAGATTCACAACTTTTCATCCATCAAATCAAAGGAATTTATGAATGTAAAAATGAAATTTTACAAAAATAAAAATCCATTGTTGAGTTCCTCCTAAAATACTTTGAATATTACACCATTCAGATAGTTCAAAAATGTTCTAGAAACTTCTTGGACACCATCGCATATTTTGCATCCATCGTCCCATTGTCAACTTAAGATTCAACTGATAACTCTAAAATTTTCAAGTTCATCCACAAACTTGATGAATTGTCCCACAAAAATGAACTCCTCTATCAACATCATCTAAAATATACATCCAGGGCATTAAATTAGACCTCACTAAAATCAACAATATTATGAAAATTCCTCCACCTTCCAAACTTAAACAACTTCATGGCCTTCATGGTAATATTCAATCTATATTTTAGTTTATATCAAAAGTATCATATCTTTGTCAATTTATTCAACATCTTCTTTGAAAAAGATGTAGACTTTGGATGGCATCACATTTGTCAAAAGGCCTTCGATGACCTTTAGTAGTACCTCCTATAGATACATTTTCTCACACATCCATGTGGAGGGGGTCCATTTTATTGTTATATATATGGTACTAATCATTCCTTAGGTGTCATTCTCATTCACTGAGATGATCAGGGTCATGAACAATCCATTTACTATATTAGACAAAATCACTATGTATATAAGGCTCATTGTAGCAAAGTCGAACAGTTAGGGTTTTACTTTTACTTCACAACTTATAAATTACGTCACTAGCTACTCAAATTTTTTTACGTTGTTATCATCTTTAATTCACTCAAAACCATATAATCCAAACTCTACCATAGTTAACGTATCACCTATTGGCTCATGTTCATGACTAAATTTGATCTTGAATCTATCACAAAGAAATAAATTAAAGGGAAACTTATTGTTTATCATCTCTTTGAAGCCCATCTTTAAAAAAATCAACCACCTCATGAAAATTTCCCTAATGAATTCATATATATCATCTCAACTAAATAAATCACCCATGTTAAAATGACTCTTTTCATCTATGGATCTAAATGACAGCAATCGAGATGGGACGATATCATCGTTATACCTCCCTAGGGAATTCCCATGCCAATATCATATGAACTTAATTTTGAATGCATTAATAAAATTGCATAATACAAAGCTTTAATAATAAGACTTCAAACTTCCAGTAAAATAAGTGTTTAAATCATTGACATATATGAAGATTCACAAATTTTCATCAATCAAATCAAAGGAATTTATGAATGTAAAAATGAAATTTTACAAAAATAAAAAGCCATTTTTGAGTTCCTCCTAAAATCCTTTAACTATTACACCATTCAGATAGTTCAAACATGTTCTAGAAATTATTGGACACCATGGCATCTTTTGCATTTGTCATCTGATTCTCAACTGAAGATTCAACTGATAACTCTAAACTTTTCATTTTCATCCACAGAATTGATGAACTATCCCACAAAAATGAACTCCTCTATCAACATCATCTAAAATATACATCCAGGGCATTAAAGTAGACCTCACTAAAATCAAAAATATTATAAAAATTCCTCCACCTTCCAACCTTAAACAACTTTGTGGCCTTCATAGTAAGATTCAATCTTTATTTATGTTTATATCAAAAATATCATATCTTTGTCAACTAATTCACCATCTTGTTTGAAAAAGATGTAGATTACATATGGCATCACATTTGTCAAATGGCCTTCGATGACCTTTAGTAGTACCTCCTATAGATACATTTTCTCATACCTCCATGTGAAGGGAGGCCATTTTATTGTTATATATATGCCACTAATCATTCCTAAGTTGTCATGCTCACTCACTAAGGTGATCAGGGTCATGAAAAATCCATTTACTATATTAGACAAACTCTCTACATATATGAGAGTCATTGTAGAAAAGTCAAAAAGTTAGGTTGTTACTTGTACTTCACAACTTATAAATTACGTAACTATCTATGCAACAATTTTTTTTACTTTGTTATCATCTTTAATCCACTCAAAACCATTTAATCCAAACTCTATCAAAGTTAACGCATCAGCTGTTGGCTCATGTTCATGGAAAAAATTAATCTTGAATCTATCCCAAAGAAATCCATTAAAGAAAAATTTATTGTTGATCATCTCTTTGAATCCCATCTTCCAAACAATCAACCACCTCATGAAAATTTCCCTAATCAATCCATATATATAATCTCAACTAAAGAATTCACCCATGTCAAAATGAATATCTTCATCTATGGATCTAAATGATAGCAATCCAGTGGGGACGATATCATCATTATACCTCCCTAGGGGACTCACATCCCTCTATCATATGAACTTAATTTCAAATGCATTAATAACATTGCATAATACAAAGCTTTAATCACGGGCCTTCAAACTGTCATTAAAATAAGTGATCAAATCATTGACATCTACAAAGATTCACAACTTTTCATCAATCAAATCAAAGGAATTTATGAATGTAAAAATAAAACTTTACAAAAATAAAAATCCATTGTTGAGTTCTTCCTAAAATCCTTTTGACTATTACACCATTCAGATAGTTCAAAAATCTTCTAGAAAATTCTTGGACACCATGGCATCTTTTGCATCCGTCATCCCATTCTCAACTGAAGATTCAACTGATAACTCTAAAATTTTCATTTTTGTCCATAGACTTGATGGACTATCCCACAAAAATGAACTCCTCTATAAACATCTTCTAAAATATACATCCAGGGCATTAAAGTAGACCTCACTAAAATAAAAAATATTTTCAAAATTCCTCCACCTTCCAACTTTAAACAGCTTCATGGCCTTCATAGTAAGATTTAATCTATATTTCAGTTTATATAAAAATTATCATATTTTTTTCAACTTATTCACCATCTTCTTTGAAAAAGATATAGATTTCAGATGGCATCACATTTGTCAAAAGGCCTTCGATGACCTATAGTAGTACCTCCTATAGATACATTTTCTCACACCTGCATGTGAATGGGTGGACATTTTATTGTTATATATATGCTACTAATAATTCCTTAGGTGTCATGCTAGCTTAATGAGATGATCAGGGTCATGAACAATCTATTTACTATATTAGACAAACTCTCTACGTATATGAGACTTAGTGTAGCAAATTCGAAAAGTTAGGTTGTTATTTGTACTTCACAACTTATAAATTATGTCACTATCTACTCAACAATTTTTTTTACGATGTTATCATCTTTAATCCACTGAAAACCATTTAATACAAACTCTATCATGGTTAACGCATCACCTGTTGGCTCATGTTCATGACTAAATTTGATCTTGAATCTATCCGAAAGAAATCCATTAAAGGGAAAGTTATTGGTGATCATCTCTTTTAAGCCCATCTTCTAAATAATCAACCACCTCGTGAAAATTTCCCTACTGAATCCATATATATAATCTCAACTAAAGAAATCACCCATGTCAAAATGAATCTCTTCATCTATTGATCTAAATGACAGCAATCGAGAGGGGATGATATCATCGTTATACCTCCCTAGGGGACTCCCATCCCTCTATCATAGGAACTTAATTTTGAATGCATTAATAACATTGGACAGTACAAATATTTAATCATGGGCCTTCAAACTGCGATTAAAATAAGTGTTTAAATCATTGACATCTGTGAAGATTCACAACTTTTCATAAATCAAATCAAAGGAATTTATGAATGTAACAATGAAAGTTTACAAAAATAAAAATCCATTTTTTAGTTCCTCCTAAAATCCTTTGACTATTACACCATTCAGATAGTTCAAAAATATTTTAGAAAATTATTGGACACCATGGCATCTTTTGCATCTGTCATCCCTTTCTCAACTGAAGATTCAACTGATAACTCTAAAATTTTCATTTTCTGAACTATGCCACAAAAATGAACTCCTCTATCATCATCATCTAAAATATACATCCAGGGCATTAAAGTAGACCTCACTAAAATAAAAAATATTATGAAAATTCCTCCAGCTTCAACCTTTTAACAACTTCGTGGCCTTCATGGTAAGATTCAATCCATATTTCAGTTTATATCAAAAATATCATATCTTTGTCAACTTATTCACCATCTTCTTTAAAAAAGATGTAGACATTAGATGGCATCACATTTGTCAAAAGGCCTTCAATGACCTTTAGTAGTACCTCCTATTGCTACATTTTCTCACATCTCCATGTGAAGGGGGGCCATTTTATAGTTATATATATTTTACTAATCATTCCTTAGGTGTCATTCTCACTCACTGAGATGATCAGGTTCATGAACAATCCATTTACTATATTAGAAAAACTCTCTACGTATATGAGACTCATTGTAGCGAAGTCAAAAAGTTAGGTTGTTACTTGTACTTCACAACTTATAAATTTCGTCACTATCTACTCAACAATTTTTTTTACGTTGTTATCATCTTTAATCCACTCGAAATTATATAATCCAAACTCTATCAAAGTTAACGCATCACCTATTGGCTCATGTTCTTAACTAAATTTAATCTTGAATCTATCCCAAAGAAATCCATTAAAGGAAAAGTTATTTTTGATATTCTCTTTTAAGCCCATCTTGCAAACAATCAACCACCTCATGAAAGTTTCCCTAATGAATCCATATATATCATCTCAACTAAAGAATTCACCCATGCAAAAATGAATTCTTTCTTCTATTGATCTAAATGATAGGAATCGAGAGGGAACGATATCATCGTTATACCTCCCTATGGGACTCTCATCCCTCTATCATAGGAAATTAATTTTGAATGCATTAATAACATTGCATAATACAAAGATTTATTTATGGGCCTTCAAAATACCATTAAAATAATTGTTAAAATCGTTTACATCTACGAAGATTCACAACTTTTCATCAATCAAATCAAAGGAATTTATGAATGTAAAATTAAAATTTTACAAAAAAAAAAATCCATTGTTGAGTTCCTCCTAAAATCCTTTTGACTGTTACTCCATTCAGATAGGACAAAAATTTTCTTGGAAATTCTTGGACACCATGGCATCTTTTGCATCTGTCGTCTCATTCTCTACTGAAGATTCAACTGATAACTCTAAAATTTTTATTTTCATCCGTAGACTTGATGGACTATCCCTTAAAAATGAACTCCTTTATCAACATCTTCTAAAATATACATCCAGGGCATTAAAGTAGACCTCACTAAAATAAAAAATATTATCAAAATTTGTCCACCTTCTAACCTTAAACAACTTCGTGGCCTTCATGGTAAGATTCAATCTATATTTCAATTTATATCAAAAATATCATATCTCTGTCAATTTCTTCACCATCTTCTTTGAAAAAGATGTAGATTTCAGATGGCATCATAATTGTCAAAAGGCGTTCGACGACCTTTAGTAGTACCTCCTATAGATACAGTTTCTCAAACTTCCATGTGAAGGGGGGACATTTTATTGTTATATATATGCTATTAATCATTCCTTAGGTGTCATGATCGCTCAATGAGATGATCAGGTTCATGAGCAATCCATTTACTATATTAGACAAACTCTCTACGTATATGAGACTCATTGTAGCAAAGTTGAAAAGCTAGGTTGTTACTTGTATTCCACAACTTATAAATTACGACACTATCTACTCAACAAATTTTTTTACGTTGTTATCATCTTTAATCCACTGAAAACCATATAATCCAAACTCTATCAGAGTTAATGCATCACATGATTACTCATGTTCATGATTAAATTTGATCTTGAATCTATCCCAAAGAAATCCATTAAAGTAAAAGTTATTGTTGATCATCTCTTTGAAGCCCATTTTTCAAACAATCAACCACCTCATGAAAATTTCCCTAATGAATCCATATATATCATCTCAACTAAAGAAATCACCCATGTCGAAATGAATCTCTTCATCTATGTATCTAAATGACAGCAATAGAGAGGGGAGGATATCATCGTTATACCCCCCTACGGGAGTCCCATCCCTCTATCATATGAAATTAATTACGAATGAATTAATAACATTGCATAATACAAAGCTTTAATTATGGGCGTTCAAACGGCCATTAAAATAAGTTGTGAAATCATTGATATCTGGGAAGATTCATAACTTTTCATAAAACAAATCAAAGCAATTTATGAATGTGAAAATGAAATTTTTCAAAAATAAAAATCCATTGTTGAGTTCCTCCTAAAATCCTTTGACTATTACAGCATTCAGATAGTTCGAAAATCTTCTAGAAAATTCTTGGACACCATGGCATCTTTTGCATCCGTCGTCCATTTCTCAACTAAAGATTCAACTGATAACTCTAAAATTTTCATTTTTATCCACAGAATTGATGAACTATCCTACAAAAATGAACTCCTCTATCAAAATCATCTAAAATATACATCCAGGGCATTAAAGTAGACCTCACTAAAATTTAAAATATTATCAAAATTCCTCCACCTTCCAACCTTAAACAACTTCGTAGCCTTCATGGTAATATTCAATCTATATTTCAGTTTATATCAAAAATATCATATCTTTGTCAACTTATTCACCATCTTCTTTGAAAAAGATGCATACTTCATATGGCATCACATTTGTCAAAAGGCATTTGATGACCTTTAGTAGTACCTCCTATTAATACAGTTTCTCACACCTCCATGTGAAGGGGGTCCATTTTATTATTATATATATGCTACTAATCATTCCTTAGGTGTCATGCTCACTCATTGAGATGATCAGGGTCATGAACAATCCATTTACTATATTATACAAACTCTCTACATATATGAGAATCATTGTCACAAAGTTGAATAGTTAGGTTGTTACTTGTACTTCACAACTTATAAATTACATCACTATCTACTTAAAGAATTTTTTTTCGTTGTTGTCATTTTTAATCCACTCAAAACCATATAATCCAAGCTCTATCATAGTTAACGCATCACCTGTTGGCTCATGTTCATGACTAAATTTGATCTTGAATCTATCCCAAAGAAATCGATTAAGGGGAAAGCTATTGTTGATCATCTCTTTGGAGCCCATCTTCCAAACAATCAACCACCTTATGAAAATTTCCCTAATGAATCCATATATATCATCTCGACTTAATATGTCACCCATGTCAAAATGAATCTCTTCATCAATGGATCCAAATGACATCAATCGAGAGGGGACGATATCATCATTATACTTCCCTAAGGGACTCTTATCCCTACATCATATGAACTTAACTTCGAATGCATTAATAAAATTGCATAATACAAAGCTTTAATCATGCGCCTTCAAACTGCCATTAAAATAAGTGTTCAAATCATTGACATCTGCAAAGATTCACAACTTTTCATAAATCAAATCAAAGGAATTTATCAATGTAAAAATGAAATTTCAAAAAATTTAAAAGCCATTTTTGAGTTCATCCTAAAATCATATGACTATTACACCATTTAGTTAATTCAAACATCTTCTAGAAAATTATTGGACACCATGGCATCTTTTGCATCCGTCGTCCCATTCTCAACTGAAGATTCAACTGATAACTCTAAAATTTTCATTTTCTTCCACAGACTTGATGAATTATCCCACAAAAATTAACTCCTCTATGAACATCATCTACAATATGCATCCAAGGCATCAAAGTAGACCTCACTAAAATAAAAAATATTATCAAAATTCCTCCAACTTCCAACCTTAAATAACTTTTTGGCCTTCATGGTAAGATTCAATCTATATTTCAGTTTATATCAAAAATATCATATCTTTGTCAACTTGTACACCATCTTCTTTGAAAAATATGTAGATGTTAGATGGCATCACATTTGTCAAAAGGCCTTCGATGACCTTTAGTAGTACCTCCTATTGATACATTTTCTCACAACTCCTTTTGAAGGGGGGCCATTTTATTATTATATATATGCTACTAATCATTCCTTAGGTGTCTTGTTTGCTCACTGAGATGATTAGGGTCATGAACAATGCATTTACTATATTAGACAAACTCTCTACGTATATGAGACTCATTCTAGAAAAGTCGAAAAGTTACGTTGTTACTTGTACTTCACAACTTATAAATTACGTCACTATCTACTCAACTAAATTTTTTACGTTGTTATCATCTTTAATCCACTTAAAAGCATATAATCCATACTCTATCAAATTTATCACATCACCTGTTTTCTCATGTTCATGAATAAATTTGATCTTAAATCTATCTGAAAGAAATCCATTAAGGGAAAAGTTATTGTTGATCATCTCTTTGAATCCCATCTTCCAAACAATCAACCACCTCATGAAAATTTCCGTAATGATTTCATTTATATCATCTCAACTAAAGAAGTCACCCATGTCAAAATGAATGTCCTCATCTATGGATGTAAATGATAGCAATCGAGAGGGGATGATATCATCGTTATACCTCCCTAGGGGTCTCTCGTCCCTCTATCATATGAACATAATTTCGAATGCATTAATAACATTGCATAATACAAAGCTTTAATCATGGGCCTTCAAACTACCATTAAAATAAGTGTTCACATCATTGACATCTACAAATATTCACAACTATTCGTCAATCAAATGAAAGGAATTTATGAATGTAAAAATAAAACATTACAAAAATAAAAATTCATTGTTGAGTTCTTCCTAAAATCCTTTTGACTATTACACCATTCAGATAGTTCAAAAATCTTTTAGAAAATTCTTGGACACCATGGAATATTTTACATCTGTCATCCCATTCTCAACTGATAACTCTAAAATTTACATTTTCGTCCATAGACTTGATGGACTATCCCACAAAAATGAACTCCTCTATCAACATCTTCTAAAATATATATCTAGGGCATTAAAGTAGACTTCACTAAAACAAAAATATTATCAAAATTCCTCCACCTTCCAACCTTAAACAACTTCGTGGCCTTCATGGTAAGATTCAATCTATATTTAAGTTTATATCAAAAATATCATATCTTTGTCAATTTATTCACCATCTTCTTTGAAAAAGATATAGACTTCAGATGGCATCACATTTGTCAAAAGGCCTTCGATGACCTTTAGTATTACCTCCTATATATACTTTTTCTCACACCTCCATGTGAATGGGGTCCATTTTATTATTATATATATGCTACCAATCATTCCTTAGATGTCATGCTCGCTCACTGAGATGATTAGGGTCATGAACAATCCATTTACTATATTAGACAGACTATCTACGTATATGAGACTCATTGTAGAAAACTTGAAAAGTTAGGTTGTTACTTGTACTTCACAACTTATAAATTATGTCACGTTCCACTCAACAAAAGTTTTTACGTTGTTTTCATCTTTAATCCACTTACAACCATATAATCCAAACTCTATCAAAGTTAATGCATAACCTATTGGCTCATGTTCATGACTAAATTTGATCTTGAATCTTTCTCGAAGAAATCCATTAAAGGAAAAGTTATTGTTGATCATCTCTTTGAAGCCCATCTTCAAAAAAATCAACCACCTCATGAAAATTTCCCTAACGAATCCATATATATCATCTCAACTAATGAAGTCACCCATGTCAAAATTAATCTCTTCATCTATGGATGTAAATGACAACAATCGAGAGGGGACGATATCATCGTTATACCTCCCTAGGTGACTCACATCCCTTTATCATATGAACTTAATTTTGAATGCATTAATGACATTGCATAATACAAAGATTTAATCATGGGCCTTCAAACTGCCATTAAAATAAGTGTTCACATCATTGACATCTACGAATATTCACAACTATTCGTTAGTCAAATGAAAGGAATTTATGAATGTAAAAAAAAAACTTTAAAAAAATAAAAATTCGTTATTGAGTTCTTCCTAAAATCCTTTTCACTATTACACCACTCCCATAGTTCAAAAATATTCTCTTAAATTCTTGGACACCATGGAATCTTTTGCATCTGTTGTCCCATTCTCAACTAAAGATTCAACTAATAACTCTAAAATTTACATTTTCGTCCATAGACTTGATGGACTATCCCAATAAAATGAACTCCTCTATCAACATCTTCTAAAATATAGATCTAGGTCATTAAAGTAGACCTCACTAAAATAAAAAATATTATCAAAATTCCTCCACCTTCCAACCTTAAACAACTTTGTGGCCTTCATGGAAAGATTTAATCTATATTTTAGTTTATATCAAAAATATCATATCTTTGTAAACTTATTCACCATCTTCTTCGAAAAAGATGTAGATTTCAGATGGCATCACATTTGTCAAAGGGCCTTCGATGACCTTTAGTAGTACCTCCTATTGATACATTTTCTCACACCTCCATGTGAAGGGGGGCCATTTTATTGTTATATATATGCTACTAATCATTCCTTAGGTGTCATGCTCGCTCACTGAGATGATCAGGGTCATGAAAAATCCATTTACTATATTAGACATACTCTCTACGTATATGCGACTCATTTTAGCAAATTCGAAAAGTTAGGTTGTTACTTGTACTTCACAACTTATAAATTACGTCACTATTTACTCAAAAAAAAAATTTTACGTTGTTCTCATCTTTAATCCATTGAAAACCATATAATCCAAACTCTATCATAGTTAACGCATCACCTGTTGGCTCATGTTCATGACTAAATTTGATCTTGAATCTATTCCAAAGAAATCCATTAAAGGAAAATTTATTTTTGATCATCTCTTTGAATCCCATCTTCCAAACAATCAACCACCTCATGAAAATTTCGCTAAGGAATCCATATATATCATCTTAACTAAAGAAATCACCCGTGTCAAAATGAATCTCTTCATCTATGGATCTAAATGACAGCAATAGAGAGGGGATGACATCATCATTATACCTCCATAGGGGACTCCCATCCCTCTATCGTATGAACTTAATTTTGAATGCATTAATATCATTGTATAATACAAAGCTTTAATCACAGGCCTTCAAATTTGCCTTAAAATAAGTGGTCAAATCATTGACATCTTCGAAGGTTCACAACTATTCATAAATCAAATCAAATGAATTTATGAATGTCAAAATGAAATTTTACAAAAATAAAAAGCCATTATTGAGTTCCTCCTAAATTCCTTTGAGTATTACTCCATTCAGATAGTTAAAAAATCTTCTAGAAAATTCTTGGACACCATGGCATCTTTTGCATCCGTCATCCATTTCTCAACTGAAGATTCAACTGATAACTCTAAAATTTTCATTTTTATCCACAGACTTGATGAACTATCCTGCAAAAATGAACTCCTCTATCAACATCATCTAAAATATACATCTAGGGCATTAAAGTAGACCTCACTAAAATCAAAAATATTATCAAAATTCCTCCACCTTCCAACCTAAAACAACTTCATGGCCTTCATGGTAAGATTCAATATATATTTCAGTTTATATCAAAAATATCATATCTTTGTCAACTTATTCACCATCTTCTTTGAAAAAGATGTAGACTTCAGATGGATTAAAATTTTTCAAAAGGCCTTCAATGACCTTTAGTAGTACCTCCTATTGATACATTTTCTCACACCTCCATGTGAAGGGGGCCATTTTATTGTTATATATATGCTTCTAATCATTCCTTAGGTGTCATGCTTGCTCACTAAGATGATCAGGGTCATGAACAATACATTTACTATATATTATACAAAGTCTCTACATATATGAGACTCATTGTGGCAAAGTTTAATAGTTAGGTTGTTACTTGTACTTCACAACTTATAAATTACATCACTATCTACTCAAAAAAAATTTTTACGTTGTTTTCATCTTTAATCCACTCAAAATGAGATAATCCAATCTCTATCATATTTAACGCATCACTTGTTGGCTCATGTTCATGACTAAATTTGATCTTGAATCTATCCCAAAGAAATCCATTAAAGGGAAAGCTATTGTTGATCATCTCTTTGGAGCCCATCTTGCAAACAAATAACCACCTCATGAACATTTCTCTAATGAATCCATATATATCATCTCAACTAAAGAAGTCAACCATGTCAAAATGAATCTATTCATCTATGGATCTAAATGACAACAATCGAGAGGGGACGATATCATCATTATACTTCCCTAGGGAACTCCTATCCCTCCATCATATGGACTTAATTTCAAATGCATTAATAAAATTGCATAATACAAAGCTTTAATCATGGGCCTTCAAACTACCATTAGAATAAGTGTTCAAATCATTGACATCTGCAAAGATTCACAACTTTTCATAAATCAAATCAAAGGAATTTATGAATGTAAAAATGAAATTTAACAAAAATAAAAATCCATTTTTGAGTTCCTCCTAAAATCATTTGACTATTCCACCATTCAGTTAGTTCAAACATCTTCTAGAAAATTATTGGACACCATGGCATCTTTTGCATCCGTCGTCCCATTCTCAACTGAAGATTCAACTGATAACTCTAAAATTTACATTTTCTTCCATAGACTTGATGAACTATCCCACAAAAATGAACTCCTCTATCAACATCATCTAAAATATGCATCGAGGGCATTAAAGTAGACCTCACTAAAATAAAAAATATTATCAAAATTCCTCCGACTTCTAACCTTAATCAACTTTGTGGCCTTCATGGTAAGATTCAATCTATATATTTCAGTTTATATCAAAAATATCATATCTTTGTCAACTCATTCACCATCTTCTTTGAAAAAGATGTAGATTTCAGATGGCATCACATTTGTCAAAAGGCCTTCGATAACCTTTAGTAGTACCTCCTATTGATACATTTTATCACACCTCCATGTGAAGGGGGGCCATTTTATTGTTATATATATGCTAGTAATCATTCATTAGGTGTCATGCTCGCTTAATGAGATGATCAGGGTCATGAACAATCCATTTACTATATTAGAGAAACTCTCTACGTATATGAGACTCATTGTAGTAAAGTCAAAAAGTTAGGTTTTTACTTGTACTTCACAACTTATAAATTACGTCACTATCCACTCAACAAAAATTTTAACGTTGTTATCATCTTTAATCCACTTAAAACCATATAATCCAAACTCTATCAAATTTACGCATCACCTGTTGGCTCATGTTCACGACTAAATTTGATCTTGAATCTATCCCAAAGAAATCCATTAAAGGAAAAGTTAGTGTTGATCATCTCTTTGAATCCCATCTTCCATACAATCAACCACCTCATGAAAGTTTCCCTAATGAATCCATATATATCATCTCAACTAAATAATTCACCCATGTCAAAATGAATCTCTTCATCTACGGATGTAAATGACAGTAATCGAGAGGGGACGATATCATCATTATACCTCCCTAGGGGACTCCCATGCGTCTATCATATGAACTTAATTTCAAATGCATTAATAACATTGCATAATACCAAGCTTTTATCATGGGCCTTCAAACTGGCATTAAAATAAGTGTTCACATCATTGACATCTGTGAAGATTCACAACTATTCATCAATCAAATGAAAGGAATTTATGAATGTAAAAATAAAACTTAACAAAAATAAAAATTCATTGTTGAGTTCTTCCTAAAATCCTTTTGACTATTACACCATTCAGATATTTCAAAAACCTTCTAGAAAATTCTTGGACACCATGGGATATTTTAAATCTGTCATCCCATTCTCAACTGAAGATTCAACTGATAACTCTAAAATTTACATTTTTGTCCATAGACTTGATGGACAATCCTGCAAAAAATGAACTCCTCTATCAACATCTTCTAAAATATAAATCTAGGGCATTAAAGTAGACCTCACAAAAATAAAAAATATTATCAAAATTCCTCCACCTTCCAACCTTAAACAACTTCGTGGCCTTCATTGTAAGATTCAATCTATATTTTAGTTTATATCAAAAATATCATATCTTTGTTAACTTATTCACCATCTTCTTTGAAAAAGATGTAGATTTAAAAAGGCATCACATGTGTCAAAAGGCCTTTGATGACCTTTATTAGTACCTCTTATTGATACATTTTCTCACACCTCCATGTGAAGGGGGGCCATTTTATTGTTATATATATGCTACTAATCATTCCTTAGGTGTCATGAACAATCCATTTACTATATTAGACAAACTCTCTACGTATATGAGACTCATTGTAGCAAATTTGAAAAGTTAGGTTGTTACTTGTACTGCACAACTTATAAATTACGTCACTATCTAATCAACAAAATTTTTTACGTTGTTATCATCTTTAATCCGTTAAAAACCAGATAATCCAAACTCTATCATAGTCAACGCATCGCCTGTTGGCTCATGTTCATGACTAAATTTGATCTTCAATCTATCCCAAACAAATCAATTAAAGTAAAAGTCATTTTTGATCATCTCTTTGAAGCCCATTTGCAAACAGTCAACCACCTCATGAAAATTTCGCTAGGGAATCCATATATGTCATCTCAACTAAAGAAATCACCATAGTCAAAATGAATCTCTTCATCTATGGATCTAAATGATAGCAATAGAGAGGGGATGATATCATCATTATACCTCCCTAGGGGACTACCATCCTTCTATCATACGAACTTAATTTTGAATGCATTAATAACATAACATAATACAAAGCTTTAATCACGTGCCTTTAAACTACCCTTAAAATAAGTGGTCAAATCATTCACATCTGCGAAGGTTCACAACTTTTCATAAATCAAATCAAAGGAATTTATGAATGTCAAAATGAAATTTTACAAAAATTAAAATCCATTATTGAGTTCCTCCTAAAATCCTTTGACTATTACACCATTCAGATAGTTCAAAAATCTTCTAGAAAATTCTTGGACACCATGGAATATTTTGCATCCATCGTCCCATTCTCAACTGAAGATTCAACTGATAACTCTAAAATTTACATTTTCGTCCATAGACTTGATGGACTATCCCGCAAAAATGAACTCCTCTATCAACATCTTCTAAATTATACATCTAGGGCATTAAAGTAGACCTCACTAAAATAAAAAATATTATCAAAATTCCTCCACCTTCCAACCTTAAACAACTTCGTGGCCTTCATGGTAAGATTCAATCTATATGTTAGTTTATATCAAAAATATCATATCTTTGTCAACTTATTCACCATCTTCTTTGAAAAAGATGTAGATTTTAGATGGCATCACATGTGTCAAAAGGCCTTCGATGACCTTTAGTAGTACCTCCTATTGATACATTTTCTCACACCTCCATGTGAAGGGGGGCCATTTTATTATTATATATATGCTACTAATCATTCCTTAGGTGTCATGCTCGCTCACTAAGATGATCAGGGTCATGAACAATCCATTTACTATATTAGAAAAACTCTCTACCTATTTATGACTCATTGTAGCAAATTTGAAAAGTTAGGTTGTTACTTGTACTTCACATCTTATAAATTACGTCACTATCTAATCAACAAATTTTTTTACGTTGTTATCATATTTAATCCATTAAAAACCATATAATATGAACTCTATCATAGTCAACGCATCACCTGTTGGTTCATGTTCATGAGTAAATTTGATCTTGAATCTATCCCAAAGAAATAAATTAAAGGAAAAGTTATTTTTGATCATCTCTTTGAAGCCCATCTTCCAAACAATCAACCACCTCATGAAAATTTCACTAAGGAATCCATATATATCATCTCAACTAAAGAAATCACCCTAGTCAAAATGAATCTCTTCATCTAGTGATCTAAATGATAGAAATAGAGAGGGGATGATATCATCATTATACCTCCCTAGGGGACTCCCATCCTTCTATCATATGAACTTAATTTCGAATGCATTAATAACATTGCATAATACAAAGCTTTAATCACGGGCCTTCAAACTGCCCTTAAAATAAGTGGTCAAATAATTGACATCTGCTAAGGTTCACAACTTTTCATAAATCAAATCAAAGGAATTTATGAATTTCAAAATGAAATTTTACAAAAATAAATATCCATTATTGAGTTCCTCCTAAAATCCTTTGACTATTACACCATTTAGATAGTTCAAAAATCTTCTAGAAAATTCTTGTACACCATGGCATCTTTTGCATCCGTCGTCCATTTCTCAACTGAAGATTCAACTGATAACTCTAAAATTTTCATTTTTATCCATAGACTTGATGAACTATCCTACAAAAATGAACTCCTCTATCAAAATCATCTAAAATATACATCCAGGGCATTAAAGTAGACCTCACTAAAATCAAAAATATTATCAAAATTCCTCCACCTTCCAACCTTAAAAAAATTCATAGCCTTCATGGTAATATTCAATCTATATTTCAGTTTATATCAAAAATATCATATCTTTGTCGACTTATTCACCATCTTCTTTGAAAAAGATGCATACTTCATATGGCATCACATTTGTCAAAAGGCCTTCGATGACCTTTAGTAGTACCTCCTATTAATACATTTTCTCACACCTCCATGTGAAGGGGGGGAATTTTATTGTTATATATATGCTACTAATCATTCCTTAGGTGTCATGATCGCTCACTAATATGATCAGGGTCATGAACAATCCATTTACTATATTAGAAAAAATCTCTACGTATATGAAACTCATTGTAGAAAATTCAAAAATTTAGGTTGTTACTTGTACTTCACAACTTATAAATTACGTCACTATCTACTGAACAATTTTTTTTACGTTTTTATCATCTTTAATCCATTGAAAGCCGTATAATCCAAACTCTATCATAGTTAACGCATCACCTGTTGGCTCATGTTCATGACTAAATTTGATCTTGAATCTATCTCAAAGAAATCCATTAAAGGAAAAGATATTTTTGATCATCTCTTTAAAGCCCATCTTCCAAACAATCAATCACCTCATGAAAATTTCGCTAAGGAATCCATATATATCATCGCAACTAAAGAAATCACCCATGTCAAAATGATTCTCTTCATCTATGGATCTAAATGACAACAATAGAGAGGAGATGATATCATCATTATACCTCCCTAGGGGACTCCCATCCCTTGATCATATGAACTCAATTTCGAATGCATTAATAACATTGCATAATACAAAGCTTTAATCATGGTTCTTCAAACTACCATTAAAATAAGTGTTCACATCATTGACATCTGCGAAGATTCACAACTTTTCATCAATCAAATCAAAGGAATTTATGAATGTAAAATTGAAATTATACAAAAATAAAAATCCATTGTTGAGTTCCTTTTAAAATTCTTCGACTATTACACCATTCAGATAGTTCAAAACTCTTCTAGGAAATTCTTTGACACCATGGCATCTTTTATATCCATCGTCCCATTCTCAAATGAAGATTCAACTGATAACTTTAAAATTTTCATTTTCGTCCATAGACTTGATGAACTATCCTGTAAAAATGAACTCCTCTATCAACAACTTCTAAAATAATCCAATTAACCTTTGGTAAACTCAGATACTTGACTTTCTTTCAAAATCCAAAATTTCTCTACATCTATCCAGAAATGCAAAAAAAAAAATTCTTCAATATGTTACCTGATACATCATTGTATGTGGTTTTCTCTACAAACACCATTCCAATTATATCTTGTAAAAATTACTTATGTATCAAAAGTCTACTCCAGCCATTCAAGAGATTCACAATGGTATATTTGGTGTGAATTTCAATAGCACCATTTTTTCTAAGCAATTCCTTTGACTCAGTGATTATTAGTCTATTATCAATCAAGATTGTTGTGCATATTTTCAAAAATATGTCAACTGTCAACAACATTCAAATATCACTCATATCCCTAGTAAATATTTACAACCTACCTAATACCTATAGCCTTTTTTGTAAAGGGGGTTGGACCTCATTGGTATAATTAATCCTCACTCGTCAAAACAACATCATTCTATCATCATAACCACTGAATTCTTAAATAAATGGGTAGAACCCAACCCCTTAAATTCTACTAAAGCAATAGTCGATTTCATTTATCAAAATATCATTTGTTTCTTTGGTAACCCTCACAAACTCATCGCTAAGAATGGAAAATATTTTAAGAAAAAGTATGTTAAGAAACTTTGTGACACATTTAACATCAAACAAAGATTTTAAGGAATCGTTGACAAAAAATGCAAGAATTGACATCTCCAAATCTCTTTTTATCTTTGACCTTATCGAACTAACATCTATACTCCTACTAGTACTACACCCTTCTCACTAGTATATGGATTTGAGGAAATTATACCCCTTGAAGTAAAAATCCCATCACTCTATGTATCTCTCATAGATTTCATCTTCGACATAGAATATCGATAATACCTTCTAGAAAAGTTAGAGTTGTTAGATGAAAAGTATTTACCAGCTCTGGAACATCATCATGTATACCAAAATCACATCAAATTCACATATAAAAAACATGTAAAGGAATGTGACTTTAATGTAAGTGATCTCATTCTGAAAGAAAATAAAAATTTCACTACTAGAAAATTTTCCCCTAAGTGGATCAATCCATAAGTTATCACTTATAACTTTGGGTCATAAGCGTATTTTCTAGTCTCACTTAATGTAAACCTAAAAAGGAACCTCTGAATTCCTTTCACTTGTGGCCTTTCAACAATTAACATTTTGATCACCATGATAAAAGTCACATCAAAGATCTTATTTCACCACAAACCAGTCATCTTATCATAGTAATGAGTTGAAGGCATGTGGTTTTCCATGAATGTCCTCAAAAACCTTAAATATGAGCATCATGAATTTGTTCATGACATCTTTCACATGGGCTAGTTCCTCTTTAACCGGAACCCCACGATCTTTACATTCATCCACCTTGTATATCAACCAAAGACATGTCACGGGACACAAATGTGTTGACTATGTATACATGTTATCCCCTCCTCAAAATGGTTTATTATGGTTTTCTCTAAGCATAAAAATAAAGTCAAAAAACAATTTATGGATGCATCTTATCAAATATATATAGACTTATTCGCCAAAGGAAAGCTATCAAAAATCAAAATTCCTATTACTAAAAGGAAAATCATACCGATCCCTCAACAGATGAATATCAAAAAACAATTCAAAAATTAAAAAATTGTAGACCACTCCCTTGAAATATGGCTAATTGTGTAAAACTTATTCCAACATCGATCAACCTTGAAATATTAAAATATCAAAAGCATCCTAGGTAATATTTCCACATCGATCAAATTTCCCATCACAACAAACCTCCTGCATGGATCAAATTGGCTTGAAAATAAAATATGTAGTTGGGGAATATATTTTCGAAACCATTAATAGTTAAACCTACTCTCCCATAGCCTAGATGTGTCAACCTATCCCATGTCTTAAAAAGTTATAAATTTCAGTTTTATCTATATCCAAGATCCTACATATGACTAACCATTGTTAGTCATTTGTTAACCGTACTTGTAATAAAATTAAAAAAAATCAAGTGCCTTCACTACGTTTATTCCCATCATGTATGCATCCAATCTAATGTAAAATAAATCATTCCATTTTTATTATTATTCAAAAGTTAAAACACATTTTGATACACATCTTGATCACATTAAAGTCACAATATTCCTGACACATCACAAATAAATATCATCATTTATTAAAAATCAATGTTCAGCAAAACATCCAAAAAATATAAATATCCATCTAAACAACCATTAATAATTAAACATAATCACAAATCACATCACATCAAAACATAATAATCAACACAAATCTAGAATTGAATTCGTCATCATAATATATATAATCTTTTCAAAATATCTCTCTACATCATATCAAAATATATACATCGAATATAGGATTCATAAAAGAGTCATATGCATCAAAATACCATACATCAACCAATAAATTAGACAACATTAAATAAGTCACTGCCACAAACAATTCTCGACTAAGTAGCCTGACCCCTAGCACCCTATGCACCATCGTCACTACCATCTCCTCCATTTGGCCCTTTGTTTGATCTCCTCTATCTAGACCCCGGAGTGGTTGACCCACACTCACTTCACTAACACTAGTACCTTATCCTCACTTACTAGGATGTTCCACATAATGAAGTGTGGTAAGCATGCCAAGCACCACCAAGTCCTCACAATAATCCAACTCTTTTCATACTGACTACTAATGAGATAAGATAATCATACAAGGAGACCCCATATGACTACTATCGTGAGCTTAGGCTTCCAACTTAATAGCTCACATTGACATCCCTTTTATGTTGAGAGCCCTTTTTCAGGGTATCTTAGTGATTTATATATCTATCAAAATCATTCGTAGCCTATGCCGGCTACTAGATAAGGCTATCTCGCTCATTAATCAACCCATCCCTCTACATTACCAAGCCATCATGTTGAGTCCTCTAGCTATCACTCTCTACGGACACTTTAGATCACTCTAACTCTACTACGAAATTCAGGATCATTAATTGTGTAATTGCATCCTCCAAGGCTACCCTATCTCCATCTCGACATCCCTGACCATGATCACCACCACCCTCATGGTGTTCCCCCTCCACTTGGGCTCACACCCACCTATCCCATTAAGTCAGAAAGACTCTCACACATGTGGTATAAGCCCATATCCACGTTTTAATATAGATAATAGTGACACCATTATCATCTATGGGAACCACATCTCTATGCTCATCCATACCCATGGCTCCCTTCTCACAAGAAATAAGATAATGTTCCCCCACCACTTCCTTAGGAGTATCCACATCCCCATCATCATGTCTATACAACATTGGAGCCTCTAGCACATCTTGTACCAAATGAAATTGTTACCTGATGCGACTAAATCTAATGAAATCCCATTGTCCTCCTCATCACCCCTGAACACATATCTTCTTTTGAGTGGAATTAAGATCAATATCTTGTCCCTTCCACAATATAAATCCATTGTACGGCCTTCATAACATATCCCCCACACATAACCTTGAAACCATCTCTTCATAGGGATCATCACACTATATTGGTCCACCCTTCCATACACCTTCCTGCTATCACATGAAATGTGCTGATATTCCAACCATATCTACGCCTCTTCATGGTAAACCATGAAAATGACACACAATAGTATGCTCAAAGGTCCAAAAGTGTAGTAGAAATGTGATATCAATCCCAAACCTCTTCTAGATCCTCCAAAAGCATAACTCCCTATAATTTTATTTAATTAAAGCAAGGGCCCATACAAAGATGGTCTTATGCCCAATCATTTTGGCCATAACACGTGTCATAGTCCAAATGAACTAACCAATACCATATTCGATCAAAGAAAAATATGTAATCTCCATCATCATCATAGTCATTTGAATACAACCTGCCCTCTTTGCATAATATAAAGACTTGTAATAGAATCCATCCATACTATATCTAAAATCATCAGCATATTCCCATAAAATATCCTCATTACATCCTCCATCTCAATATCATTAATAAAATATATGCCATCTCCATGTATCTAGTGATCATGTGCACATCCTCTATGGAGATGGTCATCTCACCCATTGATAACCAAAAATTATAGGTGGAAAGATCCAACCTCTGTGTTAACACTAACAACAACCCTCAATGTCTATGAAAGTGTCTAATCATGCATCCCCAAAAAATCACCTTCTCTACATTTATGCAATCCTAATCCAATATATCCTTCCGCACCTTCACTAATATAAATAGAATATTATCTATGATAGTTAACTTAGCAGTGACCTTCATAAAAAAAATAAAAAAACATGCACTAGAACAAGTCCCCATAAAGTATTTTATCAAATTTTTATCGAAAACATTGATCACTTACTATTTAGTATAAATTTCCATCAATCCATACAAATCATTGGCGATCCATCAAAATCAGTAATGATCATTATAATCGTCGGTGATATTGGTTATTTTCAAAAGGTTCCCTCGTATGGACATTTACGACAAAAAAAGAAAAATAACAAATAAAAACAAACCAAAATGAAAAAAAGAAATACATACATCTACCTAGGTGGGCATCCTCTATCATCTAGATGATCTAGTAGCTTCCATTTCTCACTTATCACTCATTAATCACCTAATTAAGTTCTCCAAAGTCACAAATTTCCAATAAAAATTGCCTATGAAAATCAACTATTTATATCCCCAAAATATATCATCCAGGAATCACCGATGATGCCTATAATTAGTGGTGATTTACACAAATTGCCAAAGAATCTCCTTAATCACTTAGATTCACCTAAATTGCTAGAGATCCATCATGTTCTATCACAAGCCATCATTTTTCAATACCAATAATTATTTTCATCCACATCATTACATATTTCAATAATATGTCTCATTTAGATAACCCCAACACTCATCATCCTTCACAAAAATCTTTTTATGACCTCAACAATGGTAGGACATACATGTATAGGCCTTGAACCCTTTGGTTCCACCTATCAATTGATTCTATAGTGGTATTGACTTTGTTAATACACCTCATCTTGGGGAAACTTTAAACAAAACAAAACATCTCAAACATATCCAATCAACTCAATCAAACTAGTTATCCTTACACTACAACGCAATAATCCCATGTTTAGGGGATTCACCCATCCAAACATAAATAAAAATTTACTTAACACAATTTTTGTCTAGCAGTTCAGTCATCACAAACTATGCCAAAAAAGGGGGAAAATGTAGACACAAGGTTTTCGTCAACCCGCCTACTCCATATAATTCACACATTATTTAATCTAAAACCTGCCTAAAAATCATTATCCTAAGTCACCCTCTCCACATTTCCTTGGAAAAAAAACTACACTCTCATAAATTACAATTTTACCCATCCTAAACCACCTAACCACTTTGAATTTACCTTAACCATCTTAAAACTACTCAAATATATATTTAATCACATTCTAACCTCCACAACTCATCCATAAACTTCACTCAACCATTTTATTTAATCATGTACTTTAAAACCCTATTTTATAAGTGGTTTCAACCACTTACCAAATTTTTTCCCTGAAAAAACTGAATTGCTAGTGATCCTAACCTATCGCTAGTGACTATAAATACGATTCTTTTTGCTTTATCAGGGATCTTCAGAAACCTTTTTCTTGTGCTCACAATTCCTTCTTCGACTCCACTCTGAATCTAAGCCTTTTCCAGAGATTATCAAGGACTTGTATCAATTTCAATATCTCACAAGCGCATCATTCTGATATATTTTTCATAACTCATCTCTCAAGAAGTTCAAAAAATGGCCATTGGCTTCAATTACTTCAACCCGATGTTTGGAGGAATTTTTCAACTCATTAGTGCAACAAAAGGTATTTATTTATCTTGTCTCATTGTTTACCTTTCATATAAAGATTAAAAATAATCAAAAAACATTATTTAAAAATCCTTGTTTATCTTTTTCATTAAATTAGGTCATGTTAAAGTAATACCCACTAATTACTTGAATTGTCAGTTATTTTTCCAAATCGCTACTGATCCCTGCCAAATCATATCTCTTTCCTAACTTGTTAGTTACTATAATTTTTAATCAATATTTTTTCATTTAAATTGTTCTCTTCAAGCATAGATTTACATTAATGGAAGTTCTTGGCTTGTCCCATTCTATTTTGCACATTTACACCCTC